>OU612016.1:7482500-8682500 GCA_914767945.1 Eilema depressum | reverse complement strand
CTTACACAGAATAAAGCGAGTAAAATGAGTTATGTTCAAATGTGAAACTTGAAGTGTATTAAATATCAACTTATTTCCTGAATTTAATACAGTATTCCTATTCTTTATTTATTATTATTATTTATTCCAATCAAAAATTTTGGTAAAGGGATTATATTGTTGTTATTTACAATTTTCAATAATAAATTTCAATAAAATAATGTTCATAGCATTTATTACGTTGTCTCTTCAGAAAAATTACATTGACAATGTATAACTTCGGAGCCAGGCTCGGACTCTAGATAATCAATTTCTAAGGTGAATTTCTACTGTTCGAACTACTTGGACCTTCAATCCTATACCTTCGGGATGCCCTACCAACTTTGGTATCCGATCTCCATATTAGTTTGTTAAAATTTTAAGGTGCTGGTCGTCGGGTGCTGTCACGGATTTGGGTCTCAGCTTGAATATTAATCTTATATTTACAACGAAAAGTTAACATCATATAAGCTTCATTACTTATTTGTAGGTAATAACTATATACATGTGAATTTCCACCACTAAGACATCAAGATAAATTTCAAAAGGAAATGTGTGCCATTTTCGCTGAACCGTATCCGTGAAGAAACCTAGTACTAGTGTAGTAACTTTCGAATAACAAGCGCGCAGCTAAGTGACAGAAAGTGTAATCGAATATAATGCTACGTAGTTATTTAATACAGGAGGTGAAAGATAACACCGGTGACAACATGCCAAGACGGGACAAAAACATGAGTAGCGACGGGGTATGAGTGACGTTAATGAGATGTGCACCAATTTGTTCATGCACTTCCTTAGAAATATATTACACTACCCTATTCTACAAGTTATGGTAATACCTGTTTTGTACAAGGAATAGGAATTTATCCAATTTGAATCATGGATGTCGGCTGTGTAGGCATATTATTATGTTTATGGGCAAAACTCAAAAATGGCAAAATCCTGATATAATAAATTGAATCCAATTTGAATCATGGATGTCGGCTGTGTAGGCATATGTTTATGGACAAGACTCAAAAATGGCAAAATCCTGACATAATTTATCCAATTTGAATCATGGATGTCGGCTGTGTATGTTTATAGGCAAGACTCAAAAATGGCAAAATCCTGATATTTATAGTTTAGATAGTTATTCGAAAAAAGTTTAGATTGAGGTCTTTAGAGGCTAAATAGTAGGTAGCCTGTTTAGTGTTTACTTCATATTATATTTAGTAAATTACATTTTTCCATTTTTTGCTTAAGGAACAGGTACAACTTGAATTAAACTTTTTAGTCATTAGATTTCAGTGCCAATATGTAGATGATAGAAGGAAATCAGAAGGAAAAAAAGAAACTAAGGAAGTCCTTTGAAAGCTTAATTAACAGTTTTTAGATTAGATTAGTTTTTTTTTTTATTATAAGCGGATGGATATAAATAAGACTAGGTTATTGAATTCACTTTAGGTGTGCCGTATTAACTTAACAAAAAAAAAATCAGTAAGAAAATTACACATCTAAAATAAGATAAAATCATGTAATATCATATTATTATGTTTCTTTTCTGAAAATGTACCTACTAGTATTTGTGTAAATACTAAGTAGCTATTAATGATACGGCCATGGAATGATATGATATTTTACTTTGAATCGCGTATAATTTTATGGATCGTTCACACAATAAGGACTGCTGTACAATTAGAACTGTAAGTCAACATCAGTAATGGCTGGTGATCTTGCCTGTCACAAGTCGTTATTTCCATAAGTCACGTAGTGGTATCGTAACGAGCTTGGAAGGGCAGCCGACACTCCGACAGTAGTATTCTGTGATTTATTCCCTGTTGTACACATAAACGCACTAAGTACCAATAGGTTGTAATAATGTACCTGATCTTTTATTCTAAAGTAGGTTTCCGTTATAGATACCGACAATGACCAGTATTAAAATGATGGTCCTCAGTTGTCCGGCTTCAATAGACACTTGTAGAAACAGAATCATGATATTTTTTTAAACTCTGAAGTCTGAGTATATTTAATAAGTAAACCGAACCCTTAAATTTGTAAGTAAAGTAATCAAAAAACTCAAAAACAGTCTAATACATACCTACAGAAGTGAAAAACTGTTATTTCATACATCCGGTATTTCCACTGGATTTTGTTTTCGAAATAAAAATTGTTTCGTATCTAACAAATTCAGTAACGTAGCTGTTATTGATGGACATAGATACGAACGGCGAATAGTTCAGCCATTGCATGTGGATTCAAAGGAGAACGGGCACTTTTGTATGAGCTGCGTCCCAACCCTTGTAACAAGTTGCGACTAGTGTAAACATGTTCATTTAGTCTATTTATGTGTAAAAATGAAAGATTTTTATCAGAAATTCGTGCAGGTCCAAAGTTATAAGGGTGTAAGTAAAAAATATTTTTTGTGCAATTAGGCTTTGCAGTATAGTTCTACGGTTTTGAATCATTTCGCCGACGGTCATTACAACTACGGTTGACTCAACTAGGGTTAATTCACCTACTGGTTGACATGGTTCATGGTTGTACCGATCACATATTTTTAACAAAAAAAGAGGGGTGTTATAAGTTTGACGTGTGAGTGTGTGTGTGTGTGTGTGTGTGTGTGTGTGTGTGTGTGTATGTGTGTGCGTGTGTGTCAGTCTGTCTGTAGCATCGTAGCTCCCAAACGGCTGAACCGAATTCAATTCTGTTTCTTTTGATCGAAAGATGGTTTAGTCGAGAGTATTCTTAGCTATGTTTCATAAAAATCGGTTCAACCATTTGAAATATATTATGAGGAATGAAAATCAATCCAAAATCTAATCTATTTTCAAATATACCCGTATTGGGTATCAAATGAAAGGTCATAATTTATACATCACGATACAGCAGGTTTTATGGAAATCGGTGGTAACAGCTGAACCGATTTCCATAAAACCTGCTATTATTATAGGTATATAAAAAGCATGAAACAAAAAAAATTAAAAGCAGAAACCAATATTTTAATTTTCTCTTTCTAAATCGATTTGAATAGTTAGCATAATAAATGCTTCAAAAGAACATTATTCACGCTGCATACATTTTTGGTCCAAAATTGAAAGTGCTGGCCAAATACGATATTTCGTTAGAACTTGTTCTTATTGGGGCGTCAAAGTTGAGGGACCACTTCCTTCGGTTTTATTTGAGTTCGAAAATCTTGAAAACATACATTTTTTATGACACAAACTATTGAAAATGGATAAAAAATGTCGTGCTACATTGGAAGAATAGTTAATAAAACTAATAAAAAATAAACCCCATACTGCATACCGTTGTTTTTCGTCTATTTATTTAGGTGCTAAATTGAAAATAAGTAGCGGCCAAAGAATACAAATATGACATTCCGTTAGTCGGGCAGTGGACCCTCAGCTTTGACGCCATAATAAAAAATGCTAATGAGGACAAGCTCTAACAGAATATCATACTCGTATTCTTTGGCCGGCACTTTCAATTTTGGACCTAAATAATTGGGTGAAAAACAACGGTGTGCAGAATGGGGTTTATTTATTATTGATTTTATTGACTATTCTTCCAATATAGAACAATGATTTTTATTCGTTTTTAATCATTCATATCATAAAAATGTATGGTTCCAAGATATTTGAACTCAAATAAAACTGAGAGCAGTGGTCCCTCAGCTTTGACGCCGTAATAAAAAAATGCTAACGAGGACAAGCTCTAACGGAATTTCATATTTGTATAGGTACTTTGGCCAGCACTTTCCATTATGGACCTAAATAAATGGACGAAATACAACGATGTGCAATATGGGGTTATTTTTTATTGCTTTTATTAACTATTGTTCCAATATAGAATAAAGTTTTTCATTTATTTTTAATAATTCGTATCATAAAAAATGTATGTTTCCAAGATTTTTAAATTCAAATAAAACCAAGCGCAGTGGTCCCTCAACTTTGACGTGGTAATAGAAAATGCTAGCGAGGACAAGTTCTAACGGAATATCGTATTTATTTTCTTTGGCCGGCACTTTCAATTTTGGACTAAAATTGGTGATGTCCTTTCATTCAAAAATCCCAATAATTTATACATATTTGAAATGTACTAATTAAGGCCTTTAATTTGATATCAAACACGGTATATTTACCTCAATTTTATTTTTTAACGCAGTACTTTATGACCGCTAGAGGGCGCCATATTAAATTCAGTGACACATTATATAGCCTATAATAAGTGGACGATCAAGACACTTCTAACAATACCTTATTTGTCCAGTTCTAATTAGTAGTTGAAGAGCTATGAGGGAATTAGTGAATATACATACATAGTTCATACATACATACATAGCCTGTCAAAATCATAATCCTCCTTTGGCTTTAACATAGTCGGGTAAAAATAGCATAAATAAATAAGTATTTTGTCATAAAAACACTAATTATTTAAAATAAATTAAATACTTTCTTAGTAACTGAAACCCTCACAACTTTTACCCTGCACGAAATACAGATTTATGTCCATACAAAGAAATAATACACTCATTGAGACCTTTCATTTGATATAGGTCAAAAAGTGTTACACCATATGGGACGAAACGCCCATTCGCCTTTGATTATTGAAGCGGACGAGAGTTTCAGAATAAGTCCGCGGTCGGCTGTCACTCCGCGTTCAAGATCATGGCCTCTCCGGCGGGATTATGTGTGTGCCACGAATGACAATCAGTTGCACCGCATAACTTGGAACAAATGGAACTTTTAACTGTGTTTGAAATTGAAATTACAGATTGTTTTGAACAACATTGTAAATTCATTCTCCAATGAGTATTTACGTCGCACACGCGGCATGTTTTTGCTTGTAGCTGGTAAGGTCAACATAATAATGTTTTTTTTTATTCATGGACTTATTATTCCATTTATTACTTTAAAATTATGTTTATGGAGTGATCCTGATATATTTGAAAATATTTAAAAGACTAGGATACCAATTAATAAGGGATAAATGATTAATTCTTATGGTAAGGATAAATTTTATTAAATTTCTAAAATATAACAACCCCCAGCTATACAATGCATGGCTACGTATGTAAGCAATTATGAAATTTTATAACAAAATTACTTCTTATAATTTTCCTGATCGCACGAGTCTGTAAGTGCGTAATGAAGCGGATGGGTCCTCGGAGGGCAGTACAAGGAGTCAGTGATGCGATCAGCTCACCGCATCAGGAATCAATTAGGAACGGCTGTGCGGCCACGACGTGCCTACCGCATGAATTATTGACGATGCTGCCGCTCGTACGCGCGGGATGATAGAACCAACGATTCTCGATTGCAACTCGATAAGTAATAAATTGTATATTGATAAGTCAATTTGCTTCGTTATACTACGAAAGTGGATAAAATTTGATATGGAGCGAATGGCTAGTTTGCCATCAATCTTTAATCATAATAAACTTTGCAAAAAACGCGTGACGAGGCTTAAGGTATGATTTCATAGCCAACCGTAAATTCACTTAACACATCGTTTTTGTACTCCTACTCAGTATAAATGTGTAAAATATATAGTAGAGAATAAAAAGTCGTAATTTTCCATTAAAAAGTCATAATTTCCCATTGTGTGTACTTTATGAACATACAATTAAGGGTTAAGTGTCCGTTAATAATATGTTCATAAAAATACACTTTACACAATCACAATCTTCTTTCACATGGAAACGCAGTGGTATCAGTGGTCATTTTGGCAACAATCGAACGTTTTCGGTGTGGCCAAGGGACTGAAGGTACTTCGTGCACATTTTGATTTTTTTTTGTGCCTCTGATAGTCTTTTTATAGTTTAATAAGAAGAATAAGACAATTTTACCGCCAAAGGATATTGAAGATATTGAATGCACCATAGTTTCTAACACAACCTGAAACTGTGTCGTTAGATGACCATTTAATAGTTGAGTAGACGCCTAACCACAGTCCTTACTATAACTTGGTGACCTAAGCGATTGCGGTTTCGTTTCACGCATAATACAAATTATTATTATTAGGGCGTTTAATATGGCCGGTTTTAATATCAATTCCTTCATGTCAAATCTTATTAGCTATAGGATATACCTAACTGTTCCACTGTTCATTTTTACGGATTAGCTGTTCTTATGGGTCAAAAAAGATATTTTTTTTAATAGTATGGCGGTACATGATTGTGGCAGTTTCTCATATAAAAATAAATAAATAATACTTTTTTTTAAAGTTTATTGTTCTCATTTCAGCCTACTGTATTAAAACCTGTTTCTCTTTTATTTATATTAACAATTTTACGTCAATAAATAAGCACAGTATCATTAAATTTATCATAAAAAAAACAAAGTGATACAGATTCTAGTTTGATTCGACAAAATTTCGACTGCACCACATACTGTCTGGTTTAATAATAGCCATCTACCGGCCGATTAGCGAGTAAACTAGATTTCCTTGTCAGATTATCCTGTCCGTCATGGGAGCTAAATTCACCGAAATTCAGGTGTATTTCGAATTGTTGGAGAATTTATTTAATCTACTATTAAAATAAAAGGACTATAGTCCATTTACGTTATGAATTATATTAGGATTATAAAGCTTTAGTACTCGTACATGCGAAAGGTGTAATCGTTAAATTCATTGACATTTGTGTGACGATGGTACATGTATCCAGCGCCCTCTAGTCAAGTTAAGCTGAACTTCTACTGAACAACTGATCCTGAATCGCAACTATCTACTAATCTTGTACTAGATCACATTACTTATCCTGGCGATTTTTCCTTGGATTGGTAGGAATTAGGACTATTGTCTATTACAGGTGATCAAATATTTTGAAGCTATGTAGCGCCTGCATTATCTAATCATAGCTTAAATTAGAGCATTAAGAGAGCAATTGCGGCTCTCAACAAGTCAAAGATCATTTGTTACAATTTGTCAAACATCCGACAGTCCATAACGGGTAACAGACTTGCATGAGAACTGGCACTGACAGCTCGCGGTTGGTATGAGTACAGTCAGTATCAAAAGCAGATATCATGAGAGTACATACACTCACGCCTGGGTAGGTAGAGATAACACTCCACTATTTGCTTCTGTCCTTACACACTTCTTGCAAACTCGCCAGTTTCTAGTGCTTCTCAACTGTCCATTCTATCAAAATGAGAAGATTATATGAGAATTATATTTTATTTTGTCAAATTCTAATAACATTTTATATAGCACATCGTTTTCGTTAAGAAATGTAAATTACTCGTTTTAAAAACTATTTATTAAAATCTGAATATGATCATCTACTTAAGTCGTTGACCGTAGGTACGTTTGACCCCCGTTACCGATTATTAACTTTATCGACTAATAGGTGTAGTTTCGAATAATTTTGGCCATAATTATATTTCAAACTGTCTCGAAGCCGAAAATCCACTCCAATCTAAACAATTAACGGAAATCGTTAACCTCCCCAAGTCTAATTTAAAACAAATTTATTCAATACAACATAATGCATTTAAGATCTTGTATTCTTCAAAACTTTAAACTCATATTGAATTTTCGTTTTCATTTTGCATACCTACATTAATACTGAATGAAATTACAGGGTTTTAGATTTCATCAAAGTGCAATGAACAGTGGCAGATATTGCATCGTCTGGTCTGACAGAATGTTTGTTTCATTATTATACACTCAGGACTGGGGTATAGAAAAAGTAGTCGAGTGCGATTTAATCATGAGCGAGTGTATTCGTAATATTTTCTAGTTATTTTATCATATTTTCTTGGAGAAAAGCGTAGTAATAAGTTTTATGTAGGTGTATTTTCTAGCACTTTCAAGTTTGTATTGTTCAATTGTTTTTCTCTTGAATATAATAAGACGGAAGAGTTGTTTCAGAGTATCACAATTATTTAAACGCTTAGTTCTGCATTATATCAGGTAGATACTTTTTTTTATTTTTTATTATACCACAAAGGTCGCAGACAAGCGTACGGCTTACCTGATAAAAAGTGGTTACCGTGGCCTATGGACGAGGGCAACACCAGGGAGTCACACTCATGCTGCCGACCCTGTAAGAACAGAGATATACTGTGCCGTCAGTGCAGAAGACAAACAGGACAAGCCTTTGGTCTTCCCACTGGCAGCGCAAATCCTCTCCAGTGAGCTCTGGCTCCCCTACCGGCGAGTACGGCGGGAACACAACATGAGGTTATTATAACCGCGGTATTCTGTAGGGCAGAGGTACTTCCCCAGTCGGACTGCTCGATTGGGACAGAAATACTGTCGTTTATGCAGCAGCCGTTCACGGTCACGTCGATTTAAATTCACCTCGCCTGGTGGTAAGCTGAAGGCAAAGTCTCGGAAAAGAGGGTCAGTTACTTGTGTAAGTACCTACATCCATTAGCGTATTAGGGTATAGAGAGAAATCATAGCTTGCCATGAACATTTTAAAAGAACTTAAGTAATAGTCAAAATAAAATATACAATACTATTAAATTTACTTTTTAATTCTATAAAATGTATTCAGATCCGTGCAAAATATGAGCCGCAAAAAGTTATATTTTTACTGTGAGAATGCGGCAGCTTTAGCCTTACTTAAAGGTGGAGAATAAATAAGCAGATTGCTGATTTCATGTGATTAAATTTAAATGTAAAAAGCTATTTATTCTGCTCGAAAAAAATAAGTCCTTCTTATCGTCGCGTCGTCGTGCGGTATATTGTCGTTCTACTAAATAAAACAATGTAAATCTCCTTGTATTGTTAGTTATGAAAAATGAAATATGTGGATTTAGGTATGCTAATATCCTAGGCATGCCAATTACACTATACGATCAAGTGATTTAATAGGAATGTTGACGGAGAAGATTGACATAGCTCTAAAAAAGAAATATATGTAGTAGTATGTCAGAGCGTCTTTCGCAGTGGAAATGAGTATATTGCCGTCCTGTAGAGTGTAGACGACTAGACGAACGACTCATCATTTACGAGATATTTTTATTACTATGCATGTCATTTGTGTTAAAGTCAGACAGCAATGTTCTTTAGAGGACATTATACAATTTCCTTGTAAACTATTTGCGCAGTTTTCAGATCATGACACGAATTATGTATGAGCTGTGTCCTTTCAGTTACTTACTTGCAATCTTATTCATACTTTGTAATTGATGAAAATTAAGGTGCAGTTTCCTAGATCGTTATCTATCGTATATTTTATCTAGACCTCTTTTCGTGCCGGGGGTTAAACCTGGCATGAAAAGAGGTGAACATTCCTCCTTGGGTGTGTGCTTCTATGTTCCTGAAACCCCAAATGATTCTAGATATCTTTTTCTGAAAAGTTTCAGTGCATTTTCTCAGTACAAAAGGTGATGTAATTTGGTGGTTCTTAGCTATAAATTTATGATCTATATAGATATTTGAACATCATCATTATTTTCATGGCGTAGGACATGATTGGGAATCTTTATTAGATGATTTCCCAGTCGAAATCTTAGAACCTTACCTTGAATTTAGTCCTGCGAATCTAGTTCTATCTACTAGGCTCATTGGTTTAGTTGAAGGAAAAAATCTGAGTAGAATTGTATTTATAGAGTTACATCATAATTATGTTATATCCGAGATGTATAATTTTCAGGGCAACAGCCATATAAGGCTGTCTTATCTAGACCTTAATTACGATATTTTAAAGCTCTTAATTACAATATTTTGAACCAATTTATTGAACAGAATGTTTATACTAACTTGGGACATAATAATGACGGGAATCGAGACACTTGGAACTGTTGCAAAGTGGGGATTACACAAGGATTCAACTGTTTGCCATTCGTGACCTTACAAGGCTAACACTCATTATTTTAATACCACGAAGCTTATGATATTATTGTCGCTAGTTTACATATATTTACGTTCAGTTTGAGTACCTACTGACAAGTTACAAGTAAGTTTTATATGTGAAAGATGTATTTCAGTATCCTACAAGAGTAGTCTAAAGTCTAACTTTAAGAATTCCCCATTTTTGAATTTAGCCCAACTTAGAAGAGAACTTAGAATTTACCCCACATCCGAAAGGCAAAGCGCGATTATAATGATCTCTCGTAGCATGTGTGTCACCCTTTTAGTTGTAGACAGTTAGTCCTTCTAACCCAATCTTTCTTATTAATAAGTATACCGTGTATATTACAAGTACCAGTGTATACGGGGACAATGCTACAGGTTGCAATTAATCTTTTCTGAACCTTATTAAATCAAACACATACATACAAATGCTTGCACCTTTTTCTCACCGGGGTAGGCAAAAATAGCAGCCCACCGTCTGTCGCTATCTTTACACACTTCACGAGTTCACTCACTGTAGCCCGCCTGCAGAAAACTGATGTTATTTCCAAAATAATAAGCTGCAACCCTTTACTAGTCAAGTCCCATATTTTGATCACGTGATTTTGTTGCCGAATACACTGCATCAAAATTTAAATTCAAAATGTCAACAGATCGAATACTAACAGAACACATAACAATAGCGATTCTGTTAATATTTAGATAGAAAATACCTCAATAATGCTTTACATTGAAAATTGATATAATCGTCTACGTATCTATTACGTATGTTAATATTTCATCATTCAATTATCGGTATGCATCGCGCTCGCACGACCGTAGGCATCTATCCAATATATTCGTATTTTAGTGCATTTTGTCCGTCAATATTCAAATTTGACGTTTTCATTAGGCATTCACAATGATACCATCCAAATGGAATCAATATTAACTTAGTGATTTTAGCTTTTTATTTTGTGGTGTTCACGTTATGAGTTGGTTGCATGAACATGAATAATGATTTAGATACAATCGGTGGTTTGTGTAATTGAGCACTAAAAGTCATGTATGTATTTAAAATGATATTAATCGTTAGCCCTTGTTATGTTATGATATGTTTAATAACCGACTCTCTTTGACTCAATGACGAAAATCGATAAAAAATCGAATTCGTTTGTATTTAAATTGGAATTGGTATGGTATAATAACGCTAATTGTAAACACATCAATGTTCACAGTTAGGTACATACGTAGTATCTTAACACCATCATTAATGACAACATTAATCCGGAGCGCATCCGAGGCTAAATCTAATGCTAATAAGACTAATCAGTATCTGATCTTATTGAATTTTGGTCTACTATTTCTATTTCTCTTATTGCACCTAAATAAATAAAATAATATAGTTGGTGTCAAGGAAACGGTTCCAGGAATTTGGATCAAGTTCAAAATTTCCAAGTCCTGAAATCACTGAGCAAATAAAATTAGATACTACTCTAGAAATTCAAATTCAAACCAATTTATTGTGAGAGCGGGTTACGTGGTGATGCAGTAATAATATTAAGTTGGTTATAACTGTATAATATATTAATTTAGACCGAGATGTGGTACCTTCTGCCGCTCTAGATACAAGTCGTCGAATTGTCTCGGCAAGAGCTATCTAAACGTAGCAATTGGTAACTCTTTTGATGAAGTTCGCTATCTGTGACACACAGACCCACATTACAGCTTATCCACATGAATGTGTATTCTACAGTGACATATATTATCTGTGAAATTCAGTTTAGGATTAGAACAATGTGAATGCATTTTGATTAATGTAATTATTTTATCATTTGAACTTACTGGTTCAATTATCCTTATTTAGTAAAACAGTAAAGGAGATGGGGAGGCTTTCATACATTCTTGGGCCAAAAATGTAATAAGATGAGGGTGGTATCAATTAAGAGCATATAAATTATTAAACCATCCCTGAAAATTCTGCAGATTTTGGATATCTGAGAGCAGAGTTATAAGAGATTTAGTAAAAGTAGTAGTAAATGCAAGAAATTGACATTTTAGAACTGTGATTTCTGTGGTGTTTTAATAGAAAGTGGTCATTTTTTTTATCTTAAAATAATTTTAAATTGTACTGTATTATATTTCACTCAGGGATAATGTACGAAAACTTACAAAGAGATTTTAAAGATATGGAGTACAAGGATGTTATGTTAAAAAAAACACTTTAAATAATAATTATCTTTTATTCTTCTTCAATAATAATTAAAGTATTGTCTAAGAAGTGCGCAGGTGGAAATATATTACCTTATTTACTTCATTTTCTATGCCACAATTCACACAGAGATCCATGTCAAAATCCAAAATACCGAGCAAAACTCAAACAAGTAAACAAGTTTATCATTGTACTTTAAGGTAACCAGGAGCAAGCTGAGAAGTCCGTAAAGAGAAATCACTGTTAAGGGAATATAATCAAGAAATCAACTGGAAATACTCAAAACGCAGAAGTCAATTGATCATTGGATTTAAACCAATAAACTGATACAGCATACTGATATAGCATACTTTTGTACATATTTTATAAACAATTGTATATCCCATAAGCCGTGTAAATATACAATTTTTCGATAAAATAATTAATTTTGAAGATTGAATAAATAAACTGATTGACTGAAAATGGAGCTGTCAGCTGTCACAGCTTAAAAATACAGTTGATAAACACAAGAAATAATTAATCGATTAACGGAAATCGATTCAGAATTTAGTTTTATTACACTATTATTTGGTATTTTAAATGGTTATTATTATTATAATGATTAAGTTTTGTTCACTCTGATTGATTTAATATCAAATTGTGATGCAAGTGTTTTAATACGCAATATTGTTTAAATATTTTTTAGTAATCGATATTTTATTTTGCTACTGGAATAAACTTAGTTTTAAGATTACTCGTCTTCCAGACTTTCAATTGAGCTGGTTTTTTAATATTTTGAAATAGAAAAAAATACCGCTTTTTTTAAGTCATATCTCAACTCATTACAATTTTGGCCCAGAAGTCCCCGTCTCCTTTATATAAGATTATCACATCTACAGAGATATAAATAAATGTCATCATTTTACTTTGGTCCCTTTTTCCCCGTAGATTCGAGGCTTTCAACTTGGATCCCAGGGTCTGGTTTCTCCTACTTCTTCATGCTAATCGAAAACAGACTGTTGCTATCTATTGTAAAGTTACGTATTTTGTTGTTGACTACTGTACAGTAGGTATAGCTTTTATGCTGATAAGTATTATACATGTCAGAATGTTACTAATGTGAGTGACCATGTTTATTGACGGTTTAAATATCAGAATGTGTAAAGTAGTTTTCACAGTATGACGAAATCAAATTTCCACTTGAATTTCATCCAAATTTAAATTTAGGCAGCCACTCGGTAAGCAATAGATTAATGATTACATTAAAATACTACAAATCCTAACTCCACTATCACCAACTAGGCAATTACCAGAATGAAAGGATTTACCCACTAATATTCATGAAATAATTTTGGCGAGTGTGCGTTGTTTTATAGCTCATTGTTTTATAGAATTTCGTTTCACATAAAATTTTCCTCATATTTTCGTTTCATAGAATAACAAATACACAGAATACTTACTTTGAAGATTTTTAAATCCTTGATTTTTGTTTCACATAAAGTTTAATGTTAGAATAATCATATCATAGAATAACAAATCAAATTTTCTTTATTATCATAACATACATTAAATATAAAATCGTTTGACATACCACTCAAAAGATACAAAACTTATTTGCGCTTAGATAATTCGACGGAGCGGGGCTCCTATTTCTGGGTGGTTTTAAAAAAAATAACCACGAAGGCCTAAGGCGGGAGCTCCGCTCCGCTTCGCTCCCGCCTTAGCCTTCTAACCTAACCTATCCAAGTCGGAGTACTCTGAGTCGGGGTGTAAACTATAATGACGTGTTCTAAATTATTAAACGTTAGACCAAATTATTTTCGATTATGGTGGTGGTTTAATCTCTTCCTCTTAGCGTTAATTCCCAGTCGCATCCGAAGCTTTCAGCTCGGAGTCTGGGGTCCGCTTTTACCAGTCTTAACCACGGATTTAACTAGACCTCGATATTTTCCGTGAAGCGATTGTCATCTGACCTCCACAACCCAATGTTAACATTAGGCGATATCGAAGTTTAGCAGTTAGACCGTTGTTTTTGGATTTTTGAGGGCTCCAACTACCCGTAACGACTGCCATAGATGTTCTCATGGCAACCTGGACCGACGGCTTAACGTGCTCTACGAGGCACGACCAGACCAATGCAAATACTCATATTTCATTCACACAAATATTTGCACTGAGCGGGGATCGAACCCGCGCCTCCTGCGTAGCGGCCGCGTTCACTACCGCTACGCCAAGGAGACTGTCAATATGGTGGTGGTTTAATATTCCTTAAAAAATAATTCTACTGTTTGATAAGTTTATTAAACAAAAAAATGTAAATAAAAATTCATTAAATTGTTTTTCTGTGAAATATGTTTCATTCTAGTAAATTGTCTTTGAAACAATAATATTCGAAATAAAAATATAAGTACCAAATATTATGTGAAACATTTTCTGTGAAACGAAATTCTATGAAATTTCTGTCTGCGAAACAAGGGGCTCCCAATTTTGGCTGACAATAGCTGCACTTGTATGCTATCTAATAATGCGATTAATCGATTAATTTGTTCAACAAATTTTCCCTATCTACTAATTAAATCGTGTTAGTACAAATTAAAACTATATAATTGCTAGTTCCCTTCACGTAAATATCCCCCGGAACACTTCAATACCACAAAATTAGCTGTTTTATACAACCCCCCCAATGGATTCCCCTCAAGAATATTAATATAACATCGCATCTGTTTTTACACCACCCACTAGCTGAATAGCTCTTTTAATTAACTCCGTTATGGCAACATATGACGTGTTTCATGCAAGTGTTCGAAAGCGGAACTTGCTCTCAGGCTTTGATCCTCAGTTTTGAGGTGAGCCAAGCTCGTGCCGGCGCATAGTAATCCATCTCGAAAGAGGAACTCGCGACAAATATCTACTGGAAGTTGTGGCTGTAGAAATAAGCATTATTGAGATTTACGTGCTTCTAAGTGTGAGATTTTTATTTGCTTACCCTTACACTGTTTGTTATCGACAACGGGCTTTATTTGTAACAGATGTTTCTGTTTCTTGTGTTTAGTATTGTAGACTGGAATTACGAATAATAGGTTGATCTAGAACATAACAAAAAAGTAAAATTGTCATCAACTGTATACATCATTCTACTTGCCGGATGAAAGAATTTATTCATTTCAAATTTATTACTTATTCCACCGCACGTATACGACAAATCGACAGTAAAGACTACTAAATTATTTTGTCTGACAAATTGCCAGTTCAACGGAATCGATCGCGTCTCTCCATCGAAACATTTTATCGTTCTACGTACTGAACATTTGATCGACATAAGTCAGTCATCCGCGAGAATACTAATACGAGTACAACCATTCTGTTAACCAAACGTAGATTAACATTGTGTAATAGCCCTGAACAGATATATATCAAAACATTTAAATATAATGGTGATCTATACTCATTTTTATATCCACTGATTCTGTTGCAACTGTAGTTAAGATATTTATAGCAGTTATTATAGGCTAGCTAGTGTCTGTGGCACTTATCGCAACTTTATGTCATATAGCCTGTCCTACTCAAGTAATTGCAATCAAACATGGTAGATTTTAAGTCTGACCAAGACCATTCTAATACAAAAAACGCATTAAAATCCGTTCAGTAGTTTTTACATCTGTCGCGAATACACAGAGAAGAATTTCAAAATAAATATTTTTTTATACCATTTAGGCCGCAGACAAGTACATGGCCCGCCTGATGGAAAGTGGCTATCGTAGCCTATTGGACGAGTGCAACACCAGGGGAGTCATACTCGTGCTGTCAACCCTTTAAGAACAGAGAGATTCTGTGCCGTCAACGAAGAAGACAAGCAGGAAAAGCCTTTGGTCAAATATTTTTGAGTACAGAATTTGACACGTGTGACATGACTATAGTTTGTAGTGGAAGAGGCATGTAGGAGACACCATGTTTATGAAATTAATAAGCAGGATTGCAACAGCATTCGTTTGGTTTTTCTCGATTCTATTCCCCCACATCACAAGCTCCACGCCACAATCAAACGTCCTAGATAAGAAAAAGAAAGCATCTTTCGACTGTTCTCTATTCCAAAGTGCTTTTTGTGGGTTTTTGTCTACTTAGATGGGCATAAACACACCGGGAGTACCCACAGTTTGCGTAATCCAAAGCGACATCGAACCGCGCCCGACACTATGAATATGCGGGAGTTCGATAACTTATCTCCGAATCTTTGAATTATGTACCTACGTAGGGAATCGCCTTATAATATATTGGTATTTGAGATTGAAGTCGACTGTGAAATATAGCTTATTGGTAAAGTTTTATTGTACTTGTCACAGGTGCGATGTTCGGATGTTTTACTTTAGTTTTACCGTTACGCTTTTTATCGATTGAGTTTCGAGTTACGCAGAGTACTTCAAAGTTTTCTGCCTTTTCGTAGATTTGTACTTACGTATGTACACATGGGGTAAAGATCTCAGTAGCATTATGCTTGTGTCGTGACCCGCCTCTATTGGGTTTAAGGTTACTGAATAGTATTAGATATTACATATTAGGTATATGAAATATAAATAAACAGCAGTCATCGTCTATAAATTAGTGGCTGGCAATGTGTTTTGAAACTCTTTGCCCTATTATGTTTATATTGGAGTTGAATGCGTTCCCAAATTGCGGGTAAACGTGTGTTTTATAAGGTGTTACACAGAATACAAGCCGCGATATTTTCAATTTCACGAAACAATTATTCCGCCATGTCATCAATCGGATTCCCGCTTTGATTGCGCGGCAAATTCGTTTTGTTTGGACACAAAAATTGCAATATAAAGAGCTGCCACATCATTCCCTTTTGGGTTAACGTAGATTGCTTCCAAAATGTAATATTGTTTGCAATTCATTTTGAACAGGCGATTGCCCATTTTTATTTCATTTATTTTTGATTCCGATACTAACTTAATATATAACACAAATCGTATAATAGGAAAGTGAAGAACTATGGAATTGAATTCATATAATTTAATTGAACGGAAAATCTCGAGGAGGAAATTGTAAAGAAAGTTGTGGAAGGCGTGAGTGGGGAAGTGCCCAGGGCGCAATATAATACTTGAGATAGAACAAATGCGAAAGCACCTTGTTGCGCCGACTTCTTTGTGCGTCGCGCCTCGTGTCAATAATAACACTTTCCTTTATTTTCCACTGAAAAGAAAACTTTTTACACGTTTTATTAAGAATTTTACGAAATCTTATTACTTCGGGTGCGGCGAACACGACTTATTAACACTTTTGATATGTGACTGTGGAGGATTCAATTTGCATATTATTGACTCCGCGAGATTAGCGACTTTTCAACGAGAAAAGAGGTATTTTTTTTTTTCAGAAAAAGTGTTTACAAATCCTCATCTTAGAATCCGAGTAGAATGCAACGGGCTCTCTTCTTACATAGCGACGTAATCAGACTGCAGCCTCGAGCTAATCTTGATGTACTATTCCTAGGCTCGAGAATGTTCGTGTTATTGTACTCTTTTCACGTTCCTATTATTACTAACCTGGCTTACGTACTTGTGAGTATTCAGATAATATAGTCCTCAAACTTCGTACGATATTTACTTAATTATACAATAAATTACAACTTTGTATAATGAGGTTGTAACTTAAAGTACGTGGGCTATTGGAAAAACTTTGCGCACTTGCCGGTTTACTTGTCAGCGTCTAAATCATAAATAAAACGCTGACGTTTAAAGCGGATAAAGTTTAAACGACTTAGTGGGATGAAAGTTAAAAAGCGCTGCAATTCATGCAGCGCAGGTGACCAGCGGTTTATCAGCGCTTTGCAGCCGATGTGACACGACGCAGGCGACGACGACGGCGACACAGAGCGGGTGCGGGGCGACACCAAACCCGCGGCCGGACACTACACACCTATCGTGGAGGGACCTGCGACGCCGCGGCGCGGATAATCGCCTCATTTATAAAGTTTAGCGGGACAAAGCTGCGCGAGTTTTTGATTGAAAACAAACTTAGAAGGGACAGCCTCATTTGAATAAGTATTCTGCGAATAAAGTGTGGCTTTATGTTTTCCTTTAGGTGTTTTTTTCCCTTTGTTATGCAAAACATTGTTCCACCTTGTTTAGGTACTACAACACGCTTTATTTTTGAGTGAAAGACTCTTTTGAAGTTAAGCTTTCCTGTATAAATTATTTTATTTTCACTGTATTGTTCTAAAGAGCCAGCCTTTTGAAACTTTAATGGTCGTTGCGACTCTTCATCTTGGAATCTCAGTTTATCATTGTTGGACGGTGGAATGATCTAAGCCGTGGTGCAACAATGGAATAGCGCAAAGTTGAAAGTAATATCAGTTAGAGATATGTAGGGTATGTGTACTGCCAAAGATATTAGATAAGTTAACGGAGTGACGAAAACATGACAAAAACGTGAGCCTGGGGCGATTTGTGGGCGGCCGCTAATGATTGACCCTCTGGCTCGCACAACGCTAATCGCAAGCATTCTGGAGCATGTTAACTAGGGCGACACGCGCTAATTGAGTCATACTGGTGCGAGATTTGGCTGATCAACAATGTAGTGTCACTGTGATAATTTTACGACGGCCAGTTTCCTGTTGACTGACAGAAACTAACTGTCACTCAAAATATTAAAATCTGTAAGTCAGTTGCATGAAAGTAACTGATATCTATACATATTCATGAAAATATAATACATTTTCTATTGATATTGTAGCGACCTGGTTTATCTTTTTTTAAGAACCATAATGGTAGAATGATTACGTTAATTCACTCCCACCACTTATAGGTAACTAGGTTTGCATATAATTTTTAACATAAATATTGAATTGCAATTTAGAAATGTAAGATAGGTATGGTCAAAAGTTGTGAAAACAACTGGGCAGAGTGAGAGTCATAAAAGTATTGCAATATTATAATAAAATTGCTGATTGTGATGCCGCCTGCGATCTGGGACCCTTCTGTCGTTAAAGTAACAATTATACAGCACGTGTAAAATAAAATAATTGTTGATATCGTATTAACTGCAGATAAGGACTATATAATTACATAGAGGTGTTGCAACACCTCTATGTAATTATATAGTCCTTAAGCATAAAACTGATAAAACCGAACAACAGTAGGTAATAAGCAAATGTTCAGAATTAAACTAATAGATACACCCAATTAAATGGACGCTAGATAAAAATCACTTGTATCACATTAATGTTTACAAATGAAAACATTAATCTGATAAAAACAATCGACACATGCAACCTTTTGTCACATTTGTCAATAGAATGTTTTATTTGTTAGCTCGTAGTATGCACTTTTCATAATAAGTCCTGACGATTTACGCATCAATAAAATTAAAAATTAAAAAAGCGACGTGTGTGTGCCTCTGTCCTGGCTTTCCATTGTAAAGTGTGCTGATATTTATAGCTTTGGTTGGCAGTTATGATGCGTGAAAAGTAGTCTGACGTGCAATATAAATTTTGATGATGTTTAGTTTTTGTGAACTAGGAGTAAAACATCATTTTAATGTTAAATTAAAAATTGTGTTTGAGTATAATTAAGAGTATAATTCAGTAAAAATGATACAAGTGTGTACTTTGTATACATTTTATAGATACATATTCGTACTAAATTAATAAATAGATTTACAATATAGGTATTTAAACCTTTATAGTCGTTCACATTGTTATTAGTATCGTAGTATAGTGGTATAGTAAATATCGGATACTTGAAACAACATATGGTAAATATCGCGATAGTTCTAATAGTAAATAGATTTACAGTTCCACATCATAATAAATTATCCTCCATTCAGCAAGCATTTCCACCAGACAACATTCGTTTTCACCGAAAAAATGCGGATGTAATAAAATACATAAAATGTGTGGCACTTCAACCTTTTTTTACAAGATTACAGTATATCGTTCACATCGCTGTCTTGTTTGTTCCTCGCTTAGCTTCCAGTAAAGAACTGCCTTAAGACATGCAATGGAACCACACACCAAGCGAATTTAACGATCATCATAAAACGGTACAATTTTACTGCAGTTGCTAACCGCTAAGAAAAAGACACCGCTTGGCTATCACACTAACAATGTTAATTCACAACCATTCTGACAAAATTACGACACAAATGATGGTTCAGAATATATTACGTTGTTAGCAATAAAGTTATTTGTTTTAAGGCCTTCGCGATTTTTAGTCGTTTTGGTATAAATCGGAGCTCAATCGTAGTTATTTTAGAATAGTTGATTGATGAATATAATTAGCGAAAATCAAGCAAAACGTTGCGTTGCAAACCTCTTTGCAACGCAACTATTATTAATATTAATTACTAATAATTTATATTAGTTGTATAAAATTGACTTTTGTTTGAATTTTGTGTCTGTACTGACGCTTTATTCAACCGATTGCGATAATCCATTGTCGACTTATTAACTTGAAGATTAGGTTAGTTTAGACCCAGCAGGTGACGCTGCAAGCGAGTTATTGAATATCCCCGTGTGAAACAGTATCACCTCACCTATTACTTTATATATTTTTTTCTTCTATTCATTAAGAAATTATCCCAACTTAGGTATATAAAATAAAAGAAAGCAAAAACAGATAGAAATAAATACCTAAACAAAATAAAAAGTGAATGATGTTATAAAACTTATCTGAGAGAGCAGACAAATAAAATTCATGACAGAACAGCTGTTTTATATAGGTACTTAATTATTATAAGCGCGCGAATCTCAAACCATGCATTTACATAATTATTTTAAACATAAACAGTATTATAGTTCTCTTTATGAACTTAGCAACAGTTCTGACGATAATAAAACGACTTCTATAGAAAAGAGAAAGCCATCATATAATTATATAATAAGCTTTTAATATTAATAAGTTATCGCGACCAAACATAGCTTATGTCCTTTCTCAAGGGCTAAACTACCCCTGTACCAAATTTCATCAAAATCGGTTCAGTGGTATAGGCGTGAAAGCGTAACAGACAGACAGACTGACAGAGTTACTTTCGTTTATAATATTAGTATGGAAGTATGGATATATGATAAGTATATTACCAGTTGATGATCTGGCTTATCGCGAGAAAATTTCGTTATAATATCCCATAACCTTAAGACAGGTGTAAGGTTCTGTACTCTATCTGATTAGGTGTTTAACTAAAGGTAAACAATCATGTAGCGCCTTGGTATAAAAACATATATTAAACAAATAAACTGGGCTAACTAACTGACTAACTTATTAGTCGTTTGATTTCGGGGTTTAGTCTTTAAAATGACTTTCTAAATAGAAAAATATTAATAAACTGAGTTTTTTAATAAAACTTATTAAAAAAACACATCAATGATTGTTTACGTTTAGTTAAGTACCTAACCAAATGAAGTAATCCATACTCCATACTAATATTATAAATGTGAAAGTAACTCTGTCTGTCTGTCTGTCTGTTACGCTTTCACGCCTAAACCACTGAACCGATTTTGATGAAATTTGGTAGAGGGGTAGATTAGACCTTGAGAAAGGACATAGGCTATGTTTGATCGTGATAACCGACATCCACGCGGGCGGAGCCGCGGGCAAAAGCTAGTAGTTGATAAAATCCTATAACAGTTAGATGAATGGAACACTTAAAATACGAACAAACAAACGAACATATTTTTTTTACCTTCTGAGACCCAAAGTAAGCATCGTCATTATTTTATACGTTAGATGTCTAGGTACAAATCATGTCATATAGTTGCATGAACTTTAGTTTTAAAGTTACTTTAGTGATAAAGACCCCGTATAGCTGTAGCCTTAAAGCCGTCAATGTCTCTAAAGAAGCTATGAGTTACAACCATCGCCATCGATATCATTTCGCCAATTTGCGTTTATACCAATTTGCTATATAAACTTTGATAAATTTTACAAGGGAGCCAAGAGCCAGAGGTAACTAAATCACAGATAGTCGAGAAAATCCAATTATCGCTTGCACAATGGGTCACGAAACAATCTAAACTAAGAAAATTAATCTTCTGAGTCCAGAGAGGAGCTCTGTCTGTGCAAACTTAGACAATGGATTTATAGTTCATCGATTTTGGCCATCGGAGGCTGTACGGACGGGTATCATAGTCTCGTCTCGCGTGCTTTAGCAGAAGTCTCAGTGTCGGGTTGCGTATTGCGTAGTGTCGTGACACTTATGATTAGAGAGGTCATTTGATACGTATGAGAATGTCTATTGAGATTTAAGTGCATTGCGTATATTAGTTCTTATTATATCGTATTTGTTACTATGCATATTTAAACTGTCACGGTTACTGACATTAGTTTTAGAGGTATCGGGAAATTTACGATATATGTATTGTTAAGTGTCCCTAGTCAATAGTGCCGAAATGGTTTTTTCTTGAAAAAAAAAACAATAATCGAAATTATTAAAAGTCCTCCTAACCCTCCAACTAAGCTGAATAGCTTGAGTTAAAAGCTCAGAAGAGGGTTTCCATCGGTAGTGTAATGGTCAAGATTAAACTCGGGACAATTTATTTGACAATAACTATTAAGTTATTTTATACAAATTTCCATAGAACTTATGTTTTGACGTTTAATAAGGTTTTTGGTTTTCAAGTCAACCACCCAATCACAAATTTATTTAGAACGAGTAGCAGCTCAATAGTATTTTACGTCTTTTTTTGCATATTTAACTTCTAGTGTACAAGTTAGAACTCTTAACGTCACGTAAGGATCATTAGCTAGCAAAAGCATGTTGTGTAACATACACGGTATGCTAATAACCTATAATGCTACGTGTAATGAAACAAACTACCAATAAATAAGACGTCTTGTTATTGCTGTGAAAAATTGAATATTTTTAAACAAGCTGAAGGAATGAGGAAAAATATTACTTTTTAAATTACTCGGTTTGTAGCTGTAAGTCACACTTGCTTACAAGGAAAAATAATTTTAATTTATGTTCTTCTAGCTTTTGCTCGTGGCTCGGACATTGTATTTTTTACATACCAGAACCGTGTCAGAGAGCATTATAATATTAAAGTTTTAAAATGTGAAAATAGATGTACAGAATTTTTTTGCAAGTGAGTTATGAAAATGAAAAAGGTCTACCTATGAATTTTAGGCGTCATCAGAGACATAGGCTTTTCATGAAACAGGCTTAATTGTTATCCAACCCTTGAAGTGATTTATTTATACAGGGTATACTGGAAAGTATCTTATAATTATATTTTCTAAGTATGATTTCAGCTCGCCTTATAAAAACTTTGAGGTTTTCTCAGGAAAGGGGGTTAATAGGTATAAACACCTACATACAATGCTATAATTATCCTCAGCTTGATGGTGGCTCACGTGATAATTTATCCCGATAAATCTAATAATAATACAATAATTGGATTAAAATTCCCTTACAATATTTATTTACGAACCTAGTGGTAACAAAGTTCTTAAATAAATGTAGCTAATTTGCAGCGTACCTAAAATATGTTCCTTATAAAATAAGTGCTGTAAAATGAGTGAATTGAAAAGCGGTGCAGGAACACAGTGCACATCAAGAAAGAAAATAAAATTATATAAATTGAACGCAAACCTTCTTCGCAATCTGAATCTCGTAGAAAATGAAGCAAATAAAGTAGGAATTCGCATTGAGGGCTGCGACTGCGTCGGCCTAGCGTTCCGGAATATTTGTAAATTTAAATACGAAAAATTCAAATTTATTTACAGTAAAAATAAAGTACTTGCAGTATGACCAAGTAAGGATTCAGTCAGTGTATTTAAAGAGTGGAACGTATTGGGATTATGGAGGATCACACAGATATTGCACAAGTGCTCCATAGCATATTAGGGGAAACCTATGTTCAGCAGATTTATTGATAGATTTGGAGAGTTAAAAAAATATGCACTGTGTGGAATATTTTGATAAGATTTATACACATGTTATTTTACTAATTGAGAAACATGTATACGGTTTCGATATTAGGTGTATAGCCTTTTTTGCAATAAAATACTAGTTGTGCCTAATGGGTACCACATAGCTCCAGGTAAGCTAAAACAAGTACTTAGGAATGGTCATATTATTGAATTTGGACCTGAAACCTCTTAATCACAAATAAAGATCTTAAATATTTGAAGGTGATATTTAAGATCTTTATTTGTGATTAAGATTGACTTCAAATGAGTGTATTCAACTATTTATTCGAAAAATCTTGGTTAGATGTAAAATCTGCGAATGGTAATTAGAGTAGTTAAAGCCACGGGCGTCAGCTAGTATATAATAAAAGTGTATAAATAACTGAAATTAATTTCACATTCAATATCAATTGGTTTATTTTTCTTTACTATAATAAATATTTCACGATAGCATGCCGGAATGAGATTCACGTATTGATGATGTTGCCATGTTCAAACCAAACAATGCACGCTACAACGATTGGTTGGTTCCAATCTATGAAACCAATGATTTTCCATTTCGAACAATGCGCATACTGAATAAACTATATAATGTGAAAATAAAATACTTCTTTTACGAAAACTCACGAAACTGGTATTGATTGAAATTCGTTTTTAATCTAATACCTACCTTTTTGGTGTTAAGGTGTGTTTGTCCGTGTTGTAGAACTCTTATTACAAGCTAGTTAACCTACGCTTGCTTTGGGTTTACATAGCGCTCCTAGAAATAAAGTAAAATGCAACAAATAGGTTAAACAAATACGGTATTAAAAATATTATATTTTCTTGAATTAAAATCAAAACGAGCGCCGTTGCGTTCGTGAGATACGCTCGGCTGGGCGCGTTTCCTTCTAGCTGTCACAATTTTATCTTTACTTATTTTTAGTTATTACTGCTTTACATTTTTCCCTTTGTAACATTTTGTTGACGTTAATTTGACTTTCTGTTATACTACAATTCCACTTTAAATCTTCTGGAACGAGTATAATTGCAATAAATGAAAAACATGAAATATTTTTTTTGATGTGCTAATCAGGCAGTTATTTTGATCGAAGAAGGACTTAATAACCATGTTAACGAAATCGCAGCTTGCTTAACAGACAACGGTACTTTCACATCCATAATGTAAGGATGACACTAAACTATGTATTAATCTTGTTAACCAAAATAACATTTAGAGCGAGATACGTAGATAGTAGAGCAACATTCTCAGAGACAAAACACTCACATGAATACAATAATATTAAGATTGTTTTCACAAAATAAGCGCGTAACGTCAAAACATTTGTACAGTATCATATATTTGGGGTACGTCGGCGCTCATTTGATTTGACACAGATATCAAATTGGCGGGCCGGTGTCCCGTCGCGGCCGTCATTCCGCCGCGTTTAATATTTTAAGCATTCAGCTCACGCTCCATCTTCAACGGCCGTCCTGATTGCCGCTAAATTGAACTAAAAACTTCTTCAATGCCCCTAAAACGTTTCAATTATATCTATATTTTCCTGAATGCAAATGTTGATCTTATATTTTATACATTAATCATCCGTATCTTCCGATACTAAAATCCCCGAACAGATTGCACGAATGACATCGTTTTAAACGGTCGTTCGACAATCTGTTTAAATCATGTCGTAATTTTAAATTTCTGCCTGCATTTTGAGATTAAATTTTAACTTTGTCCCGATTGTAAGTAGTTTACTCAACGGTAATTTATTAGAGCAGCGTGCAGAAGTACGGACAGCGTTAAGATGATTTCAATAGAACGCGAACAACGGGATGAAAGTTTAGCAATAGTGCACTATCCGATCGTGCGATTATTGTCAACTGGAGTCTTGATTGAATTCTTAGGCCAAGTTAGCAGTCAAAGTTTCTATTAAAGGCTCGTTAAAATAACGTTAATGTGACATTTTTCTTATTAAAGTTTCTTTACTTTAAAAAATAAACAAAATAGGTTCCGCAACGGGATGAATCGATTTATATGAATGCGTTTTATACAATTAAGAAAATTCGATGTACCTAAGTAAATTATTGTGTAAAAAATTTTCGTTAAAATTGACCAAGCGCCAACATTTCGTTAACACGCATGTCATGTCTGGAAGTTCCGTTCGTGTTGTCGGTAGACTATTCGAAATTTAAAATGGATTCGTTTATAAAGGCATTTACTAGGGTTCGCATTTTCGATGAGGGAGAGGCGGCAGGTGAGTGAGTTGTTTGCCGGTGGGCCGCGTTCGCCAACACGAGCAAAACTCCGGACAGTTTAGTTGGCGCCGTAGCCGAGCGCCCTCTATAAATCAGCCGGCGATTGACGCCTTCCTACAGGGAGTGATCTATTCTGCCCCCACCATGATACAGCTTCACTTGCAAGGATTTTTCAGCTACACACAAGTTTCGACGTTAAAATTCACTACTATGCACTTACACTGACGACGTTGAAAAAAAGAGAATCATTTTTTCAGCTTTAACTTAGGCGCGAGTTTATTTTAAAAGACTTTACAAGTATTGGTCCTCTCATAAAATTTGTATACTGATACAGACAATAAGTACATGTACGTTTTTAAACAGTAAACAAAGTTTTGGTAGTATGAACTGACACTTCTGTACGTTCACAAAAAAAATATGAAAAACTTTTTCTGAACTAAGTTCGAGGATGGACAGGAAGACATCATAGTTAGATCCCAAAACAGGAGACCTAAAATCGTATTATATGAAAAATAAAACCAAGTGATAAATATACTTCCTCATATGGATTACACCAAAGACAGAAGTGAGACGATGTTGCCAGTACCACACAAATAACAATGCTAGAATAAAAATAGAAATATACCTACCACAACCAATCTACATTACAAGATTAAAGATTTCAAACAAAACAAGCGTATTGAAAATAAGAACATGCGTACGTTTTAGTAGGCAAATAAACTGTACCTACGGAATATATGAAGTATGATTTTTTCGTGGCCCGAATAAATATTAGCGAGATGTTGATCTACAACTGTGCGGTAAAGACGTCACGGGCTTATATAATAAAATATAATCCACCGTCTTTTATACCAGGACTGCGTAATGTTTCTTAAACATGTAATAAATAATAATGAAGACTATTTGTTTGTTGCAGGTATGAACGGTGTTTGGAAACCTTATAATATAAATACTTATAAGTATCGTAAGTATGTACGTATTGAAATGTTGAGGCAGAAACCTGATAAGACTGTCAATAGTAAAGTCGGTTATTCTGTCTTCAGTCTTTGTCTGCTTCTTTTCTCGACCAAACTCATACGGTCATAAAAAATCAAAATAACAAGGTGGTCTGAGATTTTATGAATAAGGAGTTACCTAAGAAAAGATTCAGAGGGAAAACTTACATTGCAAAGATGAGCCTACAAAGTCTAAAAGAGTCGAGAACTACAGCTCTGTTGTAAGAGAATACAGTACCGGTGCTAAGCCATTATGCGTAAATTTTCAGGAGAGTATAAAACAAAAAATTATTTAGTAAGCTTGTCCGGTTTCTAGAAACCATATAACCAAAAGCTTAGCTTGAGTCTAGATTTTGCTAGAACGGAAGAGAACCCCGTGACGAAAATTTGAACGGACTAACTATAATGCTAATTTATTCTTGATCGTATATGTGTTGATAGTAAAGGTGCCCATAAACGCTTGCAACACCAGAGGTATCACGTACCTACCGATACCACTTACCGACAGGTACAATACTAAACAACCATAGTTGTGTAGCTGAGATATTCCGTAGGGTTAATATACTTCCAAGGGGTGGCTCGAAATTTAAACAGGGTTCCCGTTCCGATATCCCTGTCCTCTGCATAAATGATACTCGAAATATATCTACAGAATACAAGATATTGAGTGCAAGTTTAACTTCAACAAAAACGCAATTGACTAAACTGTTTCCGTGAGCATAAATGAATCAATACTTAGGATAATATAAAAAGCTAACAGAATAACAGTATGTTCTGATTTGTATGCTAAACAATTTCACAGAAATTGATATCTCATTTAAAAAGATCATGCATCACGGTGTTTGTAAGCCTTTGTGGCTGTTGTTTGTAATCGTACTTCTCCAAAATAGCTCGATCTTAAAGATTTTTTTAAAAGAAATCTTCTTTAGGTGCGCTGGGCAGTGAAGACTTTTTTAGGTGCTTTGATTCTCATAAATATTATTATACCCTTGAAAGTTTTACAGTTGATACTCAATTCTAATGTCTATTTGTCTAGTAACAATAGATATAATAAATATTTATAGCCCACTTTTCCATTGCACATTGCTGTGGCTTGCTCACAAGCGGTAAGTTTAATATTTTACAGAGTCGCCTCACGCGCCGTCTTCAACGGGCTCTGATTGCCGTCCGATCGAAATTATATTTCACGGGCGCATTCAAAGCTCGCTGGACAAGATTGCTATTCCCAGAAAATGTAATATAATATAAGATTTATTCTAGTAATTCGTTTGACAACGGTTTTGAAACTAGGCCTTTGTATTTGAAACGTGTGAACATCGAATAACATCAATTTCCAACGGAATTAACTGTAATACGGTTCGTACTCTTTCTTTGAAATGTCCAACTTATAAGCAACTAGCTTTTGCCCGCGGCTCCGCCCGCGTGGATGTCGGTTATCGCGACCAAATATAGCCTATGTCCTTTCTCAAGGTCTAATCTACCCCTATACCAAATTTCATCAAAATCGGTTCAGTGGTTTGGGCGTGAAAGCGAGACAGACAGACAGACAGACAGACAGACAGACAGACAGAGTTACTTTCACATTTATAATATTAGTAGGGATAATATTAGTAGGGATGTTAGCCATAAATCAACTTAGAGTAGTGGAAAATTGTTTACATGCAAATGTAGTTAATATATGGTTACTATATTTACAGAGTTAAATTACCGAGCTTTTACAGATATTAATATTTAGGTTGTCTAAGTTTTATACCTTGTTAATGGAAAAATATCAAGGTCTAAATGAGAGTGGAGCTAAAGAAATGTTCCGTAATGATGATAAAGTATAATAGTTATAAGTTTATTACAGAAATGTCTGGGCAGAAATATTTACATTTTTCGTAGTAAGTACTTATGTAGGTATAACATTACAATAGTAACTTTTAGTGCCTGTGTATCTGTATAAAAATAATCATTTATTTAAGATAACCTTGTTCATCCGTGTTAAAGGGGAAAACGGAAAGTATGGGTCTTTTCGTTTGGTCTTTCAATGGGTGACACCAAGTGGGAAGACGCTGAGGTTTCCAGTCTAATGTTATCATACGGAAAACAATCTTTCAAAGCGGCTGTAATTTTTCAACCCATTGCCATTTTAATAAGTAAGTAAGTAGTTTAATGATAAGTTTAAATACTATTAAAGATCTTTGTGGCTAGCCATTCTCGCTTCTTCTTTCTAGAAGTCCTCCCTTCGACGTACTTCTTTGGGTCGGTAAATCGATAAATTTGAATTTCGTATGGATTGACATAACTCGTTTCGGGTACACCTCATATAGTAGAACTTTTTAAGTAATAATTTTATATTGCATAACAACTAATAGCATAAACCTCTTTTCGCAGAATATCGTTTGGCATAAACTCATTTTGCATACATTGAAACCCATAATTTTGTAAGTCAGAATCATCTGTACGCATAATTTTTGTATCCATAATAATCACAATGTATAACCATCACATAGCAGAAAGTTCAAAACCAGATTCATCTTTTGGTATATATTTCTTATCCATAACTATTTAAAAGTATCATTTTTACTATTGCTATTAGTTGGAGGTAGTAATCACATGAATCATTATTATTTGTCGGGTACCCTGTGTCGGGGTGTTAACAACTATCTATTCTGGCGCTTCGCCGGCCGCTACCGCGGCACGCTCGCTTCGCTCGCTCGGCTCGCGCTGTTGGGGTCACAGTTCTAACCTAACCTAACCTATCCGAGTCGGGGTACTCTGTGTCGGGGTGTAAACAACTATCTATTCTGGCCACAGAGGTCACAGTTCTAACCTAACCTACCCATTTTTAAAGAAGAAAGTAACCCAATCTATATTATTCTAATTGAAATTCTATGCTCTTTATAATACTATAATTCTGGCATACGCCTAGTCAAATTATGCCAAATAATCTGTACTCTAAATGAACGTTATGCTAAATGAAGTTATACAAAATTTTAACTATGCCAAAGGTAATTATGCCAAATAAAATTCTACTATCTTAAATGTATGCCATTCTAAATTCGGTCATAAGCACATTATGCCTAAAAATATTTATGTCAAATATTTTTAATGCCTAATAAATGATCGATTAAAGAAGTTTCTGCGAAGTGAGTTATCCCAAATAGGTTTCGGAGTATCAAGTTTCTACCAAATAGACGGCACCCACTCGTTTCATGATGGGATATCGTGATAATTGAAGTTACTAATCTTGTTTCTATAAACTAAATCTAAATGCATACTTTTTATACTTCATAAGTACGAGTACTTACACTGTATTAAATCGTCCAAATATCTATTCTCATTTTTTCTTTTTTCTCCGTATAAACGGCTATCGCGTGACAACTCGCCATACTTCAACTCGACCAGAAAGAGTAGCCACAATGTTTGTTAATCTTGCTTTCATTGTGTAAAATATTTGGAAATATACCTTCGCAAAGGCCTTTGTGGGCTCGGCCTAGTGGTCTATCGTTTGCTGGCAAACAATGCACGGTTAGGTGTGAAAACTGAATTAGGTTCCTGAATTTTATACTGTTAATAAATATGAAAATGGTGTAGCCCCTTTTTAGTAACACGAAATATTACCTAAAATGTGTCAGTTGCTGAAAATTTTGCTGTTCTGTAACAGGATAGAAAATAATTAACTAACCATCTACATTAACAATGTTATATTACTTCTTACTACCTACATAAAAGAGTTTGTGATAATGATTATGCATAACATATCGATGCACAAGTGTAAGTGTTGAAAACTGTTACTATAAAAGTTATCTTTGAAGAAGATTTCATAAAGTCCTGCAAATGCAAACACCTTATGATAGCTGAGAAAGACTGAACACAGAAGATGAAGGGTCGGGTACTATTGAGCACATTGGGAGAGTCCGACAGTGGATTACAATAGGATAATAAAATTGATTAATTGATTAGATATTTTGATACTTCGTTAAATGGAGTATGAAAAAGTTGCAGCACTTTCAAAAGCAGTTCTAGAACAGGTAAAGCAAAGATATATTGTTTACCTTTAAGTTTATCTTAGGGCCCACTTACATAAATTGGTTTTGGAGAAAAAAATGTTCGTAGCGTTTTTAAATCATTACTATTAGGATATTATCCCATAGACCACATTAACCGCTTCCTATCAGATGGGCCATGTCTTTGTCTGCCACCTAAATGTTATAAAAAATGATACATATACGTAGGTATAAAAGTTTAAGCAAAAAACCACCTGCATACAAATACTAATAAATATATTAGAAGACCTCGGAAGCGTTTAGCTAATAAATACAAAAGGTTACTAAGTCATCTGTTCTGGGTTTTCATCAAATTGACTACGTGATTGGGTACATTGGAAGTTCGACTGCCAATTATTGCAGACATTAGTGGCGGGAACATCCCCGCAGAGTCGCAGTTACGAACTTCAGTATGTGGGAGTGGGACACTGCAGTAATGTAGTCAGCAGTTGCGCCACTGTTTTAGTCAATGACAATCTACTAGTTAGTGCGTAGGGGACAATTTTGTGACTACAAAATAGGAAACTAATATTTAAGTCTTTTATAAGCTCTTTATTACAAAACGATCTAGTTGAGATAAGTTGATTCGTAGTTTAATGGGAAAATAGATAAGGCTGCTTGCCAGCCTTATCTATTTTCCCATTAAACACTATTTAGCAAATTGTGTATACTGACAACTTATAATACATTTAAAATATTAACTTTATTTAATTAGTAATTAAAGGCGTACACAGCTCTGCGAGTGCCTGCGAAGGAATCGCCCGGCAACGTGACATCTAAGGTAAAAGCAAATGTTTTGTCGGCAGGTCATAATGACTTTGAGATAGCTGCGCCGTCGGCGGTGACTGGCTCATACTCTCTTAAAAAAAGGATTGAAGCGAAGGTTTTCGAGGGCGATTTGAGAGGTGCCGTCCGCCTTGTGGTTTCGGACGATTCCTTCGCACAGCGGGATCCCGGTACACTTGCTGCCTTGCAGGACAAGCATCCGGCTCCTTCACGTCCGCTCAGTTTCCCGCCAGATCCGGGCGTACCAATTGCTGCGGTGAATGTCGCCGTAGAGGACGTGAGTTCGGCGCTGGGGTCCTTTTACGCGGGTTCGGCGGCGGGATTAGACGGGATCCGACCCGGGCACCTTAAAGAGTTGACATCTGTGTCGGCGGGGGAGAATGGTAGGCGTCTCTTGGAAAGTTTGACCAGTCTGGTGAACTTTTTACTCAGTGGTCAATTAAACCTTCAAGTGTGTCCATATCTGTACGGGGCCTCCCTCTTTGCATTGGCCAAAAAAGATGGAGGCTTGAGACCAATAGCTGTTGGTAGCGTTTTTCGCCGCTTGGTTGCCAAATTGGCTTGCCGTGCCGTCAAAGAGGAGATGGCCGAATACCTACAGCCACACCAGCTGGGTTTCGGGACACGCCTTGGATGCGAGGCCGCCATCAACGCCACCCGAGCGTTCGTCATGAATCCGAGGAACGAAGGCTCGATATTGCTAAAATTGGACATCCGTAACGCGTTCAATACACTGGAGAGAGACGTTTTGTTGAGTGAGGCTAAGGAAAACATCCCGTCCCTTTATCCTTTTCTTCACCAAGTTTACAGACTTCCTTCCAATCTTTTCTTCGATGATAAACTCATCCTCTCAGAAGTAGGAGCCCAACAGGGAGATCCACTCGGTCCACTTGTGTTTAGCCTGGCTATCCATAAGGCGATCCGTGATCTCAAATCCACCTTTAACATCTGGTACCTGGATGATGGCACTATCGGGGGCAAACCAGAAGACGTGTTCCAGGATCTGGAGGCCTTGATCCCCAGCCTTAGAAACCTGGGTCTGGAGGTCAATCCCTCGAAGTGCGAGTTCTTTCCCTGTGGCACAGAGGCTCGTACACACTATTCACATTTTAATTCCCTTCTCCCTGGCCTCAAGGAACTTTCATCTTCTGACTTCAGTCTTCTGGGATCTCCAATATTCCTCGCTGCTGTTCCTGAGGCCATCACTACTCGAAAACAACTTCTCCTAACCGCTCACGAACGTCTGAAGGGCCTGTCCGCGCACGTCGCGATTGTTTTATTACGTATGTGCTTCGCTCTCCCTAAGGTCACCTATTTAATGCGAACCGCCCCGACTTGGCTCTGCCCTGAGGAAGTTTCTTCTTTCGATGCTGCGCTTAAGTCGGTAGTAGAGTCAGTTCTTAATGTCTCCCTGGATGAGTCCCAGTGGATTCAGGCGGCTCTGCCAATCAGGTGTGGAGGTCTGGGGGTGCGTCGCGTGCGTGATGTGGGCCTGCCGGCTTTCCTGGCATCTGCTCATGGGGTAGAAACCCTCGTCACTACTTTACTCAATTCTAATGGTGACGGGGAGATCATGCCTTTTGTGTCGGGTGCTATGTCAGCGTGGTCGGCCCTCAGCGCGGGAGCATCGATTCCTGAAGGAATGCACCTTCAGCGGGCGTGGGATGAAGTGGGGGTGAAGCGTCTCCAGGGTAAACTGTTGGGAGATGCTACGGGGGCCGATAAGGCTAGGCTACGGGCTGTGTCACAACCAGAATCCGGAGCGTGGTTGCAAGCATTGCCTTCTCCTCACCTGGGCACCCTGCTCGACGACGACTCTCTGCGGGTGGCGGTTGCTTTTCGCCTGGGCTGTAAGGTGTGTGAACCCCATATTTGCACCTGCGGCTCCACGGTGGAAGCAGATGGCCATCACGCTTTGAGTTGTCGGCGGTGCACTGGGAGGTTTCCGCGACACCACGCTCTCAATGATATCGTTCGCAGGGCCCTGATATCGGCGAACGTTCCCTGCGTGCTTGAGCCTCCGGGTCTTAGTAGGTCGGACGGGAAGAGGCCGGACGGGCTGACTTTGGTGCCCTGGAAAAACGGCAAGTGCCTAATTTGGGACGCAACCTGCGTCAGCACAGTAGCCGCCAGTCACCTTAGTCGTACCGTTCACTCCCCGAGTGCGGCCGCGGAAGATGCCAGCTTAAAGAAGAGGCTTAAGTACGCCGACCTGGAGCCGCTTTACAACTTCGTGCCGGTGGCCGTGGAGACTCTGGGGAGTTGGGGCAAGGAGGCCAAAGCCTTTGTAAAAGAACTAGGTCAAAGGTTAAATGAGACAACAGGGGACTGTCGATCCGGCTCGTTCCTGGTGCAAAGGATGGCCGTCGCAATCCAGCGTGGAAACGCGGCGAGTGTGATGGGCACCTTTCCACGGGGAACGGTCACGGACGGGCTTTTATAGACGTAATATGTATTACATATTTATATTTATATAATTGTAAGCTGTGACTGAATAAATGATATTTTTTACCTATTAGTAATTACGTATAAATACATTTTCTAAAGGAATGTGAGTGACTAAAAGTTGTGAAAGCTTCTGCTAGGCCTTCCAAAGACATCCAGACAAATCGTATTATTTGTAATCTTAGTAGATATAAAATGGTTTAAAATAACGAACCTTGTTATTCAATATCAATATTTAAACAAAACCCTAACTCCTTTTAAAGAGGAATGCTAGAAAATATTGGATTACATAACTATGTATATCCAGTATACAGAGGTAACCTTCCAATGAAACTCAAAGATATCCCAATAGTTTAGTTCAATAGTTAATAATGAAGCAACTAGAGCTATTTTGGTACCCATTTCAATTTAAGGACAGAGCTTGCACAGAAACTTATCCAAGTTCCAACTAAAGTTTACAAGAAACTCGCTCCTCAGTGGTATTGTCTATTAAATCTACAAGATACACTTCTAGCCATCGAGATGTTTTCATACTCTATACAATGTTTTAATCGTTTGACTTGGGGTGAGTAACTTTGAATTGAAATTAATATTCTACTCGTATATTGTTCATGGACTGAAATAAATATGTTTCAAACTAGTTATGAGTACATAGGTACTATAGAAGATCATCCCACGTGTTACAAACGTTGGGTTATTATATATTTTACGATGGTGAGATTAATAGTGTTAGTTAGTATAGATTAGTTAAGACTACATAATAATTAGTTAATAGTATGTGAGTACATTATATTCATTAGTTATTTTCTATTTAAAGTAATAGAGAACCAACTTATTTCATTCTTATGATTTTCTTTGTTTCATAAATGTATAAATATTTTTTTATAGTATGTAGTATTGAATGAATTTCTTACCAGTATAACTAGTAGAAGACAATTCATTAGTACAATGCTAAAAAGTTTACATATAGTTGATACTGTCGGAGGAAAATTATGTATGCATTTAAAGCGATTGGTGTTATATAAGTTCAGGTCATATAATTAAAATGTAAAACAAATGAAATACTTCATTTAGTACCTTTTTTTTTTTTTTTTTATCGTGCGAATAATCCCCACGGATACCTCCCCCGCCGGAGTCGGAGGAGGAGGTTATGTCGGACTCGAACCGACTAAAACGCACGCCTTCTGTGGGCCGTCAGTTGCCGGAGGTGAGATTGTCATAGCCATATCTCTCGCACCCCGGCCGACCCAGGGCCATATCTCTGGATATGGCCCTCTTCCGGTGTGGGGACCACGGAGTCCCCAACTCGCCCCCGGGTATGGGGGGGCACGCAATGCGTGCCACCGCCGTGGCCTGCTTCTGCTAGGGTGACAGGCGACCCCACCCATCACCCCCAGGCCCGCGCTCATGGGGGGCGGAGGTCATTCTGCGACCTCCGGCGCCCGAGTTGCCGCCGCTCGTCGCGGGCCGCGCGGTCTGCGATTCTCCTTCGCTCCTCGCGGGCCGCAAGGGCTGCGATTCTCCTTCGCTCGCGCTCCGCCGCCCACTTCACGAGCATCACTTGCTCGCAGAAGTAGGCGCCGGCGGCCCACGCATCTGCGCAGCGAACCATCGCTGCGAGCAAGGTGGAGAGCGTGAGAGCTCTCACTCCCAGGGTCGCCACCAGCTCCCGTCTCGGCGTCTCACACGCCGGACACTCAGTGAACGTGTGCAGCGCCGAGTCCTCGCTCGCGTCGCAGTGATGGCACTCGGACGTTGGCTCTTTCTTCGCGGTCCGATGCAGATACCGTCCGAAGCATCCATGATCGGTGACGATCTGCGTCAGCCAGAACGAGAGGCCCCCGTGTGGCCTCTCTAGCCACTCCCCCATGATGGGTCTTACCGCCGCTACTACGGCGCGCCCTGCGCGTGGTTGCCCAAGTTGTAGCTCCCACTCCGCCACCATGTTCCTGTGGAGCCGGGATCTCACGGCCCGAATTTCTTCAGGCTCAGGATCGTGTCCCCGCTCCCGCGCCGCCTTTCGGAAGCGGTATAGCGCCGAAAGGGATCTCGCTTCCAGGATCCACGGTAGCGATCCGGCGAGGAGACTCGCTGCTTCAAAGGATATCGTGCGGTACCCCCTGATGGCCCTGATGGCCACAATCCGCTGCGGTCTACGCAGCAGGTCCACGTGCCTGGCTCGCAGGTTGTCTGCCCATACGGGGCTCCCATATAGAGCCATGGACCGCACGACACCCGCGTAGAGTCTCCTGCAGGAGTCCTCCGGGCCCCTCAAATTGGGCAGCAGACGCTTCAGAGCGTTAGCTGTTAGCACCAATTTGGGGACCAGACTTCGGAAATGTTCCCCGAAGTCCCACCGACCGTCGAGTACGAGCCCCAGATATTTCATCTGGGGCTTGATGTCGATGAGAGTGTCTCCCACTGTGATGCTGGATCCCGCTGGTGGTCCGCGCCGAGGTCCATGAAAGAACACTTCATTTAGTACCTTATTTTACAGCACGGTTGTTATGTTTATTTTTAATTTCTGAAATGTGTTTTAAACTTAATTACTTCTGATTAATATCCAGTTCGATAATTTAATTAATTATTGCAGTTAAATATTTTACAGTTCACATTTCGGGGAAACAGGACAGTTGTCAATGACATTACCGAAACCAGTGTTAACCAGAATTTTGTAGTAGTTACTAGCCAAAACAGCTAGATCAAATGCTGAATAAGTACTCAAATGATGTCAACAATGGGGTGAATTAGAAATCTCAACTTCTTCATTGTGATTCTGATCGAGATTGTAACACAGAGATCTTAACAGCGATGAAACTTTCGCAATAATTTAGAATAAATATCATATTTTATTATGTGATTAGATTAGGTGATGAGAGATAGAGTGAAAATAGTGTCCACTATTATCCAGCAGATCCTGGTCACCGTTGCTAGGCCTTTCCTCATTGTGGATGCAGGTTGACATCTTTGATTTCAATTATTACTTAGTAATGACATAATTTAATATTCACTGAATCGTTAGTGACGGTGATTTTTTTAAAGTTTTCATTGTTGTAGTTTTGAAAAGTTCCTGTTTATGTCATATTGATGTGCTTTACAAATAAAACATCTTACTTGTACCATTGTGGTATAAAAAAAAAAAAAAAAAAATAAAAAAAAATTCCAATGTGCAAAAAGCACTCCATTCTAAGTGTTTAAAAATAGACCGTGTAGTGTACAATATACACACACTTCTTATTTATATAGTTTATTAAAATGAACAATATATTTCATCACTTATTCATCACGTCAGTAAACATAACTCAATCGCCTTCTAAATGTTGATCTTCGAACTACGTACAAGTTCAGATCGAAGATCTGAACGTCTCGACCGGTGCTCAGCGTGACAGCTTCAAGTAATCCCAGATGGCGTACTCGCCGATGAATTAAAGTCACTCAGACTAGTTGACTTGAGAACTACTAGATACCTATTGTGTATACAGCTTTAGGCTTCGATTTTGTAATTAATTGTTTGCGATGATATTTGAAGTGTTACGAATTTGGAGTGAAATCTGCCTGCGAGTTCAAGAGCTTGTCATACATGGGTGTTCATATTGTCGTATTGTAATCAAGAATCAGAATATGAAAACCGTGAAGAGTAGTCAAAAGTTATTAAATAATCAATTATTCGAATGTAATATTTCAAAGGATCCTTCGACTTGGCAGTAAAAAAAGAAATCTACATTTTGCTGATTCCACTTAGCGTAATGAGAGGAGTTATAGGTTAGGGGCTAAATCTGATTGGCCGGTTAATCAAATAATATTGATGTAATCAGTGATCAACATAACTAGTGAAAAGGTTCTGGAAGACGGTGACTTTTATGGCATATATCATATATATGCCTAAGATATTGAGACTTAGGCATGTATGCCATGAAAACGACAGAGTCTAAGACCAGATTTCACTAGGTATGGATCTTATATGAAGTTAGAAGACTTGGTGCTCTTGAGAGTTTATGTTCCACTAGTGTGGGTAGAGAGAGATTCCAGTTCTTTATCATGCCACAAAAAAAGGAAGCCGAACCATGTTTCTTAGAGCCAGTCCATCCTATTAAGAAAATCAGAGTTCTATCGTTTACTATCTGAGTTGACTCTAATTGATTGAATTAATTTTCTTGGATGAGGTTGTGGTTGAAGTGGTCTCCTCATCTCTTATGTCAAGTGTAGTTAGTGATAGTGATTCTAACATGTGATATCTATTTACGTTAATATTACATTACGTCCGTTTAATTCATATTTCTAAAGTTACCTGGTACATAATATTATTTTAATTTATGCACCAAACATAGGTTAATTCCAGAACTAGTAATAATAATATTATACGTAAACCTATCATCTTATCCGTCAAAAGAAAAAGATTTTGATTCATTATTTAGATATCAGTGAACGTTGTAACAACGACGTGAAACACGAATTTGATAGAACTCCGCCACTGCCATTTCACACAAGCGACAAGAATGTCTCAAAACAATATGTTGATATCAGTAACAATATCACACGCGCCCATAAGCGCACGTCTACGCACAAACAAGAGATCCCAACTTAAGACAAATACGACACGTCTACATAATTCTAACGGTGTGGGGAAGCAACATTATAAACAAGCCGAACTTAATATTAGACCACAACGCCACAGTTTATTCATGTCACCAGGTGTAGAAAGACGGCCTAACGCTCCAAGTTACCGTCATATTATACGTAATACGATATTCAGACACATTACACTCAAGTTTACGACTCCGACTGAGGTAGAAAGCTTACGTTTATGAATCTTTAAACATCTTTTAAAATCCATATCATGACGTATTTTACGTTCACACAGAGTATTAATATCACGTATTCGACAGTAGAAATGGTTGTGGTGTGGATCCTGTCTCGATGTGGCGTCAGAAATTCACTTTTGGGTAACTAAATAAATAGAAGCTTAGTCATCTGCCCATTTATTCGAGTGAATTTCACACTGATAATTTTATCGTCATTTTCATAATTCCTGAAATAAAAGTATATGCTAAGTTCTTCCACTGGTCGTAGTCTATTTATGATTCAAATTACTACTTGCGTCTTCTGTGTTTTACCCTATATAGTATGTTTATTCAGAAAAAGTAAATAAAAATCTACTCCACCAAAAACTTAACATGACCACTTCCTCAAACGATTTTACAATATAAAAATTTCAAACATACAAATCAACATCTATTTGTATAATTACGTATAATATGGAGTAATAATAAAGTTCGTTAATTCGTTCCGAATTTAAATTTGTGTTGCCTTATTATGAATTTGAAACAATAAATAGCAGGCACACATAATAGGAGCATTATTAATTGTCGTGTATTTAATTGCCGATTCTATTTCCAAATGTAAATTATAGGTACAATAATAAATTAACGTCGTATGTACAGTACAGACAGTTGGTACAGTTTTGCTGTTGATCAAAAATTTGCTTAGTATAATCGTCGTTATTACTAATGAATAAAGTTTATAACTGCTTGTGGAATAATGGCATTTATCTCAAGTAAATGCAACGAAGCGTGCGTAGAATATGTTTCCTGCAAGTGTTGTCTGATCCCATTCACGTTTGCAATCGGCAAATGAATGGATGTCACGAAATTAGAAACGTATCCTGTGCCAGCTCATATCTCACAGAGAAGACAGCAACGGTTGTTCTCAGCGATCATGACAATTATACGATATTACCTGATAATATATTGTTGGTATGTTATGCAACTATCGCCCACTACATCATTCCTAGAGACATAACGTCAAGTGATATACATTCAACTATGCCTGCGTAAATTAATTGTATACTGCTATACATAATCATAAGAAATAAATGCATTTATCGAGACATCTAGTTTTGGAACTATACCTATGTTTGTGTTTATTATTTATCTAAAATAGAATTGGTTCTATTTTTAAAGAGAGCTTTAGGTACTTATCATATTTAAACTAATTTAAACTGGAAGCAGATAATAAATATATTATATATACCTAAACTGGAAAAAGATAATAGATAAAACTTACTTCAATCTGATATTATTTGTCAACGTCAAAAGAAAATAAAACCAGTCAAGTATAAATAGGACTACGTAGGATGGAGAAATTTAGGCATGTTCAAGTTGATGATAATTTTTAATTTAGTGGTCATTGTAATTAAAACAATTTTTCGTAAAAAAAAATCTACGTATTTTCGTAGAAAGAAAATACAATTTTTCAAAAACTACGAGCAGATTATTTATAATCATTTTCATGCATGTTTCCTTTTTTATTAAATTCTACTAGTACTTTTAACATAGGATTTTACGACGAGGATGCTTTGATATGAATTATAATTTATATGTAAAATTGTAATACTGTGTAATCGCATCCCATGAGAACAAGGGTTACGATGCCGGGGGGAATCCGTAGTGAGTAAGCAAAAAGTTTACTCTTTGTACTTTATGTAGAGAAGAAACAATAAAAATGTGGGGTTGTTATCAGTCAGGGTAAGTAAAACACACCACACAGTTTTTGAACGCTTTTTTACATTCTAGTTTATTACATTTAGTATTTATATTTAAAATTTTAAGTCTTTTTTTTTTTCAAATAGTTAAAAACAAAAGCCAAGAAATATATAATTTTGTCAGAACAAAATAATCGAAGATGTAATTGTATAAACAATTGATATTATTGTGAATTATTAAAAAAAGATATTGGTTTTTGTAAACCATTTAGATGGCCGACAAGCTCTGCTGGCTGATGGTACACAATTTTGTATCTAAGTTAATACCCGAAAGGTGGCGGGTTTGATTTTCAGACGAGGCAGTTCGTTGAAAAATGTAGTAGGTGTTCTATGTTCCCAAGGAAAGTTTATAAATGTTTCTCGTAACTGTTCCAATTTTAAGTCTAGATAGCTATGGGTACTAATATGTGCCAATACAATAAATATCTAACAATAAAATAATACAATTTCAAATTTTGTTTTCGTATAGTACCTAGCTTGTAGGTAAATCTCTTGTTTCAAGACAAAGAGACAGAATTGTGTGCCATCTGGATTTTGCGTACGTTACTATATTCTATGTAAATATACCTACATTGCGCGCGGCAGCTGCGAGATTACTTCACCATATCATCACAAAGTTCAACAAACACCAACTGTGTAATTTTAATTATGTTTTATTAGTGAGTAACTTGATGTAAGTTACATTGAAAACAGTGTTTATAATATATGATCAAACGAACTTCTCAAGCGAAGTTCGATCATTATTATATGAGCCGCTTCATTCGAAGATATAATAACCAGGTAGTCCTCTATATCTGCTAAGCAACTTCGCACGTTTAAAAAGACATGAATATGACTAAGAAATTTACAAGTAGGTACCCACGGGTCCACGCTCCCCGACAGATACTCATTCTTTAGAGAGGAAAGGAATAGCGCAAAAAACTTTCTTGCTTTCTTGCTTTGGGTAGAGTATCAAACGTATTAACAATACTGTTTGTGTACTATGGGTGGGAGGGAGATTATATCTTCGAATGAAGCGGCTCATATAATAATGATCGAACTTCGCTTGAGAAGTTCGTTTGATCATATATTATATTTCGCCGCTTCATTCTCGATATAATAACCAGGTAGAATTTCAGAGCTGGCACAGAAAGTTTTTAATTCAGTGGAACTCTCAATATGAACTTAATGATTATTGGGAGCAAAAACAGTTAGGTACTTATCTATTTAATTTATTTAAATAAGTTACTAATGCAATAGTAAATTCCAACTAAGTACTTATTACCTAATACTAGGTAAGGTACCTATACTAAATTAGCAAAATTTTTGTCACTGATTACCGTTAGGTTATAGGATTTTGTGAGTGTATTGGATGTGCTGGTCCAGCCAGCAGTTTACAGAATAGCTTCGACTGGAAGACCGCGCGAGTGCGCGGCGGATGTGGCGTAATGGCGCGTGCCCGTGCAGTGTCCGCTAGAGACGCACGTGTCGACGCCGCTTTCTGTCAGCACCTGTTTTATCCAGCGACCAACTGATTGTGTGGTAGCTGGTCTGTGTGGTGCTTTGCATGTTAACAACAATTGACCCGTACTGGCAGTTCTCTTATTTTTGTAGCAAAAATATATTCCTTGAGGACTGTTGCAGGGCAGGTAAATACGTGTATGTTATCCTCGAAATGAGGTAGGAACAGAATAGGTTGGTCACGTCCAGGAGCGGTAGTTTTTATCATGTTGTTATCGAGATGTGAATACCATTGTTTGAAAAAAATATATTTTCGATTTTAAATGAGATAAAATGTTTGTAGGTACATAATGAGCTGTACATAGAGCAGGAAAAATTACTATTTACCTAGTGTTTTTTTTTTTTTTTTTTTAAATCTAAGTCAGTATTGGAGATATTTAGGCATTGACCTAAATGCATCTTACAGTAGATGCATCTTTCGTCTGAGCCGATATTGTCACCAGGGAATATTGATAATGCTGATTGGTGACTATTTAAGCTACTGTATGAACATCCGTTAGTAAACTGTTGACTTAAAAATGATAGTACTGCCGCTATTGGAGGTTTGAATAAATTAATAATGGTTGTGTTAGCAATTGCCACCACAGCCTTAAAGTAATAGATACTATACTGCATAATAGTACTGTCTGCTAACGAAGCTATTAATAGATTTAGTGCATCGGGAGGAGACCCTCGCGTAATGAAGGCTTGCCACAGGGCCTCGCTGCAGCCAGGGTAAGGTTCCGATGAAGGGGATGTTGGTCTCTAAAAAAAGATTGAAGAGGGTATTTAAATCAGAATTAAAGGTAAAGTATTTCTGAATTTATCAACTATTTCAACATGGTAAATCAGGGCTGTGAGGTCCAGTAGCTTTGTCGTCAATCACTTTTCTGATGCATTTTTATGCTAAGGCATCAGGATGTTGTTTAGAACATATCGCATTTTGTACTGGTGCGAGAAGCAGATAGGTTGATTTCGGGGTGACCTAAACACCTTGTAATCATTTCGAATGCTTTATTTGATAGCTCTTATTCCGTGTCCGGATTTATTATTTATGAATTGAAGTCACGATCCAAATATTACTTTTCTCGCACCACTGCCAAAACGACCTGTTTAAATGGGGGAATTGAATTCCACACATTCGATTTACATAGTTTATGGTTGTCGTATTATCGACGCAAAGTAATACTACACAGTTGTTTTCTAACCGTATTAAGAAACTCTACTACTAAACTCTAATCCAAGAAAAACTTAGGAACTAAGTAATTTGTGTTTTTCGCGTTCAAAAGTTGACAACATTCCGTTAGTTCGACAGTTATTACACACTGCAGCCCAGTTTATCCGGGAGGCATTCGTGCAAATCTCGAATTTAAAGTGAGCAAGGCGCATATGATTAGATTTTGAGAATATTATCTTGCTCCGCCAATCAAGGTCTTTCAATAACTCTGAAGGGAGTCTAATCTTGGTTTCGTTATTCAATAACATAGGAAATTTACCTAGATCGTTCTATAATGTTTGTGTATATAGGCGGCATTTTTAATAATAGCCCATGTACAAGGTATACCGTGACAGGATTTGAATAAAAAAGGGTAATGCATTATTATCTCGCAGATAATAAAAAGTGTACGTGTCTATCTATTTTAGATTGCATGTATGTAGTTAGTATTTTGGTTTGTTCAAATTTACCTCGCAGTTAATTTTGTGATCGCAGCTAACTTGCAATTTACCCCAATATAATTTATAACGAGGCCAAGTATTTTAAAAACTACAGTGTTTCGTTTATATCTTAGGAAGAAGACACTGAGAATAGTGATCTCTTATGCCCAATATGTCGTCCGACTGTACGAGTAGGTACACCACGGACCTAAAGCTGCCGTTTCATAAATGAGATAACACCTGCTTCATATTATGTTTGTGAAGACTCTTGGTGTCACTGCACTGATAACCCATATATTATTATGGTAAAGCTGTGAACTCCTAGGTGGTTTTTACCCTGGAGGCAGATTCGAATTGAAATCTTAATGTTGTTATTATTTTTTTTTGAAAAATTATTATTAGGGCCGGTGACTTGCCGAACGTCTTTGAAAAATGGAATTGAATAACCATTCTTAAATTCATTTGAGAGCAAATTGTATTTTGGGTAACCATAAGCCAACAATTATAAAAATAGGTCATACGGCCGGTATGTATACTTGAACTATGGTTGTGTCGTTGCACGGGGCTTGTTCGAAGAAATGCTCCTGCTCTTCGTGTTGGGAACACACTGGTTGTCGCGGCGCGAACTCGCAGTTGGCGCCTGGCGACGGTTCCCTCCCCACTCCCCCCCCCCCCCCCTTCTTGTTCGATGGGAAGCGAGGAGCTTGCCAGTTTCCCTGGTGTGGATAGGGATAGAGGCCTACCTGTTGGGAGGCGCTTGCAGTTTTAGTTCGTAAGTATTAGTAAACAGCACCCATAGCTTAGGGGCTTTATTGCCTGAATTTTATGTTCACCTAATAAGAAAAGGTCCATGACCTTATTTATGGCCGTAATTCCTGAACTGAGTTGTTACTGGGTAGAAAGGGTATTTTTATCTTTATTTCTAACCCTGTCGGGTATGGCGGCTGCAATCTCCGCAAAATTAAGTTTAGGTGCTTGCAATAATCTACAATTGTCTAGGATTAATACTCCTAAAACAATTTTTATTTATTTTCTATGGGCATACCCTTCTTTAGAAGTGGTAGCCATAAAGGATTTTTTCGCCATAGTCTGGTGGCTCAGGGGTGGATTCGCCCAGTGCTGATAACAATTTTGGGTCGAGACCTGGGTCGCCCAATGTCAACGGTTCAGGATTAACGTTAGGTGTTGTAGTTAAGTCGGTGATTTCTTGTTTTCCGATTGAGACAAAATTATCGATAAGTGTTGGAGCTGAGCTCTCAATTATTTGGTCTTTTTGACCTAAAATGATATAAAACTGCATTGCTCTCTTGTATTTAATAGTATGTCGCTATTATGTATAAATGAGGGTATAAAAATAAAAATATTTTCGACACTCGTTTTATGCATTGCCGCACAGTAATGGTTGATATTACTGTTTCACTATGTAATTATCGTTGGACGCACGCAGTGAACCCCGATGATTAATTTATGAAAGGTATTTATTGTATATACCTGTAGCAATATCGTTACTGCACGATATGAGAAAGATTGTTTTACGTAAAGTAAGTATCATCGTTGGAGACTCGCAGTCAACCCCGATGTACATGTGAGGTATTTATTGACTCGCAGTCAATCCATACCTGTAGCAATATCGTAATGTACGATATGATAAAGATCGTTTTACGATTTACGTAAAATAAGTATCATCGTTGGAGACTCGCAGTCAACCCCGATGTACATGTGAGGTATTTATTGACTCGCAGTCAATCCATACCTGTAGCAATATCGTAATGTACGATATGATAAAGATTGTTTTACGATTTACGTAAAATAAGTATCATCGTTGGAGACTCGCAGTCAACCCCGATGTACATGTGAGGTATTTATTGACTCGCAGTCAATCCATACCTGTAGCAATATCGTAATGTACGATATGATAAAGATTGTTTTACGATTTACGTAAAATAAGTATCATCGTTGGAGACTCGCATTCAACCCCGATGTACATGTGAGGTATTTATTGACTCGCAGTCAATCTATACCTGTAGCAATATCATAATGTACGATATGATAAAGATTGTTTTACGATTTACGTACTCCAATGTATATGAAAGGTATTTATTGTATGTACCAGTACCACAATGGTGGTAAGGTAATGCACAATATGATAAAATGTTTTGTGTATGTAGGTACTTTATATAATCTCGTTTTCTTCCGGATCGGAAGGAATTATTGTATATACCAGTACCACAATGGTGATAAGGTAATGCACAATATGATAAAATGTTATAAGTAAGTATGTACCTTTACATAATCTCGTCGTCTTCCGGATCGAAAGAAATAACTATATACGACGATAACTTTCACTTTTTCACTTGTATTTTTATAATAAGTTTTTAACTTTTATATCTATATACGACGATAACTTTCACTTTTTGATTTATTTTTTCTTCGGCGCTGCGTTTTCGCATTGCTGAAGACGTGCTCGCGTTGCCACGCACAAATAAAGAATGAGTATCTGTCGGGGAGCGTGGACCCGTGGGTACCTACTTGTAAATTTCTTAGTCATATTCATGTCTTTTTAAACGTGCGAAGTTGCTTAGCAGATATAGAGGACTACCTGGTTATTATATCGAGAATGAAGCGGCGAAATATAATAATGTGTACGCTTTCTAATTTTGTTTTAAATTTAATCTAAGTTATAGCAGAGTTAGATTATGTTTACGTCATGAACACTATTAGGTAATACGCTTACTAATCTCAACTCAAAAGTTTCAGCTTATACTTAAAATTCTATTTGTTTTTACCCGACTGCCAAGAAGGGTTATGTTTTTAAACAATTGCATTTTGATTGTACGGTAATATAAATTTTTCAAATATGTTTAGTACGAGTATTCGCTTCTCAAGGTGCTTACATAGACAAACAAGTTACCGATACCAGCTACTTGCATCGACAACTTTCCATAGCAACAAAAATAATGATAATTCGTCGTATACGTTTTAACACCATATTATATTGTAAAAAAAATCGACGATAAAATAACATCATTTTTGTTGCAACTATGGGATATGATATACTTTTATGATATACTTTTTCTTTCTTATATGGGAACTTGACAGGGTAGCTAGCCGATATAACTTTTTTCTCTATATAGGCATCCTTAAGGCCTGTAACAGGTTTTAGGACATTTAGAACACGACTCCTTGAAATTCTTAACACTAAGATCGTCAGAAGTCTTAAATTGGTTTGTGCTAAGTTTTCGAATAATCAAATAGTTATAATTGAGGTTTACTTATAAGAGGCGGCTATTATCTGGAAGCCTCAATTATACCTATTAATTTTGCTCCTAACTTTGCTTGTAATTTGTAGGTACATTCATTAGGGTTGGAACGGTTAGATGGTAGTCGTTCCATTTATAGAACCGTATCTGTCAATATTGGTTATATGTTAACTTGAATTTAGTGAAACTATCTCTACGATCTTCTGAAAGATAAAGTTATATACATACTTATACTAGCTGAGCCAGCGAACTTCGTAACGCCAAATTTTGCGCCCGCGTGGTATTCTGATTCCGATTTATCAGTATTTCTCTACAATATTATGCATGTATTATACATATAAAACTTCCTCTTGAATCACTCTATTTATTAAAAAAACCGCTTCAAAATCCGTTGCGTAGTTTCAAAGATTTACGCATACATAGGGACGGACAGACAGCGACAGTGACTTTTTTTTATAATATGTAGTGATAGTGATGTACATGCATCATAGACCAAATAGGTACTGTAAACTGTAGTTAGCTGGAGTGACTGTGGTTTGCTATCATGCGTCTTGCAATAATGCTCTGACCACTGAGCTACCGATGGTTGTATAGGAAAATTTGGAATACTTATACCGGATCGCGGATTCGAATCTCATCTGAGTCGTTTCTCTTTTTTCAATCTTAATCGGAATAGTTAGCACAGGCACATACTAATTGCTTTATTGCTTCATTAAAATGTCAAGCAAAATATAAATTTATAAGAAACTAGCCGATCTGCACCGGCTTCACCCGCGGCACATTTCGAAGTCCCGTGTCACCCATTTCAGTCACCTATAGGCCCGTAAAGTATGGAAATCTACCGGATTTGTTGACATTCATGATTACTGCTCCGGTCCTCTAAGTAGTAGCGTAATTTTTCTCTGCGTAAGAACCATCCTGGTACTTCAAGGAATATTCTAAAAAACGAATTAGCGAATTCATTTCAGCTGTTCTCGAGATTTGCGCTTAGCAACACATTCAGCGATTAATTGATGATGATGATTGACGCCCGTGTCAATTCATATTCGAAAACCCTTATTAGTTGCTCGTTAAAACATTTTACAGTTAACGTTGTGATGTAAATAATATTGAATTTAATATAAAGTGTACGTACATCGGTACATCACTATCGTGACTGTATGTTCAGCCAAGATTAGTTGACATTGTCATGCGAAAGTTCCGTCAAAGTTCATCTGGGAACTTCGACGCTGTATGCCCTTAAATTGAAACAGTACAACATCTGCACTTGCTCTGATAGTTATTGGGAATAAATTACTCGAGCTATGTTCAACCCATTTTAATTAGAGCTTCTGTAGTGGTGTTATCCAGTTAAGCTGTTTTATATTTATAACTTATTAGAATTGAATCTATCGCATCTTTATCGAATTCTATCTCGATTTATTCGATATAATTTTACTATTTATATTGATTCCAACTTTTCGATTCCTTTTCAGCAGTCAGTTTAGTATTGGTTACGAGAAGCCCTTATTGAATCTGGGAATCACTAAATTCATTGATATCTGATTTATTTATGTGTAGTACCTACCTTTTTTTGTAAACCTTTTTCTCTGAGTAGGTACCACCTCGAGTACATTATGACAACGGTTAAGTCCGTGTTAAACCGACTAAGACTACCGGTTTCTCTGACATTAAACCTATAACCACTGGGAGTGTAATAATCATCAGGCATCATCAGATCTTGAGCATTGTTTTTGACCATATTATAATAGTCATTACCTACTGCAGTACATAGACGCACGGACATACGACGAGTAAGAATGTTGTATTTTCGATTCAAATTTTGATCACCGTTCGTGTGAATATTAGTGAAATCCGCTTTCAGCTCAAGTCATTATTTTAGGAGCTGCCAACGTCTTATGAAGGAATCTATATTATTGGGGTTATCGGGACGTTTCAACTACACGGTTTATCTTACATGGAAGTCTATGCGAACTAATCTGGTACATAATCCGATATATTTCTATGATTTATATCGAAGACAAATAAATCGATTTTCTACAAATCGATTAGAAGGAGTATGTAGCAATATAAAATACACAACATATTTATGTAGGTGAATATAAATTTACTACCATACACAATAAGTGCGTATTGAGAATGAAGTGCACCTGCCACAAAAACACGAACACAGTCCGCTGAAAACGAGAAAAAAAAAACAATATATTACGATCGTGTATATTATGGGCGAATCTGAATGTGTCAGTGCGTAATTTATCGCGGTACGTGTTTTTTGTGGAGGTTCACTTGACCTCATAAAATACAGAGCCGGGTGCAGGGACGAAATCAGAGGGCACTCGAACGAGCTCGGCCCGCGGCGTTCATCGAAAGTGGGAAAAACAAGCGATCGCCACTCCACCGAGACGCCCCCGATGGCACTTCACACGTCGTAGTGATTTTTACAACGCTCCCACTCGACTGTGTGGCGTTTTTCGCCCGTAATCACTTTGATGTACGCAGGTCCTTTGGTGTTTGTTCGACTCAAAGATGCAGAGCCGCACTTGAAATTGAAATGTTTCTTTTTTATTCCGAGGTTCCATATTTGAATAAAATGTTACGAAAGATTTTCTTCTTTTTTTTCCTTTCATTCATATTATTTTAGTTAGTTAAACAAAAATAAAGCGGCATTCTTACAATTGATTACTTTTCTACTCTGTGAATAAAACGGCATTCTTATAATGGACAATTTTCCTACTCTGTATAAGCCCCCAAATAGTTCACAAATAAAAGCTATCTTACTAACTATAACGAAATATACAAGATAAGACAATTTGTTTGTTACTTTAACATTTTACCACCACTTCATATTCGATTCCTGCTAAATACAAACACGAATAATGTCTTGTTTTTCTGGGTAACGAAGGCGTACAAAAGCTGTAATTAAATACTTATGTTTCTCCGTATTCTACAATATGTAGTAAAATTAATTATGTTAAATTGGAATATAAATAGCGCATTGTAATGTGTTCCACAAAATTATAATTAAATTATTGTATAATAGAAGCTCTCGTATACCGAACAGCAAATAAACTCAAATAATAATATAAACCCGTTACGCACCTATAAACATTGTACAAATCAGAACAGCATAGTTCACTCTAATTTAATTTATACGCTGTTTAAATATAATATCAAAAATAAAATCGATGTTCTCCACTATCGTTATTCGAATAGCAACGTTTGATTATTCAATATTTATGTGTCGATTGTTGAATCATCGCAGTCGAATGCAGCGGGGCGAGTGAGAGATTCTCAGATTTGGACGTGTGGTCCTACGTGCCTGGCAGGTAGCCAACCGCAATACACATTTAACTGGGTGATTTTATACGCAGGACACAATTTAAAGTAGTCTATAAACGTTAAAAGTAACATTAAGTAACTTCAGTGCTTTGTTTTTCCATTTTCTTTTCAAATTATCGTCAATACTGCTCTTGTTGAAAGATATAAATGCAAATAAAGAGATATCCTCGCATCCTATAGGTACGCAGAGATGCACACTTTACACATTTAAATTGTTGGATAAACTTGAATGTTGCTTATATTGTTGAATAAAAGCCAATTTTAGAATCTTGAAACTGATGTATTAATAAGTCACTTCTTGTAGGTATGTTGATCTTAATAATACAGCAGTAATAATACAGCAAATAAATTTCAAAAAATTCAAAATTAAAAAAATCTATTCGAATATTTGCTTGAAATAAACATTAAAAATGATAGAATCAAAACCAAGTTCGATAAATCATTAATATAGTTTTTCTTCTTCGAATTCATTTCTGCATTTATCATGCAATTTACATAAGTGGACCTAATACAACTGGCATTCTCTACTAGTTATTGACCTAACTGGTGTAGCAGGAAATAAATTAATTAGTGAGTACAATGAATTTAAAGGATTTGATGAAAGTAATTGTTTATATTTTGTACCTACATTATGGTGGAATAGGTATTGAAAATGCGTTTGAAGCAATTTTTTGCCTATTTATTATAATACAAAGGCGCTAACGGTCATACCATATTATAATTAATAGAGAATAAATCTTACATCCATATTTAGCCTCACTGAATAGCTTTGATTTAAGCAAGTTAGTGTAATATGTCACAGAGGGCTGCAGATGATTAGGCTATTGCAGCAAGTTTTTCATAACTGTTCTGTAAATACCAGCATGATTATTTTCTGCTTGATCAGCTGAAGTCGCCAAGTAATTATGCTGGCATACAAACATTAGAATACTTGGAAGTTTAAATTTACCGAGCCGTATCTAGTCTAGCCTTAGCAGACGTTAAACAGGGGAACTGATAGTGTTTCTAAGTGAAATCAATTTCAATAATCACGTTTACTTTTCTTCACCTATTACAATGCACACTAATTATTTATCCCTACTAATCCCTACTAATATTATAAATGCGAAAGTAACTCTGTCTGTCTGTCTCGCTTTCACGCCTAAACCACTGAACCGATTTTGATGAAATTTGGTATAGGGATAGATTAGACCTTGAGAAAGGACATAGGCTATGTTTGGTCGCGATAACCGACATCCACGCGGGCGGAGCCGCGGGCAAAAGCTAGTTGGAATATAAAAAAGAACGGCAAGTATTGCGTGTAACACTCATAAATATTGCAAGACATTTAGAGGATATTGTTGCTGTGAATGCTCCGATTGCTTTTTTTTAATACAGAAGGATAACTTACTTAATCTTTTAGATAATGTAAGTTTAAATAAAATGCCGCCATCCTTCAGCTGTAGATACCAAAATACGGTACAGGATGACTTAATTGAAAAATGTACTGACAAAAAAAGTGTGTAGGTACCTACCTATAGAGTGTCAATTTAGGTCGGGCCGTCGCAAAACTATTACTGCACCACTTTATTTGCTGACAGCAGTGAAAATTTGCGTCAGGCTAAGTGCCAAATTTATAACATTGAACTATACTAGCGAAGGTTTTCACACTAATTGGTTCGGTTGGGCAAGGATTGTTAAAGATAAAATATGCGATGCGGAATGTTTTCGTTTACATATTGATTGATTCCATCATTACTATTGGTTTTTAATAAAGCTATGACGAACTTTGACTCCCGTGTTTGTGTGCATTAAAAAGCTTGTCTGATCTACTGGATGGTTTTATGCAGATGTATCAATTTATCGTGATCAGTGAGCTTTAAATTGATTGCTTCATAGAACGTAAAAGTAATAACTATATTCTATTTTTAAAGTTGGATTCGTGGTGTGACCAGTATCAGTAGATAGTTAGTATCAGAATAATTCTGAGCTTTGTGTATTTCTGATATTCAATATAAACTGAAGTAAAATTCCTAGAAATAAGTAAATACATCTACTTATACATCTAGTACATAAATGTTAGAAATGTGCTGAATGTAAGTACTGTGCTCCAAGTAATGGATTGCTCGTTATTCTGCAATGGAGTTTACTGCGTTCTCTATAGCAAATACTTTTACACATTTACTTTGGTTTTAATGACCACCTGGCTGACGTTTGCTTGTCATAACCATTTTACTTGAGATTTACATGTGAGATTTAAATATTTATAACGCCTTACGATACCGGACTGATAATGAACCCCCAATCAGTACCTGCAAATACTTATAATGGAAATTCGGCAAAAAAAATTGTGTCCAAATGAAAAACAAGTAATCACCACCACAGAATTAAACCAACTGTCTTCTAAACTGTTATCACATTATGAAAGCGATTACAAAGTAAATGCAGAACAATGCAAATCAAGAAGTTCTTAAGTAGGAGAAAGTTTAAACTAGGTAGTTCCTGTTTGTAAAAAACTTTAATGAGGTATAATACAAAGGAAATTCAAGTGACTTCTATAATTTCTAGAGAATAGTCGTATCGTTTATTCGTGGTTTCCGAAACTAATTTATTTTTAGAATCTATAACTTGAACAATATTGTAAACTTGAGTAAACTGTTCATATTTGAAAATGCTGGGGAGGACACTTTCTACATGGAATAGGCAGAAATATGCGTAGGTACATAAAGGTTTTTTTTCGACTTTTTAAATCACTGCTGTCCTGGGAAATAATCTTTGTGTTGAGTTGGAGCGAACATACATTTTCCAATTAGAGATAGAATATGTGTGGACTGATGGATTTGGTTTTTATTTTTGTGTGCGTATTAGTACAACATCCAAAACTGAGAGTAGTAATCTCAACACACACACTACGTTAATATCTTTGCACAAATGCCTAACGAACATGGATATTGCGGCTTCTGTGCAATATCGCATGTGCACTAGATATTGCAGTTTAAATTTTGTTGTAAAGATTAGGTTACGTTGGTATCAAACCGACTAAAACCACACAGTATTATCATCATCAAGAAGACGCTCATGATACAGCCCATGATACATGAGCTTTTCCTCCTCCACTTCGTACAGTCTCACCATCATGGATATCCAATCCTTGGCACTCCTAAATCACCCTATATGACGTCAAGCTAGGACGGGCTAACTCTTCTTATCGGAACCCAGCAGAGGCGACATTGTTAGATATTTCAGTGTTCAGGCCGGGGTTCAGGTAGTCTAAAAGGAAATCTTCAGAATTCTGAGAGATATGGTCTGTACAGAATTAACCGTGTCGTCAAGTGCAGAAAGTATTTCTCCGCCTCAATTGAAAGAAGCTCTTTCGTCAGTCTGTTTCTGCTACTGCAAACGTTAATTTTACACCTTATACAGCCAATGGCCATACAAGTCAACCCTCCTTTTGGACTCTCAAAACTCGATTTTTTGTGCGCGTTGACTATATTTGTCGGTTTCTATCGTCTAGTTTTTACACAGAACACCTGTGTTACAGATTATAGACATAATACCTAATTTTAGGTATTACTACTACTTCAACTAATAATTGAAATGAAAATTAATGTAATAAAAACCAATAATAACGCAGTTTCTGATACGATATGAATGAAAATTGCGACAAAAGATTAAATATGGCATTCGTTGGCAGTGGTTTAATTCGTTACTTCACCAATGACATAGTGACAAGCATTCTGAATCGCAAATATTCTAGATCAGGTTTTATTGGGTATCTTCTTCATTATGTTTAGCGACACAAAAGATTTGTTAAAAAACATCACACACAGTCTCAGAAAATTCAGCTAGGTAGCAATTGTCGAAACTTCTAATTGAAATAAGGGAATGAAATGGAAATTGGGAAATAAAATGAATTAATGAAATGGAAATTGCGCGTTCTTTGATGATATTAAAAACATAATGTCCGCAGGAGAGAGAAGACATTGAACATCAAAGAAATTCTTGTAATAAAACCGACAGTATTACTTACTGTGTTAATAAATTTGTAAAATATTAGAATATAAGTAGAATATAGAAGTACCTACAAGTGTTTAGGTCACGTTAATAAAATGTTTCGATTTTCTTACATCTTATTGACTATGGATACATTTTCATCGTTATATTGTGTTCAAATATTCTCAAGTATATCTCTTGATAGGTAGGAAGAGGTTTTGGACCTGCGGTAGAAGAGATGAGCTTTTTGCCAACAATTAGGCACTTTTCCAAATACAAGTACAACTGAAAAACGGTATTACCCGATATAACTTTATTCAACCCGGTAATCGATTCCGACTTAACATGAACTATAAATTTATTGTAAGTAGGTGCAGAAATACGATGCCCACCCAGAAATATACTGGCATAGTATAAGGCATATTATGTCTAAGCTTTTAGCTTACCCCAATTACAAAGTCGTCAGTTACTAAGCTGTAAATTATATTGAGACTTGAATGTGAGGGCTGACGTTTACTATGACTATCTTAGTAGTTTATGACTGCTTCAGATGTTGTTATTCCCCAGTGGACACTTACAAGCTGTTAGAAATTATTTCCTCAACAAACGGCATAAAAGTCAAAATGAATTGTGTCAGTCCAACGCACCTAAATGATTTTAGTGTTTTTGACTGACAAAAATCATTTTAATTTAGGTACATAATATATTCTAGGCTAAGATATAGGCGACCAATATTCTAAAACTTAGACCTTAATATTGTTTTTATGTAAAACATACGTTCATTTTGACTGAACTCACCGGCTAGTTTCCAATTTTATGGTGGTTGCACAAGTGGAGTAGACCTGTGTGCACACGGGACGAATAATTTGGCAAACCCCGTGTAAGGTACAAAATAAGTAAAACTAAAATAAGCTTTGCGTAAAATGGGACAATAGATAACATAGTTTTGTTGTTCAATACCTATTTCAGAAAGAAAAGGAACATTTCAATTCTTTGGCAATTATTTAGAAATTATTATACGTACATTATTTACGTCAGTAACTTAGTGATTAAGAGGTCGGCTTTACTATCCGGAGATTGCGGGTTCGAACCCTAGCCAGTACACAGTGGGCGTGAACCCACTCTTAGCACAAGCAATTTAGTTTTACTGGAGGGGTTAGCGGGAAATTAACAGTAAAGTAAATGAACAGGCAAAAAAATCCATAAACAATAAACTATGAGCGCTATTAAAACGTGTTGTATTTTTCAATAGCAGCGTAGCTTCATTAACGCCTTTGTTTATTTGATTTTACGATTAAATTATACCGACTGGTTTAACCGCGCTTTATATTAAAAATTACGTGACTAAGTTGGTAAAATATTTAAAAATACTTTTCAAAAAATAAAATGTGATCTGCTGAGACCGATTGCTATGAAAGATACAAAAAATGCTAAAACTTAACACACATTATTTAAATAAAATTAAGTACCTAGCTAGGTAATTAACTATAATCATTGTTGGTCTAATTATATAGAAATTAAAGAGGCTATAAAAAGTTATGTGAGTAGGACTAGATGGCATATTATAATTATACAAATAATATTAGGTATTTTATTTTAATAATATGTCGTTAAATTACCTATCTAGCTTCTTAACTAAACGGCGCCGGATCGAATGGCTGAATATCATTCAGGCCATTAATTGAACGTCGCCGTTTAGTAAAGAGGCTAGACAGTTAATTGAGCGGCTGATTAAGCTAGTTGGCTGCGACATACACATTTAATCCGTATTGTAAGCTCCGTATCCAAAGCTAAAATACCAAAATCAAAAACAATTACACGACTAGTAATTTGACAACACAAATAAAAGTAGCCACCGAGTTTCCCTACCAACTTTAATAAGCAATACAGTACAGTCCAAAGCACCATAAAAGCGATCCGAATTTAAATCAAGCAAATTATCCTCTCCAGTCATTATAATTTGCCAAAATAAATTTATAAATTTCAGTTAGAAGGTTTTGATTCGTTCCGCTGTGACCACGACAAGTTGCTCCCTACTTTTGCTGAATTCTGTACAAAAGTTAGTAGATTAAAACTGCCAATTAGGGAGCATTTGAATTCCAAGTTGTTTTAGAATTCGCGTAATTATTGTTGGATGAACAATTATAGAAAGGACCAAAATGGATATTTGATAATATTTTATTTTGATAACTGTATTATACCCGTTATTTATTGGATAATAATTGAACAAATACTCTTTTGATCACAATGTGTAGTTTTTCTGAGTTATAAATATTGATGTGAATTGAAAAATTTGATATTTATATTGAATTTTAAGGTTCTATTTAGATACTTTTGCTTGTATCAGGCTACTTGCCTCTCCTAAAGGAAAAATGAAATGGAAAATCGGTCCGGGGATAGAGGTCTCCTCATAACAGTCATTCCTAGACCCAATGGTGGTTACGTAATCACAAGTAAGTAGATTGACTTGTCTGCTTTCGATGGCACTAGTTGTGCATGATATCACTATGCTAATTTTATTGCTAGGTGAAACATTGTTTATTTCATTATAAATTAAAACCAGACGAAACAGTTTATTTATTTTTATTATTTACTTTAGTTGAATGATGAAATGAAAACAAACTCTAGACGCACTAATAGTCGGATAAAAGATTCATAAAATATTATGCATTTGCATTATTCAAGATATTTTAATAATGGAATAAATTTTTGATCATATTAAGGGTATAAAAAATAAAGTAATTTCTTATATAGGTACCCGAATGGAAAAAATATCGAAAATGCCAGGAATTAATAAGTAAACCACGTTGCTAGTAGTTTTTAATAAAATATGAAAATTTCCAACTGCTAGCAGTAGCAGTATCACAAATTATAAATATTTTTACTGTACTCATCAAAATGAAGCTGGTGGTATAATGACGGTGTAATTCAGTAGCAAGGTGGGTAGTTCAGGAAGTGTGGCAAGTTCCAATTTAATGGTGGCTGAACAACTGCTGCGTCGGTGCCACCCCCTCCCTCCTCCCCTCTGCCACTGACAATATTAATAATTTTATTGCAAGCTAGACGTAATACGTCATTAAACTGTAAATGTTGTATAAGAAAGAAATAAAACGTAACATTTCTGTGGTCATAATAACGTTTATTATAAATTAAATATAGCCTACGGGTGTGCTATAAAATGTTAAGTGTTTCATAGCTATTTTATTTAGTACGTGAGTTAGTTTTCAATGTGTAAGTCATCAATAAGTATTATAAAGACTTTTCAATGTAATGTCTAAAAATCGAGGCATCCATCAACCAGATACTCTAGTAAATCTACCTACCGCATTAAGCAAGTATGACTAAAGCGTCTTTAGCACTTTTTATTAGTTCACATATTAATAAGAATAAACTAAACTTATACCCACCATTTATTTTCAATACTGGCCATATGTTATAGTAACCCAAATTCTGTTTTTAAATAAGCCATTGCTTACCATAAGGAGGGCCGTGTGCTTGTCTGCGACCTAAGTAGTATAAAAAAAGTTATATAAGTTTTATCAAAGTAGTATAATATCTTATCAAGTAGATATTGGAACATGATTTACTGTTGCCAATGGAAAAAACTGAACCAGTAAAATTTCCCAATACAAAACAGAGTAAGTCCGTGTTCCTTATTGTGTTTTAAATTAGTAACTGTTTTTTGCTGGGTTTTTAGTTGAAGATCTCGGTTTAGATTGTTCACTTACTAAGTTTAGTCGAAACAATATCTTGAATGCTACAGTTTCTTTCGAAATAAATGAATTTGCATGTTGTTGGAACTTACTGTGCTAGTAGCAGTAAGTAAATTTACTTTCTTAAGAAATGCCTCTTACTGTGTTTTGATTTGAGATAACCGATGTGTTCAGTACCGAAACCGTACTGAACACATCAGTTATCGGTGTTTGTATTTTGACAAAATATTAAATAATTTGATATTGAAAAAGAAAATGCATTAGTTATTTATTGCGAGTTTGAATGTGCCTTTTCTTCTTAATTATTCTGTTGAATAGTATTCGTGATGTAGAGATAATTCACTAAGTGGAAGTGGTTATTTAAAATGTAAAATAATTGAACCTTAAACTGATTTCGTATATTATACATATATTCATATATAACCTTACAATATATCTACAAAACAAAATAATGTACATTTCAGGACCTCTTTATCCTAAACTATTCAAATTATCTCCCAAAAATTCTCAACCCGTAATAGTCGGCGCTTCACAAAGAAAGGGGAGAAAAAATACCTGCATCCCCTGTGTCTTAAGAAGTAGCGGCCGAATAATTCAGGTAGATCCGCAGCTTGTGTTCGGATGAAAATGCTACTAGCCAAATGCTAATTTTATGGTGGTTGAACAACTGTGCCGATCTACCCCACACTGTCCTTCGTACTCGTAGGCGTCATCTAAATAAAATATAAATCTGAAAGGTAAAGATAACAAGGGTTTGCGAATAGTTTAGCGATGTGAGCGTTGATGTTTTGTAATTAATTTGTATTTTTATTTGTTGTATTTCTATGATAAATAGTTTTTTAAAAGGCTAACAGTAACTTCAGGTTTAGTCAGTGGAGGAATTTGCTTAGCTCTGATAAAATGAACAAAAGATCTTTACAAAAATATTAATTGATGTATAAGTATTTTTGAATTATGTATACTTATTATACTGTAATATACTTTGTTGGGACAGAAATAGAATGATAGAACAGAAATAGAGATAATTAAAGATCTTAGACATAATGGAATTTATACATTTAAATATGTTATCATTGGACTCCATAGCAGAAATGTACAAGGTAAGAAACCTTATGTTTACCCAACATATTGATTGCTGCTTTATTCAAATCAGATGAGCAAATTCAATTGAAGTCGCTTCTCAAAAATGTTATCAGAATTAAATCCCATTTGAATGTAACACAGATGCTAGAGTAAGACGTTAAAAGTACATTTAGTTATAGGTATGATAGAATGAGCATAAGTTACTTATTACTTTGATATAGGAAGGCTCCTAGTTAAAACTTTGCTATGGGACTTGAATCCGGGGACCCTGGCGGGCGTCGCGTCGTTAATACAATGGCGTAAGGGGCACGACACCACACATATTCAGAAACATTTAGCGAAATTAAATTGAACTACTATCGATATAGTAATTCTGATTGGCTAAAAGAAAGTTCTTGTGTTACCTACTTTGATTCATGGCACATGGTGGAACTTGTTGTTACACAAATATTGATAACACACTTGTACTTCTAACTTAACAATAATTGTAACAACTCACACTGGTGAGTTTTGCGTATGCTTAAACAGCAATGGCAAGAAACGTTGGTAAGTTGAGATTGGCTGCATAGATGGGAATCAACCACAGTAGCTTTGGGTAATACCAGTGTCGTAAATTGCGCTTTACGCTCTGGTGCAGTAGTAACGGACTTTGTAACAGTCCTTGTTAGATTAATCTTTTCAATGGAAAGAAGATGAAAAGTGAACGGAGAGAACGGGAAAGGAATTATTGTATATAGTTCTCGGCATTTAACTTGGCAACAAGTCGCGAGTTAATCAAGCCTCTGGTGCGCGCGGAATGGTTTAATATAATCTATGATTGGTGGATTTGAGGTCCTCCGCCGTCACAGCACCTCAAGCTATCCTTAAAAGACACTCAATACGCGCATACTGCGCATAAAGAGTACATTTTGTGACGTGTTTCTTGCCAAGTTAAATGCCGCCAACTACCTATACCACGTGTAAATTAGGTACCTAAGATAATTTTCAAAATCAACTTTTATCATCATTCTGTCGCACATGGACAAGATGATGCATGAGTTCTTGTCGTTATTAAAACGTTAAAACGTAACGTAAACGTAACGGTAATAATTTTGAAACAAATTATGAACTGTTTTGAAAATGATTCAAATCAATTTTTGTACTGATATTAAAGGAAAAAATCGATTCAATACAGATATAGATTCGAATTCACAAAGGAAACCTATTCCTTTGTGGAATAGAATCTGTAAGTAATAGTTTCGTATTGAACCTTATATGAGTATCAAACAATCAATCATCAGTCTATCGCAGTTCTCTGTTGGACATAGGCCTCTCTACCAATTTCTCTCCGCCTTAAGCATCCCTACCAGCCCTGTTACGAGTAAATTTTATACATTTCTATTATTTGACAAAATGCTAGAGTAACTTACATTTTTGCTATTCAATACCATAATATCAAGCACAAAGTAGTATGTTACATTTTTAATATTTCAGAGCATATTTTCACTGAATGCAGAGAATATTAAAACAAACTTTGAAACTGTTTTGAATCGAGTTTGTAATTTGAATATTATTTATTCTATGAGGCACAAAATATGAAACTATCATAAAATGTTAAATATGAAACCTAAATATTTAAGTTGTGAACATTTTGTTTATACTCGTAGTTGGTAGGTCAGAAGTAAAATTTTATTTAAATGCGTAGAGCCTATTAATTAGGTAATTATTGTTTAAGTTATTAATTATGAAAATAATATCTCATTCACTTTCAGGAAAAATACCAAACAGTCACTATTCACTATAGCTAATATACCTACATTTTAGACATACATTACAAAATACACTAATATTTATACGAACTACTTATCAATTAGAATTCAGAATCCCGAAATTCAACTAAAAATAAAAATACTTTTTTATTACTTCAATTCTGAAACGTAATCTGTCAACGTTGCCCTATGCCTGAAACAAAGGAACTTCAAAGAAAGAGGTTTTATATTTTCCCGTTCAGCTATTCTTATACAGCAATGCTTTGTTATTTAGGTAAAAAATAGTTTATGAAGATAAATGAACGATACATTGGTATAATTACCGTAGCCTCAGAACCGCTGTGGTCAAAAAAGTGTTCGTATTGCGAGAACCAGGTCATTCTTCACGGTTCTAAAAACCTACCCTTGTACATGTTGCTTGTGATTAATGGTACAGTCAGCATGCAATCGTTACTTTTCATTACTGTTTGGAAGTGCAGAACCAAAGGCTGGGGTAGCGGTCAGATTAGAAAAGTTCAACTCGAAACAAGTCGAAAATAGACTTTAAAAATATAGACCAACATTTGGTTTTAGAAGCACTGCCGTTATCGAATTGAAGGCAAGTTTAAATTGGAATGTATCCGCAATAAGCTTCTCGTGATTGGCCTGTTTGTTCCTAATTAGTATTAATCGGCAACTTCACAGGTTCCTACGAAGCTAGTTTTCAGTTTTTGTTTAGAACAAATTTGACTTCGGCTATTGTTATAGACGCGTTGTAACAGATGCGAGATTTATCATTCTCAATAAATATTATATTAGATATTTACTTACCTGTAGTCATTTAGAATATATTTTATGTATAAGGTATAAAATGAACGTCTATTTAGAACCGAAGGTGATTAAACAGTGTAACGTGTCGGTTGCTGACCGGAAATTATGTAAAATACGCCTAAAAACACGGACGTGGGAAATCAGCATATTCATTTTAGAGGGAACCCACCCTATCCATTAGTGAGTCATACAGCAGTCGCAAACAAATCTCGACGTAGATGCTCCTTGCATGTATTTAAGGCAGACGTTCGAGACGTTTTAACAAGCCAACATAAATAGAGAAACATGATACTAAATACTCCAGCTCCTTGTCGAAGCAAATCTCTTGTGACACGATAAACAGTCAGAATGTGTGTGTGGAGCGTGCGCTCACAAACATTTGCTTGACGATTCCTCCAGTCATTTGAAGGGAATGACTCTTATCGTTTTACTTTTATGGAGTGCGAATCGAAAAGGCTTCAACGTTACAAAACGAGACCCTTCTATTGTGTAGAAGTGTTGAGCGAATGTGCTATGAAAGTTCTTTGTCATTGTACTAATACGTACCCTGAAAAATACTCGGGGTCTCTCTCATAAAAATAAAAAAAAAGAATATTATTACCTACCCGTGTGTTTAAACTGGTAAGTGGACAGTTCCAAAAATTATAGAAACTACCTAACCAACAAATGGCTGCACACTTGTACGTACTTATTTTAATTTTTAGTTGAATTTGCTATTTTGCCTTCTTTGCTGACTACGGATATCGGTGTTATTCACCATTTACTTCTTTTTTGTACAAAAAAACGTAGTGTAGTAAGTTTGGAAAACAATAGAGATTTAAAAAATAGGTATTCGAAACCTAACTACTCTAGTTAAGCTGAACTGTTGGCGTTAGTAGTGAGTTAACGTCAATGGTGTAACGGCCAGGATTCGAACTCAACCCTTCGATCGTTTGTCCGCTCCTTAACCATTTAGCTATCAACTCTTCAAAACGTATTATTCTCATACATTATGTATAACGTATATTACAAATTCAGTAACGAACAAACTTTATTGGTTCGTTCAAAATAAATTTGAAAAGACATAGCTACTTATTCATGCACAAAAAGAACATAAAAACTAAATGGAATAAGGCAATAAACAAATCATGAAACCAATATTTGAAACGGTTACTTAATATGCGCATGTTTGCAAATTCATTACGTATTCATTGTATTTAACCGTAATTTTCTTTCCTTTGCAGAAAGCCTCCGAGACTACTTTAGCAAATTCGGCGAAATCACAGAAGTTATGGTTATGAAAGATCCAACAACGAGGCGGTCGAGGTATGTACTTATAATTCTCTTGTCTAACTTTACCGGAGTATTCCAGGAACACTAGGTTTTGTTGTACACATATGATGCGCTCTTCAGACGCTTTAATAAATTAATAAATTTCCACAGAAATTACAACAGCCAGTTCTCCATGTTTATAATTTATACCCTCTTAAACAGATAGAAATAATTGATAATTTTGAAATTTATTACGATAACAGAGGTAAAGGAATGCTTTGTTACATAGTTAGCCAGTGGTGGTCGGCCTGGTAGGACGGTGGCATAAACTGACCAACTCAACTCGCACCAAAAGTTATCGGTTTGCAAATAAGTTTCATTCTATAGAGAGGCACACTCGTTTCGAAATTTGCGGTTACCTTTGAATTGTAAGCAGTTAAATGTTGGACTTCAAATTTAGAAACTTAACAATAGAACTCGAATTATTCCAACTGAATTAAGCGTTTGGACGAGTTGAATGAGGATTTTGGTATACACTTTATAGGTTGCTAAACTAAATGCCCTTAATAACTTTATACCTTTGGTCATAGCTGAAAACTGTATCTTAATAATACTTATATACTCGCCTTACTGCCAATAGCCTCGCCCCTTGTTACGTGGGTGATAATACTGTTAATACACTTCTGCCTACTCCTTTTGGGGATTTACAGGAGTGAGTATATTATGCATGTATATCGCATCTGTTTCAAAATTTTTAGAGTTCATTTCATCTGCTCGTATGATACTGACGCAGCGTTTTTGAAAAACAATCACATTCTTAAATAGTCTCAAACCAAGTAATTGCTATCTGGTGTACTTAGGTATCCAACAATCAACCCGTTACGTACACAAACTGAGTGGCTTAGCAACTCTAGAGACAAGAAATAAGTTGTCAAAGTGTCGTGCTCAAGTTACTCCGTTAGCAGAGTCTCCTGTTAGGTAAATCGTCGGTTTCACAACTCAATATTGCCCCGCGTCCCTCCGCCCTGAAATAATATACCAAGAACCGATATTGGAGCGGCTCAGCTGGCAATCTGAATGCAGCCTGCCACCATTACCCGCTCGATCTAACAGCCAAATGTAATGTAAACGTCTTTTGTTTATGCTTAATGTTACCCAGTATTAGTTTTGTACTAACCTTGTTTAATTAATTAAATAATGATTCTCATTTACTGACCAAACAATGCCTAAAGTTATATCTATCTTCCCCAGTGTTGTAGTTGAGTCGTACGCAGTTAAACAAGATATCGTTTGCTATTTTTTGGGTTTTAAATAAATACGATTGGGTTCCACATAGGCAAACAGAAAAGTTTTTAGGCCGACACCTTATCGTAAACGTAAATCAAGTGGGCATCGGCGTAGGCGAGATGTACCGTCCTGGTGTCCTGAAAGTGATAACAGTTTAGAAGTTACTGCCGTAAACAACGATATTAGGAGCCCATACCTTGCATAGTTAGATACAGATATTTGCCATCAGCAGAAAAGTTTTGGTAAAAGTTGATGATACCGGGAAATAGGGATAAAGTAAATAAACTTGTTATGGAACTTTCGTACCGAAAAAAATATGAATAATAATAATCATTTCAAGAGTCGGTCTTCCTTCGGAGTTTGGAAAGTGTTAGGTTTCAATCACACCAACATAATGCTTAAAGTCTGAAGCTTTCAAATGTCCATGTCCGTGGCAAGCTAACTTCGCCTTTAATCCTTCAGATCAAAGGCCGTTTAGTTTAGCCGCGCGGTCTTGCCCTAACTACAGCTTATGCAAGCAAAGTAAATCAATATTGAAAGTCAATGAATCAGGAGTAATATATACGGGTACATAATAAATGTGCGCTACCTGAAGGCAATATCTGAAAAATTTGCCTGCTCGATATTGCTTACAAGGGAGTTTCCTTTCTCCCCAAAATTTAATGCGTCGTTCGCATTTTTATAAAAAGAAGTAGGTAAGTGAAATAATTTGCGGTCGGTGCTTTATTTCCTTTTATTTATTTTAATGGTAGGTCTCCTTTCATTGTTTTTTCTTTAAGGCTTAGGGAAATGAGGGTTTTCGTGAAGAAAAAAAATGTGTTAACTTTGTGTACCTATCGTTATAAATGTCGGAATTTATACCGAGGTGTGAAAGAAATTGGTTTAGTTATGATTGTAAAAAAAGAAAATTAATTACGGTATTAGAGTTCTGTGGAGGAGAAGGAAAACGGATCTTTGTATTAGATTTCTTGTAAACGGATGAAGGTTTTTGTGAATAAATCTGTCTCGACAAATGGTTGTTTTGATATGACACTTGTATGGAATACAAGGTGTTATTGAATTTATAAATGAGAGAATATTTTTTGTTACTTGGTTCTTTTATTAATCTTACTCTACCATAATTTTAATTACTTGTTTCACTGACGACACAAATATCTTCGTCAGTTATTTTAGGTTTTTTTATATAGGACACGTCAATTTGACTTCACCTCGCCTGATGGTAAGCTGAAAGAATTGAAAGGAATTAATATAGGTATATGGAAACTAGATTTACAATAGGTAATTTTTTTAAAGGTGCATGTGCAATGTTTCAGTCAAAAACTGACTGCCTCTGTGGCGTAGCGGTAGTGAACGCGGCTGCTACGCAGGAGGCGCGGGTTCGATCCCCGCTCAGTGCAAATATTTGTATACATGAATAAAAATATTTGCATTGGTCTGGGTGTTTCTATGTATAATATGTATGTATTTACAAAAAAAAAAGTATCTAAGTATGTATATCCGCATTCTAGATTCCATAACACAAGCTAATTAAGCTTACCATGGGTCTAGATAGCGTTGTGTAGAATGTTGTAGAATATTTATTATTATTATTATTATTATTATTGTGCACCGCAATCACCATTTTACGTAATACTGTTAAAATAACTTTTTCTATACACAGGGTCTTATTACAGCATTAAATCAGACATTCATTAATATGAATTAACCTTTTGATAGTAATTTCTCAGGAATAAAGAACTCCGCTAAAGAACTTTATAAAAGAAAACTTGATTGTATTATAACGCGACAGGAGCAGTGCGATAGGCACAACGTTCTAAATAATTATTAGATAATATAGTTTCAAGATTGTATTTTTTTAATGTTTGGATCTTAGAATAGACAATCATCAATGTTATATAATGACAGAATTTACATTTAGAACTCACTAACTTTTTTCCCCACGAAATAAAATTTCCATTTCCTCAAAGTATTGTGTTGATAATACCTGCCAAGTTTATTATTTGTTGGCGTTAAGTATTTAACCACAAACCATGGTTTTATTCACGTCGTAAAAACAAAACCTTTTATCATAATTTTACGACTCGAGGCTTCCTAAAGTGGCCACCAATTTCATGTTAAGGGTTCTATAACATTTGATTCAGTAATTAACTAGATTTCATTCTGCGGCTGCGCTAGCATTACTTCTATTTTAAGTGTCCCAAAAATTAAAAAAAAAACAAAATCTCTAACAAGACGAAACATGTAACAACTTATGGTTTATCCATATCCATACCAATATTATAAACGCGAAAGTAACTCGGTCTATCTGTCTGTCTGTCTGTCTGTCTATCTGTCTGTCTGTCTGTCTGTCTCTCTGTCTGTCTCTCTGTCTGTCTGTCTGTCTGTCTGTCTGTCGGTCTGTCGGTCTGTCTGTCTGTCTGTCTGTCTGTCTGTCTGTCTGTCTGTCTGTCTGTCTGTCTGTCTGTCTGTCTGTCTGTCTGTCTGTCTGTCTGTCTGTCTGTCTGTCCGTCCGTCCGTCCGTCCGTCCGTCCGTCCGTCCGTCCGTCTGTCTGTCTGTCTGTCTGTCTGTGTCTGTCTGTCTGTCTGTCTGTCTGTTACGCTTTTACGCCTAAACCTGTGAACCGATTTTGATGAAATTTGTTATACGGGTAGAGTACACCTTGAGAAAGGACATAGGCTATGTTTGGTCGCAATAACCGACATCCACGCGGGCGGAACCGCAGGTAAAAGCAAGTGATGAATAAATAAAAAACAAACCAGTGCTACGTAGCTCCAAACTATATTGTACTGTATACTAGCTGCCCCAGTACCGGCTTCGTCCGTGACATACTTCTAAACACCGTTGCACCGCACCCCTTTAACCCTAAAGGGGATTGGGTAATCTAGTATGGACAGTGGCGTCCTTAATTTTTTCTGCGGCCATCAATAATTTTGATACCACTTCATTGTACTGTGTTAAACACACGTACAAATGTCATTATTTTCATTGTAAGTAATATCGGAGCTGCGATATACAGGGTGCAACATTTCGACCTTACCTTGAAGGAAAGTACCCTCATACTAAAGATAGCGAATTTTACTTAAAGGAAACATTACCTTATTTTTAAAAAGAAACAAAACTGCATTCAAAGACTTTTGAAAATGCCACACCCGGTAGTCGAACCGACTAATATCTTACAAAACCTTCTCTTTCATGGGTTTCCTTTTATTTAATTTACCATGTTTTTAGAGAGATTTGATCCTTATGATCGACCCTATCGATTGATGCAATAAAAATACAGGTGTTATTTTTTCGAATTGTAGTCGGTTCGATTATAAGGCGTGGCAAACGATTTTTCAGCATTCCTTAAATGCAGTGCTGTTTCTTTTTTTAAAACACACTAAACTGTATTCAAAGTTTTCTGAAAATGCCACACCCGGTAGTCGAACCGACTAAAATCTTTCTAAATCTTCTATTAAATGGATTTCCTTTTATTTAATTTACCAAGTTTGTTAAAGACATTTGATCGTTGTGATCGACTCTATCGATTTATGCAATAAAAATATAGGGTGTTATTTTTTCGAATTGTTCGATTGTGAGACGTGGCAAACGATTTTTCAGCATTCCTTAAATGGAGTTCTGTTTCTTTTTTAAAAACATACTAAACTGTATTCAAAGTTTTCTGAAAATACCACACCCGGTAGTCGAACATACTAAAATCTTTCTAAATCTTCTATTTCATGGATTTCCTTTTATTTAATTCACAAAGTTTGTTAGAGAGATTTGATCCTTATGATCGATCCTATCGATTGATGCAATAAAAATACAGGGTGTTATTTTTTATAATTTTAGTCGGTTCGATTACAGGGCGTGGCAAGCGATTTTTCGAAATTCCTTAAATGCAGCTTTGTATTTTTTTAAATAAGAGAGTGTTTCCCTTGAATGAAATTAGCTATTTCCGGTAGTAAGAGTAGGTACTTTTCCCACATATTAACATCCAAGAAGTAATTACTGTAATCAAATAGCCTATTGCAGACTACTGCTAGACATAGGCCTGCAGAAACAGAACTGCATTTAAGGAATGTCGAAAAATCGCTTGCCACACCCTGTAATCGAACCGACTAAAATTCGAAAAAATAACACCCTATATTTTTATTGCATCAATCGATAGGGTCAATCATTAGGATCAAATCTCTCTAACAAACTTTGTAAATTAAATAAAAGGAAATCCATGAAATAGAAGATTTAGAAAGATTTTAGTCGGTTCGACTACCGGGTGTGGCATTTTCAGATAACTTTGAATACAGTTTAGTACGTTTTTAAAAAAGAAACAGAACTGCATTTAAGGAATGTCGAAAAATCGTTTGCCCCGCCCTATAATCGAACAATTCGAAAAAATAATACCCTATATTTTTATTGCATCAATCGATAGGGTCGATCATTAGGATCAAATCTGTCTAACAAACTTGGTAAATTAAATAAAAGGAAATTCATGAAATAGAAGATTTAGAAAGATTTCAGTCGGTTCGACTACCGGGTGTGGCATTTTCAGAAAACTTTGAATACAGTTTAGTATGTTTATAAAAAAGAAACAGAACTTTTTAACATTTAAGGAATGCTGAAAAATCGTTTGCCACGCCTTATAATCGAACCGAATACAATTCGAAAAAATAACACCCTGTATTTTTATTGCATCAATCGATAGGGTCGATCATAAGGATCAAATCTCTCTAACAAACTTGGTAAATTTAATAAAAGGAAATCCATAAAATAGAAGGTTTAGGAAGATTTTAGTCGGTTCGACTACCGGGTGTGGCATTTTCAGATAACTTTGAATGCAGTTTTGTTTCTTTTAAAAAATAAGGGAATGTTTCCTTTCAGTGGAATTCGCTATCTCCAGTATTTAGAGTACTTCCATCTAAGTAAAGTTGAAAAATACCACCCTGTATAGCTAAGTCCCGATATAGTTTAGAGAAGTTTGTCCATAGTAACTTTTGATCACTTTATACTGCACTTTCATATTATACCAATTTCATTGATGGCCGCTCAATTCCAACACGACGCCAACATTACCCAACCCCCTTTTAGTCTCTATCTTTATAATACTAGTATAGATTAGTATATTAGTATCAGTATAGATTAAATAGCAGATAGCAGAAGAGATACCACCAGGTTGCTTAATAAAGAAAAGTCTAGTTTGGTGCCTACCATAGCGGTGGATGATTGGTAGTGAGTAGTTTGATGGCAAAGACTTTGGGTAAGCGGAATAGAATGGTAATTTAATATAGGACTATCTGGAAAAATTAAAGCATTGGCACCATAATGATCAGAACGAGCATTTTCTCACTGGGGGTCACAGTTTTTTTCTGATATCTCAAGTGAGTGTGCATGTAAATAAATGTACTTTCAATTACCAAAAACTGAAGTCGCATCGGGGTGCAGAGAAATTGAATAATATTAATCAGGTTTCTATGAGTACAATCCTAAGGTTAACGGGTAAGGCAACCTAATAAAAGCAGGGGCAAAGGCGTGTTCGATGCACCCTTGAATAAACTAGATTGGTACTCTTATCTAGATATAAGGTAAGTATATGATTAAAGTTATTTAGATTATATCATTCTATCAGCAAGTCAGCTTTAGTTTCGTAATGTTATATTGGGCAAACCATCATGTAAAAACAATATTAATAGGTGCAGATTTACATAGGTACACATATTAATACAATTTTCGATTTTATTTTAATAGCTATTTTGATAATTTCTGTGTTACCTCTAGGTATGTAATAGTTTTGTTATTTCAAAAACATAGATCATTAACTACAGAACGCTAACTGCCACGTACAAATATGCGAATAACTTCAGGGTTGCTGATATGTGCCCGAGTGAATAGCATTTTATATCATCGCTAGGGCTTACACTGGCTTTGAACGAGCGCGTCTCCATTCACGCTCGTTTCATACATTTCGCTTTCCACTAAAAATCTAAAATCAATAAAGGATCATGGTATAAATGCAAAGATTACTGTTCGTTTCGCTCGTAGCGTGAAAAATGTACGCGCCTTTACATGAGCCGTCCGAAATAAAACCGCGAATCACTATGAGACTGTAAGTAGCACCATAAAAGGAGGATCCTTCACTGAAATCGCTTCGGCAAACACCTACAGAGGAATAGAGCGGTGTTAAATGAGAGGGATTGCGAGCCCCCCCGTTCCCCCGCCCCCGTCGCCACTTAAGACGACGACGTATTAGTAGCTGCCTCGCAAATGGGTGGAATACTTTTTCATATTTTAACGAATCATTAAGCAATAGTTGAAGTATTTCCAACTGTTTTATTGGTCCCATCGGTTCGGTATTTGTTTATTATATTATGACGTTGGATTTTACGAGCCCTAAAGCTGTTAACTTGTAGTACTTTACTGCCCTATAAATTCTACAGAGATTGTTGTCTAGTAAACTCTAAAATGTAATTTTAATATTTTAAAGAAAACTTCTTGATCTAAGATTCATCTTAATACTTTCCAACCTAGTATAAAAAATTAGATTTTTTAAACGAACAAACAGTAACTAAATATTCCTATGAAAAGACCGTGGCCCATCGACGAAATTTGGTGGTAAAATGTGCAATGTGTAACCCAATTTGTTGTATGTAAATCGTACTTAATACTGTATTGTTACCCACCTAGTTTGTTATGTTAGGCCTATTTTCATTTTGTTAAATTTAGTTGCTACTGCACCGTATACAATCGAATACGAGATCTTCAAAAGGCGATCAGCCTGTGATTTTTTTTTTTAAATACCATATCATAATTTTATCCCATAACATGCTTTAACCGATAACATGGTATCATGGCGATAGAGATTAGTTTCCTATAGCGAGATCGAATCTAATAACCATGTCTAATGTCTAGGCATCAACGCCGCATTATTCTGACCGATTGCGCATCCGTATTGCTCTATTGATAGGCTGCAGCGTGGGCTTCGGCTGTAAATTTATACTAATAATTGATATAATGAAAGGGCAATTGATTAAGATGTACTATAGCTATCATTACAATGATAGCTAGGTATAATTTCTAGGAAATGGTTGGATATTAGTCGCAAACGTTGCAAATTAATTAACATCATGATTCAATCTGTGGGTTAGAGTTATATTTAGCTATGTTAGATGTCTACTAATGATTGGTTTGTGGCTTTACGTAGTGGAATGTTATTGTGATTCTTGATGTAATGATGTGGTTCCACCTAGAGCTAGGAGGCACAAACTAGACTCGTATTCAAGTAAGTACACCGCTTACCATTATGTGATTCATGTGTATGCTTGCTACCTCACCAGCAGAAAACGCATTTCCTTCTTAAAAATGTGTTTTTTTAGTAAAATTATCTGGTATCTACGGTAGAATTAGGTAGCAAATTTGATTGAAAATTTCAGCGAATTCAATATATTCTATTCTCCTTGAACAACTAATAAGCCTCGAAAACAATAGTTACAAAATTTTACCGTGTAACCTTCATTACTACTTCGATAATCGGTTCCAAGTACAGCGGATGCATAATCAAGTAGTCTAGTCTGGGTCTATGGGGGGATTAGAGGTGGGTCGGGAGGGGAGGGGTTAGTCGTAAAACTATTACGGCAACGTTCTGCGGCGCACTACGCCGGCTTCATTAATCGGCCATCGTATGAAGCTATCAACCAGCGTTATGATATGACGTAGGTCGACATATCGCTACGAAGTGTCTACGGGCTACGAGCCCGCTACGGATTTTGGAGTAACTTCAACAAAATGATTAAGCTAGTTTCCAAAAGTACTAGCAGTATTAAATTTTGTTGGGTTCGTATTTATAGTATGCTCCTGTGATTTCACAGTGCATTAAATATGTAATCTCTATAGGATTATAGTTTAATGCGAAAATTAATGTGACAAGGTTTATTAATAATTAAGAGTTAGAGAGTGTATGACAGACTATAAATAAATAATAATTAATTAGTAATATCGACGTAATACTATTATCACTAGTAACCTAAAAGGGATAAGGGATAAGTAGAGATGAATTATACACCTGTGTTTCTCTAGGTATAGTGTTTCCTATCACATGGTCAATACACAGTCCAGCAATTACTTTTTCAGTACACAGTAGTGTGAGAAAACTAATAACTGCTTGATCATAAAATTCAACTCACTCACACATTTTCCATTCTTCATCTCGATGTTGACGATGATAAAGTGCCCACTTGATGCTAGTAAACTCACCCCTTATTACGTGGAGCCGAAAATCATAGTTAGCGAAATGTGGATGTAAATACAATTCTATCTACCCCTTCGGTAACTTACAGGCGAGCATATATATATATATTATTAGCTTTTGCCCGCGGCTCCGCCCGCGTGGATGTCGGTTATCGCGACCAAACATAGCCTGTGTCCTTTCTCAAGGTCTAGTCTACCCCTATACCAAATTTCATCAAAATCGGTTCAGTGGTTTAGGCGTGAAAGCGTAAAAGACAGACAGACAGACAGACAGAGTTACTTTCGCATATTTATAATATTTTTTTTTAAAAGTATGGATGTATACTAGTGTTGTCCCGGTTGCCTTCAAAAAATATACTCATTCAAGGAGGTCACAAAGTAACACTTATGAAAGTCAAGAGTATTGCTAAATTTCCTACTAAATTCGTAAGGCAATAAATAAAGCGTGTAAGAAAAGAATCTGGCAATAAAAACTCACGGCCACCCTTTTTTATCGGTCAGTAATTGGTATTCTTCTTTTTATGACTGCCAGAAAAGGTAGAAGTAAACTAAGACCGTGGACCATGGCCATATGTAAGTAACAGTGTGCTAAGCATCAGGTCACTTTGTGTCGATAGAGGTGCAATCTTTGAAAGTGGTAAGTCGCTGGAGCGATCACGGCTGACGGCGAGCTAACAATACTGTTCTAGTGCGTCATTGCACTCGATCGAATTGGGACACTTGCACACTGATTCGATTACTGTATTATTAAAATTTTTAGTCTAACGATAGAGTAACATGTGATATTAAAGCGGAGAAACAGTAACGAAAAAAAAAAGGACAGATGACATAAATAACGCCATCTGTATATGCCATTATTCTTATTGGTAATGGACTTTCTTATCATATTGAGATACAGTGTAGGTATAGATAACAGTTTAGTTTAGATCTCATTATAAATATATCTAATTTTAATTGTGACTTTAATTCTATAACTTAATAATTTGGTCATTCATGGCTTTTATTTTTAAACATCCCATATGTAAGATTTCTAGATATTAGAAATGGACGGGTTTTAGTTTTTACTATTGTCATTATTATTTTCTATTGAGATGTACCTTGCCTTGTACCTAAGTCTAGTTATAAATATAATATTCAGTTCTATTTTGATAGTTGAATAAAATAGTGATATTCGATTTGGTTATGCAAGCCCACCAACTTTGAGTGCTTCTGACCAGCATGGTTCGAAAACTCAGTAAACAACTTTACAATATTTACACATTTTAAAGCTTGATATGTTGGTAGATGTCGAAAGCATAACATTTATACGAAAAAAAACAACAAACACTTGGTTATTTATTAACTATATTGGTTCATAATATTTAAGCCTATAAAGTATATTTTTAATTTTATATTTGTTGAGAGAGTTGCATTCATTTCATGCCAGTATTTCAACAAACAAGCTCATGACCCACCTTTCCTGTGATTCTACGAATATTAAATGTATCAGTCCCTATGTAGAACAAAAGCTAGGCTTGCAAGTGAAGTTAGTTCCAGCCCGCCAAGCAATAGTATTCAGTATAATGTCAAGATGAAAATAGAAAGTTCCATATTCAATTCATAGTTTATAAATAAACGATTCAGAGCATACCAATGTGAACGGAACCTAACGGTCGCGTCGGGCCACACCAGATTGGGTCGGTCTAACAAGACCGCTCGTGTACTGTTGCATACGCTAGCTGCACCCCGCCACTCACTTCTATTGGCTATTTGGTTAAATTTACCAGGAGCCCAGAAACGTAAGTGGGTATAACGATTTTGCTTAACGACTTCAACTTCCGTATCGGTCAGGTGCACACTGTTTCCAAATGTGTGTTCTTATTTACTTTTCCATCTGTTCTGAAAGCTAAAGCAGAAGACGTTAACTTCAATCGGAATCGGAATCTATTTAATTCAGTTCATTTGAAGTTAGATTTGATTTCAGTACACCATTTTTTTTCCATACATTCCTGTTACGTTCTCTCTCTAGTTATTCCTTTGCTTGTCATGTCTAACTTTATTTCAATAACTCTCTTGCACCTAACACCCTTTACGTTAATACTTTGAACCTATCTAAGAGCATTAGTCTCTCATTTTCTTATATTATGTTCATACTATGATACTTGCCGGGTTTTTAATATTATTTCATATATAAATACCATTTCAAAATGGTAGGCAGAGATCATTTGTTACGATCCTGGCATACGCCTATCGCTTCTTCTCTAGCATAATTATATTCACACATGTTCACTACTTGCAGTTACCCTTAAGCTATCCTTTCTTTAAAATGTCCTCGATCTGATTGACATACGTACACCTACGTCGACCCTTTCGGGTTGCCCATTCACCCTCCCTTTAAAAATCTACTTCATCGATCTTCTTTCAGCCAATCTCTATTAGTGTCCGAACCATCTAAGCATTCCTTCCTCTCTTTCCATCACTTTACCTTCTACCACAACCTTCCATTATCTCACTGTTCTTCAATTGGTCCATCAACGTTACGTCTGCTGTATTCCTCAGACCTCTGATTTCCACAGCGATAATATTTTATAATTCGTATAATGTTATGATTGCTTGATGTACAGTATTTCTCTCTCAGTATATTATGTTCGTTGCAGCAGTATTTTGCAGTATCGTTGAGACAATAGGAATAAATAGATGCAGTAGTGCTGAGTACAGCTACATAATTCTATTGTTTTAGTAGTTAAACATACTTGGAACTCGGTGACTTAAAGTGGTATAGGAATTTTAATTAACGTCTCTTGCCATTCCTGTTCAAATGTAGCAGTCAAATGTAAATTGTTTTGAGTAAAGTTTGCAAAATAAGGATTGTTACATATTTGAAAATCAAATGGACTATGATACTGTCTGAAGTTTACCCGAATTTACCCCACGACCATAGCTGCTGAAGAGTAGCCGAAACGTGGGGCTAAAAGTAAATAATAATAAATAAAATCGCGATAAAATCCGTTAAAAAGTAGTTTTATTTCATTCAAATATTTTATAAGAAGTCAGTTACTTTGGATCCTGATGAAAATATCAATAGTCCTGTATATGATCGAATGGAAAAATATAGACTTGAATTTATTTTCTATAGTCAAAGAAAGAAATTACTTATTGATGTTAGATAATAAGGAATTTTTTAAATTGTTTACTATTTTAAATTAATCTAACTTGTAAACAAATACATTGTATGTAGTTTATATGGCTTAGGCCTCGCTCGCCCCCTGAATCCCGACCCTTGCGATTAAAATGCTTCACTCGCCCCTTTTTTTATTATTTTGGTGTAGTGACTCGCCCCTTGCCACGGGGCGAGTTAAAAATTGACATTTAAATAAATATTCTGGTGGTGTGAATCGCCCCTTGCGGTATTTCTTTTGAATTATGCCGTGAAATGGTACAGTCAGACAGAAAAATGTACACTTAAATGAAAATTACCATTTTGATGTCTGTAATATTATTATCACCAACTACGTACACTAAGTTTTTGCTACCTGGCTTACCTATTATGTAGAACAAAAGGAACGTTTTCAAGGGTCCAATAAACAAAAGCTTTGTTAAAATAGGTCGGAGAGAGTCATATATATAATGCTTTCTCTTTCTAAGTTCGTATTATAATGTGGAAGGGATGTGTTTTGCGATATTTGCGTAGTGGTTTATAGTCTGTTTTTTTTTTTATCTCAGATACTAAATTGACAAGTGCAAATGTCAAATTGTGAAATAATGATACCAGTTTTGTATTTAGTGGTGTACTCGAAAGTCGAAACTATCGACAATGTTTGCTGCCTAGATACAGGTGGTTTGGCTATAATGTATTTTAAGAGAAAAGTTAAATATAAAATGTTTATAAGTTTTTTATCCGACTGCGCGACGCAAAGGAATAGTAATGTGTTTATTTGTATGTTCCTTTATTAAACTCTATACATACCAAACGCCTGGCCCGATTTTTAAGATTCACACATTCACTCACCGGACTAAGAGGAATCGATTGCGATTCCTCTTAGTCCGGTGAGTGTCACTAAAGACATGACGTTAGTGAAAATTCAATATGGCGACTATACTGGACGCCCTATTGTGAAAATAAAAAAAAATAAAGTCAACAAACTATGTCATGTGGGGTATCGTTGATAAGGTATTTAAAAATCATTTCAGTTTTTTCTCACCATTTTTTGATTTGATTTACCGTTTAGGATCTATATCGATTTAAAGTTGCGCTACAACTCATCATCATCATCTGCATATAGACGTATTCTCCTGATTGCATCCGTGGCCAAGATGACCTCGAAGCTTAGGGTCCGTCTTCCGGCTCTTCCTTCTCTACTTCGCACGATCTTGGGCGTCCATGGTAGTGAGACCATTAGCACGCATATCACCCTCCACGACGTCAAGCCAGGACTTCTTTGGCCTACCCCTTTTACCTGGACCCGGCGGGGGTACCATTGCCAGGCATTTGTTCCCCACGTAGCCTAGCGGTTGCCGCAAGCCGTGGCCGCACCAGCGAAGACGGCTCTCTTGCATTTTATCCCCGATGTCACGGACATGGAGGCTGCCGCGGATGCGAGAGCGGTCCGTACGCGATCTTTACGCGTAACGCCGCACATCCACCGCAACATTTTCATCTCCGTGACACGCAGCTCTTGCTTGTGTCGCTCGAGCAGCGGCCACGCCTCACAACCATGCAAGAGGACAGGCCTAATGATCGTCTTATAGACCTGCCCCTTCAACCTGACTGGCATTTTGGGATCACAAGTGACGCCAGTCATTTCTCGCCACTTGGCCCACGCGGCAGCAATGCGTGCCTTGACGTCGTGGTCGATCTCACCGGTCACATGAAGTACAGATCCCAGGTACTTAACCTGGTCCGTGCGCTCGACCAAATCATCGCCTATGCGGACGGGTGTGGGATCTGTGGAGTTTAACGCTAAGTATTCTGTCTTCGCTACATTTAGCTTCAGACCACCGTTCTCAAGCGCTTCTTTCCATCCTTTCACGCGTCGCACCAATCTGCTCCTGTCCGCGTCCATCAGCGCAATACCATCAGCATACATGAGCAACCACGGAGGCTGCTCATGTGAGTTTCTAATGCTGTCCGACAAAACATCTAATACCACGCTGAACAGGTAAGGACTAAGGACGGATCCTTGGTGTACCCCGACGGTGATGGGGAAGGCTCTCGAGTCGCCAACAGCTGTAGCTGCAGCAGTCCGAACTACGGAACCGGAATCGTAGTACATGTCTCGGATGGTGTCAACTATTCTAACATATTAATTTAGACAGTAGAAATTTACGATGAAAAGACGAAAACTTCGCATGACTGTATGGAAGAAAATTTAAAACGATTACAAAAATATATAGTTAACTAAAAAGTTTTAAATAAAATAAATTATTGAAACTTGTGTTGATCTTTTTAGTATCAGTCGAATTCTTGTTTTTATTTTGATTTTAAATTTAGATTAGAGTACCAAAAAATTTAAAATACCGTAATTTACATACCTACAATTTTCAGATTCTAAGCTAAGACTAGTATAGCGTCATCTTTATCGATAGTCTCTGCAGATCGATTAAATGAAACTTATGAAGCCTTAAGTTAGATTTTTACAATGACAACCCAAGTGACGCAAAATGGACGCCATTTTGTTTCAATGACAATATACCTATTTAAGTTTTGTTTCATTTAGGTAACTTTCATACCGAATTTAAATTAGTATTTTATAAATTTTATAGATTAACCTACAAATATTTGTACTAAATTTAATTTATCGATAAATTTCGATACTGATGGCATATGACTATTTTTTAATTGCAAAAAAACCGACAACACAGGTAATGTCAAATTAGTATCTGAGATTAAAAAAACAGACTATAGTAGTGATTAGTGACATCTAAGTGCAACAGAATATGCACAATATTTAAGAGTATTGTGATATTGTGTATATGTTATAGGCAATGTGTATAATGCAGGCATTCTATACAATACCTAGGAAATGTACAGAATGCTGGGGTCGTTCAGGCAATGTATGAAATGATATTCAATGTTTAAACTATTTTACACTTTGCCTAGGAAATGTATAGAATACCTAGGCAATGTATAGAATGCCGGTCGAAGCATAGGAAATGTATGTAATCTATTTTTCTTCTCTATGATTTAATTAGATACCTAGATACTAATCTTTTGAGAGCTAATCCTAATTTCAACTTCCACCAGCAGGCAGTGCTGATAAGACATTTGTGTTCTATTGGTAGGTATGCCTAAGTACCTACGTGTTTTTTGCGTAGAATGTTTATCACATAGCAGTGAATTTCTATTGGCCACGGCAACCACTCTCTTACCATCATCCCTGTGTTTGTCAGCCACCTTACCTGATGGAAAGAGAGTTGTTACCGTGGCCTATAGAAGTTCGGTATGGTTAAAAAAAAATAACCACGAAGGCTAAAGCTGGAGCTCCGCTCCGCCTTCTAACCTAATCTATCCAAGTCGGAATGAACAGTTTTTCTTTCAGCAGTAATATCCATTTTTCAAATCCATAGAGGGCTTCTTAAAGGATCGCAAATAAATGACGCTTTGTTAATCTATTACTTTGTTTGCTAACAGTACTTATTTATCAAGGTGAGACGAATTTTCGCACATTAAATATCATTTTAAAGAGACAAATTTACAACAACCCGTCCATTATACGCTTCGGGCATTTAATACAACACCTAGGCAATGTATGAAATTAATTGTATTATACACATTGCCTGAACGTTTTAGGCAATGCCGGATTATACACATTGCCAATAACATATATAAATTTTGGATTGAAAGTCAGGTAAGTTTGTATTACAATCGTATTATGATATTTTATGTAAATTAAATTTGCAAAATAGTTTTATTCTTTACTTTTTGTTTGGCTTTTATTTAGTATTCGTTTTAATATCGCATTCCGCTTTATTCACAAATGAATGTTCGAATTTTTAACTTAAATACTTCTATAATCGGCAAACTAAATCGTATTCTGCCTATTAAAACAATAGTATCTTGTTGGTATTGATATATTGAAATAATGTTAACGTTGAAAAACGTGACGTTAAAAAAAGGATAAACAATACTACAAATTAATTCGTTTTCCTATGCGCGCGCATATAACAATGGCGATCGGCCATATTTAAAAGAATGAGGTTTGTTTTACTCTGGTTTTTTTTCTGTACTCAGAGAAAAAAAAAAAAAATTGAGTGAAAATTTTGTTTATTATACAAGTATTACAAGTTGAAATTATTTATTTAAATACGGAAATGCATCAAATGACCATACAATGGGCATATTAATTTATTCGTACTGTTAAACACGTTATTTTTTGTATCGAAACTTTTTTATAAACATAGAAACTTAACCTATAAAATTTAAAAAATAAGCTATAACTCACTTGTGAATAATAGCAATGAAAAAGTCACAGTTTGATAATAGGTGTCAATAAGTACCTAATTGCGGTGAAATAATAGCAATGTTATGAGCAGGTGTGTTGTAAAATCTTTATTGCTGACAGTACTTTTAACTTACTAACAATCGGGGGCGATTTGGGGTATCTAATGTTGAAAGGGGCGAGTTACAACATTAAAGCAGTCGGGGGCAAGATCCAAGGGGCGAGCGAGGCCTAAGCCGCCTATAAACGGCTTAGGCCTCGCTCGCCCCTTGGATCTTGCCCCCGACTGCTTTTATAATATTCAGTTTATGTTTTTTTAGAAGTTAGGTTGCATTTTTTTTATATATTTCATATTTTTTTGCGAAGTTCATGAAGTTTTGACAATTTTTTTTTGTTTTACCGGTACCTACAGCCTTGATTTACTAAAAATGAATGACCATGAGGTTAATTTGAGGTTAAGATTTAAGTATAGGGGTAGGTAACATTTTAAAAAATGTTACCAATACTAATTTAAAATGATAACACAATTAGGTATGTCCTTTTTCTGTTTGCTAGGGTAGATAAATTTAAAAGTAGAAAGTTGTTTTAACACTCACAATAAAACCTGACATGAGATTCTAACTACTTGTTTGAGAGTCACTAAAAACAATACTCTTCACTTATCTACACTCGTCGGTTACAATAATATGATGAAAATTACAGTTCACGAAATTTCTATAATATTTCGAAATACTATCTGTTCAGATTTTAATAGAACCTTAAGATAATAAAATGGGTATTCTGTTTTATTATATCATAAGATATGTCGAAGAAGTTAACATTTAGAATATGAAATCGTAAAATTAAATCAAACGTAATGACTTTTAAGATGTCGAAATTGCTCCTACAGAATCAAATAGGTACTCGTTACCGTAATTCGAACAATGTTAATGTCTTTACTAGATGTTAATTTTTATTTTAGATAAGCAAACATAATTATGGTAACTCAAAAATAGCACTAAGCAATATAAACCGTTTACTTTGAAATATGACCATTCACCAGCATCGTATTTTAGTAAGGAAAGTTGATATTCTTATCTTAAACTTAAAAAGATGTCCCAATCGGATACAGTCGCCAACGCAATTAGTTATACAATTTGTCTATTTTATATTTCTCAGGGCAGAATAGTCCTTATTGTTTATAGTGTTACCGCCTAGAATTGCAAGTTTGTGTTTCTCGCTAGAGGATTTCTATAGAGATTGATATTTTTATGCGAACATGCCTTTAGCAGTGTGCCAAGGATTAACCGTTGCAATGTTGGACAAGAACAAATAGACACCATTTCATATGCGTGGTGATTGATCCTTTAATATTATTTGCGTTTCCTCTAGGTAATGACTCTTGTTATTCCAACCAAGTCTAAGTGTAGACATTTTCTTGAGCAAAATTAAAAGAATCTAGGTAACTTTCGAAGGAAATCCTTTAAAATCTTTTCAGACTGAGTCTGTGCGCATCTAGCAGTCATTACACAGATTCAGACTGTACTATGACGACGAGTACCCCACCGGTCGCTTTCTGGATAGCACTCATTAAGACTGGAGATTGTTATACGCTCTATGAAACCCTGTAAGTTATTAGCAAGACGGCAGAGTTCGAACACCATCACCGCACCAGTGGCAGCTTGTGGGTACCATGTTAATATTGCCAGAGGAAACTCCTTTTGTTCTGGATGATGTACGTAGAAAAGACTAGTGGTAAAAATGATAGGGATTTTTCCTAATAGTCTTTCATTGAGGTCGCAATTCAAATCAATAAACTTGCTAGAAGTTGCATGTTTTATAAATAAAATACTGAAAAATATCTAAGCAAAGTGTTCACAGGACTGCGATTATTTCGGCAATTAATATTAACGAACCAAAGTTAATAAGTTACTACTATAAAGAATACAAAATAACTTATTGTATATATTAAAAAGAACACGGTATTTAAATACAGATAAAAGAAGAATGTTCTAAACTCTTATTTCTGTTTTATTAAATTTTATACACGAGATGAAGCTCAGTGAATGCTTTATCGCTTTAAAAGCTGAAAGTGTATGAGATTTTGACTTTTTTAATTAACCTTGCGTAGCCTCACTCTCAGTTTTTCTTCCGGATTAACATGTTATTTTTATCTCTAATGCACATTTCTGACTCTGCGATATTCAGATAACTTTAAAGCAGGATTAAAAACGATACGATATAATTTTTATTCTTAAAAGCAATTCAAAGTTTATTTGGTATATTACGTTTGGAATATTGGTTTTGTATAATAATGTACTATTGCATTATTTCTTATTTCCTTAGTAGTTCATATTTTATAATCACTTATTATATATATTGCGGATATTGTGTCTCAAATAATCTGTACTGCAAGTCAGTGCACCGACTGTTTGATGGACAAGGCTTCACAAGTCACTCGGAGATGAGGGACCAGACGGTTTTCGCATGACTATCAGCATAATATAATACGACAGCCTCCGTGGCGTAGCGGTAGTGAACGCGGCCGCTACGCAGGAGGCGCGGGTTCGATCCCCGCTCAGTACAAATATTTGTGTGAATGAAATATGAGTATTTGCATTGGTCTGGTCGTGCCTCGGAGAGCACGTTAAGCCGTCGGTCCCGGTTGCCATGAGAACATCTATGGCAGTCGTTACGGGTAGTTGGAGCCCTCAAAAATCCAAAAATAACGGTCTAACTGCAAAACTTCGATATCGCCTAATGTTAACATTGGGTTGTGGAGGTCAGATGATAATCGCTTCACGGAAAATATCGAGGTCTAGTCAAATCCGTGGTTAAGACAGGTAAAAGCGGACCCCAGACTTCGAGCTGAAAGCTTCGGATGCGACTGGGAAATAACGCTAAGAGGAAGAAGAATGTGATACTTATATTCTAGGCTCAAATCCTTATTTTATTAGACCACATTTATTATCTTTGGAACAAACTGCTTTTCCAGTGAGTAAGTTCTAAGTATATAGGGCAGAAATATAGAGTAATAAAACTAGGAGAATTCATAGCGTAATCTGCTTTATAAAAAGGCAGTAATATAAAGTCAGTAAACACAAAATGAGTTAGATTCGCGAAGCCTTTCGTAATAAATATAATATATCTGCAGTTCGCGTACACGGGCCAAAATAAACTAGGTACAAAAATTAGTTCTACTGATAACAATGATTAAGGATTTTATTGATTGCTTTCGATTTAATCCTTCCTATGGTTCATGTTATTTCAGTTGATACTGTCGATGGGAAGAATGCCAATAAAATCGCTTAATTTTACCACTGGTTTGCACAAAATGAAAGCTGGTGGACTCTGGTTTCATATTTTCTAACTCATGTATTATTTATATCGAGAGATAAGCAATCCTACCATTGGAAGTCTAGACATAGACGCAGTGTGAATGAGATGAATTAATGAAATATATATCGACTCTTTACAAACTGTTCAGGTTTATTGGCTCTCTGAAGGTGATCTTGTCTCTTACTATTGTCTTACACTTAATTTATGATATTAAATACAGGTATTTAAAGACATTTCTATTACATCTTGGATCTTAAAGTTAGATCAACTTACTTTGTAATTGATTTATCAATATTGTTTAGTTTTACATGAATTTATTATAATTGGGCCAATTATTCTTACCCAAAGGAGAATGGACTCTGCGTGATGTAAGTAAATAAATAGTAATGACGTTTTAAGAAACGTTCGTTCAAGAAACTCACATAATAATCTAATGTATATCTCTGTTTTATTCTCTCTCTTTTCTTTTTTCTCTTTTCTCTCTCTCTCTCTCGTAGATTGTAGTGTACCTTACTTAGAGTTAACTTTACTAGTTAACATTTTATTATTACGGTGATGTTGATATATAAATATGGCAGAAGGACATATACAGGCTCTAATAAATAAAGGTGATTTATGAGTGTCATTGTTACAATCGCAGCACTTAAGGTGCGGGTCAGAATTGCCATAATCCTCACATTTGACAGATAGGTGATAATAATAAGACATTTACACTAGGTGCAGAAACTGCCGCTTCTGGACATCATTCGGTAGATATTCTAAGTTACTTTCCACTATGCTCAATGTCAGTGATGTGCTGTATGTATACGCTCGCAACAGTCGCAACACCAGATTGTGTCACATTTTATCCCCATTCTGATTGATCCACTATGACCGCTACTGCTATTATCTCTCTAATATAAAAACATAACTATGCAAAAATCTGTTACTTTCATTTTTTTTTTAAGTTAACGAATGAATAAAAACACAAATTATGTTGTGAGTTCAGCGAAAAATCCCTTAGGAATTTGCTTAGTTCGAATTCATTCTAGATTAACCAACGACTGTTGGTTATTTATTTTTAAGAGGAATATTTTTATTTTCATAACAAGTAACATAATATTTGTGAAGTATAAATACCTCGTGCAGTTAATTATTAATAATTATGTGTAGTTATTTTCTCTCGCGTATTAATCATAAGGCACGTATGTAATGCTCAGCCTGAGAGATGCACATTAAATATTAAGGTTCTGCCTACCTGCCTCAATATTATTTAATTCTCACATTTCCATTTAAATGTTTCATTTTGTTATGTCACTCTTGTACATTTTGTATGGCAGGGAGGCGAACTGTGCGTACTTTCTTCTCGAACAGAGTAAACAATACATGAAACACGATTAATTTTCTAGAAGATTCCCTTTCACAGATATCTTGACTGGAATATACGATTACGTGTCATAAGTTTTATGCCCCGAAAGTTTCAAAGTAAATTCGAACATCCATCGATAAATCTTGGCGACGCTCGGAACGATTTCATTTTCGAATTTCAGGAGCGATTGCCTCCACTGTTAAAGTTTGCTTGAAAAATGTTCGCGGACGATTGACTCGCTATAAACGGAAATAAAAAGTTTTGTATTAGAGCAATAGCGTTGTACAATGCGCATATAAAGCAAAGTAAAAACTCCCAAGTAGGATCACAATTTAAACCCTGCTGGATATCTCTGGACTTAAAATGTGACTAAGTTTCACCAGACAGCTATTATAAAACTTTATTGTTATTATGCTCAGTGCCATCGTACTTGTAAGGTAATTTTTAGTTTTAAAAGTTAGTTTAAAAATAATTACTTAGATGATAAACAAGCTCGAATAATAACCAAACACGAAATTCATATCGCACAAGTTTAATTCAGTTAGACTAGTATAACAAGAGCTGCTTTCCGCATTATCATTACTAAACAGCTTTTATTATTCCACGATATTTGGCTAGAGGGGCCTCACACGCGCGCTAATGGAATAAAAAGTAAGGTTACAAAGTAAAAAGATACAGAGCACCTCCCGCGGCGGCGGTTCCTGCGAATTTCAACTGAAAATTTTATACGTTCAATCTATTCTGAGCGCCTTTATGCTGTGTCTCGCGATCCCGCCCCCGCGCATAACAGTTTCGTTTTCAATTATTGCCCACTTGTGGAACGGGATTCGATGGAAAAACAAAAGAGCTAGAAATGATATTTTATAGACAAGTCGCTTATTTGATGTTTACTGCATCTCGATTTGTTCTCGAGCGAGATCTGTTATGTTCAAGAAAATTATTGATGGAACGTGCTGGGATAGACACGGCTTCGACTCGATGGAGGTATATCAGACAGCTCAAGTCTTTCACTTCACATTTGTGAAACGATTTTTAATATCCCTCGAATATTTGGTTTGTAATTTCTTTCTAGTTATAATGTATATCTCTTTTTTTAAGAGAGCACTTTTAGGGACCATAAAATTATATTGTCCGTCGTAACTTTAATTCACGTAAAGCGCTAAAAGAATTAAAATTCCAGCAAGAAAATGAGCTCTGACAAATAAACGTATTAGCTTTTATGTTTCACAGCAACACTTTGTCCAAAAATTAATTCATTTAAATTAATTAAAATACTCGACACTAAGCTCGTATGGTATTTTATGAACACCTATTATTACAATTTTTTAGTGATAGCTCAAGGAAAACATTTACATGTTACTTAAAATCCTTACAATATGAATGGTCCCACATATTTTTATATAAATAAAAGTTTTTTTAATAAATCCACGCGCTCGCTTTAACTGTAAATAAATCTGACTTTATCGTGTATAAAGTTTATGTTTGCCTACATAATTATGTAAATGCAGGCGATCTTTTAACGTAAATTATTTTCAACGTTTGTTTGCTAGCAAAATAATGCAAGAGAACCTTTCATTAGGGGAATGCACGCGTTGGTTTACATATACTTTTATGAGATTACAAATTTCACAAATACCGACAAGCTGTTATCTTGCAGTTGTGTCTATACACAACTGCAAGATAACAGCTTGTCGGTATTTGTGAAATTAACCCTATGGTAGGGTAGGATAGTATAGGATAGGGTAGGATGGGGTAGGGTAGGGTAGGATGTATAGGATATTCCACCTAAAATTTAAGTAGAGAATACTTTGTTTTTCACTATTCACTACCGAGCACATTTTCAGTCGGTAACTCGATCGTAACGAGTATTTGATACTTCGAAAATAAATTTAAAATCAAGACTTGAAACAAAAACAAGTTGATTGAATAAAATCACTCTTATAGAACGGCTATCAAGCGATTTCAGAACGTTTAGCGAACGTGTGCAATTGTTGTTATCCCATTTGGTCCACCGGAGGAATAAAGACTGCAAGTTAAGCTGAACCACAAAGCTTTGAGTGGAAGGAGGCTACCAACCACTGGCACACACTGATGTTGCACTCTGTAATTTGAAGTTGACATCGTTCTTTGAGAGGAAATTTTAATCTTTTATAGTTCACTTCGCTATGTAGGTACTAATAATTTAATATTTTAAAAATTCAAAGACGAATGAAGAAGACTTTTTTGTACCTAAATATTGAACACTCCAATGGTCTCTTCTAATTGAACACATCCACACCCGTTTGGTGTTGATTATCTCAATAAAACGGTCTAAATTGAACCATCCAAAAATTTGAAATTGCATAAAGTACATTACATTCTTATTTATAAAGGAATAAAGTTGAAAATCCGACTCAAAATTTTGACAGTTGAGCGTGGGCACTTTAGCGATCACATTGGACCGTCACATTCATTGTTACGTTTATTACGTAAGCATTGTTGGATGAACATTGCCAATATGTGATAAGGGAGGACATTTAAATGAGTATCGATATAACTCGGCAGTGGATAAATACGAAATATCAATTTGTTACAATCGTAGCGGATCGAACTTGGACCAGTACGTGGCGCAGTCCTACGAATGGCCAATGCAATACGAGTACATTTTGCATAATTGATGCCCCATTCACAGGTACAGAGCACTTATTCATATTCATGAATTTCACAAATTTTTCAATTTGTGCCGCCAGCAAGTGTATTTACAGTACTGCCGTATCGTATTTGCGCCAATACAATCTGTGTAAAAGCTGAAAGGGGACTCGCCGGTCCGTGCCGTGGCACAAACCAGCGATAAAGCTAGCCTCTAATGTGATATTTTTGATGCTACTGCCACCATCAATAGTGGTGTCACCAGGGCCGGTCGCAGCTTGAAGTTTTGGGGGGGGTCACGGTGGAAATTCCTTAAGAAATTTAACCCCCTCTCCCCTCGTACTGGGACTTGTTATATTGCACCTTTTGTTGTGACTCGCTGTGTTTTTAGACTTTATTTCTACAGTTGCAACGTGTAAATATTTCCAATTTCAACAGAGATTTTTCAAAAATCCTTTCTCTAAAATCCTCTTAACTAATAGCGTGAAAGAAGATTACGACTGAGTAGAATAACATTGATCAGCGTCGAAACTTGATGGATACGAAAATTGTTCAAAAGGAAAAACTGTAACAAAACTGATTCCCAGTAGCGATGAAGCCTTGTAGGTAATGGGAGATTGTAAAAGGAGGCAATAAAAGCTTAGTATTGTGTGTGAGAACCGTAGGGGAGTCTCTGTATTGTGTTCGGGTCCGCTGAGGCCCCCAAGAATCGTCTGAACACGGACGCGGTCAAATTGTACAGAAATGAAATTATCAAGGTACGCTGCCGATTTTCCGAACCAATGAATCAAGATCCAATTCCCTTTTGTAATAGAACATCGTCGCGAAACGCGCCCATGGAGTTACACTACCCACTCAGTGGACGCTTAGGCACCGTCCACATTATACAACCTCGACATTATTTATTGTACGTCATGTACAACATTCCAACAGATTGTCGAACGGGCTCACGACACGCAATCCAAATAACAAATCGTGTTTTTAAACGTAACTTATTTGTTTTCCTGTGTATTTTACGGTATTTAAGCAAAGATATTTAGATAAAAAAATTAGGGTACACTCAGTTCATAAACCATGTTGAAGATGTATATAAGTGAAAAGTTTTACACTTTATATAGGTATGCCTATTAAAGTTGATGGAATAGCTATGCGGCTTTTGTAGTAAGTAAAGTTAGACAACTGACTGATGTAGAAACGGCTAGGTTGATTTATTTTAGTTACAGCGTTGTCCTATGTTATTCTGTTATGGGTTAAACAAACTATTTTGTACTTTGAAAGCAAGCATAGGTGCTTTTTTACAATTTAGTTACTCGAATGTCTCTTAGAGAGTTATTAAAAGGGATAGACATTTTAACGCCATATACAGTATATATTTTATGTGTAGGTACGTTTGATCACACTTCTTCCTCCTAGCGTTAATTCCCAGTCGCATCCGAAGCTTTCAGCTCGGAGTCTGGGGTCCGCTTTTACCAGTCATAGCTACAGATTTGGCTAGACCTCGATATTTTCCGTGAAGCGATTGCCATCTGACCTCCACGACCCAATGTTAACAATAGGCGATATCGAAGCTTTGCAGTTAGACCGTTGTTTTTGGACTTTTTAGGGCACCAACTACCCGTAACGACTGCCATAGATGTTCTTATGGCAACCGGGACCGACGGCTTAACGTGCTCTCCGAGGCACGACCAGACCAATGCAAATACCCATATTTAATGCACACAAATATTTGCACTGAGCGGGGATCGAACCCGCGCCTTCTGCGTAGCGGCCGCGTTCACTACCATATACGTTTGATCACACTATGAGTAGAAGTAAGCATTAATGTGATTATGTATGTTAACTATATTATAGTGTATTTTGCTTACGGGAAGGGTTATAAACTTACATATAAACAAATTCAAAACACTAGTTGCTTATGTATCCATTTTAATATGTAAGCGTACCTAACTAGTTCGAGTTCGTTACGTAGTTCATCTTTTTTTTATCTCTTATAAATGAGACACAAGAGTTTTAACAACAGGGATCATCACGCTTACTCAAGTACGTAGTACGTACACCAAATAACTTGTGGTAGCGTCATAGGCTGGTACTGCAGTAGTCAGATTTTCATTTGTTGAAATTATCAAGATGTTTTATTCAATATTAATATCAAATAGAACGTCTATAAACATGCACGTTTTAGTAAGATTCTGCTCAGTCCCGTAATCTGCGTCAAATTGACTTTTCCGGCGGAGAGCTGACGAGTCTTCGACTGTAATATGCCATAAACGACCCAAACGTATTGGATCCGATGGTAGAAGGTTGATAAATTTCGTTGATATTTGAATGCGTTATATTCCTTTTGGGTTATAGCCGACCGTCCCTTCAATAAATACTCGGGCGCCGCGAAAAATTTGTTGACTCTCTGTAAGTCCTTATTAATGAAAACCTACAGAAAGATTCTTATAGAAATGAGTCATTTTGCGGTGTCACACTTAAAAAAAGATCTAATAACGTTTGTAAGGAAAAGTTGCCGCATCACCAAAAGCTAATATTATTCCAATTCGAAAAAAAAAAACAATTTTCTCCCGAAGTTATAAACCTACAGATTTCCATTTCTTCACAGAGTTGGTACAAAGTAATTCCTCCGGTTCGAAGATAAATTTTACGTCATTTCCTGTCTTCTTGGCGGCAAAAATTATCAGGCATCGGCTCGGCTGGGACCATTTAAAATTAATGAATAATGTTATCTGATCATGATTTTGGAAAGTTTAATTAAAGTTTTCTTTTTCAGGATTTCGTCACTTTTGATCGCATGAATATCTTTATTATTTTTTATCTCGAAATAAGCGGCTTCTTTAAAACTTCGACCGTGAATAAATTTGATGAAATATCATGACTTAATCATTTTTGTGCTTAAGACTGAAGCTCATTTCAATACTAGCCGAGCTGCGATTGAGACCTAGTGATTCGATTACGGGTTTGTCACTGTAGTAAACAACACAAAATAAAGCAGTATCTCGGTTTTGTTAACATTATTCGATTTACATTCATATTCCATTCGTGCTTTTTATCAATAAAATTTAAATAACAACAATGCAACCTCCATTTTGACGTGATAATAAAACAAAAGAAAGCCCTCACAAAAGAATTCGCACTATTTACAGTGCAGTGGCGGAAATAAACATTCGATTTTTTACTAAATCTTATCGCACTACAAAAGAATCGTGATGTGTGGTAGGAAAAGGCGAAACGCAAAGCCAAATATAAAGAATTTAGATCAAAAAGAGCGAAACATTTGGGAAATCGCGATAACATCATTCAAAGGATGAGGAATGGCGAGCTTTATACACCTTTGAGTGAGTAAAAATAAATATCTTTGGATCTACGAACTCGGATCGTCGTCTTGGGTTTCCTTTGGCAAGGCTTCTAAGTAGCAAGTGTGGACTAGTTTCGAGAAGCACAACACTATTCAAGGTCTTCCTTCGGTTTCGAAATACGAATAATTACGTAATTTCTGAATACTGTTTAGAGTTTCGACACTAGTAAGTAATTGCTCCTAACGAAGCAGATTCTAGTTGAACTTCAGTTGAATATTATTAATAATCAACATTGTTATAACATTTTCAAGCACGGGTCATCTCTTCTATTGAAAGATGTTAAGGTCATAGTTGAACAAGCTCTTCAACTGTAGATTCACAGATACTTACACACCTGTCCTTGTTGAGAGCCTTCAGTGATGTATGCTACAATATGCAATAGAATATTCAGAAATATTGGGCTTGACATTTAAATAGTTATATATTATACATAAATCACATCGGCATTCACTTATTCATTAATGACGTACTTAAACCAACTATTATGAAATATTTGCCGTATGAGCGCAAAAAAAATATCGTCACGAACGCAAAAGGTGAGGGGAGGGTGGTGTCGCGGTAATTGCTGGCAATTTGTAATGGGCGTGTGATTGCCAGGCGGAACGTCGACTCTAAACTGTGCTATTAATTTCGTACATTTGATTAACGAAACTACTTGTTATGCTAATGAACGCAAGTAAAGAATGCACGCTAACGTGCTAACGCGATGCCTTGTCGACACGTTGTCGAGCTTGCAATATTTTCGCTTCACTTCCTCTGTAATTACGCCACCGTGTTTTGAAATTTAAAAACCGTTATGATTTTGCTAATGAACACTTGTTTTAGCGCGTACCGACACTAGTTAACAACAGTAGTTACACTATTCGATTGTTGAAGTAGCGCGTGACATTATAGAAGGAATGCGGTTACGATCACTCTTTTTGAGACGTTATTCAAATCGTTTGATTTGACACTATAATAAAATTCGGTAACAAAATCACGTTTGAATCGCGTACCTTGGTACGTCATCGGACGCTTCCACATTTGTGGCAATTCATGTTATAGTGAAATTCGTGACTCGTCGAAACCGCATCAATATCGATTCGATCTCAAGACAGACGGCAAGAATGAAAAGTTTACAACACGGAAAGTGATCGAACGCACGCAAACCGTTATCCGCATGGAAATTAGGAACCCTAAATATTGTTGTAAATGCTAGACGTACATACATGATGGGGCGGTACACGATAGTAAATGTGTTTATCAATAAATCTTAGGTATTATGACGATTTCTACTTTCTGTCGTAAAGGGTTGAAGTCATGTTACCCCAACATAAATCATTTATCCATCAATTGCAAAAACGTATAGGGGCCCCTAAGACGTATCGTGTTTGTGTGTGGAGCTGTCGACTGCAATATAACTATTTGGAAGACAATTCGATTCATATATTATGTATGTGCGACATTCACAAGCGTTATTCATTGAAACAACATACTGTAAAAGACAAATTACAATAGAATAGAAACGATTTTCCCTTTGTTTATTTCAGTTTATGAAGGAGCATCTTGTCAAAGGAATCGCAAGTGATTTTATGCATTAATTAAGACCACAGACCGAGATTTACAATTACACGGCCTCCTATAAACAAACTTGATTGCTTTACAAAAACTCAAATAACTAAGGCAGTGTCTTAAGTAGAGGTTCATTTGAATATCAAAGACGAAATTCAAATTACGGCGTTTACAATAAAGGCTCAGCCGGTACGGTATTACGAGCTGATGTAAATTTCCGATACTCATTTCGAGGATGAAGTTCAGATGTCTTAGTCGTGGTGCTTCAAACTAAGTGCGCTATGAAAGTGTGAAATGTCGATACTTTAACAAGACCTCTTGTGTATTTTAAACGGTCGTTTTACCTATCTCTCGCCTAAATCAAATCACGGCTAATTTTGTAATATTGATATTGTTTTTTAGGAAATAATTTTCGAGAATAAGATGAACTATGTTATTTCAGCAAATTTTGTGCAGTATATTAAGTTCTGAGTTAAAAAAAAAGATGATTAGTGAATGAGTGATGTATGCTTGCTAATTAATAAACAAAGTTACACTAAAACCCAGCGTTAAATTTATGACAGCTTAGTGCCCATAAATTCAGTTAAGGCACTGTTGGCTAAATGTGCATAGGTAACTATGTGGATATCGTAACATTAAAATAATAACCCTAAAGTTATTAAAATTTAAGAAACTGTTTCTTATAAGACATCAGTTATATTACAATTAAACATTAAACCCAAATGTTCTTATTTAGGCTCTTGTTGCCGACTATACCTTAAACGGGGTCTAAATATTCTTACTTATCCACTATCCGTTTTTATATTTCCGTGTCCACTTTTATGTACCCCTACGGAATACGAAATCACTGACTGTATAAATGGGAAATGTCATTTGTATACGTATGTTTTTGATTTACAAATCCAGGGGTCAGCCGATAAAGGAACGTTAAACTTACTCGAACTCTTTTAGTAAAAATATTTTCCTTATTCGAACGTCATAGTAATCAAAAACAAATGAATTCTTGAATGTCTTGTAATGTACAATATTGCAACGTAATTAATATTGATAACATATTTACGCTCACTTTAATTATACATAGAGTGTAATATTGCATCAACTCATAGGTTTTTTAAAACTTTGAGGCGATTGGTATTTTTGTGTTCGAAAATAATGTAAAAGTTACATCCCCTTCAAAGCGGATTAACTGCTTACGATTTGTAATACAAAGTACACCACGGTGGATCCTGACTGACACTAGTCCCGTAAAAACATTATTCTAGAGTTTGTTCAGAGACAGTGATGTACAGATTTGCTTGACCAGTGGGAAAACTTTGTAATTTTAATGTTTAAGAATCTTTTACACTTACACTTTTACAAGTGTACTGGCGCGATATTATGGCATGTGTAATTTTTCTTTGTTTTTTTAATATGCTATTTAGGACACATATTCACGTAACAATAATGTAAAGGTAGACTTATTAAATAGGTAACTATGATTAAATAGGCATATAAAGAAGAGAAGTACGCGGTCCTCGAACTCGTATGTAAAAAGCTCGTATGTGACCGGAATGTATGTTGATGACGAGCACTCTGTTTACAAAACTTTCTAAACAATATTAAAGAGACGGAGAGAAAAAATAATACTAAAAAGTCAACTACTTAAATTAACAACATTGACAGTTGACAGTATCCAACCGATTAACCTAAATTACTAAAAGAATCCAGCTGAAAAGAACATAAAATGGAGAGCAATAAGTAAGCAAGTCAATATTCTACCAAATAAGTTAAAAAAAAACGGTAGATACGTTCTACGCTTTATCTCTCCCTTCTGACCTACAATTTATTCGATGCTTTTACGGTTGACTTAAATGCCAAAGCATGAAAGTTAAGTCGCAAATCAAGTTCTTTTTTTTGGTCTTTTTACGTCGGATTTGTAAAAAAGTTATTTTGAACGGAACTTAGGTGACGTAATTGTATTGAACACATTTGGGATTTACTAAAAAGTTTTTAGTTTTCGTTGTGGTACTGTTCTGTGTATGTAATATTGTAATATCGCCGTACTTTAGGGGAAGCAGCTAGGTACTGTACATTTTGTAAGAAACATTTTCATGTATTTTTATACAGGTACCTATTCGTTATTTCAATTTTTATTTTTTTTGGACTGGCACCTAAGAATCCGATGTCCATTTTCCGGCTTTTCCTCCTCTCCTTTGACCGATCTTGACTATTAGCACGCACGTCACCTTCCACAGCGCCAAGCCAGCACTTCTTGGCCTACCTCTCCTAAGACTTGTTGTAGGTGGCATGCCCGGACATTAAATTCGTTGCCCAAGAGACTGGTAGTCGCCACAAAACATGGACACACCAGCGTAGGTGACTCTACTGCAACGTTATGGCGCGATGTCGTGGAAATAAAGGCGGCAGTGGTATCTGGAGTGGGTTATGCCTACAAGTGTAGGGACCAGCGGGTGAGGTTGGCGTGGCCCTGAAAATCTTGGTGTGGCTCCCCTACAACCTTATTAGGTATATTATAATAATATTAATTATATCGGTCACATCTTTAAAAATGTAATTTATAGGATTTTTAGAGATAATGAAGAGGAATAATAATAATAATTTGTTTATTTCCGGCATTTTACATCGCATAATGATACATACACAATTCCTTAATTTGCAGAATATTTCAGAGAAAAAAAGAAGCAACAGGAAGCATTGCAGAGATTAATGCGTGTTACTGTACTGATTTCAAAATGCCTTGCACAACTGATTGAATTCCCCTCCGCACAGAAAATGACATGCAAAAAAGATACCAGAATCTAATTGCATTAAATAATCTATATTATTCAATCGTAAAATTTCATATTTAAATTCGTAGCGAACTTCAACAGAACGCTGGCAATACAAATAAAATCAGAAGTAAAAGGCAGCATCGTTAAATTTAATATAAATTACGCGATCAATTTTGATTTTAACTAAATTATCTTTCTAAACTTGTTTATTCGTCTCTTCCAGATAACGTGACTCCATTAGGCAGCCATAACGGTCACGAGCCGCTTCCTTTTATTACTCTCTGCAATGCTTCCTGTTGCTTCTTTTTTTCTCTGAAATATTCTGCTAATTAAGGAAGGAGTGGAGGCTGAAGATTTCCTGCTGCTCAGCAGATTACTAGCGGTATCTCTGAGGAAAATGTAACTCTCAGATGAAATTCATTTTTGTGGCTTAACTTTTTACGCCATTTAAAAAGTTTAAAGCTGCTAAATTACCACATAGCACAGTATCAAATGAAATTGCATTGATGCGACTATGCACAAAGTATTAAACGTAGGTATTAACCACTTGCGTACGTTACACTAGTGCAATATAAACTAATATTAGTTTTTAGTAACTTCAGTTGCTATATAGAGCAGATGTCAAAATTCATCTGTATTCCACAGAAAGGTAGGCAGTGATGTTTTAAAATATATATTTCACTCGTTATTTTGTTCTTTTGAGTAATATCATCACCTAAATACTTTATGTACAGATATAACAGTTAATTTTATAATAGTATAGATATCATGTTTGGTAGCGGACAATGGGCCTATTATGTAGCTCCATCCATATCCGATGAGAACTAACTGGCTTAATACGATCAAGCTATGGTGCCGGAAGCCGAACTTGCATTGAAATGTTATACCAGGTTTGATCGAGACGTCTGGGTATTATCTATTGAAAGAGCTTGCACTTTGTCTACTGAACAATGAATTCCAAAAACTTTTCCATCAAATTCGAAAGTTTTTGAAGTAATTAGAATTCAAGTAGTCGTAAAATTTTGCGATAATATTTACCATTATGATGTTTATATTTATATTTATTTACGATGAGGTAACTATTCTTTCTGAAAGCTGTACAAAACAGTTTACAGTCAGACCTAATTGCTAAGGAATTATTTCTATAAGGCACGTTACTGTGATTTTACTTTGCCAAAAAAAAAATTGCATGGCAAGGAAGACTTACATCTCTTGTTTCTCTTTAGCCAATGAAATAACAGCAAAATCTGCCACGTTAAAACTGTTACTGTAAGTGAATTTTGAAGAATGAAAGCCACCATTATAGATGGCAACAATGGTCAATGCTAAAATGGTGGACCTCAGTTAGACGGTCCCGAATTTCAGTGTAACAGAGCATAATACGAACAAAGCATGTGTGGTTGGTTACTGTTAATTATGAGCAGCCCTCAATAGACTGCGGTAACCGAATTACCATCAGACGGACTGTACTCCACTTTGGTGATATAAATTTTAATAAATGAAAACAAGCTAAGATTAATTTAATGAAATTCACCTGTTATTACTCTTCAAACTTTAATAATTAAATGCTCAACAAAGATCGCAGGAAAATTGCCCTTCACCACGCCCATATTACGTAGGTAACTTCGTAGGTACGCATCAAATTCGAAGCATTGTTATGTAAATACTGGTGGTTCGGTTTGCTAGCGTCAGTATGCAAGACAAAGCGACGTTGACGACCGACATCGGCTGTTGCTATCAGCTCCGCATCGTATGGATCCACTCGACTGGCCCTAGCCTTGTTATAGGGTTGCCAGGCGCCAAAGACGTGATTTCGGGACGTGTCAAAATGTATAGCCGTCAATATTCGGACGGAATTACAAAGCATGTTGCAGAGAGAATGGCATTATAATTTATGTTTGATCTACTTTGGTAATTTTATTGATTGAAACTATTCGATATCAATCCTGTAGGTATTTGACGGGTATTTTTACTCATCTTTACGAACGAAAGCTGTATGCCTAAGTAATTAATGACCTATAAGTACATCAGCGGCGAATCGATTCATTTTCTATTATTCTAAAGAGCTTCCCTTTTATTACAATAATATTTTGTAGTTAAAATTTATAGCTTTTACTCGCGCTAATAATTTGGAGATGTAGATGTAGAGAATTAGAGAGAGAAGATGAGAAGGGTTAGATTATTACTGTTGATTACTACGCATTAGGTAAGTCCTATCATTTAAACCGACCTATATATTTTTACTGGTCTGTGTCTTGCGTTGTAACATTTTTCAAGCTAAGAAAAATATAGAGCAAAATTTAAATGTTTAAAAGTTAACGGAAAAAGTACGATAAATTAACACACTTTGTATTCTTTTAAAAGAGTACTAACATTTGAAACATAAATTAATGTCTAAGGATACCTTTTTATCCTTTAAAAAATACGTAAAATAATAGCGTAAACGGGATAACAGTAGATATATCCGATTTACTCATTATATTATACAGGGTGGACAGGTTATGTGTGTCCAGAAGATTTTTTTTTTCATTTTGAAAGATACTGCAAAAAATTATACAACAGGTAAATGGTGAGTCTATTAGTACATAATATAAAGTTTTCCGATATCAATAAGACGTAATTCATCCCGTATATCAAGACTTCTGTCATTTGCAAAAATTTTGCAAACATAAAAGAATAAATTTCAGGATAATCCACAGTGCCCTGCGTTTTTGGTAACCGTGGTTGGCAATAACCATTCGGGCACCCTACATGTTGATAGCTTGAGGGAATATGACGGAGAGGGCTGCGATAGTGATTACAGATTAACCCTCCAGCTACTATGTCGGACTTCTTTCCTTGGCAAATATAAAAGCAGAATTTATGCACATATACTTAGAGTTACCGAGATAGTGCGGTTTTGGTTACAACGCATCTACTTCAGATACTTTGTAGAGACAATGAAATGTTACACAGCTATCATTCGGATGCGACACGTCATTCACAAAATTCTGTTTTATTTTACGTAAAGTTTTTTTTTTGAATAAATTTATTTCAATGAGCTCTGTCTTGAAATAAAATGATTTTTTTTTTTATTTTTATTTCATAAAATAATTTTATTGATTTTCATTTCATTGATAAAATAAACTTTTTGTCTTTATAATGAAGGCTCTGATTAATGTATCAAAAAAATGTAAAGCTGAGAAATTATATTATTAAATCATTAAATATTTTGAGTGACACCGGATGAGTTTATTATATTACTGATATAAGGAGAGAACCGTGCACACCACCCTACTCCCCTCCGTCGCCTATATAGACGGAGCAACGCGGTCGGATCGGTCATTTGCCTGTCAACTCTCGAAGCGTAAGGAAGTGTCTCGTAATCGCTGCCGGTTATCATTAAGGTCACGTAAGCCACGTTTATTTCGCTTAAATTGTAATTGTGACTCTGTGAAACAAATAAAGTGAGGGTGTTTCTGATAAAATTGATTTTGTTAAAATTGTTGTTAATAAATGTTTTTTTTTTAAGTCTAATTATTATTTGAACCTAATATTACTTTATTTTCTTTAATATTTTATTAAAGGAAACAATAATTTAGAAAGGTCTAACTGATGAAATGATATCGCCAGTGGCTTGTGGAGGTCAGTTTGTAGTCGTTTCATGAAAAATATCGAAGATCAGCCAAAATAATGCAGTTAGACTGGAAAAAGCGGACCCCAGACTCCGAGGCTTCGGATGCCCCTGGGATTAATTATCGCAAGGATGAAGAAGAAGAAAGATTTTAGAAAGAAAGCTAAAAAATTACTTAAAATGTATTAAGCTATTTGTGAGGGAAATTCGCAAACAATTGAAATAAAAGTTGATTGGCTTGGTTGATTCTAGAAGTGAATCTATAATATAATTTATTATTATATATTATTATTTTATTATATAATTTATTAATGAGAATAGTTTTGGTTATATTTTTAGGCCCAGATTACTGTGTAGCTTGCACAAAATTTATATTCCAGCGAATTCTTATTTCCGCACACACTAACAAAGTTTACGCAGGTGCTTCTAAAACGCATAGAATTTCAAATTGCGTTTCCATTTTTTCTCTTGGGGCATCTCGGTATCAGTCGGATGCATAGCCTTGAGATGCAAAGTGTGAGGCGAACGAGAGCTTTTTATATTTGCGGCATCCACGCTTGGATTTGCATAATATTGCTTCCTTAACATTTCTCTGTAGGACTATGAAACAAAACGGAACATATAGGGTTTGAGGAGATTTACAGATGTGGTGGAATGAATAATTGTGGGGACTGCAGTTTGGGGTTTATAGAATCTACCGATAGTTAAAAAGATATTTAGGGAGTCCTATTGTATGTCTACCTATATAATTTCTGAGTCTTAGACAGCCTTAGCAATTAGTTAGTTATATGGAACACGTTGACGCGACGGCATAATTTTAACGTTATTGTAAACTCACATTTTCAATTTTCCTATGCTTATTCCGTAGGACATATACAAACATGCATAAATTACTTACATATTTTATACAAAACAGTAAGAGTATTAGTAACCCATGTTACTAATATAGGGTGGAGTCGCATAAGTTGTACCGGCTCGTAATTTGTACCACCTCAATATCTCGTTAGTCCCTCCAAAGTGAGTTCAATTTCAAATCGGTAATGTAATAGTTGGGATTCGAACCTGCGAGCTCTCCTTCTCAAGATTGACTACGTAACCATTAAGCTAGCACTGCTGCCTATAGGTAGTTTCCTTACCAAAAGTTGAGATCGTGTTTTGACACGATCTCAGCACAAAAATGTTTATAGTGCTTAAAAACCATTTGTGTAAATTTTTGTCAATATACCTAGAGCTATCTTCACTGTTACACCAGCGGAAAACAATAAAAATGTTGTGTCTGATGTCTTATGACATCGAACTCACAACATGCGGCGACAAGGCGCATTCCTGCAACCGATGCGTGGTATTAAAGTTGCCTTTAAATAACAAACTACGCCTTTACACTTGAACTCAGTCTGTCTAGACGCTATAATTGGGAGCACAGCATATCAATGTGTATTGAGCTAACAACGCTTTCAAATCCTGAAATCTTACAAAACTTAACGTTTTGCTCTGTCTGTCTGCTTGTGAGTGTAATAATAATAGCCTCTGATTCCATTTATTTGATTCCTTTTGTACGAAAAATAGACAAACTAATGGAATCGAAATCGGTCTGTCACACGCGTGTTTCACAGATACCGTTAGACAAGAAGCTGAAAGTTAGCAATAAATGGCATTGATATATTATAAACGCTTTATACTCGTATATTTTGTAAGTCCAGTTTTGTGGAGAAATTCTATTGAGTGATATATCGATTGGAAGCTTTTATAAGTGATAGCAGTAAAATAATTACATGTAAAGAAATATTTCACCCCTGAGGATGAAAAAATCAGGACATTAGAAATATTTTCCAAAAAATAAACTGAAGTAATTAAACACGACTAAAATATTCTCAAAATACCAGTTAACATTGCCATGAGTGTCATATAAAGTGGATTGTTCTCCCTCCGGCAGTATACACTATATATACAGTCTATGCAAATGTACCCTCATGATGGCAATAGGACTCGCCCGACACAGTAACGTAATGAGAGTATTATTATTATATGTAGGTATGTGGACATTTTTCTTCTTCATCCTAGCGTTAATCCTAGTCGTATCCGAAGCTTTACCAGTCTAACTGCGGATTTGGCTGAACTTTGATATGTATGACAATAACAATTGAACCAAATAAGTTTATCTATGTTCTAAAAGAGCTTCAAAAATAAAAATAATCAAAAATAAATCGCATTTATATACGAAAGGTCTTATCTACGAATATGATATAATATTTTAAAAATATTCTTCGTGAGATAATAGTACATTATGGTACAAGTGAGCTATGTTGGTGATTACCGCCGAGGCGTTATTGAGGCCCGAGCCGGCAGGCGAGGGTCTTAAGAGAGCTGAGGACGGTAATCATCATGCTCACGCGTGCCATACGACGTTTTACAACACACTTGCGAATAACATAACACTACAAATACTAAATAAACAATGCCACAAATTAATTCGTTTTCCAATGTGCGCGCATCTAACAATGGCGGTCGGCCATATTTAAAAAAAAATGAGGTTTGAATTCAACTTTTTTTTTTACTGTTTTTTTTTTCTGTACTTAAAGAAAAAAAAGTTAAATTTTAGTGAAAATTTTGTTTATTAAACAAATATCACAAGTTGAAATTATTTATTTAAATACGAAAACGCATCAAATGAACATACAATAAGCATATTAAATTTATTAGTACTATTAAACACGTTCTTTTTTGTATCGAAACTTTTTTAAGAACATAGAAACTTAACCTATTAAATTAAAAAAGAATCTATAACTCACTTGTGAATAATAGTAATGAAAAAGTCACAGTTTGATAATAGGTGTCATTCCGTGCCTATTTGCGGTGAAATAATAACACTGTTATGAGCAGGTGTGTTGTAAAATACTTTTAGTTTAAATATAATTACACGCTTTCAGCATTTGATAGAACCGTTAACACTAAAAAGGTTCTAAGAATCTGATCCGCATTTCCATCGCATTTGACTAGGCAAACATATCAGAGGCGCCCCACTATCGTACTGTCTTCATTGACTTCTCACAGTGAAAAAAGCAATTTCGCTTCAGTCGTTTGTCGGCTAGCATATTAAGGAAGCAATATTATGTAGATAGGACGCTGAAAACCTCATAGCTATTAACAATTTGTACCGTATTAAGTTAACGTTATAAAGTAATTACTTCAACTGAGATTTATTTATTTTTCTAAATGATAATGTATTTATTTATTGAAAGTTCACGCACACATGTACACAGGCGGACTTAATAATCGTTAGATACATTAAAATTTGTGCCGTGGAATCAAAGCTACTCAAACTATACGGAGTCTATGTGGAAGTTATTGCAGTGTTTAGTTTCACCTACAAAGGTAGAGCAATAATATTATAAGACACCAGTGGTAGTGCTCATACGCGTAGCAAGAGAAATCGAAAGAGGGTAGATCGATATATTTACTACTGAAAACTTTTTCACCTTTTACCGCCAGTAGTCCAGTTCCCCCTGTGATCATGGTGCTTGCAATAGCGCCGAATTATCAGTAACTCAAAACAATACATGGCAAGTATCCCAATAGCTCTAATATTATAAGACATCTGTTTTAAAAAAATCACTTATAGATATATTACGACTGTACAGATGATATTTTAAAGGTTCATCCACTCTATTTAATAAAATTGAAGAAAGACAACTACACGAGCTATGATAATCCCTCTGTCGTGGGAGTTGACCACAAAACTCGTTTAGGGACACAAATGTTACCCGACTTAAACCAATCTCTGGTAATTACGAGTACACAATACTCGGCACAGGTACAGGCGATGAGACCATTGTGGCCTCAGTACAGTAGTAGGATTCGGACAGTTGTTCATGGACCAAACACATATTTACTCCGTGTTGAAATCGAACTTTGGTAGTAGTAGGTAATAGGAAATAAAGTCGGTATAACGGCAGATACTACGTACTAACACTGGTGACCAAAGAATCATGTATTATGAACACACAATTAATTCATCATTTTCATATTTCATGTCTGTCTGTTCGGTGTATTTTATATTAATGATCACGTAATTTAATGCATTTTTTATTTTAGGTAGTCGCAAAAGTTAATTACATATTATTTGCGGCAATTTCAATTAAAAGAATACGTTCTTCAAAATATAAAACAAGTGTGTTCAAGATCTTTTTAAGTTTCTATCTCTGTCCCCGAGATTTAAAGATCTTGAATTCACATACGGCTCTCAACTATAGCCAACGGCAAAATAAATGCACGCAGAACAGTATTGGAGCACCATTTTATTCTGCCTTAGTTTGTCATTAGCGTTTGGAAAGAATAACCGTAAAAACAACGTTTGTTGAAAGTCACAATCGTAAACGATGATAGTAGGAACACCTGTCACCCTCGATGTAAACGTTTAAAGTTTCCACCGTTCACATTGACATTCGTCGTGCCCGTAACCTAAAAATCTGGTAAACTTAAGTATTACATTTTTTTATTGCAGCATTCGAAAGACATAAACCTTTCCAAGTCATAGCGGAGATTATAAATCATATCTTTGTAGCTTCCGTCATGCAATAAGTATGTTATAATCAATAAACTGAGTTGTTAAAACTCTACATGCTACCAAATAATCTATGTTATATTATCCGAATAAGCTTGTCACGACTGACAGTTTGAATAAGCATTAATATGCAGCAGTAAAATCAGTGATATAAGGATTTGGGTACTACTATCCAAATCCTACTACAAAAACTACTTTTTGTAACACACTCATCGACTAAAATAAATTTAAAAAATAGAGCGCAGAGATAATTTTTGATGTAGAACTGTAATATCTTGAAAATGGCTATATTGAGGCTTTATTTCTTTGGTTTTATTTGTAACTAGCTTTTACCTGCGGCTCCGCCCGCGTGGATGTCGGTTATCGCGACCAAACATAGCTTATGTCCTTTCCCAAGGTCTAATCTATCTTCGTACCAAATTTCACCAAAATCGGTTAAGTGGTTTAGGCGTGAAAGCGTAACAGACAGACAGACAGACAGAGTTACTTTCGCATTTATAATATTAGTATGGATGGATTTAGGGGCACCTGTATAACACCTAAAGTCTGTAAATCATATTTTCAAATAAATCTATACTGTACATGTACAACCTCTACGTTACGATTGAAAGTACGAAAGTATTATTTACATATCTAGAATTAATAGCAAAAAAACTGTTCACTCCAACCTGGTCTTTCATACAAAATCTGCTTCATAAGTGAAGTAGACTTAACAATGGATTGACTTTCCTGTCAGAAATGTGTCATATAAGACCAGGTGCTCTTTTCAATGACGGTCGACAGCACACGTGAAGGTGACGTTGTTATTTGCTCCCGGGTTTATTTATTCGAAACTTGTGCCCGTTTCGGATGACCACCGTCCACTCACAACCTGTCACTGTATTTCCCTGACCCTTTATTTTCACTTGACAAGAATATTCCGAGCCGCGTCCTCTCGATATTACATTCCGATACGACTTTTTATTCGTGATACATTTTTCCAATTGTCTCCATTGCACGACTCCGCAGTGCGAACTAACGGAATAGAATTTTCAAACAGTTTTGATTGATAAAGGTAGACAGGTTTTCGTTTTCTTTGTTTGCGAAATTAGATTCGGAAGGTAGCGTGAAACTTCAGAGTTCCACTTGATTAATGGTGATTCAGGGGGTTCCGAGAGAAAGAAACGATTTCAGTCTATTCGATTTTCTATACAGAAAGAATTACCGGATTATTTTCATGAGGTCGGTTAAGTTTCATCTGAAAATAAACGTGTTTAGATTTAGATGCATGAGCGCAATATTATCCCATTTGTCGAAACAACGCTCGAGCCGAGTTAATATTTGATGTGTTCTCGACTTTTCTCGAATTTAACGCGCCGATTAAACAACGCTGGGCGAAGGATTTTATGTAAATATTTAAAATGCTATATTGGTTTTAGTTCAGCAGAAAAACAAGTCCATTGTTCATGTAACATCTTGTAACGTTAATTTATTGCTATTGCTTACCAACAACATCTCTTAAAGCGAAAGTAGAAAAAGTCACACAAGCTTATTTGTAGAGCTAGTTGTACCTACTTGACATGTAGAGGTGAATACTCGTAATAATGTTAAATTCAAATTATGTACTCTTATAAAATTGGCGAAGGTGTCAGGAACGGATACTAACTGCGAGGCAAATTGGACACATTGTTGCATCCCGCAGGTTGGAGGACCATTAAAATAGAAGGATTACTTTTATGGCCCGGTTGGCTCGCTTGAGATAATATCGGTAAATTTTATGATCGTAATAAAGGGAATTCGATTTTAGCCAGTCATCTGTATGTGATTACGTAAGACCCAATATGATACAAAGGGCATTGTTGTTAAAATTTTAGAAATTCACGCAATATCCAGAGAATGTTCGGAAAACAATGGCACTGTTTCTGAATATATTTAAACAGACAAAAAACGGGTGGTTTAATTTGGGGGATGATTTGATTTACCAAACTCATAAAAGATTCCTCTCACTAAAGAATAAGAACTTCCTAAAGTTTACATTCACACAATCAGAAAGTGGGTTAATGAGATTCCCTCAAGAAAAACATCTCGTTAAAGCATACATTATTCAAGCTTTTGCGAAGTTATTCCGCGTTCACGCGTTCATTAGGCTGGCGAATACAAACTTGCGATTCCCGTAAAGCTTCTAGACACACCCACTTATCACCCGGACAAACTATTCATAAGTATTTCGGGTAGTCGTTCCGAACACACGCCGCCCTCCTTGTTATTTAAATTTATCACTCAACTTTTATCCTCTAAATTCATTGTAACAGGTAATATTTTACAGGTTATTAATTACGTTACGCCGGCATCCTCACGGTGTAACTCTTATTACATTATGTCAGTTGCAAATTGAAAAATTCCCGGGGCGTGTGTCCCGTCTCTCCGAAGTATTTTGGCAAAATTATTCTCATTCATTAAGTCGAGAAGTGGAGGGCGCGCTCGCGAGATTGGCGACCTACCATTCACTTGTGAGTAACGAGGTGACTTCCTGTTATTAGTTATGTTGGCAAATTGTTTTTCTTACGCTTTTATACTTACACCTTAGTTAAGTATCGAATTTATATAAAAACTTCTGTAATACTCATGTCAGACGATGACAAAGTGTCGTTGTAACTTTTTGTTTACCCTCATCGACGTAATTATGAAATTCATTTTTATTAATCATATGACGTGCGGTTGTTGCCGCTCGGGACGATTTATGTGGCCATACTTTCCAGTAACGTGTATGAGGTCAGCAGTGTCCGGTTGAGGGTTTGTAACTGAACGCTGTCCCCGGCCGTTACGCGTGTCTCCAAGTGCCAATCCATTAATTAAAACTTATTTTGTAGCGGTAAACACGATCGCTGTACGTCGACAAACAGCCGCTTCGCGTACCTAGTTACTAACTTCAACTTACAATTATGGAGCACATTTAGCTAATAGATTAGTGTGATTAAGTAGTATTGATTAAACTGGGGCTTTTAGTGAGAACTAGATGCTACTTATAAATTTAATTATCCTCCAAAATTTTGGAAGATTAGTAAATGGTTACAAATTGTAATATTAAGCATCGTTTGAGGGAACGCAGCTTTTCTAAATCCACAGTCTTTCTTTATACAATACTATCTACGAAGAGTCGGCAAATATGGGAAATCTCTCAAAGAATAGCGTTCAGCACGAGACAAAGGCCGATTTAGATCTCCTCTGTCGAAGCCTTCCACTGGGCCACTATTTACTTTCCTCAAGGGACGGCGTTCTTCGTCAGTCAATGGCGTCCGAATTCAATTCTACAAAGCGAAAAAGTAACGTTTAACAGCGTCGGCACTCCTCCCAAAATCGAATGCGATGAACATTCCAGGTACTAGATATTAACTTTGAAGCCGTATAATGTGAACGGCGCGACAATGAGCGGGGCAGGCGACGTGTCCTACGAGTGCCTTAGGCCATAATCCCGAAGTGTTAGCGTACGTGCCACCGCCGCCATTCGAAGATAATTCCTCCTTATAATTTCCCATGCTTAACTCGGCGTAATGAAGTTTATTCGTCGCTACTTCATTGTGAGTCGTTTGCAGCGGAGGCGGCGAGGAATGTAATCAGTTGCGAACTAATACCGTGTCGTTTGCAAAGCCCCCCTCGCGTATGGAAATGCCTCGTTGAAGCCGCCGTTAGTTCTTTTGATTGCTAGCTTCTCCTTGTCGAATTAAAACCGAGATCGAGCTTGGGTGATTTCGAGAAAATTAAAGGAGCGTTTCATTTTCAGCGATGACTTTTTACGGTTAATATTAGTATGATTGTGGTTGCTCCTCTTGCTGTGAACTTAAGTACCCACTTATTTTGTCTTCAACCTTTATTTTAATTAAGCGAAATTCTTATCAAGGTGAGACCATGAATGTATATTTAAGTATCTATTAAACATGAGCCCTTTTTTGAAGAGAAACCCTTTCAGACATACAGCGGCTTGAAACCCTCAAAGTAAATGCAAAACATGCGGTAGGACCGAACGCGAAGTAAGATATCGCATGCGATACGCCCATGTTCATGCAAGAATGAGTGCGCGCCATTATTAACTTTATTTAACGGGAATAGGATTGAGATTTTCGTATCAAAGTGATTCAGAATACTATGATTAATGCATTTTAAGAAACGTTTTAGTTGCAACAGAAAACTTTGACTCGCCAAGCGTGACGGAGCAGTGCGATGCTGCAAGGATTATTTTATGATCTGACTTTAATTTTAGTAAAGTCAACTCTGTTGCAAAATTTACCAGATATATTTGATCCGAATGATAAAGAAAAGGCCAGTCAATTAAATATCCAAATATATTACAATTAATAAACCGATCAAGTACCACTTGGATTCACTCCCTTGGGATTCCGACAGTCTGTCTTACCACCTCTTTATGGATTACCATAAAAATATGCTATTCGATTGCTTATAGAATAGAAGTGTAATGTAGTAAGACTGTGGTGAAACTATATGACGCTTAATATTCAACAACAGATAGCGCTATACATTAAAACTATAGATATTTCAACTTCTTTTCTTTCTCTGTTCGAGTTATTATTTATACTTTCATTAAAATGTATACCTTAACTAATCAAATGCAACGGAAACATCTCAACCGAATATCAAAGAAAATTGAAAAGGTATGCCTATCTAATTATTTTATTGAAAATTAAAGACTGATTCAGATGAACATAATTATGACTGATTAATGATTATGTCACAAAACTTTAATGCCTAACAAAGGTAGGTACCTATGTCATTACGTACAAATTCAATACGCGGTCAATACAAACGTTACTATGCGAAATATTTCACAACAATAATAATAATTCATTAGCAGATTCAGTCGAAAGTTATTCCGGACCCCAGCTACTCTGATTTATGCAAGCCGCCCGCGTCATTATACTTGCACCCGCCCCGTTGTCGCTGACGCCTTTATTTTGGCCGCAATGCAAATTAAATTACACTCAAATTTTGCTGACTTCACCACACTATTATAAAGGATAATTCACTCCTTGTGATATATTTCAATTTGCTATAGATTTATTAAAAATATGTTTACTATACAGGGCGTCCCACGGCGATGCCACATGGATGGCAAGTACCTTAAATCCTTAAGTTGGCGCATTTTACTTAAAGGAGACATCATTTTATTTTTAAAAAGAAACAAAACTGCATTCAAAGATTTTTAAAAATTTGCTTGCCACACCCGGTAATCGAACCGACTAAAATCCGAAAAAGTAACATCCTGTATTTTTATGGCATCAATCGATAGTGTCAATCAAAAGGATCAAATCTTTCTAAGAAACATGGTAAATTAAATGAAAGGAAGTCCTTGAAACCTGAACTTATAAATTCAATTTGGCAAAATAAAACACTTTAACTCAAAGTTCATCCATCCATCTGATACCATATTAACAATGAAATTCCATATTTAAATCACTTTTCTTTTTTTATCGTATGGAGACCGCTGCTGGTCAGCAGTAGTATTTAGGTATGTCGAACTCAAACCGACTAAAACCGCACGCCGTCTCAATTAACAGGTTATAAGTTGATCCAATAGGGCAATTCACTCGCCATCTTCGTTGCCCAGAGTACACCGCGTGCAGGTTTCTAATCAAGCACCTAAAAATGACTACCTACCCTACCTACATAACCTCATGCAGTTACCCAATAAAGTTACATTCTAAACAGGTAACAAAGTTCATTCATTCAGTATGTACTTATTTTACTAAATAAATTTCATCAAAGATATCTCTAGTGTTGACCTTATAAGATTCCTTATCTGATGGTTCCTGGAGTAAAAGTGCTGTGTCTGTTTGCATTGAATTTATAAGTTAAGATTTTGTGAACGTCCTTTCATTTAATTTACCATGTTTTTTAGAGAGATTTGATCCTTTTGATTGACACTATCGATTGATGCAGCGGTCTCCACACGATAAAAAAAGAAAAGTGATTTAAATATGGAATTTCATTGTTAATAATTATGGTATCAGATGGATGGATGAACTTTGGGTTAAGTGTTTTATTTTGCCAAATTGAATTTATAAGTTTAGGTTTCAAGGACTTCCTTTCATTTAATTTACCATGTTTCTTAGAGACATTTGATCCTTTTGATTGACACTATCGATTGATGCCAAAAAATACAGGATGTTACTTTTTCGGATTTTAGTCAGTTCGATTACCGGATGTGGCAAGCGAATTTTTAAAAATCGATGAATGCAGTTTTATTTCTTTTTAAAAATAAAATGATGTCTCCTTTAAGTAAAATGAGCCAACTTAAGGATTTAAGGTACTTGCCCTCCATGTGGCATCGCCGTGGGACGCCCTGTATACAGTGTAGCTATATTGAACTTATGGTATATTCTAGCTGTTATCCGCGGCTACGCCTGGAATTCTGACCGTGTTCCTGCAACCCATAGGATCCTATTCCAGGGCTAAATAATAAATAATATTCAAGACTATAATCTACCCCAGTACCAAATTGCAGCCAGTTGCGTTCAGCCGTTTGGGCGTCATTAAGTGACAAACATCAAAATATCATACATACATAACATATACAGGGTGTCCCAAAATTCAAGGATAAGCCGGTAACAGAGGGTGGCCCTACTTATGGCTGCTCTGGAAAAAATAAGAAAAAAAATGTATCTCTATTTTTTTTTTAATTATTGAAACTTTTTTAAAATCTTTGGAAATTCGGTACTCCTAATGATATTTTCAACTACCAGGTCCACAATTTTGCAAATATTTCTGAACTCTTTTCTGTATTAGCAAGCTAAGAAGTATGACTATTCACCAACACCCTGAAAAATTATAGAATATTTGTAGTTATTTTACAAAAATAAGTCAAAATATTTTTTTGTCGTCAAATTTTCATACATTTTTACTTTCGACCCACTTTATCTTATCTCGGTGAAAAAAAAAAGTATGAACACCACTATGGCATTCTTTTTCAAAAATTGGCGCAACTATACAAGATTTCAAAATGGTATATTTTGGGTATGATACTATAATGAAATACTAAAAAAAAAAAATTTTTTGTAAATAAGAATCACATTTAATACATTGCTCTTATTGAAAATCACCAGATTTACTTTGTACACAATGCATTCATCCTCAATAAAAAATCATTGACGGGACTTGTGACAAAGTGGTAACCGAGTAGATTATCACATTACGAGGTTAAGCAACATAAGCCAGGGTGGTTTTCGGATGGATGACCATTCTTAAGACATTAAGACACCGCCGTCCTCTGTTTCTCAGAGAGTGCGTTAGGTCGTAGATCCCGGTGGCCATATGAGTATCTATGACAGTTAGTCGGACCCCTAAAAGTCCAACAACTGGACTCACTACATAACTTTGATATCGCCAGTGGGTTGTGGAGGTCAGGTGGCAGTCGCTTCACGGCAAATTTCGCATTTCTGCTGTTTCACAGTTAGCCGGAAAATCTGAGGCTCAGAGTTTTATTAGAATTGTTTTAAGAACAATTAGGTTTCCGAAAGCAATTGCAACGCTGGACTAGTTTCATTCAAATATCAATGCGGCTACGGATTATATTACTGACAAAAGAAATGCACGAAAAATAAAATGTATTAATACCGGTGGCAAACAATAAAAAATGTGAAATAAAAAAAAATATTGACAATAATGCAATAATTATAAAATTATACCATTATGTTTGTTTAATATTTTAACAGTATGGATTTTCATCCTCTGAACCTTTACAAAATACAGAGTCGTATTTTATGGTTAACTGTGAAACAGCAGAACCGCGAAATTTTCCGTGAAGCGACTGACACCTGACCTCCACAACCCATTGGCGATATCAAAGTTATGTAGTGCGTCCAGTTGTTGGACTTTTAGGGCTCCGACTACCCGTAACAACTGTCATAGATGCTCGTATGGCCACTACGATCGACTGCCTAACGTACTTCCTGAGGAATGGAGGTGTCTCAATGTCTTAAGAATGGTCATCCATCCGAAAACCACCCTGGCTTATGTTGCTTAACCTCGTAATGTGATAACCTACTCGGTTACCACTTTGTCACAAGTCCCGTCAATGATTTTTTATTGAGGATGAATGCATTGAGTACAAAGTAAATCTGGTGATTTTCAATAAGAGCAATGTATTAAATGTGATTCTTATTTACAAAAAAAATTTTTTTTTAGTATTTCATTATAGTATCATACCCAAATTATACCATTTTGAAATCTTGGATAGTTGCGCCAATTTTTGAAAAAGAATGCCATAATGGTATCTGTACTTTTTTTTTCCCCGAGATAAGATAAAGTGGGTTGAAAGTAAAAATGTATGAAAATTTGACGACGAAAAAATATTTTGACTTATTTTTGTAAAATAACTACAAATATCCTATAATTTTTCAGGGTGTTGATGGATAGCCATGCTTCTTAGCTTGCTAATACAGAAAAGAGTTCAAAAATATTTGCAAAATTGTGGACCTGGTAGTTGAAAATGTCATGAAGGGTACCGAATTTCGAGGGATTTAAAAAAAGTTCGAGTAATTAAAAAAAAAATAGAGATATATTTTTTTTCTTATTTTTTCCTGAGCAGCCATAAGTAGGGCCACTCCCTGTTGCCGGCTTATCCTTGAATTTTGGGACACCCTGTATATATATACTTAACTAGTGAGATAGGATACTCTACAACAACATTTTCACAAGAGATATTGGAAGGTCGGTGCATACAAAACACAAAAATAAAGTCTTGTCGTATTTGCTGACCATCGCAAAAACGCATTCTGTGGTGTCCTGAACACAATACCAAACTTAAATTGTTCGTGAAAGCATTACGTACTGGACGGTATCAATTTTCACGCGAACTAGCTATTGCAGATGTTCGGACGACACTCATAAATATGATTTGAAAATCGTTTTATGTATAACTCATAAACTTTTATCTTCAGCGCGGGTGAAGCTCTCGGTCTAAACGGTTCCAGTTAGTTTCCTGCACAAAAGCTGCAGACGTTTTAATATCAGACCGTCGTCGTCTGCTAGCGTGGTACGTATCTGCCAGTGTAAATTTCATAGAAGTAAAACGACCCGCCAGCACGCCACCTCTGCCTGGTCAAATAATACCGTCCTAATGGCTAACTATTGCCTAATGTATTTTGGTGAAGTGGAAGTAATGTTGGAGGAGCTTCGCCCGTCCGAACCGGAGGTTGCGATTTAGATAGTGCTTAGTGCAGTCCGAATCGTACCGGAACTACCGTGCCGGCTATTCAATTTCGGTTTATTAAAATACACTATTATTTTGTTATATGTAAGATTGTAGGGTAAGACAGCGAGTGAAAGTACAGATTGATTCAATTTTGTTTTAAATCCGTATTTTTTTCATTTTTCCCGTTTTAGCAATTAAAATTTAGAATAATTTCTCAAATACAATTATTGGTTCAGTACCTCTATACATTACTAGCTGTTGTCCACGTAGATGTCGGTTATCGCGACCAGACATAGTCTGGTTGGCGGCACAACGCCCTGAATGGCGCAGGTTTGTCCAAGTGCCAGTGGGCGAGTTCGAGGAGCAGCGAGTGGGGTGCTTACGTACGCTATATGTTCACGTAGGTTCACCGCCAAGATTGGCTATTATATTAGCCATTTGCGGGCGCACACCAGCGCCGTATTAATCAGGAGGACTTATAAGTGGTCGCCATGGCCGAAATCGGTCGGAAGACATCACATGTGCTTCCGTAAGCTCTAATTTATATTTATACCAAATGTCATCTAAATCGGTTCAGTAGTTTAGGCGTGAAAGCGTAACAGACAGACAGACTTTCGAATTTGTTATATTAATATGGATGTAGGTAATAAAGAAAAACCGGATAGGGTTAAACTTTTACAGAGTAAATCGTGCCAACATTATATTTGTTGTTGGCATGGTAGATGTAAATTTATTATTTCAAATTCCCATCAGCACCTCTTCTAACTATTACAACAGCACAACTTACTAATAATGATGGAAACATTTTATAAAACCGTAAAAAAAATAATATATCTTATTATAAAGTATATCATGTCTCCAAATCATAAATTATAATACCGAGGTTAAGTGTGAATAAAGCTATAATTCAGTTCAAAAATGTGGTCAGTTAAATGTAATTAATGGCAATAACTCTAACACGCAAGGACTACTGACATTTAATTGGTCATTTGAATAATTATACTACAGAGTTTGTCAGTTTGTACGGCCTAAGTGAAAAATGTTATTGGTTTAAACATATTTGCTGGTAATTAGAAATTTCATCGTGATCATTATCAACACGATGAAGTGATTTAAATGACAAAAATGATTTCGTTCAATTGTAGTGAACATAATATTTATGGTTAATATTACGAGTTTATACGCTTTTTCAATGGAGTATCATCCCACTATGCGAGCGATTATGTTGAAAGAGGTAGCACCAAGAGCCTAGTACCAGAGGACGTAGCTTATTCACAGAACAGAGAATCCACGAGGACCTGTGCCAACATTTCCAGAGTTAAAAACGTTTGGAGGGTAAAATCTTGCATCGAATCGAGTACTTCTCACGCACAGGACGCTATCGTGTGATCTCCTATAATTTATTACTTGAAGGACAGAAAGTATGCATATTTTTCTACGAAAGCTTCAAAGCGCCATTCTTTTGATTGGCACTTCTACTTCAAGGGCCTTGCCACTCCTACCTCGGCAAAACATTAGCAGAGAGCAGTAGCACCTACCCTCATGAAGAAGATTCAAACATACTGATATTAATGAACTGTGAAAAAGCAAAGTGTCACATCAATATGATTTCTTGCAGCGGATAAAGGGGGCACGATAGCGCCGCACTTTTTTAATCTATACAGATTGTTTAATTTAATTTAAAAATTCTGCTGTCTCAGATAACACACAACACATCATTATTGTTAAAAGAAACCACGAGGGTTCTTTAGAAATTTTTATTCCCCTAATTCTTTGAACCATTTACAGGTAAAAATAAATTAGAATCCTGACATATGATGCACTGGATAAAACCTTTTCTCTTTTTTATCTTGCTATATCTAGATTGTAAAAGTGTCAAATTTTCAATTTTCTGTCCAATAGATTCGTACAGACAGACGTATCGACAGATGACAGACAGGATAATGACTCTACAAGGGTTTCGTTTTACCATCAGATATGCATAATCCCAATTAACTGGTTCAGGTTGGCTTTCTTTGTTTTGTATCATACAGTACGCTTGGAATACGTTTCTATTTCCTATATAAAATGATTCTTTTTCATTTCCCACGCTATTTTGTTTAGAGTAGGCAATCTATAACATAGCCATAAAACACAGACATCGCAATTATACATTGTTGTGTCGTAATAAAGTGTGTGCTTGCAATAATCGCAATCCATTAATCCATACGAGGAGAGCTTTCCGTTACAGGCCACAAATTAATTACATAACAGTACATAGATTACGAGCGTCTGAATAATTATTTCGAATGCATTATTTTGTTGTGACTGATCGTTTCCTAGTTAATTGCAACAACTCGTATAACCGATAATGTTGCTTGTCATATTTTACGGTGTCAAACATACACGTGATAAATGGCTCAATAATCTGAGTCGTTTTCTGCAAAAGTTTTAAACTTTTTGGAGATTTTTTTTGTGTTTTATGGAAAAATAAATTATTATACGCAAAAGAAAGTAAGAAATTACTATTACCATATGTCAACATAGCTCCTAGGACACTTTTATGTTTCTTTGTACCTCGAAGCAGCGGTAACGACATGGGGTTTCGAGAAGCAGTTGGGTCAGAGTAGAGCTGACTAAAATCGCTTGACGTCTCCAACATTAACCCTTTCGCTAGAAGACGCGTGTGGCCCGTGAAGTTTAGTACTTTATTTTGAGACATATATCTCCTGAAATTGGTTTATTTGAGTCCTAAGCACTATAAATTTAGTAACAAGCGTATTAGTTAAATATATTATAATAATTTATTTAACGAGTCATTTCATGGAGCGGCAGAATTTATTATTCTTACTAAGGTAAAATAACATTTAGTATACGTATAAATCATTAAGTTTTCCTCTTAAAGAAAATTTCCAACTGTTGTGCTAATTATATCATTATTATAAATTAAATTTGTTACCAAATCGTATGTCATTCACGATTAACGTTGAATAATTGAGTTCTGTAGCATACATAAAACATAAAATGATCAATTGTTGCAATTTCATTTAACTAACATTTTCATGCTGTGCAAGTTCCTATTTGTTTTGAGTTTGTTAATGATAATGTTATGCATCATCATTATGCAAACACTAATGTACTGTAATCAATCCATTAATCATTAAAAACAAACAGACATACATTGTTAATAAAATTATTGACTATTATAGGTAGAATTCATAGGCAGAGGTATTAAACACTTAAATTTCGCCAATTGTATTCGGTCTTCAAGTAAAATGGGACGAGCTTAACTGGGCATTTAACCAAACTTCTGTCTGTTGCTAAGAAACATCAAATTTTTCACGTGATCCTAACCCGGGCATTGAACCTAGGACCTCATGTTAGTTGCACGTAGTGCATTGCAAATATTCTGAACTTCACGTGTTCAGTTAATAGGTTATAGTACTCATTACAGTACACTTATTATGAGCAGGTTTACTTTGAAAGTGTATAGTTGGCGGCATACATCTACATCTCAAGTCGCGAGAGAAACGAGATCTTGACGCAAGTGAATGAGTTTGATTTTAATCTATGATTGGTGTATTTGAACTCTCCCGCCGCCGTAGCATATCATACTATCCACAAAATGCACCCAAAAATAGCATACTGTGCACAATTATAGAGTAATAGTTGTGACGTGATTGTGATCTAAATATATGCCGGCAACTATACTAAGTGAAGGACCGTACCCACTCCAGTTTATAGTATAACCAATTATAATTACGGTCAACGTTATGGCACTGGCAATATGTTTGCAAATACTGGAGACCTAATCAATAGACCGAATATGCCCGTAGCTTATGTAATTATTAACTAAGTACACAACAGCCTCTATCGCAATATCCTTGTACTCATTCGACAAACAATGTCCAACGCATATTGTAAACAAATAATAATATGCAATGAATTATTGCTTTTACGACGTTGATGAGCAGATTATTATAAATTATTTAGGTACAGTTAGCAAAGAAAATCATTGTACATACAAAGGTCGGCAGCACGAGTGTGACTCTTATGGTATTGTAGTCGTCCATAGGCTACGGTAAGCACTTTTTATCAGGTGGGCCGTGTGGTTATCTACAACCTAAGTTTGAAGCATTTGAATGCTTTTTGATTGATTATAGTTTAGTATTACACACGGGCTACTTTACATCCGTTGGTTATAATTGGATAAAAACGTTGGTGAATTTGTATATTAGACAGTAGTTACTTTCCTAAAATCCTAATGAACAGTTCCATATTCCAAGGAATGTAAATTTCAAGCTGATCGTATTTCTGCGTATCACAACAAGTTGCTGCCAAGAATGCCACGAGAGAATCGCACTGGAGAAATGTAACGTCGTAGCAATTGTACGACAGGAAACTTGATGCTAATTACATATTGTTGGAAACAATGGTGAGATAACTATTTGCCTACATATATATATCTATCTATTTAATATGTAAATTTCAATATAAGCAATGAAAATTATGAATGACATTATACCTATAATTTTGGATTGATATATGGCCTTTTATATTGATAAAATTAACGGAATATGAACCATGTTATCTTTCGTTTCATTAAGTATTCGATCGAATGATTCCTATGTTCTTAAGGCCCAAACACACTGCATCTTCAAAAATCATCTGAGTCCATGTGAGTGTTGTAGGTTGTGAACGTGATCGAGCGCGAAGTGAAAACGTGTAGAGTAAACGTGTAAAGTAGTGGTTGTGGCGTAAGAAACAAGTGAGTTATTTAATAATAACTATTTCGTCGAACACCAGTACATCCGTAACCTATAACAATCCCAAAATATCGAATACTCAACAAAACAATTAATAAACATGGTAGGTATACCTATAATTTTATCCGCAATACAATAAGGTATGCTTGCTATTATGTAGAATGCCTACTTATTTATATTATCACACAGATTGGCGCTAACATAATATCCCGTTATAGTACATTATGGTACAAGTGAGCAACGTTGGTGATTACCGCCGAGGCGCCATTGAGACCCGAGCCGCCAGGCGAGGGTCTTAAGACAGCCGAGGACGGTAATCATCATGCTCACACGTGCCATACGACGTTTTACAACACACTTGCGAACAAAATAATACTACAAATACTAAATAAACAATACTACAAATTAATTCGTTTTCCTATGCGCGCGCATTTAACAATGGCGGTCGACCATATTTAAAAAAAAATGAGGTTTGAACTTAACTTTTTTTTACTCTGTTTTTTTTCTGTACTTAGAGAAAAAAAAAAGTTAAATTTGAGCGAAAATTTTGTTTATTACACAAGTATTACAAGTTCAAATTATTTATTTAAATACGAAAATGCATCAAATGACCATACAATAGGCGTATTAATTTATTCGTACTATTAAACACGTTATTTTTTGTATCAAAACTTTTTTAAGAACATAGACAATTATAGACACTTCCTATAAAATTTAAAAAAGAATCTATAACTCACTTTTGTGAATAATAAATGAAAAAGTCACAGTTTTATAATAGGTGTCATTCCGTGCTTAATTGCGGTAAAATAATATCACTGTTATGAGCAGGTGTGTTGTAAAATGTATTTACGTGTCATATTTACATGTTAAAATTCTGTCAGTTCGATATTTATTTCTTGGAATAATATAAAAAAGTTCAAAATATAGCTACCGACCTCTTTCAAATTATATTAAAAATTGTATCTAAGATGGTAACTGGAATCTAAAAGTTCGAATCAAATCATAACACTTAGTTTATTAGGCAAACCCACAATTGCTATTTGGCTTAATTTGACGCATACCAAAGGCAAGTTAATGTGGTACTGTCAACTAACATGCCAGTTTGAATCACTCAAATTGGAATCCTATGTACTATTGCCCATACCAAGGCATCAAGTATGTTTAAAACGACTACCTAGCCAATGAATCCATATCCATACTCCATACTTAATATTATAAATGTGAAAGTAACTCTGTCTGTCTGTCTGTATGTCTGTCTGTTACGCTATCACGCCTAAACCACTGCACTGAATTTGATGAAATTTGGTATAGGGGTAGATTACACCTTGAGAAAGGACGTAGGCTATGTTTGATCGCGATAACCGACATCCACGCGGGCGGAGCCGCGGACGAAAGCTAGTTTAATATATATACTTTATCATAATATGTAATTTTATTTACTGTTTCTTTTTCATTTACGATGCGGTGATCGTCTAACAGGGTTTTTAAGTTATTTTTTAAATGTATTGTCTCCTTATATCTTATTCTCTTTATGTAATTGTATTATCAAGTTCACTTTTCATTAAATTGTTTTCATTAAAGATTCCCCAAATGACAAATACATTGAACCAACACGACTGTATCGTACTTGTATGAAAGCTATGATAGTTTCGTAGCTTCTATTCAATATTACTAACTATAATACACTTCACAACAGACGGCATATTACAGCCAAACTTGTAACAGTCGCGAAACCTCTACAAGTCTACTAGGCTAGTAGGTTGGTAATAAATAAACACGGCGTGTGTTCAGACCGATAAGGCTGAGTCGCACCGACGTACACCAGTGGCTGCGACAGTCCCCCTGCTACCGGCGCACTTAGCACTACTATAGACACCACTATGTCAATACAGTCAATGTACAGTCACCCTCAAAAGTGCTTAACACTAATAAATAACTGGTTTATATTTGTTTTTATCTTCTTCTTCAGATTAAGAATAAGAATAGTTTTTTTTAATCTTCAGAGAGTAAATTCAATATTTTTTTAGGGGTTCCGTACCCGAAGGGGAATCGAAAACCCTATTACAAGGACTTCACTGTGTGTATGTCACCAAGCCATGCCCGTTATAACACGATAGTTTAAATTTTCACAGATGATGTATTTCTGTTGCTGGTAAAACAACAAATACTAAAAACAGACAAATAGGTTATCCTTATACCCCTTCGTGTGCGAGTTCAACTCGAAATGGACCGGTTTTTGTTTATTATTTTATATAAATTTTGGAGATAATATGCTCGTTAATTACGAATATGTTAACTGATACCAGTGGTGACTATACATTACTTCAAGTTATTGTTTTATTTGTGTCACGTCACAATAGGCGCCAAAGCAACGCCAACGGGGCGATGAGCTTAGGTCATATAAATTAAGGTTTAATATTTAATTAAAATTAAAGCTTACTCGTAGTAACGTTATTTTTAAACTATCGCGGTGTAAACTCATAGTTTTTATGTTTCGGGACTTATCGCGATTATTTATTATTTGGAACTTACTTGTGCCGACGTTTCGGGTGCGTTGCAGCACCCGTGGTCACGACTTGACTGGTCTGCGAGCGTCGAGAGGTGCGCGGGATTAATTTGTGTGCCTACCCTCCACTACTTATTTGTGAATGGTAAGGCTGGCGACACACAACACTCACTACGTCAGTTTTTAATGGCACTGTGTTTTTGGGTTTGAGTAATTTAATCACTGGATTCCACGTCCCAGACAGCCTGAATCCATCTTCCCTATTGAAATTTTTGTATTTTTTGATTTCAATAGCTAATGGTGCGAACCGATGGCTCTTTGGCCCACACTGTGTACCGTAAACCCACTCACACAGACAGATACCTGCACGCCTCCTCGCATCATCACCCACTTCATTTGAAATCAGTAAGCTCGACGCTCATCAAGCGAGCAAATGACCTGTGTGACCCTGAACACCTGCAGCAGGAGTTAGATCATGTTCAGGAGGTTCTTCAAGTGAACGGGTATGTTACGAGTTCTAGAAAGCCGCGACGTGTACCGAGGAAGATGTTACCGGGTGTTGACCGCCAACCGGCGTACATGCCATATGTGAAAGGTATAACGGACAAGATCGGATCCTGCTTACGGAAGTTTTCCATTAAGACTATCTTCAAACCGTGCGCCAAAGTAGCGAAATATGTGCGAACATCGAAGGACGTCATACCTCTACAAACACCAGGTGTCTACAAAGTGGATTGCAGCTGCGGTAGTTCCTACATAGGCCAAACGAAGCGAACCATTGCAGAAAGGGTCAGAGAACATATCGCGGCTGTGAAAAACCGTCAGCACAATAAATCGGCAGTAGCAGAACATCTTGAGTCGGGGGCCAATCACTGGATTGAGTTTCATCAGCCTAGAGTCCTCTCCACTGATCGCCACTATTATCCACGGATTGTGCGTGAAGCTATTGAAATCAAAAAATACAAAAATTTCAATAGGGAAGATGGATTCAGGCTGTCTGGGACGTGGAATCCAGTGATTAAATTACTCAAACCCAAAAACACAGTGCCATTAAAAACTGACGTAGTGAGTGTTGTGTGTCGCCAGCCTTACCATTCACAAATAAGTAGTGGAGGGTAGGCACACAAATTAATCCCGCGCACCTCTCGACGCTCGCAGACCAGTCAAGTCGTGACCACGGGTGCTGCAACGCACCCGAAACGTCGGCACAAGTAAGTTCCAAATAATAAATAATCGCGATAAGTCCCGAAACATAAAAACTACTCGTAGTAACTTTAGTAGTTCTTCATTTAAAAACTTCTTCGTAATTTTCTCGAATGTGCACTCTTTAATCTGGCTTGGATAATAATTTTATGTCTCTTGAACTACGAGGTTGTACTGTACTGAATTAGATTTTATGGGTTATTCCGTATTGATCCCACGACGATATGGTTTTATACAATTTCAAAGAAAATGTCACTAACAAATACATTTTATTTATATTATACACGTTATCTTGGTTTGTAGGTATTAGGAACCTTATTAATGTAAAGTAACCCATTACAGTTAACTTGTATCTATAATTAGGTACAATATTGTTAAAAGTATGTAAAAACTCGTATTTATTTACTAATTTATTATTTTTAAGAGAAAATATTTGTATTTTGGTATGTAAAAAATATACTCAAAAACTACTGAACCGACTCAGAAAGCTACATAATCAGGTACCAACATAGGCTATTATCATCACACTACGCTAATGGGATCAGAATTCCACGCGGGCGGAGCCGTGAGCAACAGCTGGTATATAAGAAACAAAACAAAATGAAATATTGCAGACAAAAATTGAGTTCTAATTTTAGTGACAGCTGTCGATTTTCAAAGAACACCGTAAAGAGAAACGTAACAGAGAGCTATAAAATAGATAAATATTCAAACACCAAAACCCTAAATAAAAACAGTTAATATAATACAAAAGGAATTATTCATCTAAGTGGTGTGTATAGTGATTGCGATCACTTATAGCTAGACTCGTTATTTTTCACTCGGCTTTATTTTTTCGCAGAGCTACATCGACGGCCGGTATCGAACAGGATTCTAATCAATTTAATTTATCAGGGATCCCCCTGGAGTCGGCCATTCACTTCATTTAATGCGCGTATTTTGCGGCGGAGCTGATTGTTTTGAACCATTCGGCTGTACGGTCCATTTAGATTAATTATTGGATTACTTAATTTCGCTGCGGTATATTTTATACCTCACTCGTTGTGTAGGGAATATTTAGGTAAACGAACTGCTTGTTTTTGAAGTTAATTAGATATTATATTGCGTTGTGAAAATATTGTTGTTTATCTATAGTTAATATTATAAATGTGAAATTAACTCTGTCTGTCTGTATGTCTGTACACTTTCACACTTAAACTACTCGACCGATTTTGATGAAATTTCGTATATTCGGTCGCGCTAGTCTTATATAAATTGGACTATATAAGTTGATCTTCTAATTTTATTTGTAAGTACAGAGTACCTATAATAAAATATTTTATACCTTGAAATCTTAAGGTAGCAAAAAATTTCGGTAAATATTAAATATAGAAATGTTTAAAGGGTTTATGCATGCTTCAAAAATTCAAAAATGTATGTATGAATATGTGTATTGCATTGGCCTGGTCGTGCCCCAGAGATCACGTTGCAATAAGTATATCTATGGCACTCGTTATGGGTAGTTGGAGTCATAAATAGTTCAACAACTGGTCTAAATTGCAATGCTTCGATATCACCAATGGGTTGTGAAAGTCAGTGGCAGTCGCTTCACGGACAATATCGACGTTCAGGTAAACTCACAGTTTTAGACTGCAAAAAGCGGACCCCAGACTTTGAGGTCTGGGTTGGATGAGACTAGGATTAACGCTAGGATGAAGAAGAAGAAGAAGAATAGGCTTTGGCCACATGGATTTAAAAAAAAACGGTTAGGTTTTGTTAGGTTCATTTTAGTATTGTAACTATATTACTAACATGAAATAATAACCCAAATTGATCCAATGAAACACAAGAATTAATGTTATTGTTTCATGAAGATAATTAATTATACTAATTTACTGTTATTGTATATTATTGTACCTGTAATTGATTTATGATCAAGATTACTTTGATGTTGTTTAAGTACCTACTTCGCAAATATAACTTGATTACATTTCAATTTAATTACATATAATTATGTACAAAATGTTACAAAGCAGCTTTGACTAAATAAACTTAGCTTCCTAGAATCATAGGCTAAGGATATGACCATGACCATACTATATTTATATACACTCAGCGATATACTACCTAATACACAGAAAAAAATTGTCAACAATTTTGACATTTTCTATTAAAAATTTAATCAAAAAATAAAACGTAAAGTAAATTCGCGTTAAGTTTTAATACTTCATTAATTTACCACGCAGCTATCGAAGATCGATATCAAACCAGTGTCAACGTCAGCTACAGAACCATGTCGGTAAAAAGCATTAATTGCCGTCAAGATTAAATAAGAAATGCGCCAATCGAAGAGTGGAATAAGGGCGGAATTACGAGAGAGCTAGCATTTGTCCCGGCAACTAATAAAGGAGACAATATTGCAGTCGATACGTATAAATGAGCGAGTAGCATTTGGGCGTGATATTAATTTCGCCAGTAATTGCTATCGGTTTCCACCCGGGGCTGCAGCCATGAACCATGAATACGGGAGTTACCGCTATTTGTTCCTGACATTGCGGTTTAGGGTTTTACCTCGATTCCGCTATCCTGTATTTATTTTCTTCGAGTTTTGTTCAAACACAACAGCCAAGTGGATTATCGAGCCAGTTTAGATAACTTGGGCCTAACAATAAGACAGACACACTCATTTCAAATAATACCAGTGAATTATTATAATTCTGATAATTCATTAAAGAAACAGCTTTAAACGAAGTGTATTTAAAATGGAAAGTGATAAAGTAATTTGTTAATGTTTTGTAAGAGGTTAGCTAATCTTTATTAAGATTGTTGAATGTTTTATTAAAATGAAAACTTCTTTTGGTGCATTAGGTATCTTTCACAGAATATTTTTAGAGATGATAATGAACAAGTTCAATACTTGCGACTCCTCTTGTGACAGATAGTGACAGTGTTTACCTCTAGACTCTATTTCCATGCCAAGTTTCATTCAAAACCGTTCAGCCGTTCTAGTGTTATTGGGAACAAACATACTGATGTGAATTTTTGGATGTATAGACCGCTATCTATTCTATTTTTTTTATTGCATACTACGTTTTGCATAGTAGTAAGATAAGTAAATTTAAGTACTATGTCCCATTTTATTATAATGATTACCCATATGACAATTTAACGCTATAAAATAGCTTAACTTTTATTTCATGTGAACACAACTACGTCTTCTTTTACCTGCTAAAACGTTGTAATGAACCTGAAATACTTTTCACCTCATTAATGGTGCAATATACGCTATATTAGCCTCTACTGTTGGTCAGCAGCAGGCTGACAAGCGATTCGTTTAAGTTGTAACAGGATAACCGTTACGGTAACAGTATCAAAATCTCTTCATGCATAAATTAAAGGAAGGCGGTTACGCTTGCTGCCGCTTGAGCCATTTAAGTTCTATTGTGCATAACCGAAGAGGAACAAGAAATAATGGCTACCTATATTGGGGAAGGAAGGTAAAAATATACTCTTTAAATTAAAAGCACGTAGGCACACGTTGACCTTAGCGGTAAAATACAATTAGGTACGATTTTTACGTTTTTTTATTGTGTCAATATTTTTGATACCATTTCATTGTACTGTGTCAAACACACGTTTAAGTGTCATATTTTTATTTTAAGTAATATCGGGACTGAGATATTTAGGGTGGAAGATTAGGAATTCCCTGGAGGGAAAGTACTCTAAATACTGGAGATAGCTATTTTCATTGAACGGAAACATTTGAGGCTTCCGGCGACTGGGACCACAATTAACTCGGACCGCGGTCCCAGTTGCCGGATTCATTTAAATTTAATATTTTTCTTCCATCGACTGGGACCACCTATAAATGTATCAAAAAATCTATTGTTTTAGCCAAAACAGTACAGTCAAACAAAAAAAGGTTAGTTTTAATTTAAAGAACATACTCTTTGATTGAAAAATGTCATCTATCGTATAATGTCACTCATTAACTCCTCCTAAACGGCTGGATCGATTTGAATGATTTTTTTTGTATGCGATTTGGTGGCACCCTGGATGGTATTCTAAGTAAGTTATCACCTCTGTTACTTAAAATATCATAGTGATAGTCAACATTCACTATTAGTTTAAAATTAGCGCCATAGCTTCAAATAGGAGTGGAGGTCAGGTAGCAGTCGCTTCACGGTAAGTATTAAAGTTCGATCCTAACTGAGTTGGATAAAGGCTCAGGGAATGGATCAATGGTGGGTATTAGAAACATATTCGGGCTTCCCTTAAAATAACTTAAAAGTTTTGCGAAAAAATGCGGACCCTACGTCCGCGTTTTTTCGCATAACTTTTAAGTTATTTTAATAACAAATTGACACTAGAGTATCAATTTGTTCCTAGACAGTGTTGGTTTGCGGTGGATAGGGCGAACGGATGGAGAACAGCCTTATCCCGTAGTCGCCTTCGACTACGGGAACTCCAACTGTCATGTATGGGCTGTTCTTCATCCGTCAGTAAATATACCTACCTACAGCCTAAGACACAGTGCCCACTTGACGGCCCCTGAGACTGGTTACACGGGACCGAAAACATAGTGAAATATGGGCTTTCAGGCGTGAATATGTGTATGTAATAGTCATGAACGTATGTGTAGGTGTGTCCAACCCTCCCCTCCCCCCCATATAAGGATAGCCGCAGCTCAGACCGATTTCAACACAATTTTTTTGCTAAAATCGAGGTTTCGTAAAACTGAGCCCATTGAAATATTTTTGACACCGTTTTATTAAGAAATAGCGTATCCCGGTACCTATCTGTCATTTCTTTTTCATTTTCATCTTTTTCATTTCAGAGGCATTTTTCAGAACGAAAACACGGGTAAGAAAATCTATGGAAAAGTGACTGCTAGGAAAATCTATCTTTTTGGAATTGCAGGCAATAAACTCATGCCTAGAATAAGTATACCTAGATATTTATACATATTATTATTATACATAAATGATTTTTTCCCTGCAGGGGTGCCAGAGGCAATCTTTTCCCGTAATAAGCTTCTCCTGACCGCTCGAGAACGTCTCAAAAACCTTTCTGCGCATGTGGCATTGGTGCTTTTGTGCATGTGCTTTGCTCTCCCTAAGCTGACGTACCTGCTGCGGACCGCGCTAACCTGGGTTTGTCCGGCAGACGTCGCGGCTTTCGATGACATCCTCAAGTACACAGTTGAGTCGATCCTCAATGTATGGCTCAACGAAAACCAATGGGTACAGGCGACTCTCCCCAACCGTCACGGGGGTATTGGGTGAAACGCACGCGGGATGTGGATTTGCCGGCTATGCTGGCATCGGCACATGGCGCTGCGGACCTTGTTACTGCCATCCTCCATAATAATGGTGGCAGAGTAACCGTGCCCTTTGCAGGGGACGCCGAGACAGTGTGGCTTGCCCGCAGTTCGGCGGCGTCAGGCCCTGTCACGCCTCATGTCCAGCGCGCTTGGGACGATGGCACTGCTGGAAGGCTTAGGAGGGGCTGGTGGAGATGCCACGGGGGCCGAATCCGATCTGGCGAGGCTTCGGGCGGTGTCGCAGCCGGAATCGGGAGCATGGCTGCACGCGCTGCCTTCACCTCACCTGGGCACTTTATTGGACGACAATTAATTGCGGGTGGCAGTGGCTCTCCACCTGGGCTGCAAGGTTTGTGAACCCCATAAATGCACCTGCGGCTCCATGGAGTTGTCGAAGAAGCGCGGGTAGGTTTCCGCGTCACCATGCTCTCAACGACATACTCCGGAGAGCCTTTGTATCGACTGATACCCCAACCACGTGTGCCGTACCGTCCTGTCTCCAGTAACCGCAGCAAGAAAACCGGTGACATTCGCTTCGCCTCGTACCCGGGGCAGAGGTTGGCCGTTGCTATACAGCGTGGCAATGCCGCTAGCTAGCGTCATGCTTTGCCCCTGTTACGGTGACAGGCGGCGGGGCGAGTTAGTTGATTAATTTTGACATGATGTTCGAATTTAGTATTTAAGGTGACATATTACTGTAGTTATGTTTTATTGGTGTACATTAAAAAAATTACTAAAGCCAACGATATTTTTGAATTGATCAGATTGTGCTTTAATTATTACTTGAATTGTCTTTTTGTTTGACTGTACTGTTTTTGGTTTTTACTATAATTTTTTTGTTCTTTTTTATGGGTGGTCCCAGTCGCCGGAAGAAAAATATTAAATTTAAAATAAATTTAATTGCGGTCCCAGTCGCCGGAAGCCTCAACATTTCCTTATATTTAAAAAGAAACAAAATTGCATTTTTAGATTTCCGATAAATAGCTTGCCCCACTCGGTAATCGAACCGAGCACAATCCCAATAAATAAGATTCTGTATTTGTATTGTTTATCGTTTTTTTAGGGTTCCGTAGCCAAATGGCAAAAAACGGAACCCTTATAGATTGGTCATGTCTGTCCGTCTGTCTGTCTGTCCGTCCGTATGTCACAGCCACTTTTCTGCGGAACTATAAGGCCTATGCTGTTGAAACTTGGTACGTAGATGTTTTCTGTAAACCGCATTAAAAATTTCACACAAAAATTGAAAAAAAGCATTAAATTTTCATACTTGGAACTGAAACTCAAATTTTTTTTTATCAAACCAATACGTGTGGGGTATTTATAGATAGGTCTTTGAAAATGCTACTGAGGATTCCAACATAATTTTTTTCTAAACTGAATAGTTTGCGCGAGAGAAACTTCCAAAGTGGAAAAATGTGTGTCTGTCCCCCCCCCCCCCCCCTAACTTATAAAATAAGAGAATGATAAATCTAAAAAAATATGTGATGTATAATTGGCATGCAAACTTCCACCGAAAATTGGTTTGAACGAGATCCAGTAAGTGGTTTTTTTTAATACGTCTAATTGCTGCTACGGAACCCTTCACGGGCGAGTCCGACTCGCACTTGGCCGGTTTTTTTTATCAATTATGACGATAAAATCTCTCTAACAAACCTGGTAAATTAAAATAAAGGAAAATTTACAAAAGAGAAGGCTTAGGAACATTTTAGTGGGTTCGACTACTGGGTGTAGCATTTTCAGAAATCATTGAATGCAGTTTTGTTTCTTTTTAATAACAAGAGAGTATTTGTCTTGAGTGGAATTTGCTATCTCCAGTATTTAGAGTACATTCCATCCAAGTACGGTTGAAAAATTCCACCCTGTAAAGCTAAATATCTACGTCATGATATGGTTTTTGAAGTTTGTCCATAGTAACTTTTGATCACTTTATATTGTACTTTCATATTATACGATTTTCATTAATGACCGCTCAATTCCAAAACGACGCCAACTTTACCCAAACCCCTCGTAACTTAAAAATTGTGTCTTAATTATTATTATAGTACAGGAAATCAGGAAAAGTAGAAGCAAAATATATTTGACTTCCTACTGCAGATAATGCATCATTTTACCCACTACGGTAGTACACAAAAATGATACCTAGAAAGAATGGTGGATTATAGTTTCTATCCACAATAATCAGCAATGTACCTATTAATTTTCAATTAATAATCTATTATTGTGTATGAGGTTCATCCCTATCAAACGCCGGCAAGTTTTGAACAGCGTGTTAGGAAATATACCCTCGTTTTTGCGTTATGAAAGACCTATAATCTTTTAATAATGAAAAGCAAGTACCGAATGTTTCTTGTGATTGTTTTTTGCTCTTCTAGGGCCCTCCTGAGTGGTAATCTTAGTTCCTAACCCAAAAATGGAATAAGCGAACTGAAACTGAATCTGTATCATAAAAATTTATATAAGGAGAATGTAAAAAATATCGTTAACATTCATCATATATATAGAAATCGAAACATAAAATAACATAATTTTATGGTATAACTTAGTTGATATGAGAGATGCAAATTGTTCGTCTTAAAAAAGGGTATACGTGGAGAAAATCGATAAAACAAATTTTTGTAGCACATATAAAATGTTTTTACACCGATTGGAATAACAAAAACCATTCATAAGCTTATTACCATCGTTTTGTACGAGAGAATTGAGTTGTTCCTCTTTTGCAAGTGGAAGAAAATAAGGCACGTCCCCTTAAAGATAAGTACGACGTAACTCCATTCGGTAAAGGGCCTCTCCACTCGTAGCTCGCGTAGTGGCTCCAAGTTTAAGAGAGCCCCCACGTCTCCTGTATCGGTGTGAAGATCGGGCGAGATACGGGTTATCGGAAGGTATGCTGGAGGTCGATTAGAAGTGGTTGGGTTGCACATAGTCGGCTTGATGCGCGGTGTGAACGGAGGCCCTCGTTATTTTCAATTTCCATACACGAACGCCCTTCTCTCTATACGTTTTCGTATACGACTATGAGATGCGAGTGTATTAAGCCATGAATCTTATAAAGACCTGAGCTGATTTAATACGTTTCCGAGGGAGGGGTACGATTGTTTTCCGATGTATGAAGTACAAATAAAAAATGGATTATTGATTTATTATCTCTGTATAAAGGTGAAGCACGATAAAAACTTCATTCAACGTAATCTGTTCTGAGGCAATTCTCAAGCTACGAACTGTGGTATTAGGTATTTAAATTCCTCATTGATGTGTCCCAATCTCACAAAAAATATATCAAAGCAAAATTACCTCAACAAAACCAATTAAAACTTGAGATAAGACGCGTCGGTCCAAATGGCGGCAAAATTCGAATTAATTTAAGATATTTCACATTATCATAAGCTTTAAAAAAAGGTTGTTCCGGCATACAGTATCACAGGAAAACTCCATTATGAAACCGCTTACGTGAATTTTTAGCGAAATGAAATGAACGTTTGTGTTTAACTGTACAATATAATAAAAAAAGATAGGTACTTAAGCATTAGTTAATATGTAGCAAGTTGATTAAATTTAACATTTCTGGGATTTGAAATGAGGTGCGTCATTATGTGGAAGGTTTTCTTGAAAAAGTTAGATTTAACATTAATTTATAAAAAAAAATTGGATTAGCTTCAAGCGAGCATCAGTAGCTCAGCATTCCCCCTGTAACGGAAAGATCGCGAGTTCGAGTCCTGCCTGAGCTGAATTCACTCTTTTCTACCTTAACAATTTGAATAGTTAACATTGTAAATGCTCTAAAATTTCATTCAAAAATTGAATCATGCCTATATATTGATATAAAGTCAAGATTAATAAATAATTGTCACGATATAATTAACCAACGTGTACGGTAGTTAACAAAAACCTAAACCTAGCATAAAAAGGTTTAAAAAAGTCACCATCATTGTTTTTCATAAAGTGTTAGTGTTGCAGTTACTGAAAGCATGTTCAAGTTACTGAAAACCTACTCAACCGAACTACTCGAGAACAATTGAAGAATTACGGAACACCTCACAAAGAAACCGAGTGTCCCGTACTTGACAGTTTTTTCCCACAAAGAGACCCACTCAAAAATATTAAGGAAACGTTGTTATTATAACACATTTCTGGCAACACCTGTAGGTAGCGGGCCGTCCGTGTACAACGAGAAAATTGTATTTCCATTTTTACAATTTCAATTTAGTATTAATTCGAGTCCCGAGAACGGTCGGGCGCGCCGCCACATGTAAAATATGGATCGGCTAAGTGAAATTAAAATGCTCTATAAATTGTGATTTTTGCAAGTCCTAAAGTGGAGAAGGCTTTTTATTATTTATCGCCTCCCGGTCGTGGCCAGCACCCCGCTTACTGAAAATCGCTGTGTTATTATTCAATTTACTTGTTTGAAATATTAACTTCAATGTGAATAATCTTTGTATAATCATGTCTCGGGAATTAGATTTTTGTTTCTTTTTATTTCGCACTAAAAGGTGATCTTAATTTAAAAAAAGATTTGGATTAATAAATCAGTGCCTGGGCCAAGAGTTTATTTAGATTTGCATTGTAAATGATGTTTGTGATACGTTTCACCACCTAAAGTTACAGATATACTTATACTAGGGGTGGGTTCACATTTAAAGTGTAGATTCAGGTTCTAGTCTATTAGTAATACGCCGCTTTATGCTACAATGAGAATTATTGTGAACAATTAAAGAGTTCCGTGCATATAAAATGTGTTACATGTGCTACGTACTCATGCGCAACTATAATACCAGCCTTTCTATATAAATACTTGTATTCTTTCAAATAAAGAAGTACTGATAAAAAATCAGTAGAATGTAAACAAAAGATACGAAAAACTTAAAATTGTCTCAAAGGAAACGTTCCTACCTGTAATATATCTGTACTTACAAGGGTAAATAAAAATTCTCACCATTCCAACCTTCCAACCTAAACTAAAAACTAAGTCCAACTATAAAGAATTCCAAGGGCGTATTTTACTTTTAAAAAGTACCTGAACGAACTTGAAGGTTGTGTAAAACAAATATAAGCATCATTAGAGTTTGCAGGCAGGTCCATCGCGCAATCAGTGAGACAGTTCGTATCGAGTGCTACACTTGTTTCTGTCTCTGTAGCCAGCTCTACTCTGTACACTGGACGGTACTAATGTTTCACTTAGAATTGTAAAATGAAAAGACTTTAGTAAAGGAGAAGTCTAGATTTTCTTGTGTGGAAATTCTGAGTAAGACGACAGAAAGATGGCCAGTGGGTCGGTTGCTGTTGAAAATAGCAATGACTGGTATAAAGTTGTTGATTTCTAGTTATTCAAAAATGTTTTTTTTTGTTCTAGGGGCTTTGGTTTCATCACATTCGGCGAGCCAGCTAGTGTAGACAAAGTATTAGCTCAAGCAACACACGAATTAGATGGAAAAAAGGTAAGACATAGAAATAATGTTCTATAACCCTCATTTATTACTTATTACGATTAACTAAGTCTTTATTAAATCAATGATGTTATAAAATAAAAATATGGAAATTAAAAACATAATTTTACGTAAGTATACAATAGGTACCTTAAACCACATAAAAAAGTTAAAAATACTGAGATACAATAAAATACAACTAAATTTACACACGTTTGTATATTTTTAAATGTATTATAGAGAGAGCGTTATTGAGTAAAGTAAGCAAGAGTAAAGTTTTTGAAGCTAAATCCTTAAAACCAATGCAATTTACAACATTTAAACTCCCCACAATTACTCAAAAACTTAGCCGCAGTCTCTTACAATAAGAATAAAGATAGTTCTCAGTACAAAGCCATTGAGTGTTGTTAACTTTCAAGGAAATGTTGCATAGTTAAGATTAGATTAACTTCAAATCAGAAAACTGATCAAGTGCTAGCCAGGCTCGCGCACTGAAGGTTCCGTACAGAACTGAATTGAGAGACGAACTTATGCTACATAAACGGCGATTTCTTTTTATTGCGATCATCTATTAGTTTGACCTGAGTATTTAATATTAATTTGACAAATTGACAACAATAATGTACCTTCAGCCGTTCTTGAGAAAGTGGTTTTGACAGACAGACATAATTTTTTTGTGATTTAGATAGTCCTGAGCAACTCCTAAAACATTTTATTCCTTCGTCGTATAATTCAAACACAGAATTTTATTACAGACAGCCTCCGTGGCGTAGCGGTAGTGAACGCGGCCGCTACGCAGGAGGCGTGGGTTCGATCCCCGCTCAGTGCAAATATTTGTGTTCATGAAATATGGGTATTTGCATTGGTCTGGTCGTGCCTCGGAGAGCACGTTAAGCCGTCGGTCCCGGTTGCCATAAGAACATCTATGGCAGTCGTTACGGGTAGTTGGGAGCCCTAAAAATCCAAAAACAACGGTCTAGCTGCAAAGCTTCGATATCGCCTAATGTTACCATTGGGCTGTGGAGGTCAGATGGCAATCGCTTCACGAAAAATTTCGAGGTCTAGCCAAATCTGTAGTTAAGACTGGTAAAAACGGACCCCAGACTCCGAGCTAAAAAGCTTCGGATGCGACTGGGAATTAACGCTAGGATGAGAGAGAGAATTTTATTACAAGTGCGAAATTCTCGCCTGTTGACTACAAAGTGTAAAAAAATGTAACGTTTAACGCAAAAGTGAACAGATATGATGTCGTTAATTATGATGTTTTGTATTTTACCTCTCCTCCGGCCAAACAGCGCCGACGGCGACGCCTCCGCCCTGTAGTGTTAAATCACAGTAGCCTTTATCCACGGACATTTATTTTACTGCAATAAAATTATGAGTAATTTTATATTCGCTTATTTGCGGTTTCTTTTGAAGTATCAAGTGTGTCTATTATTTTTAATCAGTTTCAATTTAAATTGGTAAAGCCTCGTATCCCTGGGTAATTTTTGACGCGCAACACGTGACGCGGAACAATTTTAGCAATATTGCGTAAGACACGATGTAATTTACATAGTTAAAACTCCTTTTACATGATGTAAATTATGTTATCAGAAATTAACATTAATAAAATTAAAAAAATATTTAACATTTTAACTATAATATTTAGAAAGGAAGGAGACCATAAATTTCTATAATTATGAGTTTTATTTTCACTTTTTCTGATATTAAACATAAATAGTTCGACTTTATTATAATGCTGTAGTCGTAATTTGTATGAATGAACTGATAGTTACGCCAGCTTATAACGTTCATTACCCATTTATTTGGTTTTGGATGTGTTTTAGGAATAGACGAATGGGTCAACTGTTGCTAATGTTTTATTGTACGAATAACGAAATATTACCATAAAGCTTACAGTTTCCGCCAACTATCGTAGCAAAAACATAAGAGACTGTTATTTATATAACGTCTTGCCATTTATGTAGATAATAATCATCTTTGTATCTTGGGATTCGAGACACATTATGAGTTCTCATTCCAAGCATTCACTGTGTACAGATGGAGAAAAAAGTCGATTACTATCGCTCGCCACGAAATAATCCAGATAAATTACAGTGCCCGTCGTTGTTTACTTTGATTAAATTGTAGTCGACTGGCGAAAGATTAGCCGAAGCCTCGCAAATCGAGCGAGAAGAGAGAGCATTTTCTCAATTTACATAGGACGAACGTAGAAGATCGCGATTATTTCTGCGTTTTACAATTTTATTCAAGCACTATTATGTAATAACTCAAGGTTTTCCGTTACTCTGCATCAAGACCACCAATAGCTATTAAAAAGCAGAATTAACTCGTTGGAGAATCTGTCATGTAAAAATATAGCTGGTCTACCAGAGCACCAAAAGGTACCTGAGCGGGTACCGAATTTAAAACATTGATTAAATAGGTAGCTTAAAAATAAATTAGTAATAACTGGGCCTCAATTCTGCTGAAGCAAAACCACTGTCATGCCACGGACACTGCAAAAAATTCCATTTAATTTTACACTTTAAATTAATGCCCCTAAAGTCTACAATTAAATGACTTTTTGTATAGTGAATGAAAGAGTGTAATGAAACCCTTTTCAGTAATTTTGAACTTTAAACCTGTAGCAATAAAGACTGATCTTCAATGTCTGGTATGACAGTGGTTTTGCTATAGCAGAATTCAGGGCTTGGTCTCTTACCAGGGGACTAATGGCCACCTATATGTTAGTCAAATCTACAAATTTTATTCGAATCTATCCGTGTTGGGGCATGTGATAAGCTAAAAATAGCATAGCAGAAGCTGACAAGTTAGTTAATATATTTGGCTGGGACTGTAAGGCACTGGTCGCACGTTTAAGTCCCGTCAATCTAAATTGAAAAAAAAAATACCTATTATAATTAGTGTTCCACGTAAAAAATAAAATGTAGTAAGTATAACATATAATTTGAATACTTGATCACAGCGTATTGAAGCATGGCATATTCCAGTTATAACTACATTTACTTGCTATGAATACAGCTACACAGTATTTTTATCTCCATATAGGCCCCTTCCAAATATCTCAAATTGATCTGAGATAGTATAAATAGCTATCAGAAACGAGGAGACTGAAATAATTCGATGACGCCACATGATGCTATTGCAAACACCACAGCAGTTAAATTATTGTCACATTCACAATAAGTAATGTGTCAGAAAACTATTACCTACTGATAAAAATCTATTATAGAAACGGAGATAAGTATGTAGTTTATACGGTATCACTGCAGCTATTTAGGAAACCAATGGAATAAAAAATGGGGTTCTTCAAAAAGGGGCAGAAGGTTCTTACAGGATTGGCAGCACGAGAGTGACGCCTCTGGTGTTCCATTCCATTAAGTGGGTCGTGGGCTTGTCAATAGAATAAAAAATGCCTAGAAAGGATTTTACAAATCTTATCAAGACATTGACACAGTGAAGTAAATTAGGCTGTCCAGTTTTTTAACCACTTGCAGGTCAAAATTCCCGTCAACAGATTTGAACAGATTTTTATTACGAGAATTGACCTTCTGTAGGTACTGTAAAGCTCAGTCTAAATAATATTTTTTTTAAGAAGAAAATACTAAATGCTCATTTTACAGCTGCGTTAAATTTTAATAGGGCATCCAAGCAAAGTGTTCACTATACTTCTTACTTCCATCTCTTCCAACTCTTAATTATGTTCCGTTTAATTGCAATCAAATCACTACTTGTGATGTTAATGAGAGCATAGTTACGTCTACAATGTTGAAATCAACTGAGATAGTCAGTCATCTATTTTAGATAGTTATAATTATTTAGTCTATGTACACAGTGTATGTACATAGTCTGTGTGTCACAGAATCATAAGTCGCTGCAGAGACCCTACGTCTCTGCAGCGACTTATGATTCTGTGAGAGATAGTGAGTTATTTTTTGATTGTAGTTAATGCTACTTAAAAAAAAATTGTATGAGTAGTTTCATTTATTATTTGTATAGCTATATATTTACGTTAAAATGTTATTACATTCCTTTTCTCATACATTTTTATTTTATACTTATAGCTCCTGCTATAGTTTTCGTAACCTACTTTATAGAAGTTATCAAAGCAGGGTATAACCCTGAATTTCATCTATGATAATTCATTCAATTGAACTGGGTTTTCACGTTTGACTCGATGAGATTCATCGTAATGGATCGCATTGATCTTGATTCTTGTCATTGATAAAATCCAATCTCAAAGACGTCCTTAGTAAAATCGTAATATATCTTCTCTATAATATTGTTTAATATTAGGTAAGACACTGATAACAAAACAATCCCGTGTTGGCTTTTACAGGCGTAAAATTTGCCTAGTATTTGTAGATTACTCAACTTTTAAGATAAATGAGAAAATAATGTCAAAAAACACCTGCTATGTGTTGTTTTAACACTGTACATGATGTAGGATCCCTTGGGGCTTTTTGTTGTCAGTTGAAATGTTGCTATGTAATCATTAAAACGAGGGGATCGCAAAGTAAAAAGCGGAAAATACCTTTTTTGTTCATACAAATAATAATTTAAGGAGTATTTTTATATTTCATAGCATAAAGCGAACGAAATATACATTCCCAACAGTTATTTAAATCTAACATTCAGGAAAAATGGTAGTACAAAAAGAAAGGGGAAATGTTAATCGAAAAAAAATAAAAAATACAGCGTTCGCTGAAGATTCGGTAGAAAATTAAAACCTTTAAGAGGATTTTTAAAGCTCCGGATAATCCAGTTATTTTTTAAATCGTAAGGTTTACTTTGGAATTTTATTATCCTGATATTGAAAAAGTTATGATTTATAGAATCTTGCGGATGATATTGAAATTAATAAAATTTACAGCTTTGCAGATTTTCCCTTTTTATATTGTCAGTGGCTTCTATTAACTTTCTTACTATACATTGACTAAATTGTTATTAATCCTTTATGAAGACTTGCTTCTTTTTATCATTTGTCTTAAGTATTATACGTGCGTTCATGAACACTATACAGCCCGCCATATCAGTTATGTTATGCGGCTACCAGAGCCGAAGATTAGCATCATTATGGATATTTACTTTTCCATTTAAAGTTTATAAGAAAAAGCTAATATAGTACATGATCCCAAATTCTTTTGTTAAATTTGGTTAACCGTTTTATAGTTCTACAATACAAATTCCAGTAGTAGGTATAATTATGTTACCTGAGACATTTATGTAGGTACCTGAATAAATTAGTTAACAATCAGAACAATTTTAGTACCATCCGTTGGTAGAGTTCTTTTTTTTATACCACTTAGTTGACAGACAAGCATACGGCCTACCTGATGGAAAGTGGTTACCGTGGCCTATGGACGTATGCAACACCAGGGGCGTCACACTCGTGCTGCCGACCCTGAAGTGGGGTTATTGCTAACCTAAGAACCGTTATGTCCGTATGTTTGACTTTTTTTTGTATTTGAACAACATTCTAAAAACTAAACTACTTTTTTAGTTTTGGGTAGGGGAATCGATATATATAGTGATATATCGGAGATACGGTGAAACGTACCACGGTTGTAATGGAAATTAGTGGCAAAGGGGTGCCTAATGCCATCAGCAACGGACTGCGTGAAAGATAAAAGAAAGGGAATATTCATGAAAACGGTTGTTACAAATAGAACTGCACCTTTCCCTACCCTTGCGAAAGTAACTTGTTATTTGGGTTTCAACTTACACTACTAAAACACTCCTTAGCACTTAATACTTATCCAATAGAGATTGTACACTATGTACAGAATCTCTCAGATGTAGAGATAATTAATAAATTCAAGTTCAGCTAAAGAAAACCTACTTTAGAGGCCTAAATAATGATGCCTACGAAAACTTAACTAACAATTGTTCGTACTTGTATCGTACTTTTATAAGTTTATGAAAAGTTGCATGATCTCTCCAAAGATCCAATCATCAAAATGTTGATCATATTTATATGGAACCACTTATAAGTTACTCTCTTTATCACTCATAAGTAACACAAATGTGGTAAAATCCAAGCTACTTACAAACTTAACTGACGAAATTCAACTGTATTATTGAGATATAAGTAAAGAATTGACATATCGTCAGCTATTACAGCAGCCTGGCTCTGTAATGTGTCCCTGGTCCTCCGCATCTAGTCTATACTAGTTACCTCTCTCAGATTATTGGTCCAGCTGGCTAGAATGTTCCCCACCTTTTATTTACCGAATTGCAGCCTCTAGAACTCGTTGGTTCCAACATCCATCCGTTTTATTACTAATTTTATCCCTTTTATCCCCCAAAGAAAGTTACTCTATACATTGCACATTGTGCGTGTTGTGAAAGTTTCTAAGTATGAAGGTACATTTATATCTTGTTTTTGTTGTTCGGTTGAAATTTGACATAAATAGATGTATGAAGGGATATTGTAGTCTTTTCTCATATAATAGGCAGAGTATGCGAAACTGGCGAGCATGTATGAAAACAATTATGAAAGTAGAAAAAGCGAAAAATGTATGCCAGGATTGTAGCAAGTGAAAACATGTGGTCACTGCCTGACCTACTAGAAAAAAATCATGATGGTATGTACCTATGTAGGTAGGTATGTAACTATGTATAATGCGAGGCCAAAGCTATGTAACCAGAACATTTTTCTGTAAGCCATGTCAGCGGTATTGGCTAGTTAATAACGTTACCTATACAAGTATCAAAATAAATAACAGAAAAACTACGAGTACATATCTGAAATATGTTTATTGCGAAAATAAATCCGAGTACAAATAAATGCGTATAACCTCTAATACGGTACTGGTTACAAACACAACTATCTACCGATGTTATTCTTACATGAAATTGCTTTCTAATGTATGTGTACTGTTTCTGTTCTGAGCGGAAAAGTTAATCGCATGTCTTTACATCGTAAATTGTGCACATTTTTCGGGAGTATGCCTGAACATAATAGCTTTCTGAGTCATCAATATTTATTGTGAGTTTTACGATTGAACCACTAAACAGTGCACATGGTGCCGGCTCCTTTTGTATACGGAATCAAAGGTCATAATGTGATATGCCACTACTAAATAATATATTTTGTGTGTGTATATGTTTCTTATTTATTTATTGTTTGATGTATTTTTTATGACGAACGTATAGCCCTTTTGTGAGTAAAGCTTTTTGTACAATGATTCACTCACGAGTTAATTCTATATGTAGTTTTTTAGAATAGTATTCATGCAATTTACATTAGTCTTAACTTCAAAAATTAAGTTAAGGTATTGTCCACGTTTTTCGAACGACGATTGATTGATTGATTGATTCTCGACAAATGATATAAGTATATTCTCTGTATACAATTTTCATAAAAACATTTAAAGAAGCAATGTATTTGTAGACGATACGTCGGTAGGTATATCATTTACGAAATGTCAAGATTGTAACTTTAAACTTAAGAATTTATAAGTTAATTTACTACCCTTTACTATACCTATAGTCACGTTTTTGATAAATTATCGACTATCACAGTAGTTTCAATTTGATATTGAATGCACCCACCTAACACTATATTCAGGAAAATCCATCCCTCAAGTACAACTAAACTTTCCCCATTTATATTTTATTAAAGAGGAAATATTGAAACTTATTTAGTTTCTCATCCAACTTTGTTCCAAGGCTCATCGGTTTCAAAATAACTAGGTTGTTGTAAAGAAATTGTACTCGCTCGAAGATATCAGTGATTGCGTTCAGATGTTTTCTGTTTGTAGAAATTAAATACTATATCCCAGATGGGTTAGGTACAGGTGAATAAACACCCACATTTCACTAATCTTCTTCATCGTCAGGACGTTTTCTTATTAACATACAAAGGATGCACTTTTGAGTCCGAGATTTGCTTATAATTTTTGATTGGTTCAACTTTGAGCGGAAAGCTTGTAGCAGAGCCTCATCCGTTTTTAGCAGGTGCACATATAAGCATACTAGCTTTTGCCCGCGGCTCCACCCGCGTGGATGTCGGTTATCGTGACCAAACATAGCCTATGTCCTTTCTCAAGGTCTAATCTACCCCTATACCAAATTTCATCAAAATCGGTTCAGTGGTTTAGGCGTGAAAACGTAACAGACAGACAGACAGAGTTACTTTCGCATTTATAATATTAGTATGGATGAGGTTGACTGGGCCTGGATGTTGATGAGACCTGTACCAATACCAATCTTCTTAATTATCACTGAAAAAAGCTGACAGATGTAAATGCTACCACCATAAGTGTTGTTTTCGTCTAATATGAAAAAAAAAACAGGAGTGTATCTTTGTCTATAATGGATAATAACTACTTAGTCTTTTAGTCTACTTCTTCCTCCTAGCGTTAATTCCCAGTCGCATCCGAAGCTTTCAGCTCGGAGTCTGGGGTCCGCTTAACCAGTCATAGCTACAGATTTGGCTAGACCTCGATATTTTCCGTGAAGCGATTGCCATCTGACCTCCACGACCCAATGTTAACATTAGGCGATATCGAAACTTTGCAGCTAGACTTTTAGGGCACCAACTACCCGTAACGACTGCCATAGATGTTCTTATGGCAACCGGGACCGACGGCTTAACGTGCTCTCCGAGGCACGACCAGACCAATGCAAATACCCATATTTAATGCACACAAATATTTGCACTGAGCGGGGATCGAACCCGCGCCTCCTGCGTAGCGGCCGCGTTCACTACCGCTACGCCACGGAGGTAGTCATTAGTCTTTTAGTCTACAATCAATATAAAACTGAATGCACTACGTGGCATTATCTATCTCTATCAAATTGAAGATTATATCAATCTGAAGTGTAGTACTTCGGATTGAGAATCATCAATTTTATTTACAAATAAACATCACGTTTTTAAAATATTACGTGCTGCAACCAATTCAAAAAGGTCGGTGATAATACAAACGAATGTGAAAAACGTGAAACCTGGATTAATCATACTAATAGGTACACAGATTTCAAAAAGTAAAATTTTATACATACGAGAGAGATGATCAAATAGTCCAATATATAAACCTGTACGTAGTGTACGTATCTACCTACTGATATGCTTTGAAAATATTAATAAAATTTCTTTTCGGACTCTCTAGTCCACACTACTAGTTCACAGGAGATGAAATAAATATTAAGAGGTATATTTACTTGTACTTATGGTATTGGGGTTCATTATGAAGTATCTTCATTGGGAAAAGTTGCCATGTTCTATAATAACCGGCTTTTATGCAATGAAACAAAATTTAATACTTAACGAAAGCTCTGTTTTTTTATACTACTTGGGTCGCAGACAAGCACACGGCCCTCCTGCTGGTAAGTGGTTACCGTGGCCTATGGGCGAGTGCAACATCACGGGAGTCACACTCGTGCTGCCGACCCTGTAAGAACAGAGAGATATTTTACGTAAAACTAAATTAATGAATGGCTTATCTAACATACTGAGCAGCTATAAACTATTAATTTCAATGTTAGGTCGCTCAGTCATTATAATTAAGCTGAATATGGAGTAAAATTTTATGGAGTAAGATTTTAAAATGATTTACGACACTGAGTAGAAAAATAACTAAATAGTTATCGATGTATTAATTGTGGACATAACTTCAATATAGACACAAATGTCTGCTCTCATCTCGACAAAATGGCATAAATGGTGTTTACGTTATATCCTGCAATAATAAATCACGAATTTTAAACTATAGCGCCAGAATTTTTCGGAAAATTAAAATTTTCACTTCCACAGGAAATGTTCGATGTTTTATGCGGTTTCATATCGGCGCCTGTTTAAAAATATGAAGCACTTTGTAACGCGGTAATGACGGAAACACAATGACACACGTGTGTGGTACCAACATTTATTCCCTTCGTATAATATGGTTAAATCATTATTATATAATATTTTACCGTAATTGGTCTGCTATTTACGGTACTGGTAATGTAAAAAGAATTCTTACTAATTGCATATTTGTTATAGTAATTATAGGTATATCTATGAATTGCACTGGAATAAGATACAATGAAATATAATCTTACGGGGAACTGAAATTCTGAACAGATGTTTTGATTTCAACATTCACGAAAGCGTAGACGATCCAGGAATCCGGATTTATGAAGTCAAGCACACAAGTTACTATAATACAATGTTCTCCGTTTCATTAAAATAACAGACCGCCCTAAAGAGGTAGCGATTAAACCGTCCTAATTGTTTTAGACTTCCTCCAAAATATGAAAGTAAAATGTCTGTTACACTAACAAGAACTTTTGTATAATGAATAAAGTTTAAAATGGAACACACTTTTCATTTTAAGTGGCCGTTAGGGCCTATCAAGCCATTATGACTATGGAAGAGGTCCGTATTTTTTTTTCACCGCGTGTCTTTGACGCGTTATCTGGCATCTTTCTTTGCGAAAATACGATACGACAACAAACAAGTTTATGTGAGAGTCAATTAAAATACGAATATCATTTTTTGGAACATATACTACATTTACTGGAATAGTTAAAGCCGCCGTCCGTAACGAATTGCGCCGTGTACAAAACCTTTTATTTTGTAAGTTATAAGGACTTTTATTTGGACGCCAATTAAAAATTCCTTTTGGCGGTATACGCGGTCCCTAGGGCTCCCTTTTGTCGCGGCCGGATCTGTGTGGAGCCTCTACTCGACTGAGATGACTCTTAAATTTCATCTCGTGGGGGCTAATGAGACAACAAAAATTGTCTGGAATTTATCGAGACACATAACATAGTAAAAAACTTTTTATATACTTCTTTACTTACTTACGGAATATTTTAAGTGCTTATATTATTGCTATCACGTTTGAAGCAATCTTGAAGGATCTTTGTTTTGAGAATTTTAATATAAACAGCAGTTAAATACAAACTGCAAATGTAATCAAATAAACAAAAACTTTAAAATTTTCATAATGGTTTTCATAATATTATATGCTCACCGGCTGTGGGTACTCTTGACCAGACATAGGGCAGGACTTGCTCGTGGGTAACCCGGTCTTGAGTCTCTTCGCCTCATAAATATTTTTGATCACTCATAATACCACTAGACGTAAGTAATATACTAACAACATAATCAATAATGAAATACTAGTTTCCAATTCGACATTGTACTCGTAGTACATAACAGGAGGAACCAAAGTAGTATGTCGCACCGGCGACGGTCAGTCAAGTATAAAAAGTCCTTAATTAAATTCCAATGCGTATTCCGCTGAATCACGTTCGCCTTTAAACGCATTTAATTCGCCATGATCATAAATTCATATTCACCTAACACGTTCACCGCTCTCTGCCTGAATTCGAAAATACGTCGAGGCTATACTAGTCGCCGACGTCCATGGAAATAAAATGCTTTCCAATGCAGCCATTGAAGTATGTTACGGTGCAGCAGCATAAATTTGCTGTACTACGCTATTTGAATTATTGCATAACTTGTAAACACGTTTAGACCAGGCGCGCTAGCAGCTCGGGGACATTCCTTTTTTCTCTTATCGACACCTTTAAAATATGGAGTGCACGCGTTTCAGGATATAAGTACATTTTGCGAGTGAATGCCGTTGCGATGCTCTATAACACTGTTATATTATTTTACTTTTCCATATATTTTCTGTATTTTTTTTGTAATGCGTCCTTTGTAGTCAAATATATATAAAAATATATTTGGTTTAAATGTATAATTAAATATTATATAATGATTCCCATTAATTTGTTGTGTATATTTACTGGTACCTTAATTATCTCTTCTAAGAATTGAAATAATTAGCGAACCGATACTTTCCGGATGCTCGTATAGTTATCATGTTACATTTTGTTTTCATTAGATTTGTTGAAATTGTTTTTTTTTGTAGTTAAAAACTCATACCCATATAATATTAGTATTTTTTATTTCATAAAAATGTTTTATTTAGCACAAAGGGACAAACAAGTAGAGATACATTTTATATTTTTTTTTAGCATAGTGTATTATAGATCTCAGTATAATAATATTTTAACTAATAAAACATAATATGACAGTTCTATATACACTTTATTATACCTATAGTTACAAATCATTAAAGTATTCACAATTTCTCCGTATTTAGAAAAGTTCACCCCGACGAAGCACTGTAAAATATTCTTGAAGTGAAAGTTAATTTTCAAATAAGTATAACAAGTCTTGTTTAACGTAAACGCTCTAGTTATACTCAGCGTAGTTAGTAGTTAGCGGTAACGTCTAGAGGCTACTCGGTTCACTAAGTGATTTTTATCGTCCGACGATTACGTTCCGACAACATTGAGAACACACATTTGTGTGCCACCACTATTATGTATATAACGTAGGCTCGGCTTGTTTTTGCGCTGGATTACCCTTTTAAACAAACAGAGCAGCCGGAACTCCAAATAAAGGGAAATACTAACCAACACCCGCGTTATTCTTACAAAATTAACTCATAACACCAAGTGCTTGTTGATTTTTTTTTTCGTCCGTAATCTGCTTTAATGGGCACGGGGCCAGTCGCTTTCGTAAATCGGCTGCACGCGACCACCGCGAAATGGGAATCTTTAAATAGTGTACATACATTTTTGATGTCGCTTTAATGTCACGTCCAGGCCCGATTGTGGCAACAATTAGCAATATAACGAGTTCATTAATGATGGACGATAAAAAAGCAATTTTAAAACTGAGCTTTTATATATTGCAAGATAACAGCGAGCCGTAAACTACTGGGCTCTTCAAAATTCTATGCTTTTAAAGAATTGGCTTTTAAATTTTAACAAGATAAAAAAGAAATATTTGGTAAGGAAAAAAGGGCCCGGAGAATTTAATAAAGGGATTAAGTTTATGATACATATGTAAATGTATATTAGAGGCGTAGGTTGGAGAAAAACAAACGCTTCGCATGCGGCCCCGAAATAATAAGTTGGAGTAGAGTTCACGTACCGCCCGCCCACCTGAAGAGATTGGGGGGACAGGAATGCTTAATATAGAGTCCTTTACTTGCACCGGGTCGCCAAATAACATTGCCGACTTCGCCAGTATTACCTACAAATGTAACGTTCTCTCCTTGTGACTGATTTTCTTGAATTTTGTCTTTATTATTTTAGAGGGCTTTTACTGTAAATACAACTACATTTTATAGCAAAATTTTGTAGAAACTTTATTTTCTTTTCCTTAATATATACAATTAGATATGTTTACTGTATAACCCTACAGTAGATTAAGTGTCCGAGATGAACACAGACTAGTCATGGGTATTATCTACAATATAAACTTTTGTATCATATTTCTTCGGGGTTCAAGCTGGCCTTCCTTGCTAGCCGGTATACCTGTTGATAAATAGACGAGGAAATACTGTTGGAAGACATGAATATGACATAGATGAAGGGACATACAGATACACAAGAGAATCTGTTCGGGTTCAGATTCTGCAGTTGCAATTTTGGAGATTTAACGATTAAGCACAGGCTGGCCGATCACACACACAGGCTCAATCACTTGACTACGCTTGGACTTCAATTGAATACCTATACCTTAGCGTATACGAAATTTACATTCACGCTTCTATATTATTATTTAAATTAAATATCATTTCAGATTTTCCATCTATTACTTATGATAGTTTTTCGGACGTATAATTTCCAGGATATAGTAGTACAAGTGCTGCAACGATCGTGGCAACTGCTATCCGCAATCCACAAACTAAATAATATACCAAGTATTTTGCTTGCATGTTTACTTTTGGCTGACAGGCATTCATTCTATGCACGAAAAGTTTCTCCCAGTCATGTCAGTTCAGAACTTCCCGAGCTCGGACATCAGGAACCGTAGATAGTTGCACAATAGAATAAAGTAACATCGGAAGCTCGTTGGAGTTAATAAATAATACAGAGCCAGAGTGACATGCGCAGAGTGCAGTGGGTAGCAAGCGCCCTAAGTCTGTTTTGACTGCAAATATCTGCGCCGGATGTCTGCCGGACCGACCGACGCAGATTGTTTGGAAACTAGATAGGTCATTGATCAATCAAACAAACAGGATTAGAGAACTGCCGGCCTCTGCGTTTGACGTGATCGAGTTCTTGGATTTATGCAGCTGTGGACCAGGATAATGGATGCGACACGTGTAAATTCTATTTAATAGATGCATAGCTATATACTAGCTTGCATTTAGTTTTACAAATAAGAACTAAAAAATAAGAAAATAATACCGTGGCATGAAATATACGAAACCCATATGAAATATTTACATATTAGATAGAAGGATGTAATATTTCTTATGTAAAATTTAGTATTATTGTAATTCTCGTAAATTCATACTAAAATTATAAATGCGAAAGTAACTCTGTCTGTCTGTCCGTCTGTCTGTCTGTTACGCTTTCACGCCTAAACCATTGAACCGATTTTGATGAAATTTGGTATAGGGGTAGATTAAACCTTGAGAAAGGACATAGGCTATGTTTGGTCGCGATAACCGACATCCACGCGGGCGGAGCCGCGGGCAAACGCTAGTATTGCATATATCAACGAGCATGGAAATTATAACGAGCTCAGTGCATTCTGACAAAAGGTGCACCGCATCCAGTGGCGGCTAGTGTTATCAATGGCGGAAGGGGCGAGTGCGTAATCTTTGTCTCACGAGACCGTCGGCCACATTGTGCTAATGCCCAGGCTTTTGCACTGTCCGAGTTGCTAGATAAGCCTCAACTTTGTACAATCTGTCAATGGGAGTCATGAATTTTAAGTTGCTTGTACTGTTTACCTAAAGTTTAAATATTTGGACGGATATTACTGGAGACTACAGCAATAAGAGTGTAGGTAAAGCTGTATGTAATGGCTTTTACTAATTTCCTTGACTGTGTTACATTATGTCATGTCATTCCAACAGATTGATGATAAAGTACAAGAAAAAAAGCTAGTTATCTACTTAACCCAATTTACATAACAAGTTTTCACCTCATAGCTCAGAATCCGCTTTCAGTTTTGTTTGGCTTATTTTGTTTATTCCGGGAAGTATCGTCCATCTCCTCAAACCGTAGGCAGATGTACCAGCTAGGGTACCAAAAATGTTAATAAGGTCCCATACATTCATTGAGACCCCATTTCTCACTATTAAAACGTAAACTTTTAATAATAATATACCTGTGCGTAGTGGGATGGTGGAACAAAGTAAATAAACGACGGCAACACTTAAACAAATGTAAACGAAATTAACAAGGGCATTAAGAAAAGAGAACTATGTCGTTAAGGTCCCTAGCAATTGTAGCCGACGTGTAACACAGCGAAGGAAAAGGGCGATGAATAAAACACACGTTAATAGGCGTACGTCTAAGAACACAAAGCGCCCACATTAACGCCTAACAAATAAGGTGCCTCTGATGGATAAGATTACGTCTCTCCTCTTCCGCCGTTTACGCTTTCGACGACGATGTTTAAGAGAAAGTAATATCTGACAAAGTGGATAAAATATATTTCGGCTGCACTTAGATGTGGCCGAGGAGGGCAGCGTGTCGGTTCCCACGCGGACGCCTATCTCCTGTTACACGTAAAAGAATCCCATTTTTTTCTCACAGAATTAAACGAGCGATAAAATTCTTGCGACGTCGCATGAAAATGTGCGTTACCTGCCTTGCATATTTATGTGTGCCCCAGTAATGACGTTTGTCGAGCCTCCGCCCTAGCCCGGTTTCATTACTGCTTGTCTCACCGAGCGCCGAGCGTTAAAGAAAACCCTACTTTATAAACAATCTGTGTCAAGTATTTTCCGATCGTGTCGCAACTTGTTTCCATTTTTCTGTACGGAATAAGTTCAACCCGTATCAATTAAAATAACGCTACGTAACATTGTTAACGCGCTATTATTTATCTACCTTGATGGGGCTTCGTTAAGTCTTTCTTGTTGAGGTGTTTCATTGCGACCTTCTCTTTCCAATTCAGGGCACGTCTATGAGAGTGTCTCGTTCTCGCAATGGCATTTTCACAAGCTTATGCTAAGAATGTGGGTACATAAGTCGTCACTAAACATTAACTCTGGCTTAAGTGTGCAATATCATTTATCTCGGCTGCCAGGGTAAATATTGTTCTTAATTTAATTCAAGTTAGTGGGAGCGCACGTGGATGACGGCGTCGCACGAGCAAGTGAGTTGTGAGCCGCAAGTCGCGCGTTGCACATCGAATATTTCAAGGAGAAACGGCGTAGAATATACTCGCAATAGCTCGCCCTAATCTTGAGCCAAGTCGAGTGTTGCACCTGCAGCCAAATTCGTTCCAATTAGGAGGAGTTAGAGTACGCGTTGCTGACTGAACAGCAAATGATGCGGTCCCCACTTAACGCTGCCGCCCGAGGCGACACTTACATGTCGTCTGCACGTAAATAAATTCAGTTACCGCTTGCACTGAGTGCACGTCATTAAACTTTCTTGTCCTTAACCCAACCTCGACGTGTGACGTTTGTTAATTATCAGAATTTAACATGTTGATCGGATTCTCTTATTAACTTTGGTACTGTTTGATGCGTGGAATGTTGGCTTATCTAATATGGAATACAAATGACACTTATTTGGCGTAATACCTTTCATAATATGATTTGAAATAGACTTTATAACAATTTGATGTACGTGTCATCGTTACTAAAGCAATATAATGTATTAAATTAAATTAATAAACACGACTGGTTCAGTATTCTTGTAAGCTTCGTATGGTAGGTTAAACAATAGACCAAAAGTGAACCTATTATTACAACACGTTACGGCAATGACTTGAAAATACACAACACATCGATAAAACTGTTTGCTTGATATAAAATTTAACGTAATCGACTTAACGTCGATGCCGTCGTAGCGAGTATATAAAGTGAACATGCTCTTTTGCTACCAGTAGTGATATCCCACTAATGTGCTTTCGCCTACAATCTTTTCTTGCGATGACACGCTAAAACTTACTATTCGTGTAAATGAATTTGTATTCTATAATGTATAGGGTAAAGTACAATTTAGTTTATATTATGATTTTGCAGATAGGACAATTTGAAAGTTAAGGTCGGTGATGTCAATCTTTATTGTAAGGGAAGTTGTAGGAAGGGGGAGGTCGAAGCCGGCTGAGGGTGCGCCACTGCGTCGATTGTAATCACGCAAATGGCTCCATATCAAAATGTCACATTTGTATCGATGTTTTCCTGTCATTTTGCGCAGGAGTACTAAATTTTTTGGAAACTTTTTATGTAAAAAAAAAACTCTGCATGTTCCCGAAACTGATAAGTAGATGAACGTGTAACGTGAAGTAAATTATCCCGCTATGTTTCTATGAGGGTTGCAGAGAAAATTAATGTACTGTTAATAATCACTTTATAGAAGATTTACGTATAATATTCCGTAAGATTTGGTTGCGACAATAACGTCATATTGCGTTAAGATTCAGAATATGCATTACAATGAGTAGTGAATTGCCAAGGGTTAATAAAAAAATCTTTTTGTTATCTCAACCGTTTCCTTTTCTCTTCCGAGTATTGTTAAATTCTCTTTCATTTCATTTCTGTGCAAGTATCAAACGCTATTATAGATAAGGATGCCACCACATTTTATAAATTCAATTACAAATGAAATGACATTTCGGATGTACAAAAGGCGTCGTTTCAAAAAGCAATTATCGTTAAACGTTTACGAAACAATAAAAAAATCACGGGGTCACGTATTAAACAGTCTTTTTGGCGAGTTTGGTTTTATTTTTCTATCGACGCAGGCTGCCGGCTAGCCACTGACTGCGATCGCCTCCATTAAAATAACTCGTTAAAATTTATCATCGACCCGCTTAATCGCTTTAGCGCCACCATCTGCGATTTTATGATTTTTCTGCTTGCTCTGTATACTTTCGTGGTCATTTTACAACGTTTACAAAATTGCTTGCGTGAGGCGGTTAAAAGCTTTCCAACAACATTTTACGTCTCCTTTGTAAGTGTAGTGATATTTTTTGTGGCATACTCACGTGGATTGCGTCGTTCGTAATAATGATTGCAATTTATATTTCCATCAAAAATAGGAATTAACTTGGTGGAAATCCAATTTCATCAAATTATACAGGGTTTTCTGCAGCCGAGGTGCTCTGTAGCGCACTCAGAAGATAATTAAATAATTAAGAATGTATGAATGACGCTGTAAAGCGGTTTCCCTGATATTGTAATAATGCAGTCCTCTTGGGCAAAATCTTTTAAATTATTCTCTCACACTTTTGCTTTGTAATTACGCGGACGTGGATGCCTACCAGCTTCGTCTATTGTGCGGTGTGAAGCTTAAAAATATACTACGTTGCATTTAATTTTTTTAAGGAAGATAATAATAATTAGATAACGCTCATAAAATATAATGTACTAGTTATTTAAAATAGTAACTATTAAGCTTACCAAGATACACACATGAGTGCTCTTTTACTTACACGTCATTACACTCCACACTTATCTATTCAGTAATTTTAAAAGTAAGACTTGGACTAAAAAATTCTGAAGCATTTCTGCTGAATGTGGAAAACGTTCGACAAAACGGTTAGCACGAGTGGAAATGAAACGTTTTACCTCTAAAATGTCAAAGGTAGCTTCTTTGGGTTTATATTTTGCGTTTATAGCGGTCAACGGCGCGTCGAGATACGAGCAAAAAGACCTGCACCGACCGCTCGCTGCCGGGAGAAAATCTGAGGGCTTAAACAGTGCCACGTATGAAATAGTAGAGCTCGGTTACATGAAAAAGACGAGAGGCGAAATCGAGTGACAGGACCACGGCGTAGGATTTTCAGTCCGATGGTTTTTTGCAGCCTGGATTTTAGGACTGGACATTGCAGCCACAGAGACGATGCGAATTTATCGTGCCCGCTTCTCCGGCGGACGTGCGGTTCATGATTAGTTGGGTCCGACGCGTCTCACTGAATTTTTACATTTACAAAATCCCAAACTTTAGAAAATAAAACGTAGTAGGTACATCTACATACTTCATTTGAATTGAATTACATTAAATTATTCTGTTTTCATTTCAGATTGACCCCAAAGTGGCCTTCCCCAGGAGAGCACATCCAAAGGTAAGCTTTTGATAACATTTCATCACGTTGCGGTTAGACGTAAATTGAAAATTAAACCTTTATAATAAACTCATTCCGACATTGTACTACCACAAAACGGCGAAGCTGCGTAGTTAAGTTACGACACATTGTGACTGTAAAACAACTGGTTCAGCGCCGCTTGTTTACTTTCAAACATTTACACAAAATATTATTTTAGGCTGGACATAATTCTCGCTCGCTATTAAGATGTTGGTCCACGATGCATAAATAACTAAGGGCTAATAATTTAGTATGCGGGTTGTGATCTCTGGGTCGTCCATAACCTAGATAGTCCTGTGATTGAATCGCATACTCGTAACAGTCTATTTGTACAATTACCTTTTTCCCCTCATTTACGTAAATACGTTTATTTGATTTATTGAATAGAGCGGTACTTCCAGCTATGTGATAAGCTAGAGTACATTGCTGGATTAATTTATGGTTACTTATTTATATTCGAGTAAAGGTCCTTATTTATGTCTATTTCATACTTAACTTATTTGTACAGTCAGTGTCGGAAGGCCATTATTAACGTTAAAATAGTATTATGGTTCAAATCCATACTACTTACTAATACATATTATTATAAACTAGCTTTTGCCCGGGGCTCCGCCCGCGTGGATGTCGGTTATCGCGACCAAACATAGCCTATGTCCTTTTTCAAGGTCTAATCGGGGTAGATTAGACCTTGAGAAAGGACCAAGTTTGTTGTATAGTAAGTAAGTAAGTTGTAAGTTGCATACTAAGTTTCATCAAGATCGGTTCAGTGGTTTAGGCGTGAAAGCGTAACAGCCAGACAGAGAGAGTTACTTTCACATTTATAATATTGTATGGATGCTAAAGTTACGCTGTATTTTTGTTATGCTTCCATGCCTAAACCACTGAACCGGTTTGGATGAAATTTAGTACAGAGATAGATTAGACCTTGGGAAAAGACATAGACTCCAAAAAACATCTCCAAAAGAAATATATTCAAGGATATAGATTTTAGTAAGTATTTAACAATACATTTTAAAGACGATTAGATGAATTTCAAATAATTTCATTCAAATAATTTCAAATAATTTCAAATAATCAAATAATGCTTATAGAGTTAGCGGGTTGCTATAACTTAATAAACAAACTTAAAAAAAATAAGATTCACCTGATTCATTTGTGTTTTTTGTACAATTTTAAAAGTTTTGTTTGACCTAAAATATTAACTCACAATTGTAAACACTAGTTCTGCGGCTCCAGCAAGTGTAAGTTATCATTGGCGGGTGCAAGCCGCATTTAATGTAAATTGGCGTCAGGCTCGCCGCTCGCCCTAGCCGCATCCCAACGTTTTTACATTCAAGTAGCCTGATACTTGAGGCTTTATTTGACCTCGCACAGAATAGACGTTAAGCTCTTGCTTTTGTATTTGCACTGCTGAATACTAGAGTGTAGTCAATTGATAATTTCCACCCGCTCTAAACCGACGCAAGAGAGTTTCGTGAGGTGAAAATGAGAAAGTCGACGGTGTTGTTTTGTATTAACATTTATAAAACTTGTGGTTGCTGGGGCTTTTTGCAACAAGTGAATTTCCTTCAAAGATGTTGCAGATAAGGGAGTGCTTCGTAGCGTGTAGTGTTTAACAAACAAAAATATAAATAAAGTTTAGAAAAAACTTCTAACATCTGCAAATTCAAAAATCCGCGGTTAGAGTCGGCACGCTACTTCCTTCTTTTTATATGGACATTAAATGTGATGGATGGTTTTAAAACATCACGTTATATTACTCTATCCGGGCAGCCAGTGCGGTGTTGCGTGGCCGGTCAAAGGGGATGCCGGCTATGCGAATTACATGAATACATTAAGGGAGCACTGCCTCGTACATGTTACACTGTAATGCTCACGAATAAATTTAGACCATGTTCCTTCATCATAGCACCGAACGGCTATCATGTAGATATGGAAATTATGGATATAGATTCCGCTTATTATTCACTCTCAATCGATTGCTTGGCTACGGGGCTCGGCGCAGTTTGTGATAAAGTAAATTCGAAAAGTTCTTTCAAAGAAATGTTTGTTGACATAAACAATTTCCAGAAAGACCAAGATAATATTTTTTGTTCGCCTAATTAATTGCTATGATAAACGACGCACAAAATCGGATGATTTTGTCAGTGCCTTGTGGGGGCGAAATTCAAATTTCTGATTATCGTTTGCCGCCGTTTCTGTTTTCCCTTCTTGCGCAAACAATGGAAAAAAGGGGACACCGCTTTCAAGGCGCAAGCTAAGAACAAAACAAACGAATTTTTAATATCGTCTTTATCGATAATTGAGACTCTCTGGAAAACCTCTTATTTTGAAAAGTTTTAGAGACTGCAAAAGAGGAATGGTGAAAGAAAATGGAATTGGAAGAAAAAACTTTTTTCATCTTCTTTGTTTGACATTGACGGTCACTAAACTTTGTATTTTCACAGTGGATCTATTTAATTTAGAATTGATTCAGCGGTATTTAATTGTCCAGTCAGCATCTGGCAGATGACTACGGCAGATATTAAAATTTTATATTTTTTGAATCTCTCGCTTTTATACCTGTCTAATCTGTATTATTTGTAAAAAAAAATATTGGTTCCCAACTTTCTTTGTGTTAAAGACGTAATTTTTCTGTCTGTCACAATTTTCCCGCCATTCTGTAAAACTTTTTCAATAAGGAAATTATGTATTCAGTGCAATTGCTAAATATAATCTATAAATTAATTCAGAAGCAGTTTAACATTTAAACTTAGATGAAAATGAATATAGTATGAACTTGGAACGTTGCAAGTGCATGGGAAATCACGCACAGCCGCTAGCGACAAAATATAGATCTATTATTTTGTAGTAGATACAATATACAACAAGATTCTTGCGACTGAATACCGGTGGGTAGTAGGATGGGGATGCAGGGGAACAAAGGCTAATATGTCATCGCGGCCAACTTAATTGACGCGGTTTCCGCTGCGACGCAGCGGAACGCAGACGTCAGCGTTTCCTCCGCTTACATATTTATATGGAGCGACTACAATGTTCTCATCTAGCAAATCATACACATGCACGTTTAATAAAACAGTAAATTACATTCAATTTATTTTAAGAAAATATAGTTTACAACTTGGCAAGATAGCTGTATTTATAATGAATTTTAGGCTTATTAATCTTATTTAAAAACAGTTAAGAAACAGATAAAACAGGTAAAAAAACAGGTAAAAATTTAATTATAGTCAATGCAGAAATTGGTAATTGAAACATCAATTAAATAATTGAAATGTACAAAGTAAGTAGGTACATACCTGCATTTAAAAAGCAATGGGCAAACATTATATCTCTATGAAACTATATTTAACATGAGTTCCGTTCGTTTGACCGAAGTTTATAACAGGTGATTTCAATTAAAAGCTTTAATCGACCCAGAAACGGTCGCCGAAATCGGTGGCATTTGTAATCACCGCGGCGTGAGTTTATACTCTTTAATGGACTTTGCAGAAGTAGTTTCAACTCTACTTACGGCTAAGATATTTGAGGAAAAACTACCCACCACCTACCGCAGTAAGTGGTGAAGTTGCCGAACTATGGCAGACGTGGAGGGTATGGGCGGCGCGGCGCGGCGTAGCGCGCACTGGCGGGCCCACTTGGCGCGATTTAACGTGTTTCATTAAAACGTTTTGTCGGTGTAATCGCAAGTAATTTAAGTGAAGAGAGCCGAGCTTCCGACTTTGCAAGTATTTTGTGTTTTCTTTTTTAATTACTTCGTTTTAACTTTGTTGTCGGGCTTTTAAAAGCTGACTGACAGCCAAATAACGAAGTTCTTTATAACTATTTAGGGAGGATTTAATGAAATTGTAAACTTTTATGGCACAACACTTCATTAAATAGGTAACATGAACATGTGTAAGCAGTCTGTGGTATCTTTATTAACAAAAGTTAAGACTTTAAAGCAAAATATTATTTATTATAATTGTGACTTCAATTTTTGTTTCATAAGAAAATTTATGTAGTACCAAGGACCAAAGGCTGAATCAAAATAGAACTTGAAACAACTGAACCAAAGCGTTTGATGACTAAAATTTATATCTCTGATATTGCATAGTCGTATGTTTTAATAGGTATACTACAAGGGTACTACTCTCATGGAGCCAATTCTATTACACCCAACAAATTTTGGTCATTATTACTGGTAATCATTTTGGAGGAGTTCAAACACTCTCCTCTCTTGAAGAAGACGAAACACATACATCAATTTTATGAGTTGATCGGCAGGTAGTCTTTGCAACCGCAAAGCCTGCAAATTGCCGCTCAAAGTTATGTTTTACGGTGTAGAGATTGTAAGTCTCTATGCGCCGCTCCTAAAAAATCCAAAGACGGCGAAATCATTACCGGTTCTTCACTTTATCCGTACTTTGAAACAATTGCAGTACTACAAAAATGTAACTCATTACAAGTGTCATGTATCAGATTGCTCTCCGGTGTAGCAAAGTAGTCGGTCCGGAACACCACACACGCAATGACTATCGGTTTTGTCGTACATTCCACATTTTGATAGTTTATTTTAACATATGATCGATGGAAGCATATTGCATGGCATAATCCCTCGTGATAGTCAAACGGTCTGTACGTGAAAAAGCTATTGAGGAATTGCGCCTAATTGCGCAATTCAGATAAAATCGTAAGAAAATCGTTAAAAACTTATCTGAATTGTGCAAGTGGTCTATAATTTTTCTCAAATCTACCACACAATGATAGTTTGAGAAAAATACTTTTTTTTCTTTATCCAGAAAGTGCTTTCTTCTAAGTGCTTTCTAATATTTAATTCGTTGTACACCCACGAGTAACAGCTAAACTGCAATAATTTCTGTATAACAAGCTATGGTTGTTAAGCAAGGCAGTGAATGATGTAAGCGCAGCAGGCTGCGGTCTCGGGACTTATGCGCTGCTGGACGGTAGTTATGAGACTGCCCCTCTATAAGTCACCCCTATATCTGCCCATCACACCGAAGGTGTGGAGGTAGTTCTATAGTTATTAAAATTAACTGTATTGCAGTCTAGTCTATTATTAAAAATCTTTAGGTTCAATCGTTTCAAAACTATACTTAAATATATATTTTCAATAATAACCTTACACTGTAATCTTAATTGAAATCATTAGATTCGTTTTCTGGAACACGTTGATAAAAATATAGGAAATCATAAATACGAAATATTTAATTAATTATACATTTCCCTTCTTTAATCGAATTTCATGAAGAAAGAAATTCTTAGCTCTTAATCAGAGCTAAGAATTTCTTTCTTCATGCTCTCTTCTCATCAGCTCTGTAATTCTTTATACACTGATTTTATCGACGTTGATAATTATTTTTACACAACGTGTACATAATTTTAAATGTATTTTTTTTATTCCCACTCTAATTGAGAATGAGAAAAAATAGTAAGTTTTAATTAGTATACATGTAGGTAGTCGGATATTTCCCAACAAGGGACGACGCACACGATATTGAAAGGGTAGCGCAGTTAATGCCCATAAACGTCCACACTGTCAAAACAAACTCGTAAATGAGTATATAATTCACGCGACCATTCTGCATAAATCCCAACTTTTACCCAAAACTGTTCTGGCACTCAATTTATTTTTAACCTTTATAAATAAACTAAAACGAGTGGCTGTTTATCACCTCTTATCCATCGTTTTCGTAAAGGAAACAAAACGGATTGCACGCTACGCTTCTTGTGTAGCGTGATGGAGAAAACTGCGGTTAACGTTAGTATCATAAACCTGAGGTTGACACGAAGAACATATTATATGAAACTGTGAACCTAATCGTTTGTTGCCAAGACAATGTAAACTACAATAACTGTTTGAATATATTGTTTAACAAAAATTACTGTAGTAGGTACTTACTTATTTCCTAAATTGCGCAGGAGCAATCCAACACCTTTTTAACTTTTTCGAGTATTTCGATTTGTTGACTACACTATTAACTGAATGTCAATTTGTAGTCAAAATGATTGATAACAACATTTTAGTTTGAATAAACGAAGAGCTATGAAAGTAATAAGGGGAAGGGAAAAGTACGCAATACTTTAAGAAATATTATCTCCAAAACTGCGAGTCGCAAGAATCCGGTCATCTAAAGCAAAAGTTTCACCTACAAGTGGATAGCATACTTCGTAAAGAAATTGCATTTAATCATGTTGAGACCTCATAACTTTGCTTCCAGTTCGTATATTTTATGAATTTCGAACATACTTCTCGTCAACAATTACTTTAATAAAAAAAAAAACTTCTTATTATAGGCTTTTACGACAAATACTTTTCTGAAATTAAAAAGTTTGTGAAAAGTACTCGATCAGATCGTTCGTTGGTGAATTCTTTCTTGTGTCGTAGGAGTATTGGAGTAATTTTCATCAAAACTTGGTTAAGAAGTTTGTCCGATTGTATCAACTGTGTTACAATATATAAAGCTTAAATTCTGTATACTTTTTATTGTCAAGCACCGAAACAACTAACCAATGTTTAAATAAAACTTTTAATTGCTTATGTATCTGCAGATTTACTATGAAAATGTTTTAATGCAATAATAGTACTTAGTTTATGACCTGTTGTATAATAAGGATCCAAGACTTTGCCCTCAGCTTACCATCAGGCAATTAAGGTGTCCTAAAAAAAGGAATAAGGATTCTTAAAATACGAGTGTAAGTTAAATAAAACCAGCGTAGGTGAGTTTTTTTATAGTATCACACGAATGTTTTTAGAACAAAAATGATGTGCAGTTTCATGCATAATTAATATAATCTACGTAAAATGACAGAAACGTGAAGCGCTAAAATCCATTTGCCGATCGCGCATGCGCGTTGCGCTGCATCCATAGACTATATAAAAAAAAATAGTTGTAGATTATATAAAAAATATCATGATACAGTTAAATATAGAAGCGCTGTATCATCACCTCAGTCCCCAAACGAGTAGATAGTGCAGGCCGCTCAGTACCTGAGGCCAATCAGGTACTATGTTCAACAAACTCAATCTAGGACCTAAGTGCTTACTATAGTTAAATAGTAACGTAAGTGGTCATTAAAATATTATGAGTCACCGAGAAAGTTTCAATAAATATTTAAAATAAGTTTCTTCATGTAAGGTACAGACTTACAGACCAATGTGCTTCAAAAATGTGTATTGGTATATCCGTGAATAATTTATTACTTTTGTTTTAGTCTAAAGTGACATCAACTTCAATTTTTGCTCAACATTGTTTCAACTGACTATTTGACAGGAACCATGTAATCATCAGCGCCTAAATAATAGCAATATTAATTAATAACTTGAAAGTCAACACCCTTCACCCTGTCATTAGTTTGAACAGAGACGCACGAGTATATCAATCATTAGTTGCGTTATCGCGTCGGCACACGACGTGCCTTCAGCCAACTTCGTCATCTCATGTTTGTGTTATTTGTTGAATATTTCAGCGAAGACCTAATTTCATTAATTTAAACGCATGTACTAGATACGCTTCCAAGACGCGGGTATGCGCGACCGTTATTTATTCCAACCTAATAAAAAATTACACACCTTGGTTGTTAGTATGAATTTAACGTTGTAAACTGGATTTTGGAAAGACTGGGGATGAGTGTGGCTTTGCGCATGCCCACGACCGTTACTTTTCAACCCGAAATTCCTAACCGCGAATTTAATATTTAATCTCACCCTTGTCTAGAACATTTACCGGCCGAGTGTGTCCCGAAATACTTTCCCTATCTGCGGGAGAGGCATACATTGGTTAGATACAGTTTTTTAATCGCTCGACCACCACTTGACGTGCGGTCGTGATGGATGGCGGTCTGTAGCCGGGTCACGTTTTGTCATTTTATTAATACTTAAATTGGTCACCCGTGACGCGGACGAAATGTGAAGAGGACAAAGCTTAATACAACACTTTAATATTTTTGTTGCAGCTTTTACTCACGTACCTATAAAATTGGAAATTGGGTCCGCAACAAAAGATAATTCACAATAGTAATAGTTTGCGTAACCACACCATCTTGGTTTTACAGTAGGGGCACCTCGAATATTCTTATTTAATGTTGTTCATTACGATTATAAATAAATAACTACAAAATTAGAAAAACGGGACTTGAAAGCGTGACCACTGACCAACTAAACTCCCTTAGTATTTAATTTTTATAGAAAAAAATAGCATACTAAATTATATAAAGTGCTTCAAAAAATAATAATTACTACCGGTCTACACTTTAAAAACGCTGTTTGACAGAGTAAACATAAGGTATTTTAATTATAAGTAAGTAAGTAAGTAAGTAAAAACGTCTTTATTGTACACCATAGATATAACAATATAACAATATAACAATATAACAATGTGTAAAGAGGTATTACTATATAATACTGGGTGGCTTCATTTACAAGCCTCAGCATTATGTCCGGTGTGCCAAAATAACGGCATACACCCACACAAATAGGTACCTACGTCTCAAAACATAATATTAGCGAAGTAAGTTAGCAAGCGCAGTCCGTCCTGGGTTAATGGGGTGTCAAAGCACATGATGGGTGGTCCGCCTTACGAGTTACTAGCTCATCAGGAGTATGCCGACGATCGCACCGACGCGACACCCTTTTATTGACACTCAGTTTTACACTGAAATATGAACTGAGGTAACCAGAAAATAGAGGCTGCTTATAGCTACGTCGTAGTAATTTATCACCTATATTTTTAAAGTAAATGACCTGCAATATGTACCGCAGTTCTAACACTAGAATAATGTAGATTCAAGCGATACTGAAATATTCATTTATTCATTCTCATTTTCCGGATGTTCTTTATGATGGAGGTCGAAAAATTATACGCTACTTATTCTGAATGTAGCTCTTTTTACATACCCGGGCGTATTTGAAGATAACTACCGATGTAACTCCAAAGTAAGGGGTAGATAGTGTTTTTTTATAATATAATTAATTAATAATAGATGTTGTCCATGTGTGCCCGGACTGCCCGTCCCTGTGTGCAGAACAATAGTGCCCGGAATACGGCAATAGGCTCACCCTCTATTACATGGGACCTAATACAATGATTGGTGAAATGTGGGGGTTAATTTCACCTGTGCCTTACCCTCCGGTGATAAAGGCGTGATTATAATGTATGTATAATAAATATAAAATATGTAAGTTTGTATCCATAACAGACTTACATTTTTTTGTCAAAACATACTGCACATGAATGCACGGACTGTGTGATGCAAAACTCTAGACAAGAATTCAGTAATATGAGTATCTAATTAAGACATTTTTAATCAAGATATAGATAAGCAGTGCTAAAGTATGTTATATTCCATTAACACATATTACACGATATTTTGAAAATCTATAAACACAATTTGGTAGCTAAAAATAATAAATACTTCAGTAAATAAGTGTTTTATTTTTCTACAAAATGTTAATATAGGTTCGATATTTTTACAGGTGTATCGTGAGACGAAATAATATGAATTTGGAAAGATAAACATTTTTACAAGACAAGAAAGTACAGTATCACGTAAATAATTATGTATTTCTTTACTTTGTATACTTTTCAATTGCCGCTTTTATTCACTAAGAGGATCTAAATAAGTAGCATGAACACGTTACAAAAACCACAATATTGAAAATATCGTTTATATGTATGAAATGAATGTGAATGTTATTGAATTAATATTTAAGTAGGTACAGAGTGAAAGGACCATACTTGGCAAATTATATCAAAAATGAAACCTGATTCGTGAAATTCAGCACAAAATTAAATTCAGATTTAATTCTAGATTGCGACTTTTAGAAGCTGTTCACGCACTCGAATAGTTTAAAATTTGTCCTAAAATTTACCGCAATATTCAAAAAGTTTCAAGTACAAAACTCTTTTAATAACAAAGTACTTTACAAAGACATCTCCAATATAACACGCGAGTGTGTTGTAAAGGACTAATGACACGTCATCGCACGAGTCCACCCACACGCTCCAACGATCACCGAACACTTCTCCGGTAATAAGTTTATCGACCATCGAGACTAGAGCTCATTTCATCTTTTTAACCGCTCGGGTGGGTAGCATTAATGTTTCAAACTAGCTTTAGATAGTTTCTAGCGAGTGACTTTTTCAAATTTAGTTATTTTAATAGAATTCATGTTTGCATAGTTGCTGAATACGACAATTTAAAAAAAATGCTATTGTGCATACATAAGATATCATTCAAGTAATGTTTATCCCCAACATATTATATTAAAAGAAAATTAATTTAGTTCTTTTGAGACTCTCTGAATCGAACCAGTATACCTACAGTACGAGCTTCCTGTTCAAAATATTTCAGCAGTGTTTATATTTATCCAAAAAAAAATACAAAACAAAATAAATTAGTAAATGGTCAGTTGAATAGGTACTCACAATATCCTATAGATGATATCTATTTTACTAATAAATAACGTCTACCAACTCATGTTATGTATTTTTATGATAAAGAAAATTAAATTAAAGCTGATTGAGTAATTGCCTAGAAAACTTTCTCATCACAATATTACTTCAGATTATTCCCCACCTGTTCTTCCAACAAACAATCAGGTCCAAGTAATCCAAGTACCTATATAGCTTTTAACGATTATTACCTACTACTTGGCTGAGGTCACGACTTTCCTTACACAAAGGTCACGAAACATCTGGAATATATTTGTTAAGCTTATCAATCTATTGTGTCATCTAGAACAGACAGAATAACATAAAAATAATGTCAATTTCTATTGGGTGATGAACGAAAGACTCATGATTTCAAAACGGTACCACCATAATTTTTTACCCATTTGCATCAAATCGAAATAAGAATTGCATCGAGAAGCTTGCCAACAAGATAATACAATCTGTACCTCATCTTCTGTACAATATAAAACTCTCAACCTGCAAAGTAAATGCACCTTCAAAAAGCGAAGAGTAGCAATCTAGCGAGGAATAATTTTTCCGTGCGATTGCGATGCGATGTTTTGGCGCATCGTTCGACAAATAGCCGCGCTGCGTCGCAGTCCGCAGGGCGGTTTGCTGACGCTACAATATCTGCCACCCGCTCGCAGAGGCACCGGCAACTACGAAAAAATGCCGAGATTGGCGAGGAGAACGCCGCAGCCTTGGGGTGTCGGCCGCCAATTCGCTACGTTGCAACACGAAGATTGTACCGTCTGTTTTGTTTGCCTCTTACCATCTTATTTCCGCCTGGAAAAATTGCATGAAAGTGCATCTGACTTAAAATTGGCATTTTGCAAGTTTCCAAAAATGTTCTGTTAAAAAAACCAACAACTTCGTGGAGAACTCCGATTTCATGAGAGATAAACACTAACCACGTAGAATAAAAATGTGCTTGGGGACAATAAAATTCATGTCTCGAATTTTTCAGCTGCAAATGATAGTTAACTTTATCTAGTTAGTAGTTAAATAGCTCATTCTCATTCTTGGAAACGTTCCCTAACGTAATAAACGACAAGAGTAGGAAGCTTCGCGTGAAAGTTGAGAGCGTATGCTATCTCATGCAAATTACAGCAGATTTATCATAAGACGTCTCCGTAATTGCGACGTGAGGAGATATGGCGGGAGCGCTTAAAGCCACTCTCCAGAAAAAAGGCAATTAAAGGGATAAACTGGAGCAGTTAGGTCGGGCGTCACGCTTGCGATATCTCTGGAGAGGTGGCGGTAAGTCGCGAGAGTGCGGCGCGACGCGGCGCGACTCGCTGCGTGCGTGCCCGCGCGCCACCCGCCTTCAGACCCCACCGAACATGTAAAGGGCGTGGAGCAATATCATAGACTACAGACTGGAGACGGGGGTGGAACATCCGCCACTGACGCTATTGCACTTGAAGCTTTACAAAGCTAAAAGCAATACAGTTATTTGATTTAAGTCGGGTGTGTACCACCGCCTTCCGCTGGATTGTGTTTGTTCTGGTTTGGCAGATGTCAAAGTTGTATGTTTTGAAACAGAACCACTCTGTTGTTTGCCATGTTTGTTTCGGGATAGATTAGGTATTACTTACCTATAGGTATGAACTTATATAACAAATGTGATAACATACAACACTATCATATTATTTTGAAATTATGTACGTTTCATGATATCTACCTGTATACTGACATAGTAGACATGCTGTTTTACAGTTATGTTGTTACTATGAGCTGAAAAATAAATAAATATACTATTCTATTCTTATAAGGTGACAAGAAAACAACCCGTCTGAGTAAGAACTAGTTAGAGACAAACCCTCGCTAGGCTTGATGAGTCCTCTGTTACTAACTGACTCTACATGTCCCTGAAAATGTTTAGTAGTCTTATTTGTTAACAGGAACTTTTATTGGGTTTTCAACGACGAATTGTCGGCATTAAGATATGATTTGTCTGTAGGTATTGGAATTTGTACCGGTCATCAGTTGCGACCACCACTTACACCTCGTCATTGAAATCAATAATCAAAATGAGATTCATCAATATATTTTGCGTACGAGAACGACATGTGACATTCAGTACGGTAATTAATGCAAATCATTGGTTGGACGTGCGATTGATTCCGGACTAGCGGAAAGCCGATCAATTACGTTAATGAGCTCCTGGATCCATATCGCTGACATTTCAATATTATGCAAATGCTTACGTTTATTTGCTGAGTAAGGCTGACCGTACACGTTCAGTTGCCAATCTGATAGGGAATTGCAATCAAAAATCATCAATATATTACAAAATTCTGCACTCTCTCTATTTAATCTTCCTTTGAACGCAAATCTGTCAAAGTAAATAATAAATACAGTTTTTATTTGGCATTACCGGCTTTTGATTTGGCAGGGTGCTAGAAAATAAGTGAGAGTCCAACTTGGACCAGTTTCATTCAGTTTTGTAACACTTTCTTTCTATTGTACATCGCACTGATATTTTGAAACAAAAGTGATGATAATCAACCCGTGAGTCTTATGTAAAATAAAAGAACACTTGTTGCAATTAAAGCTGTTTGTGTTCATAAAATACCTATTCAAACTATTATTTCCATTTTAACTAATCTTAAAAGATATTAAGCTATGGACATGCACTGTGCGATAAATTTGGCTACGTCCTTATGATCTTCTTGTTTGGATCCTATTACAAAAACACCTGTACAATTTCATTTTTAGACCCTTTTTTCAAAATGTAATAATCAATTCTGTTGGACTTTATATTTCGTTTCGACCACAAAATTTTAAACCTCTAACATAGACAGATTGGAAAAAGATCTTTAGTATCTCCAAAAATATGTGTTCATTTGCTATTCAGTCCAAAGCAATCCGATATTACCCGGATTCTAACTCTTCTTCTCGACGTACCAAATCAAAAACGGAGTACCGTACAATTAGTAGTAGTAAAACAGCAGTTCGTATATTGTCAGTAACTGCAGATACGATATGAGAATTAAATTGCTCCGTCTGGAGTAATCCTAATACCAACTGGCATTCCCTCGATATGCACCTTAAAGTTATTCCCGCGCAATTTGCCGATTACTTTGTATCCAAACGGCTGTAACATTTTAAGGGGAATCTGTTATAATGAATCTCGTCTGTTTCTGCTGCACTGGTTCGTGTTTGTATAACATGTTGAAGAAAGTCTATTTGAAAGTTGTAACTTTGATTGGAGATAAAAATTGTAGTAACTATTAGTGACGATGCATCATCATTGTCATAGCGATTTCCTAGTAGCACTTCGGAGTTCGTTTATTTTTTTTAATTGGAATGTCGGCTTTCGGAAGCTACTGCCATCTCATCCCCGAACCTGAGCCTCTTCTGTTGTTTAGCAGGTATACTGACTTACATGTGAGGTTGGTTTGGGCCCTTTGTAGGACCCTCTACACCCAATGTTCACTTAGCATAACATTTTCATTTAGAGAAGGTACATCTTGCATTCATCGTAATTATAATAAATGTGTTGGTTCACGTCGGTAAAGTTCTAAACTCGAGATACAATTACGGGTTTAAATCGTGCGCAGAGGTTTCAAATACAAAACTGTAATTTTATGTTATACGGAATGACGCTTGATAAAATGTATAAATTAAATACTATTTTAGTACATCTCAAGTAACTTAATTATTCATGATAAATGTACCATGGAATGATACGATATTACATGTTTGAACATGTGATTTCATATCAGTCCATGGTAAAGGATCATTTTAATCTGATCATTCGTCTGTGTGAAACACATTTCGGATTAACTAGTTTCCCCTAGGCTACTCTAGTAGCAGACGCACTTAGAACGGATTAGTTTCAGTCAACTAGCCTATCATAGACAGTAGCCAACAATACTCAATATAGTAGTCCGCTTTCAGCTACTCCATGATGTTCGATGATAGTATTACCATCTTCATTGCAACATTTACGATAACTATCCTACTTCCGACTATTTTTAGAGATGTAAAATTTTATGAAAATATTTGGATGTTTATTATTCAATCTCGCTGTAATGGCTGAACGGATTTGACTGAAATTTGACACAGGGATAGATTCTAGTCTGGAATAATATATAGGTTACTTTTTGCTATGGTGATATGTTCCCATAGGTCGCGTGAACGGGGTCAATATAGTTCTAGTTCAACTATTAATTTATAATATTTATGTTGACTTCAAAGGTGTTAAGCAAGTAACATTCTGTATGATCTCATGAGATGATATCAAACATTGGAAAATACCCCCTAGGTAGCTTCTAATGTTTGATATTAAAGACTACAGGTGATATTCCCAAATAAGCAACCTTCCTAGAACTTTAGTAATCATATTTTTCAACGGAATCACAAAAATATGCGATCAGTTCAGCCCCTATATAAAACAACAATTGAATAGCATGAACATGAGCCACATTTGAATGAAATAAATTTGTTTTTCTTTGAAATAAATAAATTAATTAATTAATTCATTCATTCATTGGGATAAAAACGTACCTATGACGTAAACTTACTAGGAGTTGTTTTTCATTACCTAAAACAACAAAGAGGTAAGTGTAATCTTCACCAGTGTATTGCCAGCCGTATTCCATATCGTAAGCCGATCAATGGCTAATGAGCCCTAGGTGTATCGGAACCGTTTCAATATTATGCAAATGCTATCAGCTAGCTGAAAGCCTTGGTCTCCGTAACGTTAGTTAACGATAACGAAAGCGTTTCTAGTACCTACGGAAATTGTTTATTTTCATGATTATTATAGTGCGGCATAATACATTCTAAAAGATATTCCAATATCCTAAGGATAGTTTTTATCTTGATATAGGCTGAATAAAGAAGTCCTGGCTTGACGTCGTGGAGGGTGACATGCGTGCAAATGGTCTCACTACTATGGATGCCCAAGATCGTGCGAAGTGGAGGAGGAAGAGCCGGAAGGCGGACCCTGAGCTCCGAGGTCATCTTGGCCACGGATGCAATCAGGATAATGCGTCTACATGAGAATGATGAGGCTGAATAAACTGCTATTTTGATAATCAGAAATACTACCTTTACCTACGCATAGTCCAATACGCTGGGCCACTGTTCATTTAATAAGATCCGCAGAGCAAAGTGATTATTTTCAGATAGCTCTAGCTAATGTTTGGACCTCTGAGTAACCTATTTGAAATCAAATCAAAATCAAAAACAAAATATGCACCTTGGTGAAAAGTGCATGGCTTCTGCTGCACAGCACGCTAAATATGGTATCTGTCTAATAGTAAACAGTAAACTAAATCTTTGGTATACTTGCTTGTAAATAGTCGTATTAAACCTGAAAAGGGCAAGATGGTTTAGTTCTAGCACGGACTATTTACTTTGTTTACGTAATAAGACTGGCAGTAGTAGTAGGTACGGAGAGAGTAACGTTTGGGAAAACGTCATTTCGCTTGGAGCGTAAAACACAAACTTGGTTTTCCCATACCACTGGGTATAAATAACAGTAGGTACTCACCACAAGGCGCACGATACAAAGATATTTTTGGGACTTTGTTGACTTGTTTGGCGTGCTGGTTAAGCATTCAACTATAAAAGGTAACATACATACAGTCACGCCTCTTTCCCAGTGGGGTAGGCAGAGACCACAGTTTTCCACTTGCTACGATTCTGGCATACATCTTTCGCTTCTTCTACTTTCATAATTGTTTTCATACATGCTCGCCGGTTTCGGGTACTCTTGACATGTCCCTTCTTTAATATGTCTTCAATCTGTCTGACATACGTATGTCTAGGTCGACCTCTACCGGGTTGCCCATTCACCCTCGCTTCATAAATCTGTTTTCTTTCGTCCATCCTCTCCACGTGTCCAAACCATCTAAGCATCCCTTTCTCTATCTATCTAGCAGGTAAATACGTCATTATCTTCACTTTAGCGTTGTTCCTGGCATCTAGGCAAGTGTGCTTCAGCGTTGGCCACATCGTCACTTATCAACAGGTGAGATAGTCGTCAAACGTGAGCATATCGGTCATATAAAATTTGGGGCCCGCTTACGTCTTCGTTTAGATTTACTTATACGACATTTATGGTCCCAACCTAAACCCGAGAGGAGCACCTGCCCAAGAGCCTTGACAATCAGAAAGTGTCGGTACATTAGCAGATTGACAAGGCTCTGGCGCAGGATTGCAGGTGAGGTTAACTTAGACCCTGGAGATTTTTGGTAGGACCCCCACTAGAGACGATTCACACAAGCGATATAAAATTTGAGTTATATGAGTATTTGTAAAGAATAGAATAATACCAAGAATTCATATATAATAGTGGGCTAAAAAAACCATGGCACCGTAAGAAATTATTATTTTACAAAGTATTAATATTATTATTCACATAATATATTTTGGTGAATGGATATAGATATAGAAAAATTCATTCTACCTAAAATTAGTATTCCTATTTAGTCCTTATTTCTCTGGTCTTTGCTCATAGCAGGCTAGATCGACGTCTCTATTAACAGAAGAGTACAGTTGCCCACAAACTTATAAAGACCCACTAACTCTAACATAATAGAACCAACAGAATAAATCCAGAGAGAAAACATCAGAGCAATATACCTCAATGTCGAAAACGGCGGTTGTGCCCACTTACAATATTCCACTTATGTGCAATAAACTGTATCAAACAAATAAAGGACTACTATAAGCGTTCTTGTTGGACGTAATATCATGTTAGTAGTCATAAAAAGTACGCGGATTGAGTGTAAACAAGGGTGGGCTGAGATGTAGGAACCGCAATGCACCAAAGTGACGTAGTTCCTTGTAGGGTGACACTGACTGGCTCGTTTATCAAAGTCAATATCGGCTGTCGTACATATAGGCTGCGTAGTACGCGTGTGTGCCTTTATATCATTGATTTTGATGGGCTTCTGACGAACTGGTGGAAGCAGTTTTTCGAGGATTGCTTGTAATCGACCACAATCTCGGAATTTCTTCTTTATGTCAGGAGATTACCTGTCATTGCCTGTATTACAATCATCTATGTGATATAAGTTCTTAATTAAGTATATATAAATATTGTTTATGCGAGTCTGAAATAGTACCAGTCCTTATTTAACTATATTAATATAGATACAATATAAAATGTCTCATTCAGTACCGATGCTGGAAAAATCTAAAAGAGCTATAAATATGCGATTAGAAAAAAAAATCAATATTTTCATGTGCATACAGGTAGTGAAGATATTACATTACGGGACAATTTTACAAAACTGTTATAAAATAAAATTCACTGCCCGTTTTCGTCTACTGCAGGTAAACTTGACCAAAGGAACCCGCTTGCCATTTTTATCCATCACTATAAACTTAGTGATGGATGAAAATGGCAAGCGGGTTCCTTTGGTCAAGTTTACCTGCATTCCCATCGATTAAAAAAAACGTGAGAATGCACTCCTATTAATTTTTATACTAAGTATACTAGCGGGCCTAGAAGATGTCTTTTCGTTTGATTTAAGTCGATTGCTGCGCCACCTTTTGGGTCCAATTTTAAATCTATACCTTCCAAGGTCCTTCTCAAATGCATAACTACACTATGGTTTTTTTTTTTCAAAATCAGTTCAGCTGTTTAGTAGAAGTTTTGTGACATACACATACACGAGTTGTTATAATGTATATCAGAACAATTCAATAGTATAAAATTGATTTCAGTTATTCTCATTTTGCAAAATGTTAAAACAACCTACTAGGCCTCTACTTTGTAACTTTAATATAATTTTGAATGGATTCTGAGATTGAACATTGACTTCAAACAACTAAAATGATACAACTTTTAAGAAATATATTTGAAATAAATCTGAAAGAAAGAAAAATCTATTTGATTTATGATATGATGAAAGAAAACTAACTTAACTTTCTCTTGTATTACATTAATAAATAAAATATCACGCATTTAGGTATGTAATATAATTTAAACTTCTGAAATATAAAAACAATGCAACAAGACAGCTCAATCGATTTGTTTTTTACTGAACAAGCAAGTAAAGCCAATATCAATAGGTATTACTTGAGCTACAGTAGATATCAGGTTAGTACCTACACTTAGTAGCGCACCTGAGCAATGGAAATAACAACACCTCTCATTTTACTCAGGGGAAGGTCTTGCATGTTCTGGACAGTATTCCGTGTCGGTAAGATTCACTAACGTTTTGCTTACTTGGCTCATGTGTGCTTTCTGCTAATCAGAGACGTGGCTGGATAGCAGAAAGCACAGTGGAGACATGGCTACCTAACAACAGGCAGGAATGATGCACAAGACCGTACTGCCCCCCTAGACAAGTGGCAATTCGTTGCTCGGCGTATGATGGAATAGAATGACAAATATATAGGATTTGATGTTTTTGACATTCATTGACGCCTGTCATATACGTCAAATCCCATACATTTGGCATTCTAATCCATCACACGCCGAGCAACGAATTGCCACTTGTCTAGAAGGGCTGTACACTGCACAGTTACTAACACATTAACCGGACTGTACGGGTAGGAGTTTAAAAAAAAATAGATATCCTGACCGGCTTCTCGGTCTATACGAGACAGAACAAATGACATGCTATTGTTTCTCGCGCGTTTCCCAATAAGGAAAGGGGTTTACTCTCTGTTTAAAGGGAAGGGGATTCGTGAGGTTGGTGGGATAGCTCTGCACCGACGACTTCCACGTTTCACAAACTAAGCACAAAACCAACAGTCAAAAATAGGAAGTTAAGGCAAATAAGAACAACTCATTGAAACCTTGGCTATTTTGTCAGAAGTGTATTAGAATTTTTGTTATACACTGAATTAAAAATGAAATTATAAACGATTTTTCGTCCTAAACTTAGTTCCGGAGCTATCACATGTCGGGAAACTTATTTGAATAACAACGCATACAATAAACGCTCCCGTGCATAACAGTACGAAGGCGTTTGACAGGAACAGAATAACCGGATCCATATCGCAAGAAACAATACAACGCGCAATACTGACATAAATCAAATTTTTGTATTCGTACGGACTCGATATTTCTAATATTAAAACGCAAGTCACGACAGGGTCTCGCGTCTCGGAAGATCGCCGCCCATATAGTCGACAACTATTAAAAATAGAGAACACTTCTGAGCGTATTTCAGTTGTCATATTTCACGGTTTGGCCGATGCTGTATAAACACGTTCCCCGTTCAATCATCCAGCGATAGGCGGCGCCGGTGCGAATAAATCAAGTCTCTCACTTTTTCACCTGCCACACACAAAAGCTTTCGCACTGAAACTTGATTCGGGTTATTTCTGACGAAATATCAGCCTATTTGTTATACTATTGATACGGACGCACGTGCGTCGCGTAAGTTTGTACTTGTTGACGAGAGGGGATTGAGTGAAAATTGCTTTCCGACAATGTGCATAGAATTTGATGGCACCCGGTGCCGACTCACGTGGATGTTACGGGTTTTTTCGATGAAAGTAAGTTCTGATATACCACAACAGGTATGAGATGTCAGATTTATATCAGTATTACGGCACCGGTGGTATTAATTTATTAAAAAAAAAATGGTTGACTGGTAGAGAATGCTTGTTGCATTAAGTCCGCCTATGTACCTACTTGTGCATGAAGTTCTATAAATAAAAAAATAGCATGAAATTTTCAACAATAAGAGCTGATTGCTATGTCCATAAAAATACATAAGTAGGTCTATTATCATACGATACTTTGAAAATATTATTTATGTTGGTACTATAAATTTCATTCGCAGTCAACATAAAGACGTATTGTGTGCTATAATATTAATCACATGGATTACAATGCGACGCTTAATAGTAAAAATATTAATATTCATTTCCTAGTTTGTAATATAAAATGCGAGAGTTTCAGTGGATGGATTCTTGCTAGTTATCATGCCAGATCGGTTCAATACTAAAACTAATAAAAGAAACATGCACAATTATTTTTGGGCTTAAAAATAAATTTTAAAAGTCAATTTAATGGTTTCAACTTACATCATTTAACAAGCTAGACTTCCTCTTCATATTGAACAAACAATTTTGAAATTGAAGTTCATGATAGACTAAAATAGGAATGATAAATAATTTAATCCTACCGCTAATGATTCTAGTGTACCTACTATCATCACAATTTATTACCAAAAATACCTTCTTTTCATAAATAAAACTAAAAGCAGGGAATAACTAGTTGTATGGCTTAAAACGTACATGCAAACATTTTCTTAGATGTTAAGCATAAATAATACACCGCGCTTCCAACGAGAATCATCCACTTTAGTAAAATACAAAAATATATTCCACAGCTATCTAGATTTACTACAACACTTATCTCGTAATATAATTCATTTTTCTTCAAAAAGAAATACCGCGTAACATTGAGACGTGACTTCCCTATGCATAACGTAAAATCTCTTTACTTTATCACAAACATAACAATAACTCAAGCAACTCGTTGATACCGACAGTGTATCGCGCACCGTAAATATCATACTTGAACACCTTCAGAACGTAATAACTCAATTATGGGGTAAAAACGCGTCACGTATCATTGGTGATAGCACAATCTTGGATCACAATCTAGGTAAGAAGCGGTAAGGCATCTCAGTGCGGCGTCGGTAAGTGCCTCTTTAGACTACGTAGCCTCTTACGGCGACGGGGGCCGATAGCGTAATCCGAATCGACGTGTATTGTGCGTCACCACGATCACGCCGTTCGCCAGGCGCCAAGCGGACTATTCCGAGAGCCTATAATCTTTGCCGTAAATGGATTTAATGCAAATTTCTTCACGGCCGTTTCAATAGACTGATAAAAATTGTTGCTTTACTCCTTCTTTGTTATTCAAATAAGTTGTTGGCTATATGAGAACAATATTGTACTCCGTTAATTTCTCAACCGATATAATAAAATTATAATCCTATGAATAGATATTATAAATTTAAAAGTTGGTGATGATGGGTAAATCTGGCACTGGAGGCTACTTTTCATCTCGGGAATAGGTTTATAATATGGATCGCAAGAACGGGATCAACATATCAGTACATACCCAGGTATAACCCGCGCCACGTATCTTGGACCTAAAATGTGCTCAAAATGTACCCTATGCGCGCAGTACACATTTCTTGGGTGTCTTTTGAGGATAGCACGGGATACTATTGCGGTAGACGAACCCAAATTCACCAAACATAGACTATTACAAAGCAATCCGCGGGCGCCAGAGCCTCGTATGTCTTACGATTTAGGTCCAAGATACGTGGCGCGGGCTATAATACAAATAATTACGATTAAATGCAAATATTTATGCACGATTTTAGACAACCCACCCGCGACACTTTCGAGTTCATTCCCATTTGTGTCTTTCGCTTGGGAAGACGGTGATCAATTCAGCTCTCTCACGATATCCCATCGAACCTTTTTATGCCCTTTTTGAAATCCAAGAAGCTCCCATCTAATTAGTGAATACATGATTCAACCCACAGGTGGAAGCATATTTTTTCTCTACCTATGCACTCCAGGTAATTAACGAAGATGATGTTATATAAGTGTATTATAATGACTAGAAAAAAGCATACAGTGCTCCATTAGATAGATAACAGTAATATATTTTAAGTAGAAAACGCAATTTAGATGATAAAGTAAAACACGGAAACAGCAAGCGTAGTTTCAGTAAAACGTATGTACAAGATTTAGTAAACAATAACATTGTGTAAGCAAATGTGAAGTACACATTTTTATTACCAGTAGTAGTAGTATTCCCGGAATTTCGTCGACGTGGGTTTCCTTACAAGCTTCAGAAGTTCATAATATGCAATAAGGAAAGAGTTATATCAATCGAATGACTTGTTTTTCCGTGATATGTACAAACTAAATGCTGTCCTAACCTAATATACGAGAAGACATCACGTATTAAACAAGATATATTACATTTTGTATTGTTATTAGTAGAGTGTTTGAGGGGTTCGTGGCTATGTGGTAACCGAGTAGGTTATCACATTGCAATGTTAAGTACAACTAGCTAATTCGGTCATAGGATGGGCGACCATTCTTAAGACATTGAAACCCCTCCATGCCTCGGAGGAGTAGTTGTCGATCCCGGTTGTTGATAAAGTTTGACAACTATGTAGTCTAACTACAGATATCACCTCTAGCAAATCGGTTGTGGAGGTCAGATAGCAGTCGTTTCACGGAAAATGTCAAAGTTCAGTCGCGTTACAATTAGAGAAAAACCTGGTGTGTTATTCACTCTGTACTCATTCTTTCTGCCTAAAATACCTTAGCAGGCCCTTTATAATACATTATATTCAGTTTACGATACAACTGAGTTGAGTAGGTATATAAGAAAGACCCAGGTAGTAAACAAAATTTACAGCCACACTTTCCAAGCATAATATTTTGAATTCAAAAAATAATAACAGCAATCATATCCTATGGAACAACTTTAACATATTTTACATCTTTTTTATTATTTTATGAAAGGGTTAAAAGCTAAGAAAATCAATAAATTAGAATATATTAGCCTAATTTTGTTTTGACTGTATAAAATAAGAAACTCTTTACGAGCATAAAATTGTATTTTTATTGTGTAACTTTTATAGCTCCTGCTAGCAATATTACAATAATTGTATCTCAAAGTTCAATCTGAACTAAAATGAAACACTGCAAAGCACTCGGTCAAATACGCGGATTGCGGAGAAGGGTGTACTTAAATGAGTAAGATTTACATAAACACAGCTCTGTCTTGCGGCTGTTATCATTCAATTAAATAAGATTTTGCGATACCAACGCCACACCTGTTACGTGGACTGAAAATCTATTACGATTTCTTATAACTAATGATTGTTCTAAATTCGAAACTTTGAGTTTCTTTTGATTGTTTCTCGTATTACTTGTTTAACTTTGATTATCGAATTGCGTAAAATTGAAATGAGTTTGTATACTTTTACAGTTACAAGCTACCAAATATTTTGTTAATGACTGATTTTGAGGGGGCCACGATTTACTCGTAAAATTGGATAGTAATGATAATAATAAATAAGTTTGGGTCTACGTCTGAGAGCTAGTAAGGGTTAAGTAACAGAGGTCGACGTATTTGATGAGCTAGAGAATAGACAGCCAACGCATGACAGGCGCTCATGGCGCCCATTTACGGGTGATTGAAAGAGAAAGAGGCGGTATTGGACGGTTAGCAAGAATGTTTGGTAACTTTTAAAGCGGATTTGCTTGACGCTACACTAACAGACGCTCGGCTCCTATGCTAATCGCCCTGATGCCTCAGTCGACTGTTCCCACCTCATGGTAGCTGAAGCTGGCGCTTCCTTTTTGACTGCCTCTGTGGCGTAGCGGTAGTGAACGCGGCTGCTACGCAGGAGGCGCGGGTTCGATCCCCGCTCAGTGCCAATATTTGTATGCATGAATAATAAATATTTGCATTGGTCTGGGTGTTTCTATGTATAATATGTATGTATTTACAAAAAAAAAAGTATTTAAGTATGTATATCCCCATTCTAGATTCCATAACACAAGCTAATTAAGCTTACCATGGGTCTAGATAGCGTTGTGTAGAATGTTGTAGAATATTTATTTATTTATTTATTTATTCCTTGCCGTCTTCTTCTGTAGCCAGCGTGATATGTCATCAGCATCACGCTACGCGCCATGATGTATTTTATTATCAAATATTACGAGTTAGCGATTAGCGACCTATCCACATCCAAAATAAGAACTTAAACGAAAAAAGTAGTTGGTTTCATTATATAGGTACCTATGGTATAGTACCACGATGATGAAGGATCAATATGCTATTACATAATTCTGGTATCGCTCATTCAATTTCTTTTACAAAAAATCAGGTTTGGAATTTTCGTATTCCCGTTAACGTTTACGAGCCGCTGTGATCAATCTTGATTTAATAAAATGATAATGACGTCATCAATATAGCCTCTTATGAAATCCCATCATGTTATTGTAAAGACTATTCATATTCAAATAATGTTATACGAGTAGAATGTATTTTTGGGTATGGTATTGGGAAATATAAAAAATACAACGAGTATATTATATGTAATTCATCACAAAAAAAATCTACGAGTATCTTGTGGCATATTTCATCAAGAGTGAATGGGTTCTCAGTCCTGCTTTGTCTGCTCATTCATAAAATCCATTTTTAATAAGTCCTCTTTTTTTGTTAGTGGCGCTTCTATAACTTTTTTGACATCTTGTCCATATCTATTACTTATCAAGAACGTTGTCCAATTTTTCGCTTATTTTCAAACTTTCTATACTTATAGGTGCGTCAAACATCCATTAGATTATTTTCATACTGTTATAATAGCGCTACATAAAGAACTATAAAATATATTAGGCATCATTGGCTGTTTCTTAAAAGAAAAAGAAAATTAAATACTCAATTTACTAGAAAAATAAAAATGGACTTCAGTGTCATAACTTATAACACGGTTCATTTTAATTTCAAATCTAAAATGCGGCATTGATAGGATCTTACACTACTGATGGTGGAGGTGAGCGCTGATGCATCACAAGGTGGCCACCCTAAACCTAAATCTGGGTCGCGGGTGCGCATTTTCTTACATAACTTTTCAACTCCTATCATTCTCATACCATTTAAAGTCATAATGATCATTCTTCATAAAAATTTTACAAATAAATATTGAAATATATAATCATTGAAATTCATAATATCACCACTTATCATAAATTTGTTGTTACTAATATTTGTTTTCATATATTTGTTTTTACTAATAATCGAAACTCATAATCATTTCAATAAATAACTTTTTTTTTTTTATACCACTTAGGTGGCAGACAAGCATACGGCCCGCCTGATGGCTTAATCATAAGTGTTTTTATCCGTATTTTCCGTATCCGACTTGGATAGATTAGGTTAGAAGGCTAATGCGGGAGCGGAGCGGAGCGAAGCTCCCGCATTAGCCTTCGTGGTTATTTTTTTTTATAACCATGCAGAACTATATTTAATCCAAAAACAAATTTAAAACAAAATTTGTCACTCTAGAAAAATGATAATATGAGTTAAAATATTTTCTTGGTAATACCCTTTATTAATACAAAAATTATGATAATTGAATGTAATGAAGAAAAAAGTTATGAATAAAAAAAATATGATCACTAACGGTTATGAACTCCGTTGTTAGGAATAGAAATGTATGAATAAAAAATATATGAAAAAGAAAATTATGAAGAGTGATTATTATGAGCACAAATCGGTAGTAAGACAAAGAATAGGATTTAAAAGTTTATGTAAGCCAATATGGACCCCTGGGTCGCAAGTCCCAGTCGCCGCCACGGTGTTCCTCTCTGTATCACGCGATGGACCCGGCGACCGCACGGTGAATCCATGGAGTGCTGAGAATCGGATCTCTTGAGTACATGAACTGAAAATAATAAATAAGTTATGATTAAGAAAGACAAAAGCCTACATAATAATAAAGTAAAACCGAATACGTATAACATCTTCACTACAAATTATTCAAAACTTACTACTCTTAGAATAGTATTTGTACACTCACTATATCAGTTCCCATAATATTCTTTCGCTTAGTAACAAATAAGTTGGAGTAAGTTCGGGTGAAATGCGACACAGCTTACGGCGCTTTGTCATCGTGTATTATACCCGTAAGCCCTCAGTTGAGATACTTACCAAATATACTACGTTCTATCTTTGTCTTCCCATATTGGTGCATTGTAAGGATATGGAATCTGAAATTTTCTATCATATATTTCGCATATTTGATAAATAAGACGCGAGTTTATACGGCTTTGCAATTTGCTTGAGTAGTTGTGAATTTTAAATCTATTTGGATGGAAAGCGATTGTTTCTTCCTAGAATGTTTTTATATTTATTTAGTACTCTGGAGTACACTAATCATAACCAACTAAATGCACACAATACTCATAATTTTGGAAGCTAGTGAAAAATGGCAGTGATTCTTTTATTTTTCTATTGGACATATTTTTCCATGTCCATAATTCCCCAGAAAAAGCAAAGCGCCCTAAAATATTAGGGAATTATGGAACTAATAACATCTCAGAAAATTACATTCTATCCACATGTAACATTTGGGTGACTCTATCGCTGTAAATAAACTCATATATTTTTACAGTTTGTTAAATGTAAAGTGCGCTACATAAATTACCATGATTTGTGTAAACGCACTAAACCGTCGAATAACAATACAAAAATAAACAATTAACTGGATTATCTTGTAAATTCAAACCCATTTATTTTACTTCACCATTTTAAAACGACTACAACACCATTCTATATCCATGACATTGAAGCCTGGGCAGCTTCAAATAGTGAGGCACCAGACGGCTATAGGTACATCTAGTAAGCAATGACTAGGTATCATCAGACCACTGTGAACTTCTACATACACCAATAATAGAGACCTTGTCAATACATTAATCTTATCAATTCAGAATGGGAGCTTAAGCGCTTTGCTTAGAATTTGAATACAGTATTCAAACGGTATACCTACATTTCGCCTTATGCACAAATACGTGCCCGAAATGCATAAGAGACTTATATGTGCGTGAAACGCAAGTCTTCGCGAAGCTACATTTTCTTAAACGTATCCATCCATACTAATATTATAAATGTGAAACTAACTCTGTCTGTCTGTCTGTCTGTTACGCTTTCACGCCTAAACCACTGAACCGATTTTGATGAAATGTGGTATAGGGGTAGACCTTGAGAAAGGACATAGGCTATGTTTGGTCGTGATAACCGACATTCACGCGGTCGGAGCCGCGGGCAAAAGCTAGTATTAGATAAATTATATGTGTAGTATCTGGTATATTGAAAAATAAAGAAAAAGAGCAGAAGATGAGAGAAGAAGAAGAAATTAGATAAAGGTTATGTGAATAGAGACTTTGTGTTTATTTTAATAAAAATAGCAAGATTAATACTTTAAAAGTTGTGTTCATCAAAGTTGTGTGTAAATTTACAACAAGTGAATCAAAAACAATTTAAAATAACTTATAATATTTTTTGTATTTGAGACGTTCCACTATGAATGTTCGGTCTGAATAACCGTTTTTACTCGTGAGAGAATTTTACATAAAAATTACATTTACCTGGTAAACAATAAAATTCACGTAAAATTGCATAAACGAGTACGTATGAAGTAATAACAAGCAGCCAACCAAACTTCGTTCATTCTACGCAATTAAATATTTGGAACGTGAATAAGTGATGTTAAAAATATACAGTAAAATACTGGTACGAAAGTACTGACATACTGAGGAAAAGTCAATCAGTAATATTTGCATTTCAGTAGTTGTTATAATAGCATGTCTCTCGCTCCGTCGAATGCTGCAACCAAACATTGAATTTGTGAATGAATTTCTGTCGAAATGTATTTAAAGTGTTGATTAACTGCGTGCCAAGCCAGAAGCATCCTGGATAATAGAGCTTTTGCTATCAACCCTAAATTGTTATTTAATTTAGCAGTCCTGATAAATTTACCATTGAAATGTACGCTTTCATTGATATTGCTAATGCAAACGGCTGTAAATGTATTTCATTACTGTAAATCAATGCTAGTGTCCAATGTCGATGTTTATTTGCAAACATAAAAGATTTTAGTGGTAAATCAGTTAGCTATTTAGTAGTTAATTTTGTTTTTAATCTGGGCCTTACCGGAGCTTAATTGCCCTGGTTACAAACACAATACAAAAAGCATTTTTGACGAAAAAATAGTATTGCATAATTTGGATCCATGGTAATATTTGTTAGGTAACCTGACTAAGCAAGTAAACGGTCTGCGCTGGGTGTGCTTTCCCAAAATAATCATTAGGAGATTTAAATTTTACATTAATAGCAATACTTTCAGTACACAGAAACAAAATATAATAAGTAGGTACCTACATATTATGTAATTGGGTGAATAACAAAATCGTTAAACAACATTAATGTCTGGACTAATTGTGACTGAGGCGTATTCAGTTAATACTACTACGTATTATTTAGTAATCAAATCCAAAACAGATAAGTTGCCTAAAGGAAATAGAGCTTCTTAGTAATCTTTTTAACAATATGAAAGTTTTACAATATTTTTTGATAAAAGAAATAATATTTACCTACGCTACATTTGGACTACTTTATTTATTTTTCGATAGTAGATATACTGTTATGAATAAGAATACCTCTCATCTCAATATAAAGGTAAAAACTCATAAAATAAATTTATGCTATAAAATAAGAAAGCAAAAGAAGTCATACAAGGCGACTAAGGGATAGGGCTATTCTCCATCCGACAGTAAACATACAGCCCATGACTAAGTGCCCGTTTGACGGCAATAGGCTCGCCCCCTATTACGTTGGATCGAAAATTATAATTGGCGAAATGCACAAATACACCTCTGCCTACCCCTTCGGGGATTTAAAGGTGTGAGTATAATGTGTGTATGTACAAAAGCTTTCTGTTCTATATCACTTATATATGTATGTGTAAGAAGTAAAAACGTTAATACTAGAAAGTGCACATAAATATGGTAAGTAATTACAATAAGAAGTGAGATCGTAGGAAATCAGTGGGTAGCGACTCGCAATTAGCGGACGCACACCCAACGGAAATAAATAAGGATATTAGCTCCCCCGCCTTAGATCCGACTCAGAATAAAAAATATATTATTGTATTTAGTTATACAGTTAGACGTACGCTTCTAACCTTATCGATGGAGCAATTGCAATTTCTTGTGTCCTTTCATTTTCTCTGATCGATTTATTTTTTCCACGTAGGTTCTGTTTTATTGCTGTAGCCTAGCAATTTTTGTTTTAACATCGTATAGTTCACCAGATTGTTTTTGCCCGACTACTATGAATAGTCAAAGGAGGGTTATGTACAAGGATTTTTTCCTACCAGTTAAGGATCGATAGCATTTATAATTGTCGCTTTCATATTTTGGACTTAACTTTACCTTAACTTTTGACCATCTGATTATGTGCATCAAATGACCAATATACAAAATTGTATACTTACGTGCAATAAAGTACAAACTAGACTGGAATAAAACTTAGGATTTGAATGAATTAAACTTTATTCTACTCAACTCGTATCTAACCGACTTGATCCGGATTAAGAGCGACTACACACTTTCGATTACATGAAGAAAAGAAACTAGGAGAAGGTTTTTAATCTGTCTAATGTTTAAACACTGGTCGATGGATCTAGTTTTAACTTTTATGAAAAGATCTAAAATAAAAGCTATTAATTTTGTTTCTGTTACTTATCTTATACATGCTTTCGGTTATGCCTAGAGATAATAGAAAATTGATATACTCGTAGAAGTAATATAAAGATATGAAACTATATACCTAATGATAAATTTATTAATGACATGATATGATACGTAGACATAAGTAAATTACATGTGTCTCATGTAGGAACATTTCGTTACTTTTTTCAGTAATAATATTAAAATTTAAGTTTTTAATGTATGTAATATAAAAAGTGTGCTTATCTGCCACTTAAGTACTATAATTTTAATTTTTAAATCCACAAAAGAAAAGTATGTATACATAATATTATGTACCTGATTAAAAATATGCAATGGGGGTATAGGTATAGGTTTAATGGAACCAATAGGATTCCATTAGACCTATAAAAACATATTCTCATCAACCTAAAACAAGGAAAATGCCGAGAAAAATATCCAAGTGATGATAAATAAATAAAAGCATAAGTAAAACGTGAGGTAATCATTATAGTGGGAGTGTATCGTTATAGTGAGCGATCGAAGCTGTGGGCAGGCAAATGGCACACGGGATTCGGTCATGATTAGGTCGGGGACTGCAACGACCAACGCACTGCTATCGTCTTTTAGATAGAGAAATATTGTTCGGATTATATTTTTGCGCATTTAGTTTAGGGTTGCGGGTTATTGGTAGAGAGATCTCAATTTGTAAGATCAATTATTATAATACCAAAGCGATTATAATGTGTACGTACGATTCATTTTTATTTTTGGTTTTGGAAGAGATATTTTTGAAATAGACAAGTGCATCCTTACTTAGCTTAGGACATAGCTAAGGAAGTTATTCTCTAGTCCATATTCAAGTATACCTATCCAGTAGAATCAAAATATCAGGTGTACAATAAACTCAAAGACAATTTAAGTGTATACATAATACATTTTCGAGACTTTGCCTTCAGCTACCATCAGGCGAGGCAAAGTCAAATTGACGTGTCCTATATTAATAAGTTCAAAATATTTTTTATTAGGTTTTACTATGATGGTAGGTACTATGGTACTTTTTTGATTTATAAAATCTACAAAATGATAACTAGAGTATAATCTCTTACTCTATCTGTCGAATAATCTCATCTGTTAAAAATTCAGTTTTAAAATCTGCTTGATAAACTAACATGAAAATTAAATTTTTAGATCTTTTTTTTATTTGATAATATAATAATAATGAACACTTATAATATACGTAACACTGGAACATCTTATAATATTGTTAAAATACACTTACGTGTACGTAATAATAGGAAATTAAACCAAAAATATAATTGTCAGAGTCTTATGTAGAACTACCCGTGTGAAGTTGCAATAGGTACTGCAAATCTTCATTGCAATTTAGATTTCCTGAATAAAATGCAAACATACTAATTACTGTCCATTTGAATGAACCCGAGCAATGCAATTCGTATTTCTAGCTCATACTTGAGAAAGGTAAGCGTTATTATTGCGGAGCTTCTCGTTTTATTCAACAGCCGGTCCCTAACGCTTCTCTTCGCTAAAACCGATTCCTTGTTACTTGATTTCTGCATTTCGGAAAAGCGTAAATATTTTTCTCCTGGGTGCTTTTGCAGCTATGAAGAATTCTATGGCCGTTCAACATTTCAATTTTTTATTAAATTGTTACGTAGCATTTCGATAAATATTGTTGTTTATTTAGTCCGCATTCTTTCACATTATTCATCACAAAATAAAATGCCCGTTTTGACATTTGCTTTCGCGACGTAACTAGTGATGTAACCATACACCTCGGTAGTCGATACTCACGATAAATCGATTCAAGTTTGTATGCGTATTTGATCGATTAGAATATTATGTATTGTATTGTAAAGTGCAATACAATACTGCGAAAAATCAATTTTCTTTCATTTAACATTTTTATTACAATAAAATTCACTCAATTACCAATTGAAATCGCGTAAAAGTAGTAAATCATTTTCTTGATACTCTCTAAAGTTTACGCGTATATCACTCATTGAAATGAAAGTGAAACCACTTTATAACGGTTTCTATCGCGATTTATTTGTCACTATTTAGCAGCCATGGTCCCGGGGTGACTAAAGATGATATTTGAAGCTTAGGTATTTAAAAAAAACTTAGTTAACAGCAAACACAACAAAGTCACAAATTGGGATGATATCATATTTGTCGATGAGACTTGGCTGAACTCGAATCATACCGTGCCGCAGTCGTGGACGGATGATAGAACCAAGGCTTCTAGCTCAAAAGTGCCAATAGGAAAAGGTGGACGCTTAATAATCTGCCACGCCGGGTCAGCTGGTGGCGGTTTTGTGAATGATGCCTTGCTCGCATCTGAGTTTCTAAAGAATATCACGGAGTGGTTTACTAACCTGTTTACAAACCTCCCTGAACAGTGCATAATTATTATGTACAATGGCACCGTAACCACTCAGTTCAAATAGATAAAGCACCTACTCAAGCAAACAAAAAGGCCGATTTAGTAGCATGGATACAAAGACCAGGCGTTGAAGCTGATACGAAATAGTTAAGAGCTGAATTGCTGCAACTGGTTAAAGAAATTAAACTTGCAAAATTAAAATATAAAAAATATATCGTGATCGATTTATTTTTTCCTTAACCAATTATTCTCTTGTCTATGGACAGTATGAAAAAATCGTTATGGACAGCACTGAGCGGAGTGGGCGGTACCCATCAATGAAAAATGTCATTCTACGTTTGAAAAATGTCATTGTTTTACGTTCTCAAAATTGAGAACTTCATGGACTTGAACTGTCAAAGCGGGCTTTTTATTTTGCGATTACTTTTAGTAGAATATTAAAATTGAAATTGCTTCTTATAGGAATAAGGGTTATCAAAAAGTACAGTAATGGATCACTTAAATATTTATATGTAAGTACAATTTTGTGTGAAATCTGAATCAAATTAGCTATGAGTAATATCTTAATAACAAATATTTAATGAGAAAAGGTCTATGTCCTAAGTAATAATCCTAATGGTGCATACTAAAATTTAATGAACTAATGTTGGACATTTTTAGGACCTCTGCAGTTAATAAAATCATTATGAATGTTGTAATTACTTGTGTAAATGGCACAATTTATTAAATTAAAAAAAGCCTATATGCATCAAAGGTTTATGCAAAAAAGCTCCGTAGGCACCACATTTCATTTGAGTAAGTGGTGAAGTGGGGTTATGTTCCTGCCACAACTTTATGCTCTTCGAACTTTGGCTTTTCTAATTTAAACGCTGCTCAACCGTCCAGAAAGCGAAAAAATTCGACGAAAAAAATAAACGCTGTGAGCATATTTATGCACATCTATCTAAATAAAGGATTGGATTGAAACGCTATCACTCCAATTTTGCTTTTGCGATTTTTAATAAAAATTGAAACATATTTCGGTTTCTGGTAAAAGCTAAGTACATTCGGGGCTTTTCCTGTGTTTTTTTCCTTTGTAAGAGATTGCGCTAAGTGATCACATTTCGATATTAAACCATTTGCCGAAGGCCGGTGCCGGCTACGTATTTCATTTTACTGAGTGTCTGACGTGAATTTTGGAGACTTGCTTTTTGTCGAAATTATTTTCCAATCTCTTTATTACATCTAGTGTTAATTTTGCTGTCTCCTTTTAACACTGGTTTGCTATTCAGCTTTCTTTTTATAAACAAGATTGATTTTATTTGTCTGATAGTTATTGTAAATATTTTTAGATTCATTTTATTAAATTTCTGTATTACACTCCACTAATCTTTAATTTATTTCGAAATTAAGTTTCATATTATCATTTGTACTCGTATAATTGCTTGGGTCATTGGATTTACCGCGTTTTACACAAATCTTCGCATTACAATAGACCCAAAACCTTAATCCTAGCAAAAACGAGCCTCACACATTTGCATAACTACGTATGAGTATTATGCCGTACAGTAAAAACTTCATGATTATGCTGCCTGTAATCTGTTATTTTTTAACCGACTTCAAAAAAGGAGGTTCTCAATTCGTACGCAATTTTTTTTTTTTTTTTTTTTTTTTTTTTTATGTTTGTTACGCGATTGTGAAGCCAATTCTAGACGGATTTTAAAAATTCTTTTTCTGTTCGTAAGTAGATTATTCCGAAGTGGTCCCATTTAAATTTCGTAAAGATCTGATGATGGGTTTCCGAGATTAGACCAAGGAACTCTTCAAAAAGTACCAGGAAATCAGCCGCGATAGCTGCAATGGCATATTATTGCAATGTTTCTGCCATTACACATCATAACATCACGCCTGAGTCCTTTGAAGGGGTACGTAGAAGTGTTCAGAATATTCAGCTATATTTCCGGTGATATGCATTGATTTTAAAAATTATTTTTGAATAATGCTTTAGTATTTTTTTTATTAAGCGTGGCCGGTTCGATCTGTAGTGTAGCGTCAGCAGCGTATGTACAGTCAGGTCACTATACATGCGATGTACAGTCGTGAGACTGTACAAACTCACTAAAAAGAGAAAAATAAATTCATTTTTAACAAAAAAGTTTAACCGACTTCAAAAAACGAAAAAGAGGCACTGAAAAGCGAAAAATAACTAAATTTACAGACTTACTGATTTATTAGAAGTCGGTGCCAGCCAACTTTGTTTGTTGTGTCTGAACTACATTACTATGATGCAATCAATTGAAATATGGCCTCCCTTGGGCTAGGCACCGACTTCTAATAAATCAGTAAGTCTGTAAATTTAGTTATTTTTCGCTTTTCAGTGCCTCTTTTTCGTTTTTTGAAGTCGGTTAAACTTTTTTGTTAAAAATGAATTTATTTACAAGTTACCATTCGTACTTTAAATTAGTGAACTTCGAACCAAACTTTAAAAAGACAAAAATTCAAGGTTTTATTTACCTGCCAGTCGATTTTAAATAGTAAAATTTGTATTATGATGAAAGCATCTCTATTTTTATTTTCTGTAGCTTTTAAATTAATTACATCAGCATATTCCTTTGAAATACATTTTATTTGGGGTAGGGTTGGATTGTGCTGCACGTAGCAATTTGTGTTTGCAAAATTTTAGAATTACGGCCGAATTCAACCGGAGCATTCATGTAAAGAAATGGATGATCTCTTGCCTAACGTTGAAAGAGGAAAGTGTAGCTCGTTTCCTGCTCGATCCAGTGGCTAGTTTATCTCGAAATACGTCTTATTACATTATATTTAACAATAAAACAAACAATTCACATCATTATTAAATTCATTTTTTTTTTCAATCTCTTATATAGTTAAAATAAAGTTAGAAGATATGAGCAACCCGTCCATGACTGAAAACGTTGAAATGTGACACAGAAATTATGTCGTATTTATTTTATGATGCATTTAATTTTGTTCTCGCGTTGTTGTAAAAGTCCCCCCTCTTGTTGTAACAGCATTCGGAATTGAAAGTTGTGCGATGCTTTCGTGAAGTTCCTTCGCTATACAACTCCCAGTTTCTTCACTCATTAAGTTCATTAACAAGATTCAGCGTCAGTATTTTTGATGCTCTCAGCACGCTTTCAATATTTTCTATTCGTATAATTCATTTTATGCTGTGCTCGACGTCTGTGTAAGCGAAAATATTCCAGAAACGCTTTGAATGTCGATGTTTTATGTTTGAGGTAAATAATTTAAGCACTTGTGAAAACTTCGTTCTCTTGATTAACGGAGCTCAATTAGGTACTTAAAGTTAAACATTTCCAACAGCGCTACTGTGTAATTGTTAAGCAATGTTCATCGGCTACTGAAACAAAATTCTAAGTACGATGGTTAAATAATACTTAACTCGGCTTTATTTAAGTCTGGAACGTTTCAAAAAGGACCCAACATTTCAATCAAGCAAAGTGCATAATTTAAAGGAACCACAGCGGGAAAACAGTAAAATGAATCTTGAAAAGTCTTAGACACGTAATACAATGCCTGGATTTAGACTCAAATTTCAAGATTTTAAATATTACAATGTACTTCGTCGAACTGCAGTGCGGGCTTTGTAAATTCCATTTAGCTAAATAGCTTTTGAAAGAGATAAGAATCTACCATACAATGCTTTCTTACTACAAGGAGGAAACTAAGAAAATTGAAAAGAGAGTCGCCAAGTAAGACTGCAACCTCGATGGTCCGATTTCAGGGATCCCGAGATTTCGAATTACTAACGTCGTAAAAATTGAGTGTCTGTAAACACTTGCGACTCAAGTTTGGGCCGAAGTTTTTGTCGGATGGGATCCTCTCGGTCTGGCAATCTTGGTTTTAATAAGTATATAACGTTTCCAAGATGTACCTGTGCGAACAGGATTTACATAATCATTACCATATCTGGCGCAGTGGCGCGCGTATTATGCCCAAGAGGTTAATAATGCCATTTTCTCGCCACGTTTTCACGTTGCTATTTCACGTTATCGACGCCCTTTATCTACGTCGTCATTGTTACTAGCCAGTGGTGGAACGATCTGCCGTGGCCTAGTAATACTCCATGGGCAGGGCACATGGTGCTTTTACCTGCGATTCAACCTTGTTACGGTAATAATGGAAGTATAGTGTGCAATCTACACATATAATAGTGTGTTTATCGTACACAGCTCTTTGATGGTAAACCCAGTGCCGGGTAGAATCAGATTTTACCGTTAATGACTGAAATTAACCGTTATTGGGTGGATAAGTAATATTAATTTCACTATTTAACTATCTGCTGTTTTGTTTGTCATACAGTTTGTTACAAGTAAACTATTGATTTGTTTTTTAATATTCAGGATTATAATATGTATTGATAATCGACGGCTATTTTTTTTTATACCACTTAGTTGACAGACAAGCACACGGCCCACCTGATGGAAAGGGGTTCGCAGTTCTAGGTACTTTAAATTTTTATCACCACCAGGCCCGCCCTCATGAGAGACAGAGGTTATTCTTCTAGACCTCCGGCCTACGGAGGCTACTCGGGCATTGGAGGTCGCAGAATAAGGTCCTAGGTACTGAGAAGATTAATTATTATGAGTGAATATACCATAAATCAATTACCTAATGTATAATACATAGCTTAAATTAACTGAGAATTCGGTGTATGTTCATTTTTCATGAAATTCTCATAAATAGCTATACTAAACTTTCGCCTGAACAAAGTCAATGAATTATTTTATGAAAAATCTTATGACTAAAGCTTTTATCCATATATTATATGTTTATTTAAATGAAAAAGAGAAATGAAGTTTATCGTTCTTTTTTTTTGCCAGTGTTTTTTGAGAATTTTTAACCGACTTCTATCAACGATTTATTGGTAATACCTATTAATTTCTTTACTGTAACAGTAATAATAATAATATAATTACTGGACAAGCGCCGTGTGTGGCTTACGATTGGGTATTCCTGAACGTTTTTTAACCCTCGACGCATACCTATTGACGCATGTTTTTGTGTTAGCACATTAAGAAATATTGTTCTAAAAGAAGCTGCCTACAAACATTAAAGCAGTTAATTCTGACATTCATATTATGTTATAACAATGTAAAAGTAATTATGCTCAGATTTTGATTGAGATATACCAACTCAAAGTAATCCAACAATGTAGCCTAATTAGATTATGCCCTATTACGAATTATTTTGTTAATTAATTGTGTTTTTACGAAGTTCCAATGTCGAGAATTATTCTCATTATGTTGAAAAGTCACGACGCGACAAGACGAGTGTGTCGGTGCGTGGCGAGCACACATGCGCGGAAGTCGGCTCTACTCACTCTAAGTCTATTTAACGGATCGCGGACTTCGTTCCTTCAAAAATAGATAAGTAAGCGCTCATGCGTCACAGTACTTCAAATTACTTTTTGCATGGCGGGCTAAATTGAGGAATTGAACCGACAAAATGGTCCCCACTGCTGGTAACGAATGTGTCATTTCCAACTGAAATGTGAACACGAATCTTAATTCGCTTTGTGCCTATTCATCATCATATTATCCGGACGTATTTTAAATGTACCGAATCGTTTTATATAGGCCACCGATTGTAAATGAATGTTCGATGTACTAGTAAGTCACCTTATTTTCACCCGTCAGCGATCTATAATCACACAGATATGATTTAGTATTAAGAACAACTAAAAGCAGCCGAGCGAACTTACGCAATGGCCAATAAATCTAAACTTTGGAAGAAAGTAATTCTGTTTCTATGCTTATGCGATATTTCTGCCACCAGAGATAGCTACACTGCGTAATCTGCTGAATGTGCGACACGATATTATCGTACCTATTTGTTTTGTTACTAAAGCTTTATTTTACTTTTTGCGACATAATGGCGAAACCATAGGCGTAGGTAAAAATCCAGTAAACTTTATACCGGCACAACAATAGGGATAGTATCTCGGCGAGTAAACACAAAATCTCTTAGAATTTTCACTTGGATGGTTAAGAGCGTGCTTTGTCACTGAAATAGGAGTTTTTCAGTGGAACAGTTACCTTTATAAGGACTTAACGTCGCAGGAAACGGCCTTCTAAGTATACGAGCACGAGGGCGCCCTCTCGTTGCTGATAACAGAATTATCCGAATGACGCCATCTATCTTTTAAATGTGCACCTTACTTTTGTACCCTGTACGCTGTTGGTGTCACATATACGTATCGCCATGGACTTTTAAATATTCATGTTGTGTTTGCTTACTAATTATTAAAACTAAATACATTTTATTGAATCTGGGCGATTAACTTTAGCATGGGAAATTATTATAGTATGATGTATTATATGATTGTCTGTGATACTAGGTTCAGGTGTACATTTAACACGACCCACTTGATGGTAAGGGGTTGCTGGTGTCAAAAATACTAGCCCTTTACTATTTTCTAATCCATCATATTGTCTGTATATACTTCTTCAAGTATAAAAATTGAGCTTTATACTCGTAGATAAGTAAGTAGAACAGGAAAGTATGCCACGTGATTCCATTTACATGGCAATTAGTATAATCTATTATTTCAGTCAGTTTGTCAACGCAACATGGTGACAATCGTAGCGACTATCACATGGAGCACTGATTATATTACCTATACGGAACCTATACTGACTCTACGGAAAGTCTATGAAATTTTACGACTCGATGTAGGTCATATAATGTTAGCCTTATTGTAAGATGAAGGACGATTTGTGTAAATTTGCTGTTTTGAGTTTATATTCTTCTTGATATTTAATAAGCGTTGAAAGAAAGAAAATCTTTTTCAAGATATTTTATATGCGACTGCCGGGCCCCTTCCCAGTCCATGCTGCATTTTGCTCTCTTGCCCACTGTGCCCTTCCACCTGTACTATCGAGAACCTGTGTAGGGCTACGGATAATTCTGTAGCCGTGACCAAATATTGCGCAGACAAAATTTAATAAATTTTATGAGCCATTGACTCGAATGAAAAATGACGGCATTTTATGTATATAGCATTTTTCTCTATAATAATAATGTATATTATTTATTTAAAGATTTTGAAGGTATTACGGGTTAATTCAGTACCTACCTATTTCAGTTTTAGTTTTTCATGTTAGTTGTACCTACGTAAACGCATAAATGTATAACTGATTACTAGAGCAATCCATCTTGTAATGCGTTGTACTCGCTTCACCCTGAGTCCTAGATGCCCCGTTTAGTACTCAGTGAAACAGTAGCTCATTTAGATTGAATTTCACCGGTAAAATAATTGCGATCAAACTAAATTGGGTTTTCACATTTTGAGTAGGTAAAACGTGATAACCTATTTTAATTGGATTTGACCGCAATTTCCCTCACTGGTGAAATTCTCAGTAAGTAATGAAATCAAATGTTAATCACTGGTATTTTTAGATGTTAAGGGTTGTTAAGGCAGCACGTATGATATGCGTTCAACTGTGTGTGCCAGTACAACCTAAATAAATAGTAACATTACTACAGCTTTAAAATGATGTTATAAAGAGTATAGCAATAATAATGCAAGAATAGTTATATAATTACAAGCACTAAAGGTTTACACACTTTGAAATATCTTGATTTGTTTGAAGCTTACCGAAACCCCTTTTTACCTTATCAAGAGCAACCTCTTTCTGAGAAATGCAGAAACGGTATGGCAAAACAATAATATATTTTTAGCAATATTATGATTTTATTTCTCACGGAAATTAATATTCTACTGAAATTGTTCATATATCATAATGACTAATTTTTTTTTTGTTCAAAATGACTTTCAATTGATAATATAATGTACTACAAGCTACTACGCCAAAACTTGTCAGTGAGAATTTGATTTGAAAACATGCACAAAAATATTCGGTTTAAAAAAATACTCGTAGGTAGTTTACTTGAACGTGTGGATGCTTCACGAAGATAGACGATCACAACCTAGATAGTTATTTTACAACGGAAGATAGGTGTTCCCATAATAACTTCAGTGTGAGTTTAATTTGAACTACCAGTACGTTGGTTCATTAGTGACTATGCTGATGTATCGTTTCTCCTGCAACCTTCAGAGTTTATACTTCGAAGGTTGTAGATTTTAACGACACTACCATAGTAATTTTAGGTGAGTAATGAAGCAGAAAATATATTTTGTTTTTTTTTTTTTTGTTAAAGTTCATTGAATAAAATAAATGTTGTGTAACTTGTGTACTTTGACTATATTGTTAATGTTATAATATAATCGAAGCACACAACATTAATTCAATAAAATTTAGTGCTAAAGCACCCAGCAAAGAAGAAATACATAATATGGAAACGGCAATATAATGGAAATGAATGGTTTATTTGTAATGATATTATTTAATTAATGAAGAATTATCATCTAGGTCATGGTCCCGGTCGCATTCGTAGTTTTCGTGTTGGAAGTGTTGGAACATGGATAAGTGCCTGATGATCTAAGAAACGATCCAATTGAAACTACGTATTGCATCACGGATACTCTGTAGATTAAGAAATTCAGCTGAAACTAGTTTTCACTCTACAAAAAGGAAATAACTACTCATTTCTTTTCAAATAATAAATATTTACGTTTTTATATATTCATATTGTTAGCAGACAACATAAATATACACGAATAACTAAATATGCAACAGCAATAACTAAATAATAAAGTCTGTTACAAAAGGACCTTTTTGTAGTTATATGTTTGTTTCACTTCCGCAAATTCACACCACTTGTAGAGGGTATTTTTCCGTATTTTTTGTCAAATTATCATATTTGTGAGCAACTCTACTCCTCAACCCTCGGATGCCAAACACACATTTGCAACTCCATTATTTATCCCCTTAAGACGATATATGTAAGCCAGTAAATATTGCGTTCTGTTTAAAGAGAAGTATGTTAAACACGCACGTTTGCGGCTTTTGTTGTTGAGAGATGTATCTGAGACGATGATTTCGTTTCGCGCCAATGAACACATTTTTTCATTTTGTAAGAAAATCAGCAACATAAGAGCATTAACAATCTTTTGCCATTTTTGTGTACCTTTATGACTTTGAAGGATATATTTACGATAGAAAATATTTGCTCATGTTTTCTGTTAAAAACATTTTTCTTATCTTTTACTCTAATGAGAAAAAGTAGAGACGGTAAATTGAAATTTATTTTCATCGTTGAACGCTCACACACCTACATAAATATCTATTACTTATTAAAGTGGGAAGCAATTCATTAAACAGATTTTACAAGTTATTCAAATGGGATGTTTTGTTCAAGAACGTGTTATATTCAATTGTTACTCATAAATTAAGTAAATGCGATTGTCCACTTTTATTTGGGTTAGCTAGATAACTAATAAAATAAGAAGCGATCCCGGAGCGCGCAACAAAAGTTCCGATGAACTTTTCTTATCTTATATTTAATAAAATGACTGGTGTTTGTCGAACTTTTCCAACGCAGAAATTATAAGTAAGGAACACAAATAATAGTTGACGTAGGGCCCGAGGCAGTAGAGGCCGAGGGGGCGCACTCGTCGGGGCGCGGGGAGCGGGACGGGATGAGGCGGTAATCAGCCCGGACAGTAATTCGGGAGCCTTAAGGGTGTGATCGGTTAGCGCAGACAAGGGTACCACCACTAGCATCCTTAGAGAGAAGAAATACTTTAGTTCAACATTTCCGATGTGGTTTTGTTTTGTAGCTCTTCGAGATTAGGCAATTTCTCAATAAACATGCGACCGGGCAAGCAGCTGCTATTGCTTAGTTTGCGAGACGTCTCCGGAGAAATTAATGTAATGTGGAATATAAGTTAGGGCACCGTAATAAGATTGGGTTCGATGTTTCTGTCTGTTTCATCTCTCAGTTTGTTTAGGTGTGCTTGCGATATAATAGACTAGTTCGAAGTTGAAATAAGTTCTCTCTGCTAGCAACTTGCTAATCTAACGTATGTAGTTAAAAAGAAGTTCCATGCAGACAGAAATGATACGGACACATAATTAGTATAATCATTCAAATCGAAATAATAACGAAGTACATAATGGTAACAAAAACCGAAACATTATCCCAATTAAGTTTTATTTTGAACGGAATAGAGGAGTTACGTCAGTCTACGTAACACTCATCGGTTTTGAGTAGGTACACAGCCGACCATTGAGGGCTCTCGAAACCCTCTAGTCGGTAGACTTCGGGTATCTTTGCACCTTAATTACACTCCGCTACGGTATAAGTACGACACGTATCTCCAAGGCTTGTCGAAAAAAGAGAAATGTAAAAATCAAAATCAGTACCTTTCCGCATGAAAGCCCGAGAACCTTTCACAAAAGATTTTAAGACATTAGAATGTTGCTCTCAAATTAAGAGTCGACTTCGATTAACTTTGATATATTTTATTTTAGGACGGTGCGACGCGAGGTAATACAAACGCTTCACAATGCTAAATGTTTACAAAGATTTCACACTTCGCTTTGAAAATAACATTCAGCGACTCGAGCATTGCTTTTTAATGCATTTACCATTTTTCTTGCAAACATCTGTCAATAATATTTTAGCCAAACACGTGAAAAACATTGACGATAATAGTGGTACTTTTATCTTCCATGGATCAAAAAGTGCGAGGCTATGGAACGTGTTAGTATTAAAAGATGACATCTGGCAGGAATTTGTAGAAATAAAAATATGCCGACTCCAAATTATTGGCTTAAGAGCAGGTAGATGATGATAATGGTAAAATCCACAGCCACACCTTTCGTAAGAAGAGATCCCCATCTAATACTTCATCTTCAATATACTCTTAATTACCCAGCCATAATCGCAATGTGCCCGACTACTGAGGATATAGATAATATGTAGGACATATTTTACAATTTACATATATTATAATGGCATCATCATCTTAACGTTGCTTCCGGTAGCATCCGAGACTTTTACCCTAGAGTCAGTACAAGTGAGAGAGAGAGACACACGAACCACAAATGTGCTGTGTGTGGCTTTTACGCGTAGCACAGTTGGTAGCAAGTATATTTCTCCTAACTAAATAAAACAAATGTAATTGTGTGTTTACCTTGTAATTTCATGTTGTTGCCAAGTACGCTTGTACTTGTGATAAAGTACCAACGTTTTTGATAGATTTTAATATTTCAGGTGTCATTAGATTCGTCTCAATCCCGTGAGTGACATAAATACACTGCGTAACAAAGGAAAAATGGGAATGGCGGTTGGCAATCCAAATTTTTTAGTTCCCACGTTATGTAGTTGGGTTTTAATATGTTTAAAATTGCATTTTTACGATGAAATTCATATAATACCTTGATTAGCTCCAGGATATCATTACCAAAAGCGTTTTTGTTATTTTCGTGATGTCATAAATATATTCCATTAGAATATGACTAAGTTTAAAATATCTACGTAATATTCTTAGAGATTCACAGCCAATAATTTAAATTTATTTTAGCAGAGAAATATATATGTTAACCAATATTTCTATAACACGGCCTTTTGTGTACATAGAGACATACATTTCTGAAGATTTGATCCGAAAGCGACCACTTCAAAGAAGTATCGTATCTGTGTAGACACGATACTTATTTGATGTGGTGACCAATTAAATGAATATTGCTTTGTATCAAATATATAATTTTCAAGCAAGTGTTATTGTATGTTTGTCTTTACGAAATATTATATTTATACGATAACTAAAGACGTGTTCAGACTGAATTATATTTATTTATTTATTATTTATTTATTACATAACATACATTATCCTTACAGATTAATCCAATGCGATAATGTAGAATTGGAAAATATTTAATTGTATTACATAACATTTAAAATCTATTCAATAAAATCAGGACCAAATTACAGCATGAATCAATAAAAACACAACTTAATAAAATAATCAATTATCACATTAATAATCAATAATTTAAATAGGTAATACCCACGCAAATCCTATTACAATATACTATCAATCAAATTGTCAAAAAGTCACATTATAATGTCACATGTAAATTGTCAAATGGTAAGCAATCATTACTTATACTTTATTACCTTAAATACTTATGCAAATCAAACTATAATATTTATATGTCATACAAATAGCAAAATGTCAAATACAAATGTCAAAATGTCAAATACAAGTGTCAATTGTCAAATACAGATGTCAAAAAATCAATTTTCAATGTCAAATGTTACATGCAAATTTCAAATGTCATAACGTAATAGGTGACTCTTGTGAACTCACTCAGTGAACATGAAAACAAGTCTATGCGGTCCGCGACCACATTGAGCGCATGAAAGGCGCGCGTGAGCGGCGCCCTCTGCAGCAGTTTGGTTCGCGCACTCGCCACATCAAGTAGGCGCGGGCGCCGCCGCCGCGACATGTACTCGTTCGGCACGCACAGCCCAACAACCTGCAGGACGGCTGGGTTGTGTACGAAGCCCCGCAGCACTTTAAACACATACGTGGCCAAAGCCACTTCCCTCCTAATTTCCAACTTGTAGTATCCCACCATGCCCAAAGTAAACAGTGTGGGATACAACAATGGGTATCCTGGGTACACACCGTAAAGTTTATGGTATAGAAACCTAATAAACTTGTTTTGTATCCGCTCTAACATTAATTTATACTTGTCCTCGTCTGGAGACCAAATGCTGGCATTACATTCTAGATGGCTTTTTACTAGAGCTTCGTACAGTGCCCTCAATTGATAAACCCATATTCATGTTAATACATATTATAAATGCAAAAGTAGCTCTGTTTGTATGTCTGTCTGTATGTATGTCCGTATGTATGTCCATAGGTCTGTCCGTCTGTCTGTCTGTCTATTACACTTGCCCGCCTAAACCATTAAACCGATTTTGATGAATTTTGGTACAAAGATAGATTGGACCTTGGGACATACGTACATTGGCTATGTTTGGTCGCGATAACCGATATCCACGCGGGCGGAGTTGCGGCAACAGTGTTAGTCCCTACTAATATTATAAATGTGAAAGTAACTCTGTCTGTCTGTCTGTCTGTCTGTCTGTCTGTCTGTCTCGCTTTCACGCCCAAACCACTGAACCGATTTTGATGAAATTTGGTATAGGGGTAGATTAGACCTCGAGAAAGGACATAGGCTATGTTTGGTCGTGATAACCAACATCCACGCGGGCGGAGCCGCGGGCAAAAGCTAGTTGATAATAATTCTTAAACAATCAACATCTTTTACTTTTATAACTGTAAAAAATAATCCATTTTGGAAGTAACTGCTACAATTCATTCCTGAACAATTGAATGAGTGGTGTTATGAATCATCATTATAATGTATTTTCAGTAGATCACCTTTACAGCCATAAGACTAATAGGTACTAAGTAAACAAAAAGTTATATCAGTGGAGCTAAACAATTTCTTGTAAATGTGTAAGTGTTAGTGTGTTTGTGCAACAAAATATCACTATAACATAACCTGCTCGAAGTCTTCGAAGCTCCGTCGGTAATATTCAGCTTTTCTGAGCGCACACCGAAGCCTAGTAAAGCCTGTCTTATCTGCCAACTTTTACATTATCTGCCGAACTCTTCCATAAATTTGTGCCCCAAGTCTACTTACGCTTATCAAGTCAAAACTACCTAAGCGTGTATTTATTTGTTTCTATTTTCTGGCTGATTGACTCTGCAACTTCTACGGAAGCGACGGCGGTGTGGGTTGGCCTACCTTGCGAAAGTTGCTCGCTCCTGATTCGAAATCAGTTAATGCAAAAGTTTATTTTTATAAGTAAGATTACACGGGAGTTTGGATAGAAGTTTGTAGGAGCAGCTTTCTTTCGAAAATCCCACAAAGTATGGAAGAAACGATGCTCGGGACTGAGTTTCAAGGATTAATACTGAATTTAAAATGATTTTGGGACTGTTTCCCGTTTTGTAGATGTCCGTGAACTTTGTTATGTTGTATATCATTGGTGAACTTTAACTTCCTACCGAGTTTAACGAGATTTACAATCCTTTTATTTATAACAATGTTCCAAAGTTTTACAGTTTGTAAGAAACCTTATTTTATGATCGACGGATTGTGTCGAAATATCTTATATTTCACATAAAATGTGGGTAAGAGCACAGATACAATATTCTGGAAAACGAAACTATTATGATTATAACATGAATATTACATTTTAAGCCATTTACAGCTACTTGTAAACAATTATGAGGGTTAATACTGTTAAGCCATTATGTGGCGCTATCGTTCGTACACGTCCAATCGCCAAAATTTATGTATGCTTCCCGATGGAGCTCATAAACATTGTAAAACTTCCGGCAGATGGTGGGCAGGCATCCGATTATGAAGCTACGCTGCGGAGCTCCCCGAAATGTTATAACATGATGATGTCGACCTAACAATTGTTGGCATATATGTAAAATTTAAAGCGTATGTTTTGTTAAGCGGATTTTCAAAAACAAACAAAAAGTTTGTAAACGCAATTGTTATCGTTCAGGCTCTGTTTGGTTTAGATTAATATTTAATACGATAAGAACGAAAGTATAATGAACCAATTTTTACCCTTTTATTTCGTAATATATTTCTGTTTATAAATTATTCATAATGACCACCAGTTTCAATATTAAAAAATAAATTATGTGGACCTTAATCGAAATTTAATTCTATGGTGAACTCTACTAAAGTGAACCTTCATCCTTCTTGGCTATCAAAAAGCGGGCCCTGGTTGAAAGTCCCGATACGGCCACATAATTTTCACGACATTTACTCAGTCACAATACGCCATTAACGCTTGAGCGACGTAGCCTCTAATTCACGTTTAAAAGCCTGCACTCGACTCAAAGTCAGCTGTAATTTAGTCTTAGCCAGCAATACCCGCTAAAAATCTAATTTGTCAAGATGTTGCGGCCACTGGAAATATTATGTGAGCGATTAGTGCGATATTTTCAAGAGAAATTAAGTCATACTCATTCAACGTTACAGCTTCGCAAAAAATGTAATTATCAGCTTTTCTGAAATTGTTTTCTATGATAGAAAGAGCTTAGAGACGTTTTAAATAAATGATTGGGCAATCTCGCTGAATTGTACCTATTATATCTAAAAATATTATAATTATACTCACTACTCAGCACTACACACACAATAGAAAAGAAAATTTAATTGCATGTATGTTTGCTTACAAAGACTTAAATGATGATTAGAATATTAAATAAACTTATTATTTACTTATTTGTAATATTTAGCTAAAATAAAATGAAGTTTATGAAACTTCTAATTGTGTAATTCGGTCGGCTCATCTTATATTTAGCTACCCAGCCGAGCCCACAAATAATATAATATATACTAATTAATTGAGTAGAAATCGTTGTTAATCTCTCAGGACATAATTGAAACGAAGTGGTACAAATAATTAACGATATAAGCGACAAATATAAAGTGGAGTGTAAGTACATAGGCAATGGATGGAAATTATTAATCACAACCTGTCACGAGTCTTAGATAAAAGAGACCTAAATAAATGGAGAAAGATTTGTTGTACCGACTTAGCGATTTAACAATTTTAGATTACTGCGGAACTAGATAGCGGGGCATCGTTATTTCAACTTCCAATCTTCTGTGCTTCATTACTTTTAATGTGATTTATGTACATTTAGATTGAAAAAAAAAATATATACATAAATATTTACGAAAAAAAGGTACTTATTTGTAATGTCTTTGAGCGGGTACTTATTTCAAATATAGGTAGAATATTTATTTGTAATCAAAGTGTTAAATTGAGCCTGGTGAATATGAAATGCCAATATAATTTTAACTACGAATACCTAGTTTAATTACACGTATAAACTATCTAATCAAATAATTGTAATGAAACTATAATTTATGTAAATTAATTTTAGTTTAACTAGGTTGTACTATTTTTTTGTAAATAGGTACTTCAATAAAATTGAAACTATTAAGTCTGCCCGGTAGAAAGTCATTCTAGTCAGGTGAATATACCTTTTTTTTTAAATTTCAATCGTGATTGAAACTGCCCATTGAACAAAAAATAAAATTACATAGTTACTACGGATTTCAAGGTCTGCTCTAATAGACAAATACCTTTTATTTTTGTCCTACCCATTTCTATACGTATGATATAATTATCAAAATAATATTATTATATAAGTACAGGTCATAAGGTATACTTACCTATGCGAAAAGTAACAAAAAAGCTTATGGAAATTCTATTCAACCACCACTAATTACAGTGAGTGCTGCAAATACCATTAACTTGAATGGATTTATTCAAACATTAAAATAATAATAGTGTATACTGATAATAAAAAATTGTGGTATGGTGAAATATTATAGTATTTGAGTTTCAAAAACTTAGGGCCGTATTCTACAACGATACTCAGTACCAAATCTCGATTTTTATTGACCGATTTGACAGAACAACAGATAGAAAGAAAATTTGTTTTCTAGGTTCAGGACTGAGTTTCGTTTTGGGATACGAAAAGAGTGGATATAATGTGGAGAAAGAGTAGGAATGCGGGTTCGAAGGTGCAATTTTGGATTCCACATGCTTAAGAAGACCTACTCAATAATAACACAATCGACAGATATTAATTACTAAAAACTTTTGATTAAAATGCGATAAGTTCACGTGTTCATTATTACTTTAAGATATTTTAGAACTACACTTTCAAAACATTGTTTAACCATTTCCTAAACTATAATATGTATTGGAACAATACAGAACAGTTTACACCTATTGCTTTATTATGAACGATTTGTTTTCATGGGCTGCCAGAGACACGCAGGTCGGGGGTAGTGGGTCCTCACGCACCGTTGCACTGGACCTTAGGGTGCTCGTTAGCTAGTAGTGAGAGCGATTTGCGATTTTGCAATATAATTAACCTTTCATATCGAATTCGACCGACTCGATCAGAAAAAATCTACCTTACCCTTTTTTGCACAACATGTCTTTGAACGATTTTGCAAGATTTAAATAAGTTATAATAATTATATATTTTTAATACACTATTTATTGAGAGATACAATAACTACACGATGAAAATAAGCACACATTAGACCCCAAGCAAATAAAATCTGACAGCCATTATGACTTAATCGAGTACCTTTAGGGCAAGCAACTACGAATAGTTACATTTTTCCTTACCATTAAATTAATTTTCGATAAAATATTGTAATATACTATAAGTTTTATAAAAAAAGCAAATAATTTCTCTCGTGCACTTGTTATGGCTATCATACCCAACTTTTACAAAGGTTTACATAAATGTTACATTTTATGCAATAGGTACTTTATGCCATTTATAATAGTTTTTTGGCATATCCCAAAAAAAAAATCTTTAATCGCCTCATTTTTCACTGTAACTCTGCAAATATTATACTGCCCTGAAAATAACTCAAATCGTAATGATTTATAAACTAGGAAAACCTCCCCTCGAAGTTTCCATCCAATCATACTATAGATATTACAAAAGAAAAAGGTTGCCCATTCAAGTGATTACATCGAAGGTTGTGATAATTATATTTGTATGTGTGTATTGTGTGTAGTATGTCCCGAAAATTGCCAAAATGCATCGTTTTTATCACAAAATCGATCAATTTGTAAACACAAACCATCCGGCCACTTTCAAAGAGCTAGTATAATGAGCCTAGAAAGTAGGTACAAGATAAATTATCTCAATAACAGTATTCACAGCTCGTACAGAAACGTGTGTCATAGACGTATTGTAAAATTAAAATTAGGGCACTCAGAGATCTGTCCTAGTTCCTATGTTGTAAATCAATCTTAGCTTCAAACCTACTAAGACTTGAAAACGTGACTGTTCCACCTAACGATTTACAAAATATAACGTAACCCTTTAGTACCCTAGCTGGTAAGGAAAGGAAAAACTCAGTTACATGCCTGATAAATCTGATAATATAGACTTAGTCCGCCAATTCGGTATGTATAGTATGCCTACATCAAAAAAGTTCCGATAACTGCATCTAAATCTGCGTCGAAGATAGCATTCAAGTAGGTACACCAAAATGCATTTTGCCAGAAAATAAAGTTAAAAATAACTTAAAAATAACCATTTGTGGTAGACAAATGGTGCACGATTTATTTGATCTAATTTTCAGTTTAGATTTGTATGTGATGTAAATTGCAGTAGAGTTTGTTGCCATCTTCGTGAGGATAATAATCATGTTACTCGTAGAGTAATCTCATATGAAACCATTAATGACATGTTACACATTGAATAAATTAAATGATTAATGAATAAAGAACTATTAGTATGCTAACCATTCCTATCGATTTTATGATGTTAAAGCATAGGGACTTTATTTATTTAGGGGATATTTTTAAATGCACATCTGTATAATTTTTCAGAAAACTACGTAACTCCACTAATTTACTGAATGCATACCAGAAACATGAATGCTGTGCACAAAAACTGACTTGCACACTAACTAAATCAAATGATAGATTTATTGAAAAAGGTGTGCAAATCCGACTTGGATAGATTAGGTTAGAAGGCTAATGCGGGAGCGGAGTGAAGCGGAGCTCGCGCTTTTGCCTTCGTGGTTATTTTTTTTATTTAACCAAAGGAATTGTTCTGCAAATTTCATTAAACAGTATATTTAATTTGATTTAGTTAGTGCGCATAATTAGTGTGCAAGTCAGTATTTTTGATATAGCTTTGAAATATTTTGTTAGAAAAAAGGGACTATACAAATATCGATTTAAATACATGCCTTTATTTAGGATCAAATCTTTAAAGCCTTATGCAAATAATTAAACTATTCAAAACCATATTCCAAAAGCATCCACCAAAAACATATCCTTATCAACAGTTAATGGGTTAAGTAGGTGGAGAGAGTTGTAAATGTTTCTCCTTTGAAATATATTAGAAGTTCCACTCAAGTGATTCAAGGATAAGATATTCTGCACATATTGTTGCTTTATAGTGCCAGCTAACTGTTTAAGGATGAGTACACATCATTGAAATCATACGAAACATTAGAATGTTCACTGTAAGAATTTATTGGTAGGTTTCAGACAGTAAATATGACAGGACAACAGTCTTGGGATCTCAGTAAGTTACGATGTCTGATTTTAGTTAAATAAACGAAAACAACATGTCTTGATACTTGGCCAGTACATCCGCACCAGTATGAATATTCTACTTGACAAAATTATTGAGACTTTTTTGAGTATGATAGCCTGTTTTGTTTATCAATTATAATATATAATAGGTATGACCTTTGATTATTAAATAATCAAAGGGTATGACATAGGTATGAGTATATCATTACGCAAGAACCCTATATTGAACATAGATTTAATGCGTACAATGAACGATTTTCATATTCAGATCCAATAAATGGGTGAAAACAATTGATATGGTAATAATAACCATTGAATAATACGAAAGTTATTTTAGACCACACTGGATCATCGACGGAATTGCACCGTCAGATGGAAATTGTACAAATTATAATATTTTTGTTTTATTTTTTTGTTTACAGGTAAGACTACTTTGTAATGAGTTGATACAGATACTACATTTATAGAGACAATATGGTAAGCGAAACTATTTTATTTGAAAATATCTCTGGTTAATTTCAACTTAACGAATTTTATAAATGCCACTTTTTTATACTAATTAGGTCGCAGACAAGCACACGGTCCTCCTGATGGTAAGAGGTAACCGTGGTCTATGGGCGAGTGCAACACCAGGGGAGTCACACTTGCTGGAGTGTACTATGATGTATGTGTACAGTTTTGGTTGACATCTGTAGGTGCGTAGAAACACTCACAGACTCCATGTGGCTATTTTGTTCGAACTGAATAAAATCATACGTTATTATAAATAATAATAATAATAAAAACGTCTTTATTGTACACCAAGGATTTCAAAATGTTACATAATGTTACAGGTTCATGGTAAGTACAGTTGGCGGCCTTTATTCTGTCATCTGAAATCTATATCATGTGATCAATGGTTAGACGCAGAATGAGCAGTTCTATTTAATGGCATCAAGCATCGCACAAGTCATTTTTACAAATTTTTCAGGTGATGAAAAAGCTGTCACGTGTTGAGAGGCCAATTGACTTGCGCGATGTCACTATTTTGCGAATTATAGCTTCTAATTGGCTGAAATCTATGGTTAGACGCGGAATGAGCAGCTCTGTCCAATGGCATCAAAATGGGAAAACCGCCAATTTCCGACTTGAGCGGTATTATAAGCTAAGGGACGTTATGTACCAACCTATATATTAGTAATGCAACACAGGTTATACGTGAAACTCTATTAGATATCTACAATTCCGCTAGCACAATGAACAATACCTCAAATGTCATACGATTTCGAACCAAGTACTGATACATACAAAGAAACCAAACGATTACTTTGGGTTCACAATGTGAAAGTTTAATAATAATTCTGTTATCATAATCACTAGTTTACAATATCGTTATAGCTAATGTAACAATAGGCGGCTGATACGCTATATCCGCCTTAATTTACATCCCAAACTATTGAATGCCGGTTAAATTGCCTTCACAACAGTTTACGATAACTAAAATGCGATAAGCCGTAGGTATTATAATAAGCAATTTATTTTAAAACATAATAGTAACCCGTCATTGCCCACACTCTACATAAAATCCAATTTTCTGAAAATACATTAAGTACTTTACATTTGCATTGAACTTATATCCATGTATATTAAATATTATTTTACCATCGAATCTGTGATAAAAGCATTGAACATATCATGAGAGTATTTTTTTTTCTGAATTCAAAAGTACGAGATCCTCAATTCATCGATTTTCATTCTGTAGGTATATTTTAGGATATTCTATATACATAGCGTTAACTAGACCCAAAATTATCATAGCTTAACCACCTTGTGTTATGGGCACGTATAAATATTCTTTTTTGTAGTTTATTTCTAACATTGTATATGTTTTCTAATTTGAAGGTTTATTTTACTGTTAGTATACTTGATGAAAATTCTGTTGCGGACTGACTTGTAATAATACTCGTATACCATAACATTTACTGACAATCCGACGCAAAAAATACAGACCTTTAAGTTTATATAAGTAGATCTTTCGCGACGAAAAATCTATAAACTCAAGGGTGGTCCATATTATATTCGAATGAAATCTGATGATAGTAGAACAGAATTGTACATCTCATCTTGCAAACGTTTAACTAAAAATTTACAGTTAACGGTTAAACCATCGAATATGCTTAAGAGAGGCTAGGTTCTAACAAGTTCTGACAATATATTTACGTACTTTGTAGTATATTTATGTAGGCTCTTCGAATCCGGTATTATTTATCCTATTATGATTTACTTTTAAAAATTTAAACATTTAACAATGTCGTCGGATAATGCTGTCGTCATTGTTGAAATGAACGATTCTAATAATCATAGCATCCAAGTCTACAAAGTCTTTACCCGTAAGAATTATATCATTCATCCTTAAAATGGATTCCAAAGGAGGGAAGCAATTTCATTTGTGAGAACCTGCTCCTGCTTATAATCCGTCCGAGGTAATAACATTTCATATTCGTAATAGAATCATTTTGCGTCGCCCGGAAACTTTATAGTCTCATTTTCATTGAAAGCGTTTAGTAGGAATAAACTTGTAGAATATTTGATGCACGGCCGCGGCAAACGCGCACAATCTCCGGACTCTCTTGGCCGACTAATCAACGGAGTCCTTGACAAGTTTTTCGTCATTGTTTAATATTACATACTGTTTTTGAAATGGGAAATTTTATTGAGGGAATATTTTGTTAAGATTTGTATTCATGAAACAGTTTCGATGTACCCCACTAAGATCTACGGGGGTCTAGGTAACCTCATCTACAAGCTGATACACGTTCTGATTGGTGAATGAAGCTGTGGGTGCAGGTTTTCCATTTGGACTCGCAATTGCAAACTTTTGAAACAACAAACAACTTTGATTAGCAGTTGTTCCATCCTTATTCAAATTTAATCATAATATAATGCAGCTAAAATCATCAAAAAATATTGCAATATCGTTCATTATGCCGTATATGTTGGGAATTTGGCTCCTAAGCGGTCGTGGTCAATTTAAATGTCTAATATCTAGGACGGCTATCGGTAGCTCAGTTCATAAGTATTCCTCTAGAAAGATCCTGTGCGAATTCAAGATACTGGATGTTGATTTTCAAAATTTAATTTACGAGCAAAAGTTAGCACAGTAAATGCTTTAAAATTTAATTCAAATAATAAGGCAGTTTAAAGATATACCGTTTAGAACAAAATATACCTACTAAGGTTTTGTGTAAGAATTTCCTCAAATTCCATTGTACATAGCAGTTTGTTACATCGTACAATTGTTTACCTACCGTGTTTTATACGGCAATGGCGCTTAATGATAATTAATTGACGATAATTAAACGCAACGTGTAACATCCATTTTGCGCGTAAGCCCAGACACCTTTAGTCTTGCGAAGAGATCCGTGTACGGAGGTATATATCAAAATGATGTATGTAGGTAAGTCTATACAGTAAATATTAGACCAAGCTTATTAATAGGTGTACGGCTAGTAGACATGCTATGTTATTAAGACGTTCATATTATATTCTCATGAACATTGTTTTTTGTTGTAAGTATTTTTTTAAATATAAATTGTTGTTCGGGTATAAAATATACCCTTATGATACTAGTAATCAATTTACATAAATATCGGTACTAAATTAAATTAAAAACTTGGAACTTGAACTAATACAGACTAGGAACCATAGATAAAATAACAATTAGATAGATAGATAGATATTAATTAGGCTTATTTTCTTCGTTGATTAATACATGAGGGACCAGTATTTTTTTCACTCGTCTTATTATTATTCATACATACATACAAACAATTACGCTTTCCCATAGAGGTAAAGACGAACATCATTTAAATATGTAAGGAGAATTTGAGTCATGCCAAGAAAAATATACCAAAACTTTTACCTACGAAAAAAATTAAGAAGGTGAAAATACTAATAATAGATTTTCTTATGTCAGATTGCACAATAGCCATAGTACCTATAATGTAACAATCATATTTTCCTTATATAGTTTGTAACGTCAGAAATAAATGGCAGACTGTTGTCTGCCTACCGCGAAGGGAAAGAGGCGTGAATCTATATGTATAAGTAATTACTGAAAAAATAATAGCAATGAAAGCACCTGCTGCTATGTCGATTACTTCCATAAAGTCCCCTAAATCTTCGTACCTGTAGTCAATGTTATTTTATGGTTTTATAATTCACTATAATGGCTTTCACAGACATTATGGTTTAACAGCAATTAGGTCAATTACTCGATACGTTATAACAAATTTTATAAAACTTTGCTGTATTAATTTTATTTTTCTATTTTTCATAAAAACTTTGATATGCGTGTGGATACCTTAATAGCTACAGAGTGGTATGGTAAAGTGTTTAATTTAGGATTGAATTATGCGATGAGGCGTCTACTGCTTACTAAATAAGGAATATACTCGTAGTTAGTTCAAAAACTACTGTTTTGGTCTTCTAATCTTAAGACATTATAGAATGTAATTAATCTGTACGTGTAAATATAATAAAATCTGTGTAATATATCTTCGTAGTTAAATAGATCACAGTTACCATTCTAGAAGAAAGTTAATTAAACCCAAATTCTGTACATAATACGTGAAGGTAGATTTGCTATCATAAAAGTTTCCTTACAACCATCTACCGGTATGTAAGATTACGCTACTAGTATTAACTATCACAAACTAAAATGCACCTTGTCCTCTTTATAATAAGACTAAAGTTGGTATAGCGGAATTGTGCTTGGATAGTATTAGAGAATTCAAACAGCGCCCATTGTGATTATTGACTTGGATTAGTTATCTCACTTGTTGTGACATGCATCTGCTCTTTATCTGTTGAGACGAGATTTGTCTAATTATAATAGAATACGGTGTAATTCCCTGATAAATTCCTTGCTACTTTAGCTCCGACAATAATCTCTTCTAAACAAACTTACGTTTACAGATTTATATTAGTACACATTGTATACAAAATTCAATGCAATGCCGTTCCACGTAGTTAAATTCCTATATGTTTGTTAAAAAGTAAACGCCTGTAGGTATATACTGTGCCAAAATATCTACATAATAAAGAAGCCACTCAGATGTAACTCAATAAAGCATACATAGATGTTAAGGGCTGTAAATTCGAATTTTTACCATTATTCGCGCGGATACGAAGAGAGATTCTAATTTGTTGTGTTATCGAATTCATCGGAGGGTGGAAGTGCGTAGTTACCTCGAGAGGTGAGTTGGCGCCGCACGAGTTCCCGCCACGACAAGATTTATGTAAGGACTTTGTTTGTACGAGTAGTTAAGCAGGGGCGCGGGGTGAGCCGACGCCCGCGACGCTCATCTACATTCGCTTTTACTCACTCTAAGTACCTAACAAAGTACAGAGAGCTCTCTTTTGTCTATCCTCTCGCATCCGCTACAGTTTTCTTCAATGAGAAGGAGGAAAAATACGGCTCGTTTTAAAATTCTACGCGTACGTACTTAGAGATACGTAGAAGTTGTCTTTTCTTTTTTTTTTGCAATTTCTCGCCATAGACAAATCATCTGGCGTGGATGAGTTTTTGTTGGGACGTAGGAAGTTCCTTTGTCTCGGCTATGAAAGTTAGAACTGTTGTAAGGAATATCCAGTACGGAGAGCTGTATAGGCATTGTTTCGAGAAAAATCTAAGCTCAGACTTTACGCTACAGTACTGCGTCTGCAAGCAACACGTGGCACATGGCTCTAAGTAATGAAATCTACTCGAGTTTAATTAAAAACTGCTTCGAGCATGACGGTTCACCAATAAACTCAATTACCTTTTATGTAAACGGCGTGCTCGCTAGCATCATAGAAATATTAGCCGAAGTAAACCTGGGTGGGGCGTACATAAAATGTTATGAATCACAGATTTGCTTTAAAAATACTTGTTATAAAGGTAGTGAAGAATAGATTATGAGTGGCTTGTGAACCCTTTCGTATTATATTACGTAGTATAGAAGTTGGGAGATATTTTTAAATGGAAATGAGATAGTGGTTAATTTCGTTCAACGGTGGTGGTGTTGTGGCTTAGGTGGTTGAATTGAGCTCGAATTCATACTCAAGACACTTTTAGACTGTATTAATACAAATATTTGAGGCAGATTTTATAGTACAATAATATTTTTGTAAATAATACCTATATGAATATTTGTTATTCCATCACACTAGAATGGCTGAGCGGATATTATTGAAATTTTGCACAGATATACGAGTAGATATTATAAATATAGTACTTTATAGATTCCTGTAGATTGGTAATGGGATCGGTAGGTATTACATTCTCCTTCTACTCCTCCTAGTCTACCTATAATCCTACCCTACGCTTACTAATATTATTATAAATGTTAAAATCTATCATGATGTTTAGATGTTTGTTTTGAATAACAAACATTCAGCTGAATAGATATGACAGAAATTTAGTACAGCGATTCGTATCACGAATCGTATCGGTACTATAGACACGGACGGAACCGCAAGCAGCGGCTAGTTCAACATAATTAAAGTAAGGAATCAAGTAAGATGAATGATGTTTCTTATGAACAATCGTTGCAACGTCGGAGGACGGTGTACGTTCATCCCAAAGGGTTTGAACAGCCAGGACAACGTGCCATAGTCTTCATGTTATTACCTCAATTAATCATAACTTTGTGTTAGTGAAATTTCTCTAGTGGGTACATTGTAGGCCATTGGTGCACGAGCTCACGAAGGCATGAAATTGGCTCGCAAGACCTTAACGTTCGCCTCTTGTAACTAGAGCGGAGCTGATTTTGAAATTTTGACAAAATCTACTTTTCATAATAATGCTGTCTAATTACATCGACTTTATTCCAACTCTATCTTACATCAGAAGATGTTGTTTTTTTGTTACTCAATCACTGTCATTAGGGTTGAACAGATATAGCTAAAGTTTAGTATGAAAAAAGGTTATAGACTGAAATGACTCTTGGGCTAATTGTTATCCCTGGAATAGGTTCCGATAGGCTATGACAACGGGATCAGAATTCCGGTAAGAGCAGTGGGTGAACTAGTGATAATATAAAGTGGAAATGGTATAAAGTGGTTTGTATGTTTGTTACACAAAACAACTAGAGTATGAGTAAAATAATAGGCTACTTTCGTCGTGAGAACATTCATTTGACACCATCGACCTAATCTGATGACAAAAGTATTATAAAATAGAGCTCATAAATTATAGAAATGCGTTATTCAGTATTTGGTTACCTAGATTGTATGTGAGGATGAATATTGTCTTCAAAGATGGCACAAATTGATAGCTTTTGGACGATCGCCCATTTCGTAGTTTGAATTAATTGTTATACCGTAGAAAGGATGCTGCAAATTGCAGTGAAAACAGAGCTAAAGCCAGGTTCGTGACAGAACGTAAGTATAGAGTTATGATAATAGTTTTAAGGAGTTCAACAATTTATATGTGCAAAATGTTCAGTTTACATCGTAGCAAGTGCTACGTCCGTGGAGGCCAGCGTAGCGTTTGCTACAGATCTGTAGATACCTACGTCAGATTCACCTGTAGTAACTTTATTAGTTTAGGGGACTGCTGTTATTATTACAATAAGTATTTATGGTAATATTATATTAAATTCTTAAGTTAATTCTATAAATTAAATTTTGTTAGTCTAATAAATGCCTCTACGTTAGGGGTAGGTAAGATATTTAATTAATCGTCCATATTTTACCAATTGTATTTTCAGTTTCCTCGCAATAGGTGAAGAGACTACTGACGTCAACAGGGCACTTTCCCCAGCCATATGCCTTGTTTGCCTTTTATGTACCCTCGAAAAAGATGTCACGATTTTTGTATTACCACGTACCTTGTCCCACATGGTTAAAAGTAAAATGTTTTTTTCTTAAAGATATAATTATACATATACCTATTTTCTAGTAGTGGTTACATCATTATAGGCATTAAAAAAACAGTGTTTTTTTTTTCGATTAGCTTCGATACATGTTTGTAGTCGAGAACTGGCAAGCCGGGGCAGTCGTATGGCACAATTAATTGGTATTAGTGTGTGAGGTCGTGCGTTCCATTTGCCGCTTATTTTTCACGTTACGAAAACTCGAGTGCCGAGGGCAGGCGCTCGCGCCACCGGATTATTGAATTAAAGTTGATAAGTGTATTAGCCAGTGTTGTTGCTCCATTCTCTTGATTAATGGCCGACCGTTGCTTTTTCTCTCTCATTTATATGATAATGAGTCGGCAGCCGCGACCGAACACAATTATTATGTGTAAATGGATGTAGTCGGAGGTGAAATCGCTTTTTGAAAAACGATCACCTATAGCCAATTCACTGGTCACTACGCGCTTCTGCGTATAAATAAACAGAATTGAAAACGTTCAATTCACCATGTTTTAACTAAAATTAACTGTGCTTATTTTCAGAACGGGATTATGTTAATTGAGTAGCTGCTGTTTCGACACTGTAATTGAAAACGCCTAATGTTTATTTACTTAATCAGTTTGTTATGTAATACAATGACGAATGAATGAAATTAATTGAAATTTACATTTAAACACAAACATGTGCTTTAGGCGTTCATTCATTTTTAACTTATGCGTAACTATTTAACATAACAACGCGAATGTACGAGCATATCAAACAGACAAACTGCCACGGAGATAATACTCGTTTCAAACATTTCCATCTCTGACACTAGATGGCACCACCGCAAGCGGTGCAACAAAAGCGTGCAACAAAAAAATACGCAACAATTTTAAAAACACAAACAAAATTACTCGCACTCACGTTGGCTTATATCAAAAAATAAAAATTGGGATGCGTGACGTAAGTACTACGCGCGCATTCGGTACAGAAGGTGGAATAAAGTGGTTCGTGCCCGCGTTGGTCGCGGCTCGGTACACCGCGCTGTCTGCTATTTAATTCCCCTTTGTTTAATACAATCTACAGGGAACACCGGCAGGGTTACGTTATGATGACATTTGGATTTGCTATGTATAATATAGTGCGCTCAGGAGGGAATGAAATCCGGAAATATGAGTGCATCGTCGCAAGCCGTGAAAGCACTCCTTTCACCCGGAGCCATTCGAGTTCCTTGGATATTAATGACGTCAAACGAAGAGCGTCTTTGTCTGAGAATTGACGAGTTTTCATGGAAACTAGTTCATTTGTTTGAACTAGACGCACTATTACAAAACGCTGGTTTCTGATGCAGCTGTAGCTATGCATTAACCAAAAAAAGTGGTTTAAAAAAACAAAATAATGAACGCGTAATTACGACGCGCATTGCCTGATTATTAACTTGTTGGGTGTGTATGTATGGAACACACTGGATATGATGACCAGTGTAGTAGTGCTATTCTGTAATTTACATAATATGCAATGTTGAGTCTCACTCTTTCGATGTCGAGTTTTATTCATTCGATATCGAGTCTCTTATTGACTGTCGAGTTTCACACAGAAGCAACAACTAATTTCGGAAATGTCATTAGCACGCTTTCAATCAATTCAGCCGGCCAAGGCCAATGCCATTCGAGATTAAGCAGTAGCGCGCTATAGCGCCAATAACAAGGTCCCTAAACATCACCAAATGGGCATTCTGTAGAATTTTTATATCACAGAAATCACTACCGAAAAGAAAAAGGATAATGTTTTGACATAATGTATCAAAAGACATGTAGAATACTAATTTATTTATTATATTTAATCAGAGGAAGAGCTTTGATTGGTGTACCCTGTTCATTACGCATTCGCTTGCCGTCTCAGAGCACAAAACTCCAATATTCACACTTTCTAAACTCGCCCACACTCAATTTTTGGGCCCATTTCACATGAAGTAACATTGTCACAGTACGAACAGAACTTCCAACCGTCCGACTCGAATCCTTATTGAACATCGAAGTTTATTAAGCGAAAACGGATGCCACCGGTGCTCGCGCGTCCAACACTATCTAACTTTCCATAACAAAGCGCTAAAGAAAGACGGAAACATTCCAAAAAGTCGTTTCTCTACAATAGCGAAGTTTTCTCCGTAGGTTGGTGAAACTGTTGCAAAAAATATGACGTTTGAAAAATTACACGCATTCACAAATCATACAGGGGCCCCTTTTGTGAAAACTTTTGAGCCGTACAAAGGTCTTCAACTCGTTCTTGAGACGTTTTACTCTAAAGTAAATATTCCACGTATATTTGCTTTATTTGAAGTTTACATGCCTTAATTCTTTAAATAAAAGCATTCAGCAAAAGTCATATACATAAACCACTACAAAAAAGATAGGAGAGAAATTAAATTGTGTCAAAAATCTCTCGTTAGGGAGTAATAATAAATCACTGAGTCCATAACACACCTGAACAAGTGTACTGGGCCGGACAAAAACGTCGATCGTTTTACGAATCGAAATACAAAATTCCATTTGGTGCCGTCGAGAGGAAATGAAGCAATTAATTCAGCAGATGGCGTCGCAGTGCGAGCATTAATCATCGACTAATCGTAACTGCAGTCTTCGATTTATCCAAGCCTGGCACCAGGGACAGAGATGCGCGTCGATCGCACGTCACGTTTTATTATAATCTTGTTTGCGTTCCAAATGTTCTATCTGAACGTTTAGAAATCTATGTATGTATCACATTTGGTATTTAAATGTACTGTGTATTCATATTTTAATTTTAAGTTACCTGTAGACAGTGAGCCTTCATTTCATTTGTGTTACAAACAATAGATTACACGCGACACTGTGAAATGTTTCCGTAATTATTAGAAGATAATCATCGACGTAACCATTAATTTTCAATTTCACGAGCTGCTAAATAATTGGTTCTATCTGCATTTAATAACAGTGAAACATCAAACAGATTGTATCTCATCCCAAAACAATGTCGGATCATTTTGCTAATATAAAACCTTAATTCAAGAATTACGTCAATCAATGACAAAAGTGTTCAAAACTCGGCCTTCTTTACTAAATTAACACCGATACAATCTATTGTCGCATTGACGGCCTTCAAACTTATCTCTGTAATTAATTTCTCTTTGAAAATTTAATAATGGTACAGTGAGAAGGCAATTAAAAATGGATTATACGTAAAAATGAAGCAAGTGGCGCGTTTAAGAGTTGGAATCGAACCGAAAGCGGGTAGATTAAGGCACTTGTCCGCTCGGGATTACCGGACAAGCTAGTGGTAATGAAATTCGCCCCGAGGAAATGGCGGGATACAGAGGCCTAGTGTTTTAAGCTCTGTCCAGGCAACCACTGATTGTATTTGATGAGAGTTTTATCAGTTCTATTCTATCAAAGGCGCAATCGTCGCACAATCATGTCGATTTAACTTTGTTCCTTTGTTTAATTGTTGTTATTTCGGATTTGAAGTCGCGTCGATCAACAGCCTTAAGATTTGTTTGCGATGCTAATTAATTACTTACTCGTAGCTGGTTTTTGGTACAATAATATTTGATTCCGAGTTAATTGGAAAGCAACAAATGGTAATGCAATAAAATATCATTAATCGAATAAGTACGTGTTACCGTGTCACAGAGTGAAATAAAACTGTTTAAACAGTCGGTACAGGAATTAATCGCACTGTAAAATGTCAATTGCATGAATTTACTAGAATTGAGGAAACAGCAAAAACATTTACATTACTCAATGATACAAGATACAATTATAAGCAAACTGTATCTGAATAAATTAATGATAAGACCCAATTTCATTACAGGAATAGAGCTCCAAATATATTCTATAGATATACTAATGTTACTGAATAGGTAAATAAACTCTTATAAATCAGATCGTCGGTAATGACGTCATATGTACACATAATCAATATGTATTCACGCACGCTTACCGCCCGGAAAACTTTTCAGGACTGATTAGGGGTGCTCACTCAAAACTATCGAAGCGTGGCACCAGGGCTCCGAGGAGACGTCGATTCTTACCGGTCCCTATAGACCGGCGGCGGAGCGTGCCTTACGTCAGTTCTACAGATTGTGATCCAATTAGGGGCTGCGCATCCTCTTACGTCTTTAACTGGACGGCACACTGGTCGTTTTGCTGGTAGTCACACAAAGGTCTGTGACAACCCTAGGGAATACGCGCTTACGAATTGTTTATTTTATGAGTGTTGTGATACGTTTCGAACATTTGAATGGAGAATGTGACGGTTGGGATGTCATTTTTATTTATACATAAATACTTTAAAGGATACTAGCTTTTACTTGCAACTTCGCTCACGTCTGACGTTTAAAAATGTTATATCCCCTGCTTTTACCATCGTGGCGAGATAAAATATCTACGTACATAAATACTCTCAAGGAATTGGTATATTTATCCACTCTCATTTTACCCGCTATGAAAATATATAAATTGAAAGTACGTATACTGACGAGTTACAATTAATATTATGGCAACAATATTGTATAATTATAGATCGGGATATTTACCATGTTTGTTTTTGTTTGTAGTGTGTTGTTCTCGATTATTTATAATAATATAGATCTTAAATTAGTTTATTCTTATCGCAAATAGACCGATTTAACCGAGGATGTAAGAACTAGAAAGTATAAAAGTTACTTATCCCTACTAATATTATAAATGCGAAAGTAACTCTGTCTGTCTGTCTGTCTGTCTGTCTGTCTGTCTGTCTCACTTTTACGACTAAACCGCTAAACCGATTTTGATGAAATTTGGTATAGAGGTAGGTTAGACCTTGAGAAAGGACATAGGTTATGTTTGGTCGCGATAACCGACATCCACGCGGGCGGAGCCGCGGGCACAAGCTAGTACTTAATAAGTTGAGTAGTAGTGCAGTCACACTACTACTTAACTATTTCCGTTTGCTCTGTCGGTGAGACTACTGACAGAGGTAGATACTACTGGAGGCTTTGCCTCTTAATTTTTTACTGTTGCTATTCCTCATGTTACACATAGCAACAGTCGAGTGAAACCTTAATAATTTAATTGTTTATTACCTTCATCATTATCACAGCACTATTTCTGGTGCATCCAAAACGTATACTTCAGAGTCTATACTCCACAGTCTGACTCTTCTCCACAATATTTGGTTCAACAATCTTACGTGAGCGAATACCGACCTTTGGAGGATTCCGAGAAAAAAATCTATACTAGACTTTCGACCATCAATTAGTAAGAGTACTGGCTTGCAGGTTAAAGTGAATGAGCACTGAAGAGCTTAATGAGGAACACACTCGAATTAAAATAAAAAATCTAATTTAAAATCTAGTATGCATGATATTTAATAGGAACTATAATAGTATGTGCTTTATACAGTCAAGATTTAGGTGACGCTCTAATCGAGGAAAAAAAAAACTATTAATTAGACTAATCTTGCATACCGCAGTCAATACACTGCTAAGATCATTGTGTAGTTTCAATCAAATAAATATCATTACAATCACAAAATGTAACCAAAAACAATAGTAACCACCAGATTCGATTAAAAATAGTGTATACATATTCATAGTTTAGTTGCTAATTCTCATACTAACAAGGATTTCTATAACTCTATATGTGAGACTAACAGTTGACGTGTAGTTGGAACAAACTATTTGGTATACTCGTAATCTGACGATGACTGCAGCTAGCATCTTTACGTTTGCAACTAACTGCGGCCAACTGGTGCGCTCGACGTTAGGAAAGTCCTACTGTTTCGCCGTCTTAACTTACTATCACTTCCAAACCACCCGCACCCGTTTGATTTAACTGTTAACGAGTGCTTTCTGGAAACTTCTGTTTGAAATTTTGTAGGTTAATTTCAAATGGAGTTGATCATTTGAGTTTTAGAATTTGTGCAGTTAGATTGTTTATACATTAAAAATGGATACTAAAAGTAAATGTGTGGATATATGGGGAGTTATTAAGACCTATGAAGCCAAGCTAACCTCAGCTACAAGCTACTTACACCTGTTGATGGACGAACAAGGCTCTGGTGCAAGTTTTCATTTCGGAATTCTTCTTACACAAATGCCAGACTCCAGGCTCCTCGAATACAACTAGAGTTAACGTTGAGATGATGATGATTAACTTGTTGATTAATACAATAAAAGAGGTGAATAACAGAGTGAAATATCTTTATAGTAATAGGAATTTTGCTCCCTAGAAATATATCAATCAAAACATAAAGCATAACTTTTGATAGACATTACCGATTGAGGTCATATTCACAGAACATATTTGTTTTGTTGAGTCGTTAGTTCATAGTTGTATATAACTATATTACTATTATAAATACGAAAGTTTAGATGGATGGATGAATGGTTGTTACTCAAACAGGCCAGAACGGCTGATAGTTTGAAATGCTTTTATTATTTTCTCACCTTTCGATCACATCTCACACTTACCTACCTTTTTTGTACGATTGCAAGTACCAAACTATACTCGTGATAGGGTATTAAATAATGTAGATTTTGTTATGAGTTTGAAGGATTAAAATGTCCCTAGACAGTTTTGAATTGTGTACGTTGACAAAGTTTTTTTCGCATGAACAGTGTGACAGTGCATAAAATACGAAGAAATAACTGAAATATAATTTACTAGCTGTGGCTCTGAATTCTGATCCCGTTCATCGCTAATAGTAGCGTGTTGATATATATGCCTATGTTGGTATCTGATAATTTAACTTTCTAATGGTATAAGAATTTTTGAAATCGGTCCAGTAGTTTTTTAGTTTATCCGTTACATACAAAAGTATACATCTTTCCTCTTTATAATACTACTAGCTTTTGCCCGCGGCTCCACCCGCGTGGATGTCGGTTATCGCGACCAAACATAGCCTATGTCCTTTCTCAAGGTCTAATCTACCTCTATACCAAATTTCATCAAAATCGGTTCAGCGGTTTAATCGTAAAAGTGAGACAGACAGACAGACAGACAGACAGAGTTACTTTCGCATTTATAATATTAGTAGGGATTATTAGTATTAGTATAGATATATTAGACAAGTAAAAGTGTTTTTTTATGATTCAATATGAGTACAAGTTGCAAAAATTCCATATTGTAAGATCAAATTTAATAAGTGCATCTTGTTACGTAGACAGGTAGAGAGTTCCCGTACGTTTTTCAATATTATTTGCTCCTTATCGTGGAGCACCTATCTTGAACTTGTTTCCAACTTAATATATTCCCTTGATACTTTCACCGTGAAACATCTTCAAACTTCACATCGCTCTACGCTTTGCAACTTTTTGATATTTCTAATAAACATTAATAAAACATACCATATACTTTTAGATTTTACGTAGTAGTAATTGTTAAGAAATCTCTTATATTTTTAAATTAAAATCATCGGCACCTAGGAATAAAAATATGTCTACATTTTTTTTGCTGATGTGATTTGTATTGGCTCTAACAGGAGTGACTGCTGTGTGAACCACCAACCCCTTCTAGGCCTCTTAAACCTAGGTGCTGCCCAAATCTAAGCTAAAATGTAGTATTAATAAAGTAAGTCAGTACAATCTATTATTGTATAGATAAAGAAACTCATTGGTGGCGAAAAATACAGTTATTTGGTCTAGAGTTAGGTCTCAACCTATTCGAGTGAAGAGAAACATTGTTAGATTGGGATGAACTGATTCAATATCAACGTGTGATTACGTAAATCATTATATTATCGTTATATTGTAGGGAGCGACCAATAAAATGTCATTGTATATTGATTGTTAATTAAGTTTAAGTTTATATCATCACAACCGTATATGTATCTTTCATAATTACCGACAAAGGCTTCTTCTCAGTAGGATAACAAAATCATCAACACCCACACCCAATCACTCAGTATCAGTGAGCACACCATATTCTGCAAGACCATCACAGCTGTCAGTACGCGAAGCACATAATTAATCACTTTGCCAGACAAAAGGAACCTTTTACTGATGCTTATAGAACTTGACATACTTTTTTAGATATTTTTCTCGATATTTTCTATGCAGTTTAGGGTAGCTATTGATTGAAGAACCTTCCTTATACTCAATATAAAAGAGTTTTTCAAATTGAAATTGTTGGGACCGGGATTTTCTAATATTGTGAATTCGCTATCTCTTTAAATAGATACTTCTTTTATAAATTGCAATATATAGTTATGTTGTTTGAGCGATTTTATTGATGAGTTTTTAGGATAGTAATATCCAATTTTGCTTATTAGATCAATAATGATGTTTGTCTTATGTATAAGCACAATAGTTTACATCTAAAACACACATCCTATTTCAAAGTTTCTATGTACATCTACTGATTGTATGATATAAGTGATTATCTCACGATTCCCTCATCCAATGCACCAAGTGTTATAAGCATTGATGCACGAGAATTATGCATACCTTATCGACCTATATATAAACATAACCAATAATATGCTCATACTTTTATTATTTCCCACTCTGATGCAAGGAGCCTCAGTTAAATATACGTTTGTAAGGTACCATGGACATAATATTCTTGACTAAGAAACTTTTTTACTAGTGCCCTTTGTACAACGGGAGTAGTAAAATCTCTTTTGTACTTCCTGGAACAATATATTCATGCCTCCAACTAATATTCGGAAGAGGAATTCAAGTATGTCACAGAATTTATTTGGATATGGTTAATATGTACTGTCACGGACTCCTTCCAGTCAAACCGCATTTAACAATGCAATGATCAGAAATAGTGTTTTCACAGGAAGAACAATATCAGTACGTAATACAACCAGTATAAAAAATCAGTGAAAAATCACTAGGCCAGTGAAACTGTGACCACGGCCGGTGCAACCTGGTCGAAATGTCAGGCAAATCAAAGATGTGTATAGTATATACCTATACCATGATCGCGTTAATTCACGTTAACATCTTCATTAGAATTTATTAGTATTCATCAAAAGTTTTGTATTCAATGTGATGCAGGCCACCATCTGGCCAACCTATAATTTGGATTGGCAGCCGTTAGCACAAACGAAATCTGTGAAGAGCCTCTTTACCTTAAAAAAACTCAGCTAAAATCGCCCAGCAACCTTGATGGTGGCAGTAAAGGCCTGTTACTCTTCTGTTTTTTACTCTGTTTCTCTCTACTTTCCGTAAGTTTATTTTTAAGAAAAACGCCCGACTGAAAGTCGTGTTGTAACAGACTTAATGTCATCAGAATATAATTATATTGACAAGTTGCTAGTATGAAAAGGCAACTAAATCGTATCAAACGCTTTAAATACGTGTATCATTTGTTTAATATTTTATTTAAAGAAAAGCTTCCTGTAATATTATACCTACGAAACTAAGACAATATTAAGGGTACCGGTATAATTGCGGCCCTTCGCCCCAATCTCAGGTAGAAACCTATTATTTTTCATATCTGTGCTTCGCAATTGCTGTATAAATAAATAAATTATATAGCACCTAGGAATCATTCGGGTAAAGAAAATTGGATATGCACCGATATGGTGTTAATATTTTATGTACCTACAGTACGAGTAGGTTTGTTTCGCCTTGGATCAATAAATATATTGTGTTTTTGCAACAGTTGCAAAAAATTGTAACAATGTTGTCCGTATATGTACTATAATTTATTTGTGTAGAATAAAGATATATTATCTAATCTAATCTAAAAGTCAAATAAGTATATTATTTAAGCGTACATCCATTTTATACGATTAAATACATTTTAACTCAAGTGTGGACTACTGTAAGTTCTCTCTATAAAGCTTAATACTTCAATCAATTCTAGGTACAGTCATTCCCTTTAGGTTTGATCACCGTCTGTCCCATAAGGGGCCGTTCGTAGCTAAACACACAATTACTTTCCCCTTACAAATTTTACAAAAAAGTAGTGGCATTTAGATTTGAGCCGTGTACATTTAATCGGGCCCGCATATCCGGCCTACACTGGTAGACGTGGGTATTATTTTCCATATCTACGCTTCCGTGCTTCAGCAGCGATTACTTTTAATTTCAACCGTTGAAAAGCATGTTGTACGGTATAAAAAGCGTTTGTGAAACATATTTTTAATGAACGTTATCAAGTTATGAGTTCGACGTGTGTTTTGGGTTGAGTTGATGCGATGGGCAAACACGATCAATTTGGAGACAATGCATTCAACTGGATTCGGTAGATAAGTGTATTGTCTAGCGAGAGATAAGGAGGAAATGGAACACGTGTTTATCGATTTGGATTGAATATAATTTTATAGTTTCTTTGTTTTTGGCTTAGTTGTATTAAATTGACGTATGTGTAATACAATGGATTGGGGTCCTGTATAACGAAAACATAATAATAATCATAGTCATTTAAATATTCCACAACATTCTACACAACGCTTTCTAGACCTATGGTAAGCTAATTAAGCTTACCATGGGTAGTAGCTTGTGTTATGGAATCTAGAATGCGGATATACATACTTAGATATATATTTTTTTGTAAATGCATACATATTATACATAGAAACACCCAGACCAATGCAAATATTTATATTCGTGTATACAAATATTGGCACTGAGTGGGGATCGAACCCGCGCCTCCTGCGTAGCAGCCGCGTTCACTACCGCTACGCCACAGAGGCAGTCATTTATTAACATGCTATGTTAAAAATGTATGTTTTTGATATAGTACTTAAAGTAAAATTTATTTCTATTCTAATAGGTTAGTCTTCTTAAAAAAGTTTTCATTAATAACACCAGCTAAGTCAAAATACTTGTGTTATGGATTCACGTAATACTATACTAATTAGGGAGTGAACCCGCTACCAACTACCGACACTTTTTGTTCCTTTCACTAACAAAACTTTCCAGTTTACTCTTTCAAAATGTTCACTTTTCACCACTGTAGCTTAGTGAAAGAAAAAAATAATACTATCTGCAGAGAGCGAGCAACCTTCTGGGTTGACGTAGACGCGTAGACAGACAACATAGACGGCGCGACGCCGACTCTGACGCCACACCTCTTATGAGTAGGAGACGAGGTGTACCCGATAGTGACTTGAGTAGAATACGGTTAGACATGGAATTGATTGTACTGAATTTTAAATACAAATAAAGGGAAAAGCATATGGCATATGTGAGTTAAGTGGTTCCGTAACTTATGCACACTTTGAATCCAGAGAATTTTAGGAGTAGAATTATTTTCTTAGGTAATTACAAAGTGCTTATTGTGCGTGTCTGCATTGCTCTTTCAAACATTGATGATTCTAATATTATTAAATAACGAGGTTAGGTTTATGATGTTTATTGTGCATTCGTTTTTTATCCATATCCATACTTCACTACATATTATAAAACAAAGTCGCTGTCGCTGTCTGTCCGTCCCTATGTATGCTTAAATCTTCAAAACTACGCAACGGATTTTGAAGCGGTTTTTTTTTTAATAGATAGAATGACTCAAGAGGAAGGTTTATATAATATAATGCATGCATAATATTGTAGAGAAATACTGATAAATTTAGAGATAATACCACGCGGGTGGAAAATATGGCGGTACGAAGTTCGCCGGGTCAGCTAGTAATATTATAAACGTGTAAATAACTCTATCTGTCTGTAATCTGAACCGATTTTGATGAAATTTGATACAGGGGTAAATTATACCTTGGGTAAGGACAGGCTGTTTGGTTTTAATAACTGACATCAACACGGGCGGAACCACGGGCAACGTAAATTATAAACGTGTACAAGAGCTTGATTTATAGAATAAATGATTATAATCTGTATTTATAATCTCACGACATTCTCTTTAGCAGGTAGGTAGATTGAACAAGGGGGCTACTATGAAATATTCGAAACTTCGGGCACGCACGAAACATGAATGAAAAATGTAGCATTTAGCCATGTAGGTACCATGAACCGAACCGAAGTGTCACGTACCGTCTTCGGATCTGATTTCGGGACAAGTATGTTACGTGGAATCCACTACCCAAAACTATGATCCGCAATTACAGATGTTTCATGACAGTTCTCCAAGCAAGATTGTTGCATATCGGCATCTGTTCGCCCGGCTTCCCGCATTCACAGTCCTTTCAATATCTCCTTCACATCTTTCTTTTCTCGACGATAAACTACACAAGTATTCAGACTTTTACACTACACTTTCATTTTCAATCATAACGTTACAGTCTGTTCATTCTTCTCAGAGATTATAACTTTCGTCTTGCTACATTTTTATAACTCTTATTTTAATTTAAGCGCTTCATTCATAGTGTTCATAATTTTCTGTCATATTTTCTATTCATAATATTCTCTTTCAAGGATGATACTGTCTTTTTATACCACTGATAGAAAGCAGTTACCGTGGCCTATGGACGTATGCGACACTAGGGGCGTGACATTCGCGCTACTGATCCCGTAAGAACCACCTAATGCACTTCTTGAAAAACCCCACACTGTAGTTTTGGTTGTCTAGATTTGTCTAAAGTTTACGTAATTATCACTCATTGAATGAAATGATAATGTAAATTTAACTTGCTGTAGAACTATAGATTGTTTATATACATTTTAGTTCGTCGATTTGACTGTAGTGTCTATCAATCAATCAATTAGCCTACTGCAGTCCACTGCTGGACATAGGGCTCTCCCAATGTGCGCCACGTTTGCCGATCATCCGTCTTCCGCATCCAGTGTAGTGTCTAACGTTATAGTAATCTAAGGGGGTTTCCTAAAAGTCAAATTCATCATTGCATAGTCGCCAATAGCAGAAGAAGGGCTAGAGTGACAGCGCGTAGTGTTTCCGCACGTGCCTCTCTATAGATGAGATGGGAGGTCCAGATGGGAAATGATCCCCAAAAATACATCAGAGTGTGGCCAAGGTCGATCGAAGTCTCTGGAATATCCTCTCTCTGGTACACCTTCTAGGGAACACAGGTTGATCTGACGAAATACACTATAGTTTTAATCGGTTCTAATCATACCCAGATGCTTTTACACGCCCTGTTTAAGAGCCCTGGATTATAGAAAACACGTATAAAAGGAACTCAAATTATTTTCATTGAATTAAATACAGTTTATTGTAGGTGAAATATATTTGTCTAACACTTATTACGAGTGTATAAAAGCAATACGATATTGCTTTTATACCGAGTTTTGAATAACTCAAGTATTACAATTTACCGTAAATAATACAATGTTTCAAAGACCAAGTTTTATGTTTCAACTCCATAATACATTCGTCAGTGTCTTGTAACTTTTATTGCAACGCGTGTGATGGATTCACGTACTACAATTTTATCTTAAACTTCAACTGTATTCGTCATCTATCTAAACTGTAAAACAAAATCGCAAAGCAACCCCCTAAACAATTCCAAAATGGACGTACTTTGTATAAAAATGCCAAGACGTCAACCATTTACGAATAACTCCTTTCCTTCGCAGGGGTAATTTTTGTTTTCCTCTTTACCGAAAGTTATGACACAAATATGAAAACATTAAATTTGAATCGCGGCCAAATATGTTAAGTTCTTGAGGGTATGCAGGACACGAGTGGACTGCGAATACCAATCGCTGGGTCACGGGTGCGCGCTTAAAACCGTAGACTTGTGGAGGCGTTTCAGCTACGCCGTAGACACGTGCTACGACAGGCTTGCAGGCTACGACTGTGTTTAGTTTCTTTCAATGATTTAAAAAAATGTATGATATTGCTGTTTAACTATTTAGATTTAGTATTTGGTTCTTTTATATAATTTTTTTGTGATTAGATTAATGGCACTCATAACTTTTATATTTTAACTTTTTAATTTGAAAGGAAAGAAATATATAGAAATCTAAATTAAATATGAATGTACCAATGGTTAAGTCCTTTTATTTACAAAAAAATATTTTTCAAGTAAATAATAATATTAAATGTCATTTATTACCGGAACCTGCAATCAACTTAATTTTTCAAAATTAATATAGGTAAGGTGCTCATTTTAACGATCAATCGATGCTAATTAGTAGGTGAGTGTTCGACACCAAGTTTCATCGTAAGAATATTTCAGAGCCGCCGCGGTGATAAATCAAACTCGAAACCGTAATGAAAGCGAACGGATCGCGTCGCGAAGAGAAGGGAGGAAAAAATATCACGGAAAAAATCAGGTGCGTCCCCCGGTCGGGTGCCGAGAGAAAAACAGTCGGTCGGGCGTCGGGGGTGGTGGGCGGGGGTGGGTGGTCGGTCGATGCGGGGGGCGGGCGCTGGGCGGGCGACGCGTGCGCGAACTGCCCCCGGCGGCGGGCGCGGGTGCCGCGCCGGCGGCCACACTCCCAGCGGCACCGTCGCTCGTCGCTCGTCGCCCGCGTACCGTCCGACACTCCGCGCCGCCGCCGCTCCGACCGCGCCGACGCCGGCCCGCGCCGTGCGACCAAAACTCGCGTCACGCTCCCACTTTACATGTCCAAAGTGTTAAAGTCAGTGCTTCCCATCGCGACCGCGAGAGTGCTACCGCAGCTTCACCAACCGGACACGACCGGCACCACACTCAGGGTTAGTAGTTCGCAACATCTGTGCACTGCTACGAAAGTGCAGCTGGTGTCAGTGTTCCATGACGCACGTTACAAAAAGTTTATTTCGGGAGAGCAAAGTTTTGTAAAGTTGAAGAGTGCGCGCCGCGTCGGATGCACATTGCCCCAGCCGCAAGTGGTTCCTATCGGCCGGGCGGCGCCGTTGTGTCGCTTCCTCTCCCGCTCCTCTCGACCCTCACTAAAAACAACAAACAGATCAATCGACCTGTTATATTCATACAGACACTCAAAATACAAATCTCCGCTCCACTATTTTGTTTGGCACAAACGGATCTAAATTGACTAATAACAACCACAATATTTTGTTTTCATGCCTAAATATTGCGATAAGATAAGAGTCGCTACACTAATAGCTGGAAATAAAATTGTGGAATCGCATGTAACGGTGATATTAGCTGTGAACGGTTCAAGTTTAACTACTTTTTTCTAAAATTAGTTGGTCTACGAACTTGTAAAAAATAAATTTCTTTGATCTATTTATGTAGTATGCTTACATTAAGTAACTTTTTAGCATTGGGTCAATTTAAAAAGTGATTTGTGTGCAGGTGGACTTGATTACAAATATTTTTTGGCAAAATTTCAAGAGGCGTAAAAGCGCGGTATTGCGTCCGTTCAAGTTTTAAGAGTTTGGAAAAGTTATTTTAATACTAACAAAATAGTCTAAGAAAATTAGAGGTAGAAGCAGTGTATTTTTGTCAATTTTGTTAACATTTCAAATTATATATTACAAAAATTATTTTTTAAAATTTTCCTATTAAAACAAATGAAATTAATTCGTTTTCCACATCTGAAAATTTCATATAAGTGATCGTGTTGTGTGATACATAAAATTGAAAATATATTTAAGTTTATTTTACAAAGATATGATTTTATATAGCAACATAGAATACAATTTATAGTAATAAACTTTTTTCAATTATATTGTGATTGCTGTTTTTATTTACTATACGACATAAATATAATTTTATCCCTATTAATCTAAAATCAATAAATGCGATTAAAAAAAGAATTTTTCAATATTTTAAACTTATATAAAATTTACATGTGATTAAAATTATATTTTATAATTAAAATTGACAATTTGTCGCGGATCCAGTGCAATGGTGAGTCAACAGCTGCACCATGACACCTGTAGGTAATTGGCACTTTGCGTGGGTGGTGTAGCGGTCTACCTAGCTTGACCGACCGACGAATATCAAATGTCTCTGATTTTATTATATTATTATGTTACTATATTTCCCTGAAAACTATATCTAAAAGATACCTATAAAATGTATTATTAACAATAAAAATATTACTATCAAATGAAATATTCCGTATAAGTGTAAATATTTTTGTTTGTTCATTATAAGTATTATAACTCTATAAATCAAGTTAATTATTATTCATCATGAATATAATTACTGTTTTAATTTTTATTATAATGTATTATTGTAACCAATAACAAAAAATTGTAATATAATATTTAAAAAAAATATTTCTATGTATATGTACAGGATAAAGGAATAGTATTATAAATAAAATAAAATCAATTATATTTAAAAAATAATACAAAAACTACTACGATTATATTACGCATACTTATATTGTAATTGAGCTTAACACAAAAATATTTTTAATAATAACACAAGAACGTGTAACATCTGTAAAATTTACAATAACAAAATGTTCGTAAATTTCTGATTTCAAAATAAATAGATAGCTGTCAGCATATTAACTTTGTAATGAAATTCCTATCCCACTGGTTATTAATTTTGGCATAATTTGACAGAAACACGAACGTTGTATAAATATCACGTTTTCATTTCTTAGACTTACAAATCTAATTTTCAAAGCACTGATTGTAGGCATATTTTCAAAACCCTGTCAACAAATTGTGTCAGGTAAAATAATAAAAATACCACTGGCCTATGTTCTATTCTTTATTCAAATCTAACACAATATTAAATGTATTCCTTAAATGTGTTATTGATGAATTTTGAATGACCATTTAACACAAGAATAACCTATTTGAATAAACTCAAATAATAATACAACAAAGTAATGCAATAGGAAAAATAAGTAAACAGTTCAGCCTTTTTCTCCATGTACCTAATTTTTCTCTAACCCATGAAATGAAAAAAAAAACCAATGAAATATGAAATAATGATATAAAAGAAAAAAAAAAAATTTGACATGAAAAGCAAAATCGTTTACATCAATAGATTACCTTCCTATTATGGGAGTCAGAAAAAAATCCTATGCCAAAAAATCTGTTCAGAGACATACAGGACTAAGTAAACGTGTTTCTATGTAGGTATATATGATAAAATTTATTATGTTATTTACTTTTCCATGTATACCTATCACACCTTTGATAAACTTTATTTATTTTATTCTATGACTATGATTATTATAATTTCAATCCTTTATTATGAAGAGTTTAACATAGGTACAAGAAATTTTCATCAAATTGTCATCAAGATAACAATTGTAAATTATTTAATAACTTTAAATTATCATTATTTTTTAAATGAAGACGAATATTTTTGCCGAAAATATGAATCACTTTATTGCCACTTTTCTATAACTGTATCAATCAATCGATACGTGTCCAGCCCCTCTAGACAAGTGGCAATTCGTTGCCCGGCGTATGATGGAATAGAATGCCAAATGTATGAAATTTGACGTATATGACAGGCGTCAACGAATGTCAAAAACGTCAAATCCTATACATTTGTCATTCTATTCCATCATACGCCGAGCAACGAATTGTCACTTGTCTAGGGGGGCAGTACATTTAAGTCTATACGATATCACCTATATTATCAATATAGGTGATATCGTAGTAAATTGATATAATTTCTATATTTATTAAGCGAACCCATTTGTAAATATAAGCAAAACTTCAACATCGAGCACGACTTTGTTCCTTCTTTTACAAATTTTAAAGAATTGCCTCTTTTTTGCCTGATAAAATGCCATTAAGATATATATCAAGTTACAATTATCAAAGTTATAATTTTATTTTTAGTAAATTATACCTCACTCATTAGATCCATTGTAATATCAAAATGAGTGCCAGAATACTCGTGTAATTAACTATTGACAAATATATTACAACATGAAGCATATAGAATATTCCGTTCTATCAACAAAATCCTATAACTCCATATATCTTTCTAATTCTTGTAGTTGTTAGTCCAAAAGATAACAACAAAGTTAATAACTTCTTAAAAGAAGCTTGGTATCTTAAGTTGACCCTCTTAAATATAACCTATTTACAAAGTAAATATTGACCTCATTTTTTCTCTCAAAGAAATCTCCAAGTACCCGCAGTTACTTTGAGAACGTTTGAAGTCATTTTAGCAGTAATTTGTTTGAATGGGTCATTGTAATAGTACATACATAATTGAGAGTTACTGACTCATCGTTCACAATTACCGTATTAACTTCTCCCTTCTCACAACCTTTGCTAAATAGCATCTTTTATTTATTTTCAATGATAATGATATGATTTTAATTTTTTAAACTTTATTATATGTTTTATAACTAAAAGAAGTAAAAGTAATAACCAAGTGTTCGTTTTCATTTTAATCACGTAATATTAATAAAATATAATTAATAAAAGCATTTTGATAACAGTATAATTACAAAAGTAAAATAAGTATAGGCTCAAATCGGTAAATCCACTTTAACAGAGTGATTATACCTACATAGGTACATACATTACCTTGACCATAAAATCCGCTTAATGTAACAGATCTTTTACGGTAGAAATATATAACTTTAGTACCGAATGACGTGATCTCTATTATAATACGCAATGAGTAATAAGCGGACATCTGCGTGCAGCATTCATGATCGTCCGTCCATTGCTGGTCTTGTAAAATATAAATAATCACGCTATTCAAGTGCTACTACTGAAACAGTTAATGTAGATGATACAATTACATTTCCTCGTATTATTATCACAGCTAATTTACGTTTTGCGTGATGTCCCCACGGAAAAATATTATTGTGACACAAACCTTATTTTTCATTGTTATATTTCACCCTAAAACTTTGATGTGAGTCAGATTGTAATGGTACCTAAGTAATTGTTTTGGGTATTTATTACATTTTTAAAAGTAAATTGATATAAAGTAGACATAATTGCTTCTGATTTTAATTGTTTATGTAAAATAAAATATGCTTAATATTCCTTAAGAAGATAAGGGAAAAAAAAACAATCATCTAAGCAACTGAATCAATGCGTTCCCATATTACACTTATAATTCACATATAACCTATACATATATGTACTTTTTGAATTCTTATTTGTTCTATATATCAATACGCAGCGGATCGTCGTCTCGTACGGAATTTAAAAGTATTCCCTCCATATATCGCGGTTTTCGTATTACGATGCAGATTTGTCGAATGTATGATTCATCACGATACGTGCAGTGAAGCACAGGTGAGAGTTGTTGGAGTGAGAAGATGAAAATGTATGGGCAATATGGGCATATAGATATTGTGGTTGAGTCGAGAACCACTAGCGATCCTAGTAGGGATAAATACTGAGCACAAGGACAGCTTTTAAACTACAAATATGAAAAAAAAACGCAAGTCGTTTTGCTGTAGCATATTTATCTATTCCAATGCTTACCTAAAGGCACCTCCTTCTGCATCTACGATTTTAGAAAATGAAAATTTTCAAACTAAATCAGCTCTAATCAGTTAAATTTCAATACTTCAATGTGATGATACGATTTTTTTTAACAATTTATAAACTAAAGGAACTCTGTAAGTGCGTACAGAAGTGAAAAACTCATCTCTCATGTAAACGGGGTCAATATGTACAAAAGTGTCGGTAACGGTAACGGTAACAATGTCGCAAGTTCAATAAGTCAATGCTCAGCGTGCCTAAAGAGTATTCACTTAACAAAAACGTTACCGTATTCACAATTCATTAATAGCTCGTACGAATTCTTCGAGCAATCAACTCCGAATGCGCATATTATATTTACGCTTACTTGACTGTGATAGTGTAATGTGTGCGAGGTTCGTAACCTAAATGCGTAAAAGCTTCACTTCCGTCGGCCGTCCTTCGGCGTTATACTTTTTTCCTATGAAGTTTCGTCACATCAAAATAAAGTTCCGCAGGAAGATTTCTGTGGAATAGGTGTCATAACATTGATATATTGAATATTCTAAGAAAGTTCGTCTTCTTACAAAGTTTCATCTAATATAATATTAATCTGTCCAAAACCAGTCCAGACTATATTTATTAGATATATTTTAACAATTTTAGTAGATCGATGCGATCGATGCGTGCAAAAACTGAAGCGTTTTCAGTCTTGAAAATATATTTTAACATTATTGACTTGAAAATATATAAAACACTAAATCAAACAAAAAAAGGTCACCTCATTTAAGTTAGTATAATTAACTAGCTGTCCCGGCGAACTCCGTACCGCCATATTTTTCCCGTTCCCGCTGCACCTATTTTCTCATCCTTTAAACCTTCCCTGGACACCCACGAATATTTCAAGACTAAAATTAGCCAAATCGGTTCAGCCGTTCTTGAGTTATAAACTAACAACGAAAAGTGGCATTGATTTTTATATATGAGATTTATGTCATTTTGTTATTGAAGTAATTTGGCTACAAAAAATACAAAAATATATATTAACAAAGTTCATACAAATCAGCCCAGACTGATCTCTCTCTTTTTTAATATTTGACCTACTGTCATAATCGTTATCTCATCTAATGTTAAATAATATTTTCCTACTATGAAATAAGCCTGTATAGAAAACTCTCACTAGACCACTTCTACATTGTTGTGAGGCAACACAAATAGTCGCAAGAACTTCCACTAATTAGTGACGCGTATTGTGAAAGTGGAAGCGACGCGCTTTGTGCGTATATGTGAAATGCCTACCGTGTAATTTTACACGGCAATAGTTTTCTTACTTCAGTTTCATTCAATTAAAAACTTTATGTAGGTACAAACCAAAAAAACTATTCAAGAAGATAATTTATATAAACGAGTTAATGAATTTTAACACAGGTTTGTTATACATATATTTGTATTAGTATGATACTTAACTTTAAAAAGTTAGTGGTCACGGTGCGGTTTTAAACTAGTTTATTCCCAGCCAATAACGTCCAAACGAGTAACACTGTTACTGGTTGGGAAAAAAATTCCCAACATGTTACAGGTGTCACTGGATGCAACACTTTTTGTCCTAACGAGTAAAACTGCAAAATATTGATGTTACTTATTGGTTGGGAAAAAAAATCCCAACGTGTCACAGGTGTAACCGGTGTGATACTATTTTTTCGCTTCATACGGCCAGTCTAGTAGTAGGTATACATATAAGTCATTGTCTAGAACAATATCAGGAAAATCACAGGGATTTTTATTTGGGCTGTATTTTATTTAAGTTAATAATTGAATATTTTCCTATAGTTAAAATAAATTATTTAACTGAACTCATAAAATTTTAGAGAGTGGTAAAAGTGCTTCTGTTCTTATTTTATCGTTTTCATTTATTTTCAACCATCCACCCAATCTGTACCTAATAGTAAATTATTTGACAATAAAATATTATGACATCACAATTGTTTATTTCATACAAATTTCATTATAACTGACAGTACTTCAGTAAAAAGTTACTAATTTGACTACAAAGTCAAATATCCAATTATGAACAAAATTAATATTGCAATAACCGTTGAATATTCATAGCTTGCAGATATGTTCCAAACTAAGTCTGAATTTACATGTAATGTAGTTTCGTTAAATTGGAATTTTTCAATATTTAAATTTCGCAAACTCATGAAAATCTCAATAACTCAACTCAAACAATACAGATAGCATTGAAGTTTTCATAATAGATTATTTTTTAGTTAATCTCATTCTAAAATGGGTTTTAAAAAGACTGAAGTCGAAAGTGATGATGAACGATTGCTCTCTCACGTCATGAACAAAAATATATTTAGCGGGAACTGTGATTATTAATAAACAGACTTGATCGTTAGTTACTGTAGAAAGATGGCCAATTTCATATAGAACGTGATTCTCGACTTGACAAAGAATTTATTTAGGTCTCTGTATTATTATAGTATTAGGTATAATAAAATATACCCGTATACTATTTAATGAAGACTTACAATACCATTCATAAAACTATATTATAAACAATGAAACCACATTGTTTCTTTTAAAAATAACTGCTAATTAGTCAGTGACTTGCGCAAGTATTTTGAACTCTCTTTAAGTTTACATGTAAGACCAATAAGCCTGTGGTTACATTAGACAGCGATTTGCGATGCGATAAAAATTGTAAAAAGAGGTATAGAAAATCTCATTACATATTATAGAAAAAATCGTATTGCAAGTCTGTATATCGGATACAAATCACTTAACGTGCATCGTGATTCGTATAAACCTCTTTGAAGAGCAATGAAAACAAAGTGTTTTAAACGTGTCGCAGCGAAGTGAGCTTTAGCGCGATTATGTAGCCACTTCACAGCGAACAAACTAAAATTGGTTAGGTACATCGTTTTTTTGTAATATAAATTGCACTTCTTCATTCAAGTTAGTATCTATAGCTATATGATATCGTGGATCAGATTTTATAAAGAAAACGCAAGATGAAACTTGCGTTTTCTTCTTCACAGCGTCCATTATACACAAAATCATCCATTATACACTTCTTATGTGTATTGATTCACATATTAGAAGCACTCGCGAACATGTCGTGCTTCAATTTCACTGAAAACGTTGTACATGTCGGATAAAAACTTCAAAAATTGTAAATAAGATTTAGACTAGATTTCACCGATGAAAAAATGTATTTCGGCTGATTTAAGCTACGTTATCAAATTTTATTCAAAGAATTTCATTGAGTAACTTAGAGAGTATTGAATTCGTAGCTTCGATATCCAGTGTTAGTGCCTAAAGGTGTAGCTAAAAATGTGAATATTAATTATTCGTTTTATTTGTTTTATTCGCATTCACTTATCGCGTATCGTATCACGATCCAATGTAACCTCAGCCTAAGAGGTTGAAAATTTCGTTAATAGGTACATTCAGTAACGATAATCACATGTACACAATACATTTTATTGCTCTTGAGGGTTGTAAAGTTCCAAAACCACCTACGCTTTGAAAGTAATAAAAATAATTGTGTACCGCAACGTATTGACTAAACTTTGGATACACGAATACAATTAACTCCGAAATATTGCTGAGTATCTGTAGATACCTAGTATTAGTTACTGCTACGTAGGTATGATAAGTAAAGAATTTAAGGCTTACTTAATTTCTTTACCTACCTACTTATTTTTCGCTTAGGGCCTATCGAGTTTAATATTTATAGTTCTTTTTAATATTTTTTTTCTTGTGGAAATAGGTACCTACTCACTTTTTTTTTTCATATACAAAATTATATAGATGTCGGTCCGTAATATGTCTCAGAATATTATTTTCTGCATTATGTGACTCACTAATATTACATTCCAACTTCTAACTATGATGTTATTAAATATCTCATCTTACAAAACTCTAACAACCTGTATACACCAACAACCCTTTAGGAAAGTTTCATAGATAGCTACAGTCGTAACTAAAGAACTTCATCAAACGTTAACAGCAATGTGGTGTACCTTGTCTCCTTCACAAGTAAACACAACTAATGATCGAATAGCGGGGGATGATGATAGATGTAACAGAGATGTCTACGCACGGCTAACCGACTTGTTTGTTGGACATGATATATCATATGTTTTGATATTAGAACAATGGAAAAAGATATGGTTCTACTTACAACATTAATTTATGTTACTTATATGTATTACAGTTTAAACAAAACTGAATATTCAATTAAAAAATGTACATCTTGTTTAAAAATCGTGTAGTAGGTAATATTTATAGATTTTCTTATAATTAATCATGAATATGCCGATTAACTGGAACTTATTCATGAAATTTAAAACTGGATTTTCCAAAATTTTTTACGCATTGACTTTTCACTTATTATATCAGGTCTACATGCATATGACCGTCACTTTTTCTTGACTTGCTGCGGAGGAATTTGTTGTGAATGTTCAGAAAAATCCATAACAATTTTTGACCTAATGTGCAACAGTTGCAGTAACTACCATTGGACCACCAAAGATAAAAAAAGTATTTTATCACATATAAGTGCTATTGACCGTAGTATTTTCAATTAAAATAAGCTTATTGAGATACTGTACTGACTACATATTATCGTTCACTCTACTACATACATCAATAAACTAAACGGAGAACAGCCAGCTGGTGATTGAATACACTCCATTATTAGTTTTACTTTTTTCATCTTGATCTCTAGATCAAACTAAGTAATTTATGCGTAATCGATAAATCCCTCTCGTCAAAACATAGGAAATTAAATGAAGAATTTGAGGCTGCCAGCTGTATCAAGGAAGAGACAAACCATTTCGCAAGGGTAACCCTCCGTTCTCGGTCATAGACCTTTGAAATTTTGTTATGCTCTCGATTAGGTGCCACCCTTAAAGGTTTTACATACGTTAATAAAAGGAACATATTCAGTTAGTAAGTCTCCTTATAAGTATAAGTAGACCTACCAACTGAATGTAGAAAAAAGAGCGCCTCACTGTACCGATAACGTTACCATAATCGTTACGTCCAATAACATTATCATAATTGCGTTATACCAATAACATAAAAAAATATCCTGACGTTGATCTAATCACAGAAAACCGTTATCCATTTGGATTATGGGAGTTTTGGTATAAAAAACAGATATTGGTAAAAAGGAAGAAAGAAAGAAAAATCGTTTTATTGCGGATCATGCGTGTACACATTTAAAAAGCAGAAATTAACAAACAAACAACGAAAATATACAAAAATTAACAATAATTTGTAAGAGTAAAATAAATAAAAACGAAACAAAATTCAAAAAGTCTATCTCAATTTTATCTTTTAAACTTGATGCCACACACAGCTGTTTCTAATCCTAGATGCATTCTATACCAGTATACTCGTATACCTCAAGACCTATATCTTGAACCTAAAATGTGCTCTATTCGCGCAACACACGTCTCTTAGGTGTCTTTTGAGGATAGCACGGGGTGCTACGGCGCTCGACAAGTTCAAATTAAGCATAGATTATTACAAAACAATCCGCACGCACCAGGGCCTGATTTAAATCGCGACTTAGTTCCAAGATATGTGTTCCGAGGTATACCTCAGGGAGATACAGATGAATCAAAGAGGTAAAGAAACATGAATATAGAATTATTTAGGACGCGTTTTGTATGTTTGTCTTGTATGACAACAGGCTACCCCAAACGAAACACATTTTATCCCTACTAATATTATAAATGTGAAAGTAACTCTGTCTGTCTGTCTGTCTGTCTGTCTGTCTGTCTCGCTTTCACGCCCAAACCACTGAACCGATTTTGATGAAATTTGGTATAGGGGTAGATTAGACCACGAGAAAGGACATAGGCTATGTTTGGTCGCGATAACCGACATCCACGCGGGCGGAGCCGTGGGCAAAAGCTAGTAGTAGATATAAATTAGACACTTGGGATCGATACCATGTCAAATAAGAGATTTACAATTCAATACTCCTTTATATATTGGCTTTAACTGTAATCTCTAACGAGCCATAGAATTTTCATGAAATATTTTTGGCCAATATTTTTGTTAGCTGAAAAAGAGTTGGCGTTAACTCTTAAAAATTAAACCTTTTAATCTAATAAATCTTTTCACATATTTAGTACATTCGTATCAATCTGTACAACGCTTATAACAAAGCTGAGACATAGTAAATAATTTAAATATGTACATTTTATTGTTGTGCTTTGTTATTTTAAGATTTTTCACTAAAAAGAATATGCATCTAACATTAACATCATATCCATCAGTATACAACCTTATTAAACACATAGTACTGCACCACAAAACATACGAGTATGTCATGTATGTGGTGTACACCCGACAACAAGTCTGACTGTATCAAAATAATCTGGATGGTAGTAAGTTAGGTCATAATATACCTAAATGAATTTATACACCAATATCATAGTCATGCTTAACCATAATAATAGTCATATTAAACATAATGACGGATATCTACTATAAGGGCTCCTATTTTATTTGTCAATGCGAATATTTAAAGGATTTTCATATGGAATAAAGAATCTCACAGATACGTGTATAAACGACACAATCGACAAAGAAAAATAATTTAAGACTAATAAACTACTCATTCAATACTTTTGATGTTAATTTGTATCGCAAGTAACTTTATGAATTTGTTACGTTACGCTTTTTATACTGATGTTTACAAGAAACTGAGATCAAAAAGATAAAAAAGATGTTCAGTTTCTCAGATAATATTAAGTGCTCTTTAAGTGCTATATTAAAACATTCATCGATATCAGATTTACATCAAAGAATGTAATGTGTGTATGAAATACGTCTCTTTATGATTGTATTGTTTCTAGGTTAATGACCGTAGGCACAGAAAAGATAATAGTGTTGTAGGTGTAAAAGCAAGAAAGATATAAGTTTACGAAATTAGATTTATTAAATTAAATTAAATAGCTTAAATTGTTTAATAGTGTCAGTTTCTGTGATATATTTTAAAAAGAAAGTTGAGAGCAATACAAAATTATGACGAGTAAGAGTTCATATTTGTTTCTTCTTTGTTGGTATCTTATTCAATTCTGTTTTGTTTAAACTATCCTTGTTTCCTAGATAAATTTAAATTACGTCTATAAACTTATACATTCCAAAAAAATCTTATCTAATCCTTCTTTATTTCCTATCAAACTGGGGTAAATAGAGAACTAAATTTGGTCCTTTAAACTTTAAATTAAAGTTGAAAGTTGTGCACTGGGCTGAGTGTGATTTAATGTTAAATTAACACCAACATTTTTAGTCTTCTTATAAAGAAAAAAATAAGGTTTTGTCCCAACCTTCTTTAATTCTAATCGAATTAATTCAAACTTTTATGGCATATACAACACACGCTATTTTGAAGTCGAAGGCACCCCAATAACGTTTCGTGATACAAGGAATCGATATGATTGGGCATCAAATATTCGTTACCGTCTAAAGATCACAATTCAACATGCAAGACCAGTGAATCATTTAACCAAACAACTTGTATTTGCTCAGTAATTGACCACGGCTGAATATAAAACAACACTCGACAGTGCCCAGAGCTGTTTGACTGAGTAATAGCCGTTGTTCTAGTTGTAATTACTTAGTAGTTTGTTTTGAAGCTTATTATTATAGCGCTCCCACTGCTTCCCGTGGGAAGAGAGGGTTGAGGCTGTATTATTAATTCATAATTTCCCATATATGATGATAAACTTCGATAATCTAAAACCATAACTTTTTCACCGTAATTGAAGCCACTTCAATAACCAAACTGAATAAAACAATCTTTATAAAAAGTGTTTAAAACGAAACAAGTTAATATAAAGTCGACATATGTGTCCAAGGAAAAGATTGGTGAATTAAACAAATTCCTTCTTTTAGTCACCCTCGAAGAAAGTTTCTGTTCATGTCCAATGAACTGTGAGATAATCTTAGTAAATGCAATAAACTCACTGATGTTAAATTAAACAAACATTATTTTGTTCTCGATTAAACTTATAAAATACACGTTCGCTTCCAGGATTTCTTTTTTTAGATTTCAAATGGATAATTATACTCATTTTTTTTTAATGGAATAAGCGATATTTTTATAAGAAAAGGCTATTGTTCTAAACACTTACTAGTGATTCTTGTTGTATATTACTTATACCCACCGTAATGTGATTTCCAAAGGTACAAGAAGCTGTTCTAAAGGAGCTGCGGTTATCTTCTACGAGTATGTAGATAGTACCGCGCACATTGAAAGCTATAATCTCTCTCGTAACGGTGCTAATCATGACTATCTCAGATTTACATTGCTACAGCGGTTCTAATCTAACTACAGCTGGTAAAATCATAATTATGTTTACCATTCTACATACATAATACGAGTATAACAAAAAAAAAATTTCAGTTAGAAGGATAAGTGAACCTATTGAAATAAGTTATAAAAGTACTTCCTTATCGTATGGTAAATTCATTAACATGGGTACCTATAGTATTTGGATTTTATTAACTTTACTTGCATTGTCTTAGTCAATTTTTATCGTTCTGACGCATATCCTAATTGCTCGGATGCACCCAATTCGGAGCCCAGGGTCCACTTTCCAGCCTTTCTTCTCTGCACACTTCACTTCCCGCGTTTCGTAGAACTTCATGCGATATTCAGCATCCTTAACAGTGATACGAAAAAAATCATACATACAAAATACACACATACATAGAATAATTTTAGATAGTTCCTTATTCTCCATATACACAGAGTAAGTAATCGCTTTAACTTATTTTAACTCAAATTAAAGTGAAACGCAAACACCTCTCTTGCCTCGATTCAAAGTTTAATACATAAGTAGTTTCAATACTCGTAGTTGTAAAACTTTCTCTATGATGGTAGCACATTAATTACTAACCGTTGGCGGGGGTAAAGCCCAATAGGACGGTGTATTAAGTTTAACCATGTAGATTTACGATCAAACCCTTTCATTAAACAGGTATTAAGGCGACAGATAAGCCTGTACATTACGCACTTGTTCATACAATTTGGGAGTTTGCATGAAAGGTTTATAGGCACAAATGAAACTGCCCGACCCGACTAGCTCAATACAACTATCTGCCCTAATACATAAACGTTGCGGTTTAATTTATGTACGTACGAACTTTCCTTGAATACCTAGTGAGGTTTCAATTCTGAGAAATTACTCGAATAGTACGAGTATATTCGTTAAATCAGAATTGCAACTGTTTGGTTTCACAGGATCCAGTTTTAATATTTATTCGTAATTGGGGAACGAAGATAGAGAAGCAAATGATGTATATGAAGATAAAGATGTTGAAAGATATAAAATATAATTATTTATCACAAAGAGTAATGAAAGTACGTACTAAACTAAATCATTTTGATTACGTTTAAAAGAACTAATTTATTCTGAATAGATTTAATGAGATGTTGAGTTTAAGCGAATGCTAAATGAATATATTTACAGCTAGTGAGTTTCACTGTTTATTTCATAAACTAATGCAGTTATCAAATTAATTTTCAGGGTAAATTTATGGAATTAAAACCTTAATTTTGCTTAGGTGTTCGTTAAATAGTAGACCCTTGTTTCATTTTGCACTTACAAAGAGCAATCGATTTTAAAGCTCGCTGGATTGAAAATTATATGAGGAGCCTTAGAGAGCGGGCGGGTGCGAGTGTGCTGTGTTCGTGAGCCGCCAATGCGCTTGTCTTTCGGTTCAGTGGGCTTTCTTTAAATTGGCGACGGCTCCGCCGCTGGCCGCTCCGCTTATTGCAACCCCCCGCCCGCAGCGTCGCGACGTCCACGATATTGCCTCCATTCGACCTTTAAGCAAATAGAATTTCCCAGTCTGCAAATAGGATAGCATTATAGGTAAATCTTCGGCGTGTTCTCGCGTCGTTTACGGGTAAAAGGTAGAAATTCAATTTTTATCGATGTACTCTATTATTATCGGGGCGTAGCGAGCCGCAGCGTGTTCTAGCCGCCTATTCCTTTGCCAAATTTGTGCGTGATGAAGGACAATCCTTCAATGCTCGTCGGGATATGGTCGCGTTTCAGCGGTCTCCAGGCTTTCTATTCATATTCATGTTCTAAGCTCACCGAGGCCAATGAAATGTCATACAAAGTTGTTTTTATTCTGACGAGTGAACGCCAAGAAAGTTGCGTGCCGCGAGGATTTTCATCATGGGACCTATCAAATAATAACGAGGTCGTCCTTCTCCAACGGCGCTCCGCCCGATATCGTGGTTTTATCTATTCGGTAACAATCGTGGACGATCTTTTGTACTTTATGATAATACATGTCATTGTTATTTAGTCAATCGTTTTTGTGTTCATTCATGTTACATGAAATGTTACGCGATGAAATAAATATATTATTTGATGGTATCATGACGTCTTAAATAGCTAGTTTGAATATGTAGCTACGAAATGTTAATATCTATGTATCAACGAAATGGTTCTGTTAATAGACGGTTGGAACTCGTATCTGCAGTAGAGCGGCGGTCGGTCCGCCTTAAGCCTATTGTCGCGCGCACGAAGAGTCATCACGAATTCTGCCCACGATCTGCTCTAAGGTTTATTGTAATTTACAAAACTGACGGAGGTTTTGTTGCTATCATTTCGTTGAACGTTTGTTTTGTTACCGTAAGCTTTCGAGGCACGACCAGGTTTGGGATTTCGCTCCTTAAATGATGTTCTTCTTATATCTAAACACATACATTTCGATACATACATTTCCATAGAAATGGTTTGTATATCTGATATACTGTTTTTTTTATTGACATATTGACATGATTGAAGAACAATAAATTATATCTGTTTTTATATAATATTTAATGAAATACAAAAACCTTTTGTAACATGCGGTAAACAAATTCATCAGGTCCTACCCTTTGGTCTCAAATTATTTTCACGTACATATTATATATTTTACAGAGGGCGGAAGGTTACTAATGGCATAAATTGAAGAGCGAGCGCTGGAAGCAACCACAGGATTTTGCGTATTTGAAATTCAGTTACTCGGTGTGCACAGCGTAGCGTCGGTTTGAAGCGATCGCTTGTAGACCTCACGTTATATTTTCTATAGAACGAAGGAGATGGATCGTTTTAAAACTCGCTAGTGGAACCAGAATTTGAAATTTGCATCCCACCGTATCAGGAGTAGCGAATTTTGTAAGTGGTGTGCTTCGGAACGTGGTTTTGATATGTTCACAATGGGGCTTGATATTTACGTTCCATTTTGTAGTTTAGGGACAAAATTGTTATTACGTCCAAAATATACAAAGTAACATAACCAAGGTTCTTAAATATCCGTTATGTATCCGTATATGTTATTGTATACACCATTCCTTTTGTAAATATTCTCTTTTGATCCTATACTTAAAAATATGTAAACATGAAGCAAAGGTCTATTTGTACCGTTTTAACTTTCTTCCATTTATTATTTGACATCGTGAGATGACAACTCACATTTTAGCAGCAAAATAACAATAAAAAGATTAATTGTAATTTTGCTGTCAAATATTTGAAAACAAGATCAAAGAGAAAACAGAGTCACCTGATGATATTGAGGCAACTATAGCTATGTAGACACCGATCCCATTACAAATGCATCGGGTTGTCTGCTCGAGTGACAGCGACGCGGCGCGGGCAAGACGATGCTCTGTATAGCGTCATATCAATCACCATTGCCGTACAGTTGAATCCCTTGGCACTTGGCCTAGATTCCAAATTACACAAATTTACGTAGTGGGCCTAACCGCTGCCGTTAGCCGAGCGCGGGGATTAAGCCTAGAGCGCAGCTTACATCGGATACAGCCGCCCTCAATACCACGCTCAACCGATGCCCGATCTTTATGCTTACTTCATTTTTAGTACTACCCACATTTAGACATCAAACTTTCGCACAAATAAGCTCTTAATACACAAGTTAATAAGTAGAAAAGTTTGAATAAACTCATCTTAACTCATCAATGTTGAGAGCCATCAGCGACTGTCTACTTTGGTGAAAGTTAACGTTAAGTAGGATTTGCCTAAACTTACGTTTCCCCGGAAGGATTTAAGTAATAGCGACGACATGTTTGGCAAATTGTAAATACATTAATTTATACTTTCAATACGTTTGATTAATTAAATTATGACTTGAGATGTGTAGTTTAGAGGAACCCTAGGTGTAAGATTTATTATTTATTATTGATCGTTTTTGCCGTTTCTCAAAGTATCGCTGGTAATAGTAAACACGCGTAATACCCTTTCATTTATAACTCTCGCTGCGGTTCTTGATATAGGCTCGCCCTCAATTCCGACTTAATTAGTGTCACGCAAGTTCCATAATCCTAGGCTTGAGCATCGTACGACCGTTCTTAAAATGGAGATTAGTGCGGCAAATATCTCGAACTACGCTATCCGTTCATAAAGCCACTACTACACTGTACCGCTCCCAGGATAAATATTCAGTTAGGGAGCGGTAAGGGTGATTTATCTGCGAAAAATCTTTATCTACATACATTTATTTGCTGCTAATTGTTGTAGATGTTCAGTGAAATAATTATCTACCATTGTTTTTTTTTTTTTTTTTTTTTTTTATTAGGTTCACTAAACTGGACACACACCACATAATACCAAATTTAACATGCCAATTTTAAGTGAAGGTTAGTGTATGTCCTTCTGGAAGTGAACACTGCATGCATATCTAAAATATAGCTAGGGGTACATTGCTACTCAACATTTAAACTGTTTGCACTGTTACATCGAGCAAGGAGGAAAGTCAAGGAAGCAGCAATCACTGTAATACATGTTCGTTTAAGTAATGCTTGAGTGAGTACACAGATGAGTCAAAAATATCAATCTCGTTACAAACGCTATTGGAAGCAGAACACATACTCTCTTATTAATAAAAATCACGTAATCCATACTTAATCTGAAGTTACACTTGGACTAGTTAATCTCAGAGTAACGTCGTATTAAGCATGAATTAATATTGTTATTAATAAACGTGGAGTAACCTCGAAGTAACTATACATTCCTTACACTGGGATTAAGGCGTGTTTTATGGCAACCCAGTTATTTTAAAAGTAAAAAATTGTGTCTGTGAATGAACTAAGAACGAATGTAATGCTTAATGTTGACATAAGTGTTCTGTGGTTGACATTATGGACACTTGACAGTGCTGTTGACGCGCGGTTTTTGAAAAGATAGAAAACTCCAAAAAAAACCACCAAAATTATTGAATTGAATTGATAAAAAACTCATAGTACCTATCATTTATAATTCTGTATTTTAAATCCTTTAAAATGTAGACTATTACAAAGCAATCCGCGGGCGCCAAAGCCTCGTATGTCTTACGATTTAGGTCCAAGATACGTGGCGCGGGTTATACTAATGCTAAGACTGATTTTATTCGCGAATCACGAGCACAACGCTTGTCCCGCCGCGGCCTCGCGCTCTCTCTCTCTCTCTTCTCTTTCTTGCGCTGGCAAACTCGCGTTCAAGCTCAAAAAGTGCATCGTTTTGCTCTTCCTCTTCACCTACTCATGTAGGTACTGTTTACCACATTGATTGTCGTGAACACTATCTCATTAATATTGTAAAAGGTAGTTTTTGATATATGTATTATTCACTTACCTCTCCGCGGGCCCATGTTCTTATGGCAGCCAACACTTTCAGATGGGGTGGTATAAAACCACCTCTTGCATCACCAGATAAATCATTTTTCAACATGTCAATAATGAAACAGGCAGTTGCCCGCGAAAATCTATACTTCCTGAAGGTCTTCGAGTGGATTGTTTCGTATCTTGTACAATTTTATACGTCTCGCTAATGTTGTATTCTGGTTTTCAATTTCAATAACTTCATTTATTAACCTTAGATCATCTATAAAGTAATCCCTCTCCATTTCAAATAAACCTACGACAAGAATAAAATTTACAATTTAGGATAGATCTGAATCTAATCTACTGTTACTCCGTCGTTAAACCACATGGCGCCTGGGAATAACTTTAAACCGAGGAGTAGGCTCGGATTAGCTTACTCCCTTCTTATTCCATGTTTATTAATATGACATTTCACTAATCCAAACGTAAGTCGTAGACTAAAGTTAATCTAGCTCTAATCCACGTTTATTAATAAGAGTGATACGGTACAACGGCGAGTGCTGACTGTAATTAGTGCGACATAAAGGTAGGCTGAAAGTTTTGCGATTATGGAGACGACTACCCGGCCGCGGCACTGCTAAACTCAGCTTGTGGAGAAGAGGGGGACAGTCTATGATTCCGTTGATAAGCCTATGCACGTACAATATGTCAGCAACTTTTCGTCTGTGTTCGAGTGACATGACTTTGAAATATGTAAGTCTAGATTCGTAACTTGTCAGATTGCGACACAAGTTGTGGGCGTATGATAAATGATACAAAAACTTCTTCTGGACTCTCTCCAACCGCGAAATATGCACCTCATAAACGGGGTTCCATATCTGACAGCAGTATTCAAGTATTGACCTCACGTAACAGTTAAAAAGAAGGATAGGAATGTCAAGATCTTTAAAAAATTTAGTTTGGCGAATGACAAAACCTGCCAAACGAGCTGCCTTACTGGCGATACTTTCCATGTGTTCATGAAAGTCTAATTTCGTATCAATCACAACGCCCAGATCCCTTATGCTTGAGACCTCAGTGATTTGAATATCGGATATATAATAATTGGCAGGCATGGGATTAATTTTGCGTGTAAATTTGATGTGGAAACACTTGGAGGTATTTATCGTCATCCCATTCAGGCAACACCATTGACTTACCATTTGGATGTCACTTTGCAAGGATTCCATATCATCGCGATTGGAAACAGTGCGGAACAATTTAAGATCGTCCGCGAACATTTCGTAGCTGGAGGATATCTTTGAACATACGTCATTTACGTAGACCAAGAAGAAGAGCGGTCCTAAGTGTGAGCCCTGGGGCACACCAGATGGAACCGATCTAGAAACAGAGCTAAAGCCTCTGATTTTTACCAGTTGTGACCTATTCATGAGGTAGGATTCGCACCATCGAAGTAGTGATCCACAGATGCCCGCGTGAGCCAGCTTTTGAACAAGTCGTTTGTGATCAACCACATCAAATGCCTTCGAGAAATCTGTGTAAATAGCATGTACTTCTGTCTTATTTTCTACTGCTTCGTTTATACTGGAAACATAATCCATAATGTTAGACGTGGTTGATCTGCCTGGCAAAAACCCGTGCTGATTAGTGTTGACTATTGGCTTTAGGTGATAATACATTTTCGCTTGAATCAGCTTTTCAAATACCTTCCCCATAGCGGATAAGATTGAGATTGGCCTATAGTTTGACACATCACTTCGTTGTCCTTTTTTATGAATCGGAGTGATGTGCGCGACTTTCCATTTAGAGGGGAAAATGCCGTGAAAGAGTGACTTGTTAAAAATATGATGAAGTGGCTCTACTAACTGCTTTGCACAGTTTTTCAAAAATACTGGTGGAATAGAATCCGGACCCGGTCCCTTGGCAACGTTTAAAGATTTAAGACAGTTTAATATTTCTGTTTTAGATATGTAACATGTACCAAATGATCTTGTGAAACACGTTGTTTCCTCAAATGTTAATGTACCCACTGCCTGCTTATCTGCATATACTGAATGAAAATATTCCGAGAAAAGATCACTGACGCCCTGTCCGCCATGAGCCGTCTTATTGTTATAGAACATTTCATCTGGAATCCCACTGCTGTTTGACCTCAACGATTTGACGAAAGTCCAAAAATAGTTGGGATCGTTTTTAATAAGTTGTTTAGAGTAATTTTTGAATTTATTAATACATTCTTGGACCATTACTTTGCATTGATCACGTAGCATTTGGTATGTAATCAGATCTCTAGGGTTGCAGAATTTTTTGAACTTTTTGTGCACCTTGTTTTTTTCCTTCAGAGCTTTTACTAAAGGGCGATTAAACCAAATGGGGTATTTGCCAGCACCACTGCAGCGTGTGGGCGTGTGGTTTGCGATTGCTTGATTAAGTAAGGTGTAAAATACATCCACACTCTCGTCAACAGTTTGCATTGAATTGAAGTTTAGATCCCAATCAGTCGACTCTAATTCTTCACCAATTTTTTCGTAATTAGCCTTGTGGAAATTAAAAGTAGATATTTTGTTAAATTTAGGTCTTTTCTGAGAAGAAAACTTGAAGGAGATATTTAGTGTAGGATGTCTTTTATCCTCTGTGACTAAGGGTGTCGTGCAATTAGAAACTTTAAATAGTGTAGTAGAATTTGTTAAAATCAAATCCAGTGTTCGGCCCTCAACGTTACGGATTGGGTTTATGTTGTGAAGACCATTCAGAGAGAGAGCGTCTGTGAGTAAGCTTTCTACATTACCTGGGCAGCAGGGTGGGGATAATAGGTTTGTGTCAGTGTCAAGTTGCCATGTAAGATGGGGCAGATTGAAGTCACCCGTTATAAGCAATATTGAGTTTTTTGGAATTTTGTGCTGTACAATGTTTGTCAAATGTGTAGTGAGGTTATTAAGTCGAGAATAATTGACTGGTGGGGGAAAATAAATATTACAGATGCAGAGTGGAATGATTGAGTTACCCTGTCTAAGTTTTATTACAATCCAGAGATCCTCATCTGCGGATTCCCAACTCATTTTACGTACAGGCTCGAATTTTTTGGATACCGCGATCAACGCACCACCACCATCATTCTTTAGAGAAGAAGAAGTACAACGATCGCGTCTGAATACTGTATATCTAGCATCCAGGACCTCGTGATCGTAGATCGATTCATTCAGCCATGTCTCCGTTATAATGATGAAATCAAAGTCCAGCACGAGCGCATTGTTCCGTATGGTTTCTGTTTTAGTTCTAAGACCCGCAACATTTTGATATAAAATACTGAAAGTGGTGCATCTGTTTATCACATTTGTCCCTATACTCATACAATATTATGCAAAAACAACAAAATATATAGATATATATAAAACAAACAGAGAAGAAAACAAAAACGATAGTATTACAGTTTCCTAAAGGGACTTGAGGAATTCAGAGTCCTTCACCACTAGGTTTCTACTGTTTATGTCTTTCTTGAGATAAATACGGCCGTTCCGCACCCAAACAAACTGAAAACCTTTGTCTTTTGCGACTTGGCGAGTTTTAGCGTGTAACTGCTTGTTGGCAGGAGATAAGTGCTCACACACATACACAGGATTCTTGCCGGCTATACCAAGGTGAGATGAATTCAGCTTCTCGTTAGGTTGACTCTTGTTGAAAGTCTTGACAGCAGCTAAGATTGTATCACGTATCAGTGGGCTAGACAGTTTTACCACTATTGAGCGCGGACGGTTAGATTCCTGATTGACCTTAGCAACACGATGATAATTCAAAAGTTGAGTCTCTGGGAGATTGTAGCCCACAGTAGCTGTCAGTTGCTGTATAACCGTCTTGAGATTCTCAGATTTATGTTCTGGGACGCACTGTATCTCTAAGTTGGACTCTCGCGATTGTTGCTCAGACTGGTTCAGCCTGTGGTTAATTTCAGTTAAATTTTGTCTTAGAATTTTATTCTCACTCTGAAGATCTTCTATGGTCTTAGTACTTGAATCTAACTCCTCTTTAAGCTGATCGTATTTTGCGTTACGTTAAAGAGCACATGGTATCTAAGGGAAGGATAAATAAACTTTCGTTTCAAAATAAGTAATTCGGTGAAGATTTTAAAGTATGTAACTATATTTTCTGTTTACTGTCGCAACATGTCGGCACGAAGAGTCAACTGCGACGAGGAATTCTAAAAGAAGTGAACATAAACATAGTATTTTGTGTACGGAAGTCCTTCCGCGGTCGCGTACAACGGATGTGCAGGAAAACGCTTGCATACTGAGTAGGCGTGCCTAAAAGACACTGCGGACTTTAGTTTACCTACAGCGGATTACACGAAAGTTAAACATGCCACCTAAATCTGCGACAAACCGTTAGAACCGAAACATTTAGCTCACTGGCTTTATGACCCCAGCTTCTAACTACGTAAAATTAAAGCCCAGTTCGAAATAGTACCATTTCAATGTTTTATTTAAATTAATTTAATTTGTGTAGCTCTATTCTTAGAGGCTGATTTTCTTCCTAGGAAAAAAGTTATTAATAATTTTGGACAGGTCTCACCTCATTTTAGCTAATCTCATTAAAATTTTAATCATAGTCTTATGTGGACGTCAATGAATATTATTTCTAGATTGTCCCCCAACATGTCACTCGACAAATTAGTCACGGATTTGTTAGCTTCGATCGACGGGCGATTTTATTTTTAACGAGACATCAAACATTATCGAGGGCCCCGCGCGGTGTTACTCAAGCGCCTGTTTACAAATAAGAAACGTCGAGGAGACGAGTGCGTAATAAATTTTATAACACGGCATCGATTCGGATTCGAACGTAATAATAATATATCGACTGGAAATATTGGAATGTGTCGGTGCGCTCGGCGCGCATCTTAAAATAGACCCTCATCAAAGACAAGCAGGTTTGCAGCTGTAAATCCATTTCAGTGTGGCTTGTCCGCATTATAAATTGGGGCGTACATATGTATAGAAGAACAACTTTGCTTGTGTGACGGTTAAACAGACGGGCGAGGTGTCCTGCGACCTCGCGTTTTCATCTCATGTCGCACGACATTCGTTTGCGCATTCTATTAACGTGTGTCTGGCATACTACTAGGGTGGCTAGATGGATGTTGTAATTCGATTTTATATCCATTCGCTCAGAGGGATTTGTTTCATAGGAATTCTAGAAACACAGATACAGATACGAGTGTTGTATGTTATTTTAGGATTAGGATTTATAATTCTAATTTAGTACCATAAGATAAAAATTATTCAGAGCTCGTGATATTTGGAAAGTGCACGCTGCATACTGAATAGAATACTGTATCAAAAAAACTAGTTAATTGTCATTATCAACAACGTCACTCCGTTAACAAACTACTTGTATATTATGATAATGAGTCATATTGCATTTGATGAAAGGCGGTACGCAAACCGGGGTTCGCTGAGTACTCTAGACGACCGCAGTGCATAGATTTGCATTTTACGGTTTTGATACGTTGAGCGAATATTCAGTGCGGTGTCGGCGTAGGTATCTTTTCAATTCGACGCGACGGGCGCCGAGTGGCCGCTCGAGGGCGCTCGAGTACTGGCGCGTGCTTGAGTGTCGTGCGCGATGCGCCTGCGCAACACTGCTCCTTCCCACCCAACTGAATGACGCCCCTCCACTCGCTGCACTCCCCATCCTTCGAATGTTATTAAAATTAACTACAACACTGACTTAAGCTTCAATTTGGCACAAGTTGCTGCTGTCGCTACAGACTAAATTGTCCTAGCGTATAGTTTTCATTTTGATGATGTAGATGTTTTAGTTTTCAAAATACAGCCATGTTATTATCGTACGAGCTAAGGCAAATATTTAGAGATCCCAAACATGAAGCCTTTAAGGACGTGCCGTTACTCGTAGTCGCGTGGTACGGAAGTCAGCCATATTGCGGCGTGTCAGCTGGTCGCAGACGGAAGCGTCGTCAGCACCACTCGTAGGTACAAGCCGAACATTTAGTTCGTTTTATGTCTTACCAGTCATAAAACTTCGTACATTTCTCTAGTGCTTTGTGTTTTCTGATAAACAGAATAACAAAGTAAGACTAAAAGACTAGCGATAAGAACAACGATTTATTGTAACACAGAAAGCACCTCAAATCATTTTGAACATCTAAACAACGATCGACTCCATTCCTTTCTGCCAACAATGCTTGTGAATTAATTCAGTCTCTTATACAACATCTACATACAATATTACTTTGTACGTTGCACTCCGAAAGCCTCGACCACCAGCACGGAAAATAAATCGTGCGTCAAACACACCCATCGAAGGGGGAGAGGGCGAAAATCTGTCGTATGGGGCGCGGGGACATCGCTTCCGAACCATTCATTCATTCGTCCGAGATTCATCACGTCACCGACTCATTGGCCAGCCAATTAGTAACGCCGATTCATTTTCTTTATTCCCTTCCCGAGAAATGGATACCTCCTGCCGAAAGTTAATATCGGATTACTTATTTTCCTCCTTGATAAATCTCAAATAAAGCCTTTGGTGGACGTGAGTGACGAGATTTTACCAGTGAAATATTCAAATAGTGACAGCACTTACGACCTTACCCATTATTTGAATAATAAAATTTTCATAACCGTATGATAGTCATTATTAAAGAACCATGCGACAAGTTGGCCGGCATACCCAATGAAAACTACTTGCCCATTAATTGAAACCTTATATCATGAGCTTCAATTTTAATTATGGACAGAACACTGTAAAGTATGGGAGAAAAAAATTATTACCCCTAACATCATAGCATTTGAACCACGATAATACGAACCTTATGCTCAAAAAAAACCTTTTTTGAAGTCATAAATGTAATTGTTCGTACGTACGCGCATTGATAAACAGTAAAATAACTACCTGAGAACTGAGAGTGTAGCATCCGCCACACTTGGCCCTTCCCTCTCCGCATCGCAACGGGTCTACTGACCGATTTTTAAATAGTCGCTTGCTAGTTGTCCTTCGCTCGTTGCTTGCGTAATAAGCGTAAGTTATAAACAATAATAAAAACATAATTATATATTTCAAAAGTGTTTTACTTTGTTTGTATCACCCTTAGGTTAATTACCCAAGCGATAATCTGATCAAAATACAGCATAGCCCATACTTGTCCATTTAAGGGTTGATTTTTACCAAAAAATAATGCACGAAAAATATAATTTTTATGTCCATTATTGAACAATTCCGGTTGATTTATAGCAAACAGTTTTTCGTTTCAGTAACGCTACATTATAGACAATAAAATCAGACACATCCCAACTCTATTGGTTATACCGGCCAGGGTTCATACAAAAGTGCCCATCATCCTTTCAAAACAGATTACGATCTCGTAATCGTGAAATATAACATTTTCTATCCTAACTCGTTTTGAGGAGGGTGCTTTAAATTTATCGAGTCTGGCCGGCTTTGCTTGATATAAAACTGCAAAAGTTTTCCATGAAACGCACAATTTACTACATTTCTGGCGAGTACAAACTAGATTTAATTCAGCCACCGTACACATATAAAAGCAATATATTACATGGGTAATTATTTTGTGCAAACTTTAATCCTGCAATGCGCCATTGCCGAATTCGTGAATGAATTAAAAAATATTGCCCGATACCAATATAAATTGAGAACACCTTTTTCCCGGTAATTATAAATATGTGAAGTATTTGTGTATGTATCTAAAGTATGAATAATTTATTGTTGTCCTTTGATACCACTTTCCAGACGTCTAATTTTAAATTCTATTTGCCATTCAACTGTGTGTAAAGGATATAATTTAACTAATTTCCAACTGTGTGTGAGAGGAGCTGAACATTTTCGTGAGTAGTAGAGTACATACCTTTTGTATAATTAAACTGCGGGCAAACCCAGTTTAAGTTTAATCCTATAGCCTCTTGACACCGCACTCCCACCCGGAGGGGAGCTTATTTTGTTCGTCAACACTATCGACCGATGTGTAGACGAAAGCGCTCAACCGCGCCACAAGTGTCACTCGAAATACAACTATTATACTTATGTAACACGGTTTGTTTTCGAATGTGCTATTATAGCCAGGAAGCTTTCTTTTTTAAGGAAAGGAAGAAATATAAGGCATATAAAGTTCAGTCAGCCAGCGATAATTTATAAGGATTGTATGTTTTGTAGGCAGCGTCCGTCATCCACGGCAGTTGTTCTTGTAGTTTTGTATTTATTTACTCTCACGGGTAACACTCTATTCGTACTACAGCGTAGGAAGATGTGGTGTTGTCAAGTAGTTTGCTTAGAGTAAGAACAGTTAAGTGACACTGAAGATGGATTCGTATCAGAGCGTTGTGTCAGTCGGTATAATTCTGTTGTTAGTCGAACGCTGCGTAGTTTAACATCAATTGAATATTATGCCTTTAAAATAAAAAGCTTAAATGTTTAATTAGTAAAACCAATATCACTATAGTTGTAATAATAATAAGTTAAAATTTCAGTCATTCAGGCTAATTTATTTAAGTTTCTGGTGTTTTGATCCTTTTCCTAATTAGATTTCCTCGATGTCAAAAACATTAATTTAATTTCTGGTAATTGATTTCTAAATTACAATTCACTTCGGAGTTTAAAATATTACTTGAATGGAGCATTCGAAATCAATCTATGTTTGCCTTGCTTTAATTGTTATACCTACTAATAGGTAATAAAACCTTGTATTTTAACGACAAAACATTCAAGCAAAACCAGATCAAATTCAGATAAATACTGCACATTTTAAACGTTGTATAGGTTCAAACTTTTCTTTAATGTTAGTTCTTTTCACCGCAACATCTATTGTTTGTTTACAAACTCTGTCCCCACTGTGTAAGTGTAATAATAAATCCGAAATTAAAGTCCAAGTTTTGTTAAAAGAATATCCGATTGTCCAGTCCCCCGGTGTTTTAATGAATGCTCTTGGCAGCCCCGCGACGGCTTACAACATTTAGGTCCTTATTACGCATTCTCGACATTTGCTTAATGTATGAAAATTTGAAAGAACGAACCATGTTGATGGTACTCGAAACAAAATAATTGCTACGGTCGCGCGGTCCGGGATTCGGCCTCGACATTCATTATTCACTTTTTATTTCACCCTCCCCTCAGCTTATAATTTGACTCGAAACATAAAATCAAGTTTTATTTGATTATACGTAGCAAAAAAGAAAAATTCCAAGTATCTTGTATCCTTCACTTTTAATAGGGAGAGGAATCTTTACATTATGATTCACTTACAAAACTTCATTTATCTTCTGCGATACAGCTCTTTTCAAAATAAATTGTTGTTATTATTTATTTCTAGAAACGGCGAACATACTTTTAGCGTACATAAGTCCATTGTATTTTCGTCACGCAAAATTCTAATTTTGTTGTTTTAAGAAATATACACATTCCACCAAGAATATTCGAAATGAAAGCAGAATATTTCAATTACCTCCTACACTTTCATCTTATACATTTACATCACGTCTGCATACTTCAAACAAAGCAACCTCAGTCAATCTTACAATAGCCTATGTTTGGTATAGGCGTAGTTTTTGCATTTAGCAAGAAAGGGGAGTTAGTGGCAAGGCGCCCCGGCGTCTCGCTTTCATCCACTCGCTGGGTACTACTACATAAAGTACGTACATACGATACGTGAACGAGCCTTTATATATGTGCAGTTATAATGTGTCCCGAATGGCTTTCGATGACAAGTGCACTGAGCCGGTTCACGTTTTAGACGCCTAAATGCTGCTATTGTTCTGAAAACTCTGATGAAAGCGTGTCTGACACATTATGTCTGGTACTTAGTCTTTTTTTAAAGCGCACAAGTCATTCTGTACAGCTCATACCTTCGAAGAAGTACCTACTGTTAATAATCAAAGTGGCTTTAAAGACTATGTAGAGAGACGTTTTGCAAATAACTTTGTATATGAAAGTGGTCTGTTGTTCTCGTGGTGTGTGTATAATAGAAGCGCAAAAACTGAAAGAAGCATATCCCAGGCCACTTCATACTTACTCTATCCATTCATTTCCAACATTGTACGGATCCTTTTTAAATTTTTCATGGGCTTATCAACGCATCGATCAGGCGTTATTTATTCAGCTCACGATGTAATTCTGAGAAGTTTGTTCATTTACATGTATTCGTTTTTTGTACATACTTGTTTGTGCTCGCTTTATCGGATATTGAATGAAAACGTACATCGACTTCGAAAATTCACTTACCTATCTGATTTATTAAATTATTTATTGTATTAGTAATCTTTCGTTTGTTGTACTTGCGTAAAATAAAACTCTGCACACGACTGATACAGGTGCTACTTGTATACTTTTTGAATTATTTTAATAGCACAACAATAGTAGGAGGTATATTTAGGTGGCAGTGTGGCAGTGACTTGTTATTCTCGGTATTAACTAGTCTAGCGAGCGACAGACAGTAAGTAGCAGTACAAGATAGGGATTAGTATTGTGCAAGTGTCGGTGAAGCCGAGAAGCAATAACGTTTCGTTAATGTCTCCCATTTAGAACGTACGCGCTTAGTATCTTACGTCGGTTGACGTCGCGCACCACAACCGAGTACGTACTTATTCCACGTCGTGTCGTCTCCCCACGGAACTAACGAGACTGGCACCCTAAGCCCAGGAATCACTATTTGCCATCTGTGCGGTCTGTGTATTGTTACAAATGACATAGATCTGTTCGAAGGCACCCCGTACGAGACCTAATGAGCTGTGAAGTAGATAAGGTGAGCGACAGTAGAAGACGGCATCATCCCCTATCTATGCGAAATGCTCACTGCTCCGAACGCCACCGACATACATTTAGATACAGTTATAATGTTACCAGTGAATAAGATAAACTTCGTATACGGTATATCAGAATTTCATATGTTGTTCCCAAATTTTGTAACGTGAATTCGCTCGATGAAATGCCAGTTTCTGAACGGAAATCAATTTTCGTTTTAACCAAAATACTTTTCACTGAAACTTTCGCCTACAAACGCACAATGTGAGAGAAAAAAAAAATAAATGAATGATAGGGAGGTCACATTCTATCCTGTGGGTGTAGTAATAATGAAAAATAGGTGCTTCAAAATGCGCATTTATTCAGGAAGACAAAGAACAGACAAGCGAGCCAGAGGCTGTGGGCAAACAAAAATGAAATGCAACGTCAGCGTCGGGTGGGTCGGCCGACCTTTGTACCCTCGCAGCGCGACGATCCCCCGAAATTCTCTGTGTAAAAATTGATTAATATTTTACCAACCGACTATGCCGCAATAAGTGGTATATTCACTCTTTCATGTCACAGAGAAACTCTTGAAAGGAATTATTGTAATGAGAATTTCACTACCCGTATTACATTTTCACAAAACCTAAAAGGTATACGAATTAGAGTGGATTTAAAATACATACTATTCGAATGAACTGAACGTGTAACATTACATGCATTCAATTCCGTCAGTGTTGTTACATTGCAATATAAAACGAAATACGTAACAAATAAAAATATTTCAAAACATTGTATAGTAGGTATTGTACGTAATATGTGTGCTGATGTTTTAATCTTTCAACCCATAAAGTTTATGGCATTTACTAACAAAAAATATAGGTGACAATATTGGTGTGCTGCAAAAGCGTTGTTTGTAGGAAACGTAAACTAAGAGAGCAGTGTGTACAGTATTTGTGGTACATTATGAATTGAGTTAGAGCAACTCGTAAGCCAAGAAGCACGCGGCCCGTAAAAGGGCGGGTGGTGGTAGTGCTGGACGCAACATAATTGGTATGTGTAGCTTTTTGTCGTGCTGCGGCCGTTCAGTGTTTGCCGCCTGCGGTCAAGTTGGACTAAATTAAATTGTTGAATTTTTTACAACAAAATGACTGTGACCCGTCGGTTTACTACTGCGTCCTAACGAGGCCGACGCTAATGTTGTTTCGCCGACACTGCACGTACTAAAATTTTTGATTCGCGCTCTGAAACGGGTATAGTTGAATTCCAAATAAACTAATTTCCTTCTCACTGAGTTTAGCATTTTTGCTCACTACGAATATTTTATTAATTTTACTGGTTTGTTGTTAAACACAAATTATGCATAAATATATATGGTATGTGTTTATTATATTAACCGCGTTTATTTAATTTCTTGTCTCATCTTACGAGTGTTATACCTAAGAAGATAAATGTCAAATAAATGAAATAAATTTTAGAGAATAATTGTGTAAGCAGTGTCTTATAAGCAACTGCAATAACCTTCCATCAGTTTAAAATAAAAACCTGACCCCCAATTCTTAGTGCATCCATTCTATATTATAAAATAAAATATCAGTCATTATCTAGGTAACTGATATTGGAACTTGTTCTTGCTAATAAACCCAGACATTAAAATATTCATCTAACTAATTCTAATAAAACAAAATAAAAGGTGTCAAATATTTTATGAACCCATACAATTAATAGGAGCAATCAAAGGTAACGCGTACCAATTTAGGGCACGGGTTAAAAATTGGATATGCGGTGAATAATAATTTTCCCTGTGGAATCAACTGCGTTGTCCACATTTAAGGTAATTGCCAACAGTTTTGGCTGACGTGGCGGCCGGTAAGCCTGACACTCACTCCCATAGGACCACCCTTTACAATCCCATTTATAAATGCCGCTTAATCAAATTTTTATTTATCGCTCCCTCAGTATTTTAGCTGTATGAATCGCAGATTATAATATAATTCGAACTTCAAAGCTGTATAATTATTCCTAATCAGATATACTAAAATCTTTCATGTTCATTTGGAAATGTTGCTCTTAAATAAAACGATATGAATTTCCTTTCATTTGATTAATTGAGTTTATGTCTTTTATCACTTTACTTTCAATAAAGTCGTATATTAGATACGAGTATCGCCCATATGTGTTATTATTCTGTATAATATAGGTAATTTGCGAAATGTTCATTTTACTGGTAAAACGTTTATATGGGTAATACGAATAATATTCAGCCAATGCGGTTATCGATCAGGCAGACTGCCCGTCGTATACATAAATAAAAAAAGTATGATCATGATCCGTTTGCACCTTCTTTTTATAGCCACTTCGCAGTATATCATTTATATTGAACACGGAAAAATATTCCCCTAAAATTTTATACGTTCATTGGTTTCATTGGGGTAACGGCTGTAACTATAGCAACGGTAATACTTATTAAGGTATACAACTTCACATTGCTCACGTTTTAATAGAAATACTTTTGCTTGAAACAATTCGGGAAGAATCCCCCTTTGAAATTATTTGTAAGGGCATGCATATGACGTTGACGAGGCACTCATTGTGTTTTAGCATTCATCAAAGTATTTTAAACTTTGCCAAGAAGTTGTCTATACAATTAATCTGCTTAAAAGTTTATGCTGGCTGGCTGAGGCACAATCAACAACCGGGAAAAACTATTTTATGTCAGAAATTCGAAAGCTCATATTAGAATAATGATTAAAAGATTATAATAATATTTCGATTTCTACAATACGGCGGCCAAAGAATTGAATAGCAATTCTAGAGGGTCTAGAGGGGCTGGGAATAAATCGTTTGTTGCTTATTTCTTAATGAAAAATATTTTAGTAGAATGCATAATATATTCTTAGTATGTAACATAACCAAAAAGGTAGTTCTAACGTTTATAGTAGGTACAGCTACCGGCTTTAAACATCTCCTCACATAACACAATATACCTACACTAAAAGTATTTTACTTGTCATTATGTCTTCGACTTAACCGGAGGTCTTGCTGATCTTTTCAGAATTTTTAATATTTTTCTGAGTGAGAAAATAGTTCTAACTTAGAATTGATAAATGTAACAGTACAAGTTCTCATTCCAAATAAAACCCTGAGAATAAGAACATAAAATATAAAGTTTGTATCAACAGGATGTTAAACATAATAAATGATACAACGTACTGCCTCGCTTATTTATACAATTTAATATAAACCATGTCAAGTAATGCAGTACGAAGTACAACTTTTCAGTTATTTTTGTACAGATGTGATCATAAAACCACGTTAGTAACTGCAATTTCAGTTCATATCCAGGGCGTTGAACCGTTCAATGAAGATAATGCTTGTTTTGGTGCTTTTATTAATTTCGTACTTTAACTTTGTTATCTATTACAATTCCATAGAGTTTGTTTGTGTAGGAAAATAAATAATAATAAGGTATCACTTATACAAAGTAGATTTTTGATAATTAATTTTCATAATAATCATAGTTTTTATTAACTAACGTTGGTGTATAACCCATCTAACTTGGAATACTGGCGTAGAGCACCAATAGGTAACCGTACTTAGCTATCATTCTATTAGGTATTTTTTCAAAAAATATCTACGTCATGACATTTCGAACAAAAATTTCGCAACAGAACCAAATGGGCTTCTTTTGCAAAAGTTTTAAGAGGTAAAAAAAGTTGTGTTTAGAGGGTTGTATATTTTTTCCGACACAGCTTAAGGTATCTTGAAGTTACTCTGGCAAAGTTCCCTACGGCTCTATATAACATGTTCAAAAAATTAAAACCGTATAAAAACTCGTTGATTCGGTGAGACAACATGACGAGGGCGCAGGGAAGCGTTGTCACACTTGAGATTTACAGGGAAAAAACAGGAGGGGAGGGGAATGCGGGGTGAGGATCCGTGCCACTTGGACACGTAGCGGACTCCCCCGCTGCTCCTCACACCCGCCATGCCACTTATTCATCATTTACGTACATTTGAGTGTGATTTCGTTTGGGATCGTCCCAGAACTCCGGCCCTCTTACTCACTTACATTAGTTACATTAGACGTTACCGAATCTGGTTTTATTCAATTTCCACAGCGCTATTATCTTTCACCACTCATAGTAATAGGGATTCCTTTCCGACGCGTAATAATATTTCTCTATACTCCATTAAAGGTTTAAGAGATTCTAAGTATATAAAAGCAATTTTATCTATTTAACTCAAAAGTCACCGAGCTGAAGCTAAATGAGATTGTATCCTTAAGGTAAAACCGCTGATAATTTATTTGAACATGTAAAGCACGTTTACTGTCGCACAAAATTTGGCTCCTCATATTACCTGTAGGCAAAGGCTATAAACATTTTAATTCTCAAGGCTCAACTTTACCACGTGACATAATTCTATCGGGTTATACGAGTAAACTCAAACAATACAGGGAAATTGAGTCCACGTTTCTACAGGCGACCGCTGAGTTTGAAAAAAAAGCCAGCAAAACAGCTCCCATGGGGTTAATTGTTTGACTTTTGTCGTTAACTTTGCCGGTCATATGATACGTAATGTCGGGTGATTCTCACTCCCTTTTGCCATTCATGTAGTACGCAACATCTGCTAACTTTGTCATGACAACATAATTATGATATCGAGGTCGACTTCTCCGGTTGCTACCTTATTACTGGTTGGATACACCGTGAAAATCTAGACGACTATTGTTAACTTGACGTGCATTTTTTTCCTTATTACCGTGCATAAATGTTCAAGAAGAAAATATGTACCTGCCCTATTAGATGCAACCACAGATATTGACATAATAATGAAATCCCTCTTTTAAAAGTATGAGTACGTCTACTTTTTATATTTTGCCCATCAACCTTTTTTTATCATGATATCCGTGAAATGTGGGCTTCTATCTGGATTTGAGCTTCATATTATGCTAGTCGAATCATCACTTCACTACATAATTATTATAAAACAAAGTCGCTGTCGCTCTCTGTCCGTCCCTATGTATGCTTAAATCTTCAAAACTACGCAACGGATTTTCAAGTGTTTTTTTTTTAACAGATAGAGTGATTCAAGAGGAAGGTTTATATATTATGTATAATACATGCATAATATTGTAGAGAAACACTGATAAATTTAGATATATTATTATGCAGCGAGAACGGGGTCGAATGGCGGTACGAAGTTCGCCGGGTCAGCTAGTATATTATAATAACAACTTAAGAAATTGGGTAATATTTTATAGACTCGATCAGTCGATAGACTAGCATATTATTATATGAAGTTTTAAATTGTCTATATTCAGACGACTGAATTAAAATTGTGTTGATAAATCTCAATACATAAGTACGTTCTTAATATCACGTTATTCTGTTATATCTGTGTTTTCTATCTTTCGCAACCATTATACGTCCTTCAAAAATACCTCTCAGTAACCTCTTTGGGAGGATTGCATAATATATTAACGGTAATTATTTTACCATTTGGCTCACCTGTTGTGTGCTACCTTCATTTCAATTCAATATTGTTTTTATGTTAGGAAGAAAATAGGAGAACTTCGAAATTAGTTGAATTATGTACATTTAGGTAATCGACCAAATCTGACAGATTCAATTAATTATACCTAATTATAAACTGACAATACTCCTAAGTAAATAAGTGCGTAAAATAGTACTAGGTAATTGAAGTATGAAACTATTACAAAAAATTTGTATGGTTTTATTTAATATTTTTTCATCAAGTTCTTTTTGTATTCCGTATATAGTTACTAACATATTAATTATTGTTTCAGATGGTCACCAGGACAAAGAAAATCTTCGTAGGAGGGCTATCGGCACCGACAACGCTTGAAGATGTAAAGAATTATTTCGAACAATTCGGACCGGTAAGTACTTCATAGCTGCTAACACAATAGGTTCCAGTAGGCCCGTAGCCCGTAGTAACATGTAGCTCTCTTTAGCTATAAACAGAATGAATGGAAGCATTTAGCCAATATACTTTACGCAACGTACTGCGTTGCGAGCGCAAAGTTGCGCTAACTTCGCTCGCGAAATTTAATTTACGCCAACTTTTTGGAAAAGTGTACTGAATTTGCGCTGTCATGTCTCATATGTTATTAGGCAACGTTAATATTACCCGCAGCTAAATCATTTCATGAACATAATAATTAAACACGTTACCCTCAAATTTGGCGCGTCGGTCAAACTTGCAAACTGTGTTATTGTGATTATGTGCCCGCTTTACTTGTTTTGATGGAAATGCATAATAAAACAGCTAACAAGTTCCAGGTGATTAAATCATACGTAGTATGTACATAGATTTATATATAGAACAACAAATACCATTATATGAAATTGTTGCTCTCTACTAAATTAATGTTGTTTTAATGGATACTAAACAACAAAGCGGTGATTTAAATCAAGGAAACAATTTCGCTGTCTTGTATTGTCTCAGGTCGATATTGAATAAGACTGTCGTCTTAGCACCAATCTATCGTCTCGTTTCTCGAATGGCGTCACATGAAAAGGGACCTTTGTCGGATAATTTAAAGTTAATATTCGCGTGGCGTAGCGCGCGTGCCTGTAAGTCTGCGATAACTTGGTCTTTGTCTGGCGGCCGCGGCTCAGCGCAGGTGTCTATCTACAAAAGTTTCGTCGTAATTAGCCCCGTATCTAGCGTGGATGCGGACTAAGGAACTTTTCAGAATTCAACATTGGCTACAGCCGGGGAGTCATTGTGCCAGCTCTCAAAGTAATCGGAGCCTGCCAGCCGCCCGCGACGATCAAGACCTTCATTACCTATTATGAGAGTTTAGAATAAAGCCAACGAGTTTTTCGGAGTGAATGTGATTGATGCCGAGCGAAGGAAATATCCCGGGAGAGATAAAAGGAATTTAATGAAGAGTCTTTAAGAATAATGATTAAGGGAATGGTTATTCCTTTTGGTCGGCAGCCCTAATGATGGGGACCTTTGAATTACTTTTTGTGATTACGAAATATTATATAACCGCAATTATTATAATTGAATATGATATCCAATTAAATATGTTTCCAAAATAAAGATAATTTGTGTCAATCGAGCTAGTACACCTGGTACAGATGAAATACTTACGATAATATACATCGTAGTTGTATATACCTGATAATCCACAAAGAAAAATAGATCGACACAGGTACACGATATTTAAGATGCTCTTAAAATTTCAACTTATATTTAGGGAAGCAAATAAATACTGGAATACCATTATTACATTCGAGAACGCACGCCGAGAATTCTGATTACAAATTAATTCAATAACATTGAAGCCGTGCACTGTGCTCCCCAGCCGGCGTCATTTCGTAAGGGTGTCACATTTTGAGCAAGTTTAATTAACAATCTAGTCGCTTTTGTAGGTGCCTTCATTAGTGTATTTGTGGATAAACATTGCGCAACCTCTACGTGTGCGTGACTTGTGCGAAAGGTGAGGTTGACTTCAGATCTTACATCTAGTCGGCCGAGTCACGTGCTGCCGCCACACAGTCGAGTGTTATGACTGGCGCGCCGTACGCACTCGCCCGCTGTGTGCGTATACTCCGTGACTCCGATATCCCGATACTAGTATCCCTACGTGCGAGCTTTTCGAATGCAAACTGTCTCAGAATATCAAATGAGCCACTTAAATACCGAACACAGTGACTACGCCCACCTGAAGCAAAGGCCGCGGGGACGCATGCACGCAACGTCGCCGTAAATGAAAGCCTGTTGGGGCGGGGGTGGGTGAGGTTCAACCCCGGTAACGATTTCCTTCAGATAATGGAGAATTTTCTGATGAAAGCTGCTCGACAGTGCCCTTTCAAGGATTTAGGAACCGTTGGATTTATGAGCCGAACGGTCGACACAAATTTAGTTCGTCACGACACAGCTCTGCCTATCGCATGCATAATGGCGATCTATTCTCTAGTTTTGTTCGCGAGAGTATTCTTTTATTGTGAAACTTTTAAGTGCTGGGGCAGAACTGCAGAACTAAAGAGTTATGGAGATAACGTGCCTTTGGTAGTTTAATCTGCACAGATGTGGCGTGTAAAAAAAGAACAGATTGCAGCGAGTTCATTTTATGGCGCGAGAACGCTTAAGCTAAAACAAACACGTACGGCAAATTACTTCCGGGCATACATTTTCTGAAACAGTTTTAAGGTGAAGGTAATTTGCCAAATCCAGTTGTTTATGAAAGTACTCACGTTATTCTTGCAAGGAGCTATCCTGTTGAATACTTTCATTGAGTTATAAAAATTTGCGTTGAATCGCGGCGTTAGGGTTCATGGAATGGATGTTTTAAAAGGCCAAATGTATTGTTTTAGCTTCACTTACTTCTGTATTTTCTACAGCTGCTGAGTCAATGTCGAATTAAGTACTTTGTAAATAGGCTTCGCAATCTTTTTGTCCCTTCTATTGTTTTCATTGCATCTGTTCTTATTCTCGAACCGTAATATTAGGCAGTCTTTGTGCAATTTACGTTACACATTGAAATGAAACATAATTTAATTACTCAAACACAAAAAGTACAACACAACAAATTTCATGCCTACAATATAACAGTGAAATTTTAATTACCAATGTAAAAACTAGGTAATGCTATCCAGATTTGAAAATGTATGTTAAGTACTTGTTTCCCCGAATAATATAATTGTGAAAGTCATTTTGCGAGTAAACGCATACAGGCGTATGTTTCTGCAAATAATACTCTAATCGACCTAATTTCGTGTAGATAATTAAAACAAAATAGTGCAAAAAAAATCCATAAGTACGATTTGGACGAAATGTGCAGGCGCTCGCACGCATGGGGCAGCAGGTACTGTTAGCTCTCCCATTTGAAATTTAAATTTATTAAAAAAAGAAAAACTAAATTTCGCAACAAAACCACGCCTAACATACCTTTTAGTCCTCTTGGTCTAACATCATAATGAAACAATTCAAATTAATTATTTGAAACAGAAATTAATTTGAAACGTTTTACGAGAACCGCAACAAAATTCAAATGGTGGTTTGGAAATCAGGAAAACAGAACTCTTATATAATATGTAAATCGCGGCTGAATTCACTTGAAAGTCGAAGCTGCCGCTCCAAGATGCCGACTTAAAAATTAATTAGCCGAACGACCGGTGTAATCGCTGAAGCCCGTACCGATTAAGAGTTATCTGGAAAGGACGAGGGCGGGAATGTTGACTTCGCCGGCCAGTCCGAAAGTACCCTTTTCTTCGGTGCCTGATAGTCGCTTAGGCTCTTCTTACTCCATGCTTTGCAGTCTCCATCTGGCAATCTCTGCCCCCAGTCAACAGAAAGGGCATACTTGGCCCTGACAATATCACCACGGATAGCTTATATTTTATTTTTTTCTCTTCTCATGAAAATGTATGCCGTCTTTATCTGCCTATCTGGCTCGCCAAAGCGATCTTATATTTAATGTTAAGCGGAACACTTTATTCACGACAATTTTGGCAAAATCGTCTAAGTAAAAATGTTCTCTTTCTTTAAAGCGATTATAGTCCATCCTCACAGTGATATTTTCAAGTAAAGGAGACGGGGATTTCTGGGCCAAAATGTAATGAGTTGAGATATGGCTCAAAAAAAGCGGTATAATTTTCTATTTCAAGATATAAAAAAACCCGCTCCGTGGATAATCTGGAAGACGAGAACTCTTAAAACTAAGTTTATTCCACTAATAAAATAAAATAGGCATCGATTACTATGAACGATTTAAACATTATTGTCTATAAAAACACTTGCATCGCAGTATTATTTCAATCAGATTGAACAGATAGAATAATAATAATATTATTAACCATTTAAAATCATAGTAATAATGTAGGTAATTAAAGTAAATTATGAATCGATTTTCGTTAATCGATTAATTATTTATCATGTGTATCAACTGTATTTTTTATCTGTGCTATGATAGCTGACAACTCCCTGACTTTCAGTCAATCCGTTTATTTATTCAATCTTCAAAATCAATTAATTATCGAGATAAAATAAATACAATTGTTTATAAAATAATGTACAAAAGTGTACCATATCAGTGTGCTGTATGAGTTTATTGGTTTAAATCAAATCACAGTTCAAAAACGTTCATGTCTTGCATAACCTCACTTATTTAATCTCTTAAAACTCTGCTCTTAGATCACCAAAATCTGCAGAATTTTCAGGGATGGTTTAATAATATGTAAGCTCTTAATTGAGACCACTCTCATCTTTTTACATCTTGGCCTAAGTATGTATGAAAGCATATCCATCTCCTTTACGACAAAGTACTCTAAACTTTATTTTGTGAATAGTATGAAAAGAAAGTATTTATTCTAAATCAGGGCTAGTGTTAATGTGTTACATTAATAATTTTTATATAAACTGTGAATTTTCAGTATTTTCTTGTAATTATTTTGCCTTATATAGTTGGATAAGGGGCTCCAGTCAGCAACGTTGAAGTTTCCCGACCAATATAAAGTTAGTGCGCGTTTGCTAACCGTTGCACGCACAAGAGGGTGTCTTTGAGAAAGTTCCGTTGCATGCTTGATTCGCTATTGTTTTAGCCGTCGAGCGAGACCAAACTCTGACCGTCGCAGCTTCGTCGATAACTAGTACGCAAGTGTGTTGGCTTGCGATCTAACTTGCACGATTACTTGTTATTATCTCAACATACGCTCTTAAGTTTGTATCGGCTATTGATAATGTTCACCCTGAGTTTTGAGAGTACGACTGGTTGTAGGAAGTCAAAACAGACTTGCTAGCAATTTCCACGACAGCATGTGGCTTGGGTATTCTGTTCGTGATTATTTGAATTCATTTAGTATTTCTAAATAAGTTATTAATTTTGTTATAATTTAGCTGTAGCCCAATAAAACCGGCGTCAAAATAAAAAACAGCTTAAAATAAGGACACAAAAAATGTGTTAAGGAAAATGTGTTAAAAGGAATCACACCCTTGAAAATATTACACATAACGGAGGAGTGTGAACTATTTTTATTTACTCATAATATTATCATAGGACATAAACCACGAGTAGTTATTGCAAAATTCAGAGTATTCGTCGAGTGTATTTGATCCGAGCAAACAGTCGAAAAGCGGTAGGTAGTCAACTTTAACAGGCTCACTATCTAAACATCGTTTAATGTCAACAGTACTCGAACTGTAACTGAGGCGGGTCAGGAATTCGGCTCAACTATCGCGTAGTTACCTACGATATCATCAGAGGCCGTATATCAATCAGTTGTTACAACGCTCTACGGTTGTCGTTTATCTTCGGACTCGCTCGGATCTGTCTGTCCAGATTCGTGCATTGTTCCGACATTAGCTAGGGCCGCCGAAACGGTGGATGTCTGAAATACCAGTGCGGTAGTGGCGTTCCTGTTGCAAGCGCATCGAGCGCCCGATAGCGTTTCCAATTTCCTGACTTAAATTGCTCTAATTTGGTTATGCGCTGACGGGTGATCGAAGGCTGCTAACGCCGACCACCACCGGCGACATTCGCGTTCGGCATGTAATTATAGTGGCATTTTGTTTACATTTCTCTTTCGAACGATATTTGTCAATAACAATGACAGATGTGCCACAGAAATGCATATTATGTACTTATCGCCTCATCGTCATAAATTATATTATTACAAAATTTTAAATTGCATTCTATTTACAGGACCCATATCAAGATTCATCTTTATTTAGCGTACATTCAATCTCAAGCTATGAAATTACTAATCATTAAAAGATAACCGTAGGTTTTAGAGCAAAAATGGGTTTCATATACAGTTTTCTTTTTTATACTACAAACGCAGCAAACACTTGAAACACCTAGGTTAGGTACTTGTTGAGTGAAAACGGGATGAAAAAAAAGATAAGAAAGAAAAAAAAGGAAACAGGCAAGGAAAACAGGAAATTGGAAAAACTTTAAGTTGATCTTAGTGAGAGGGTGTCACTTCCGCGATCGTGGGCCCCTCTATCACTTACAAAGAAATATAGAAAGTGCATCTCTTGTAACCTAATAATCATTTTACCATAAATAATTAAAACTACCAAGAGGATTGCATAATATCTCCCATTTTGATCAATTGCAAACCCAAAGAATACCTACAAACAAAAATTTAAACGGAATCTACTTTATAATCTACGAAAAGAATTGACAGAGAAAGAGATCTGATTATATAAATTTATATAGTAGATCGTATAGTAGATATATTAGAGAGTTTACGCACTTATCGTGACGAAATAATCATATATATTATCTTTATTTTTGTATTACAATGCAGATTTGTCTATTGTATATTTTATTACGATACATGCATCGCATACGAGGACACCTACGTTCCTCATATGAGGAAGAGAGTAGTCAGACTAAGGAGACGAATGTGAATGAATTTTTAGTTACGACGGACCCTAGTTAAAATAAAGCTGTATTTAAAATTAACAAAATCGACTCAGTACAATATTCAAGTAGAAGGTATACGGTTCTGCGAAACTAGAAAAGTTATATTATTTTAAAAGATTTTAGAAAAAAATAAGAATGAAAAACTTAACTCAATTATTCCTATTAACTTTTACACCTCCAACCAACGTAAAATGCTTTTTTCCTTAGCTAGAATAAAAACTGTACTTAATATATTAGGGTAATGGAGAATTAATTACTCTCTCGACCGGTTCGCAGAACCAGACAATTGTTCCTTGAGGACCTATAAGAGTTTTTAAATATTCCTTTACAATTTAGTATCATTTGGTTGTACAGTCAGCGATAAAAGTCACTAAATATGTTTTTGTAAGTCATTAAGCACTAGTTGCCATTTAATTAAAACATTCGTCATCAGAGTATATAGATATTAAACAAGAGCTTAATCATATATATATATATATATTGTTGTTGAACACAAAACAGTCGTCAGTGCGAATCAGACTTATGCACAGAGGGTTCCCTGCAAAATTGGATAGAGAATTGGAGTCACAAATGTTAGAAAAGTACAGACCTTGCCTCTTGATAAAATTAGAGTCTAACTCAATGGGACAGATTTTGACTTTTGCATAGCTTCAAGGCCTTGCTGATCAAAATGATATTCTTTATCAGAAATTTTTATCTAAATTTATTTGCTGGCCTTACACATAATTTAAAAAGTAAGTTCTGAGCACCGATTACCGACTGATTTATGTTAACATGCATTTATCTTTGATTAGAAACATTTTCAGTTAATAGAGACCAATTTCGTCCTTTACGATTCTCTGGGGAAGTGTCGAATGATCTGTTCAATGTCAAAACCACATTTTTGTTAAAAGTATCTGGTTACATATCTAAGCTTGATGGATTCAAATGGAATAGATGTATATTTTATACAGAAAATGTAATAAATGCTAACAGATTGGAAGATATTCAATATTTGATTAAATCGTATGTGTAACATAAAACATTTATAGTAAAAACAGTATCAAGATTGATAGCGAAATTATGGATATTAATTCAAAAACAAAATCTCTGCCTCCATTGAATAACATTTTATAGTAAAAATAGAAATAAAACTCACTATTTTATATATTTTTTGCATTGATGAATGGGAAAAAAAATATTTAACAGCTTTTTACACGTGAGGGTGAGCCGGGCTAGGGTTACCACATATTGAAATATTTGAGGTTTATCAAAATAGTTAAGTGAAATAGTTAAAAATCATTGAGAAGATTTCGATTTCGGTTTTTTAAGGCAATAGTTGTAGAGGAATTGAGTGTGTTCCACCAACAAAATAGATTCAAGAAGTTCTCGTTAATGCGCGTGCGAACTTTCATAGCGTGATGCAGATCATTTAGTTGCGGAGTATTTCGATAAGTCTCTGTTAGATGATGTAGCTGGGTCTACTTGTTGGGCAATCTTCATAGCTATATGACCTGGTTTTCGCCATTTATTTTGATTATATAAAAACATTTGGATTACATAAACATTGGGTCCTAGAGCCTTCTTTGGTTTTCATCATCACCCCACTTTATAGAATGAAGAACCAATAACCATTGGAGGAGAAAAGTTCTCAAAGCAACGCCGGCTATTTCTTGGATAACTGATAACTTGGTCAAAGTGACAGTCAATATATAATAGACTTTGGATGAAGGCAGTAGAAAGTCACTCATTATAGACGTCTATTCAGCCACTACTTAACATTGATATCTATTACGTTCTATGACTGAGATGATGAAGTGTAATCTACTCGTCAATTGATTTTTTTATCAAGATCAAAAGTGATAACGATGAAAAATAAGACACTTAAATCCAACTTAAATCATTGTACAAGCTATACCTAAATAGTTCAGCAAATAAAATCTCTTTCACAAAATAAAAGAAAGGAAAAACATAGAGAATAAAAGTCCGCTTAAATGAACCACGCAGTTGCCACATGATACCACTGAATATAAGGTCCAAACAACTTCAGAATAGGTGACTGAACTATTACGAGTCCCTACTAAAAGCTAAACACATATTAAAACCACATAAACGCTCATTTACCTTCCTAAACACACACATATACAGGCTTTCTTTTCCAAATACGAAAAATCCTCGTAACAAACGTCTTAAGATGGTTACCCTATTTGGGATAAACGTACCCCCCGGGCGAGCGATTTGTATTAGCCGTCTAGTACTGTACTCGTAATTGTCGACGCTCGAGGCTACATCGCACACTCTACTTCGTAAGAGGGGCAAATCCAAAAAAAAGTAATGAGAAACCTCCAATCGATAGCCTTTTTCCTTGTCTCGTTCCGAACTTCGTCGACTCATTATTTTATTACACTTTTGCGTTTTGTTTGATTTGTACCGATTGTCTTTCGTACTCCAGATATATTTGAAGCTTTTTCGTTTCCCAAATATATATGAATATTGACAACAGCTGCGTTGAGCTGAGATACATTAATAAGATTTGTAATTATAGATATATTATATTGCTACATTAAGAGGTTATAAGCAATAGGTATAGTAAAATATTGTATCAAGGAATGAGTAGGTATCTAATTTTCTTTTTGAGTCACAAAATGACGTAGATTGAGTATTATTAGGTACGAGTATTTATTCAAGCCACTACGAAAAATACGAGAAGAAAGCTAATAGTTACAGTTTTATTCTTATACCTAATTACTAATAATTAGATACTAATAAGATTTTTATAGTTTAAAAATATTGTATTCAATAATTATGGATCTGCTCTATTTGACTTCTTAAATGCAATATAAGCGTAGTATCATCAAAATCAGAACCATTTAAAAGTACAAAGCCCTCGAAAGTTAATAATTACCACTTAGTCAATCCTCACTAAAATCACAGAACCGTTTTACGGTATAAAATGTTTTACTCTGGTACACGAAATATAAATTTATAAACTCAATTGAAATGCTATAAATACAATTCACGCGTCAACTGCTTGATCCTGTTACAATGTTCGAGTTGATGGGCCGATATAAGCCGATCATTTGCAATATAAAAATAAATGCAAAACAACTGGTACGGCAGTCCAGTGTACTATCTGCTGAGGTTAATTCCGGTTTAGTATTATCCGGTATTGTGTTTGACGGCCTATATTATGTACCGCTGTGTTTTCTTTTGTGACAGAGATTGTTTGTGCGGATTTATTTGTCGTGCTTATTTTTAGACGTAATAACAACTTCTTACCTATTTTTATTAGGTTTTTGAAATGTTTAATACCTTAAACCTTATATTTGAAAAAGAAATTCTTTGCTAAGCTTACTGTCAAGGATAAAACGTATTATAATAGAATAGAATAGAATAGAAACGTTTATTTCCAAGAATATGGTTATTACAGGTATTAAATTTTTCATGATCTGCATATTCTGCCAAGTGTGGCGTGCAAATATTTGACAAATAAATTAAACATTGTTTAATCCAGCAATTTAAGATTAACAACATTTAAAATTTAATAAGTCACACATTATATAATAGTCAGTATAATAATGAGTCAATTTAAGGTCTGGAATTATTTTTGATACCTACATAGAAAATTACAATATATTAAGAAGTATGTCAAGGGTTATATTGTCAATTTATTACTTATATTGTCTTGAAGATATTCCTTAATATTATAATAAACTTTTTCTTGTAAAAGCTTACGACTTATTATTATTAACTTTGTCCATTTTTATTTACCTAAATATTTTTTTACAATAAACCAAAATGCCCTTAAATGGTGACAGCTTGATTCACATAAAATGAAATGATAGGCCACATTGTATATTGTATAGAGTTTTCTAATATCAATACTACCAGCCCCCATCTTCCGTTAGGTAACCTTTTTACCCAACTCCTGCCACTTACAATTAGTGCATGCAATTAGTGTAGTTTGACTGCAATGTCTGTAAAGTGGAGACACTTCTGCATCTGCACAATCACTAATTTCAAACATCTCGTTATGTTCTAGCTTAAAATGACATTTTTATTTGGCATACTGTTTGACTTTGTAGCTGCAGTTGTTTGACTTTGTACCTATGTGTAGTTGTAGTTTTCACTGCATGTACCTAGGATAAACCTGGGATTGATTGACGTCGCCCCAGTTGGATAGTTGCCCCGGTTTTGAATACGTCCTATATGTTATGGACGTCAATGACGTTAACACTTTACTATAATTTGTAAGAGCTCTTCATGTAGACGCAGTGTCATAAAGATCATCAGAGTAGATGTAAATGTTTTGTTTGTGTGAGCTAAAATTTTCCGCGGCTACACCTCGATGGACGAAAAATTTATTTTGCTAAGTAACTTTTATACATTATTTTTATTACTGATTCAGGCATCAGACAACTTTTTATTTCTATGCATGCATTAGAGTTTTATACTGCACTGATTTTCACGTTTTATTCTCGAATAGTTTTAGCAAACAAAAAGGGCAATTATCCATATCAAAAAGGATAGTCACCTCAATTACTTTTGCGGAAACTTGCCCTCTAAGGACAAGGACAACTATCCACGCCACATAGGCTGAACAAAAAATACAAAAATAATTTAATGCATGCATTCAAATAAATGAATAAAATAGTTTGTTAATGACTAACTTAAAGTTTGGGAGGCTAGGAAGAAATCATATGGTGATAAAATTTGGTCGGATTTTTCGTTTATACATATTATTTTATTCGCAAGTGTGTTGAAAATAGTCGTATGCCACTCGTGTGTATGGTGATTACCGTCCTCGGCTCTCTTAAGACCCGAGCCTGTGAATGTCGCCTCGGCGGTAATCACCAACTTTACCCACTTGTACCATAATCTACTATAATCAATATTACAATTAATTTGCATAATATTACAATATTTTACTTATACGTAATAACGTCCTTACACAACAGTTAAATTACCTATATATTCTATAGAATATCTATAGGGAGACAACTATATTAAAAAGAAATTTTATCTACATTGACTTCTAAATTAGCAGACCGTCTTATTTAAATCACCTTAAGAATCGAAAAAGGTTCGTTTCACTTGTGTGTGAAAATAATTTAACGGACCATCCGTGAGCTTAATAAGCAAATTAGAGGCTGCTATGGCTCTCATTATTTCTTTCTTTCATTGGCGTTAATTGAAATATTTTAATTTAGCAATCCCCTTATCTTCGCGCCACATATAATTCTTTATTCTCACATTAACTTTTCCTGTAAAAACTGTTTTGCATGAGGATCCAGCTGCTGAATTATTCCTAAATTTTGATTGCCTCGCAGAAATCCGTCCGGATTCTGTAGAGGGGCTCTCTGTTTTTTTATTTCTGTTTCGAGAGACAATTAGGTATGCTAATTCATTTATTTTATGACGGGTTTGAAGAAAAAATCCTGGGGAAAAATCATTGTTGAATAGAGATTACAAATGAGACTTTCGTATTTTTCTCTGTGTCACAATAAAGTTTGCTGAGCTACCGACTACCCTAATTCAGTTACTTGTAGGTACCTGTGCTTCGCTTAAAATACTCCACTTGTGTGGGTATGCATAATGTAAATGTAGGGAGCCTTTAATATTTGTCACACATTGCGTACTGCTAAATAATCAGATTCTATAAACATTTAGAGGGGATGGAAGGTATTCACGTCGCGCACAGAGGCAACGGGACACGGTAAACATAATTAGGCGAACGGCCATGTTGATTGGACTAGACGCGCCGACACTTCCGGAAGAAATTGCACGTGAAAGGTAATATTTCACGAGATCTTTTGATACGCATCTTGGTCACGGTACTTCTGTTTTATTTATAATATAAGATTGAATTATCTTTATCTTTTTTATCATTGATACAATAAGTTTTAGTATTTTATCGAAAAAACCATTATCAACTATTAGGTAATCTGTGCCATTAGCTCGATATAACCATAACTTGCGATGAGAAGTCTGTTTTGTCAGTTTCTCTCTTAGCAAAGATTATTTTCAATAGTTATATTCAAAATGGGTGGGATCGACACGAACAATGTTTACTCAAGTATCTTCTCGCCGGGTTCATCCGGAGCAAAGTTTGAATTATATTGTTAATGTTAACATTCGGTACGCAAACTAACGCAGTCAGAGTATTGTTAACAAGTTTTGTGTTTGTTTTATCACTTACGCATTATCCGGTGACGTGAGGAGGAAACGGCGAAAAATAACAACAGGAACGAGCGGGAGGTGACAATTCAAACTGTCAAATAATTCAAGATGCGGAACGGTGTTTCTCACAATCAGTGAGATCTACAGCCTTTTGCGAGCGAGACACCGTACGCTCTTTTTTCTATTCGGTTTGTTTATTTCTCGTTTCGCCTTATAAATATAAGAGTTCGGCATCTTTGCACGAATTCCCAAGATGAAAAGGTATTTTTCACACGCGGAGTGCGGCGCGCCAATGCGCCGCAGTAGCTAAACTGTATTCACTGTAAAGCTTTTCAATATCAATCCATGACTTATCATCTTTATTTCAATGTTTCTTAGTAGATTTATGTACGCTTAAATATTTATAGGATTAGTGGTATAACGTATTTACAGTATTTAGTGGGCTATGATAAACTCTTCAAGCTATATAAACATGCTTGCAGATAACCCATAATGGATTGCGCTAATTTGCATAATTGACATTTACCATTTACCATTTTACTTGTCAGTTAGATGTTAAAACCAAATAGAAAATAACTATTATTTATAAAATTATAAGTGCGTATGAAAATTTTATTACGCTAAAGGAATGTTTACTCTCAAAACGTATTGTCATCGAACTAAGTATAACAACATTCTTCACTTGCCAATGTCACATTTTAGGCATCATAAAAAACAGAAGCAAGCGTGCTCAAAGTAATAAAGCCACTCGATTTCCGCTATTCAGTGTTGAGAGAATTAAAGTTCTTTTAAGGGGAAGTTGATTTTAGTGTACCCGGAATGTATCAAGAGTAATAAGAATTCCCTACTGGGGCGGTTCGCGCGGGGTAGGGGCAGGTACTTTGACGAAAAAACGATGATGAAGCACGATCATGTCGCCGAGATCCCCCGCCTAGCTGACTGACAAATTGTCGAACATTTTTTTCGCTAAAATTCCTTTCGTGCGAATCCAATTATTGAGCTTCACCAGTAGAGCAGTTCAGTGTCTTTAGTTGATCCTGCGGCAAGTTTATTTTCTGTTCCACTCCAAGTCCTATATTATGTTTGTTTTTAACCGTCGACTGAGCCATAGCTGTGTTCGCTCTAGTAAATTGTATGCATTTGGCGTTTGGTATAAAACTGCAAATATCAAAAAGGCGTACAGAGGCCGACTGAATATTGTCTCCGGTGCGGGCGGCTGGAAGGGCCGATGGAGTAATATTTCCAATGCAAACATGTTTTCGGTGCGCTCTAATTTTATTCTGTTCCACGTTTGGTACAATAGGATGTGCAATTTCGTTCAGCTGAGTCTGCCTAAATTGGTCTGTTATGCAAGCATCAAATAAAAGCCAGTGAGTGTAAGTACTTCGTAATATAATATGAGGGATGTTGAAATAAGCTTACCATTTGAAGAACATTTCAACGAATACGTTGAATTTGTTATTGCATGTAGCGAAAAGCAAAACTAGAATTTGATTTTCCTATACCTACTAGGTACATCTTTTATTAAAAATGTACGTATATTTTAGCGTTTATTAGACCTATTAGCTTTACCTTTTAGATATATTATACAGTAAATGTTACATTTTAATATTTCAGTTGGATTTTTCACGTTGTAATAAATTTATTCTTTATACTGTATATGGGTTAAGATAAGCTCACCTGAAAGCCGATATACCTGCCGATAGATGGTTGATGCTCTGCTGCAGGTTTTAATCTAGGGGTTGAAGTTATTGATCAGTCCTGATGGCGGTCGCTCCCACAAAAGTTGACCAAATAAAATTATGGGGTGGAAGATTAAGGGCGTTTCACAGGCAGGTTTCGTGTAACCAACTATTACAGTGAAAGATTGTCAAATTATATAGTACCAAAGACATTTAATAAGTATGAGCTGTTAAGACAGAGCCCTAAGATGAGAAAAGGTGTATTGAAGTCCAAATTGAAAGACTTGCTCCTTGACGGCCCTACGGCTGCGGCTAGTACTGCAGTGGTAGCGGCCGCCGAGGATCAACGATAAATCATTGTGTCAAGCGTAATGGTGAAGGTGTAGAAACTGTGTATTTTAATCGAGCGCCTCTCGCCATCAAACATCAAAGTTTGGCGAGAAAATTTATTATGTAAAGCATAATTATATGTAGGTATATTAAGAATGAATAAATAAAAAAAAATAAAAAAAGGCTCGAAAATTACCTACATTTTTCTAAATTCAAAGGTTTTTGTACAACACGTCTTAGTTTCTAAACTAAAAATAGCCATAATTCAAAAATAACATTTTGTATATACACATCACCAAACCTGTAAAGTGACATTTACAAAACACAACAGCGACACACAATGTCAAAGGTTAGCCATCAGCGAGCGAACTTTACCCCAGATAACATGAAATGTGTGGCATCGACAGCTGTAAAATATAAACATGCAGATAACACAACACGCTCGCGCCGACCATCCTCCTAAACGGTAGAGCCGACTACCAACGCTCCTAACTCGATACAAACAGTGATAAAGGTTCGATTGTATGCAGTAAATAAAATATGACTTGGCCATATTTCCACTTTCGTTTCTTCTCGTTTTATGTCCTTTTTTTCTGGCCTCCCTGGGAAACCATTCATACAAAATACCTTTCCGATATTGCCCAACTTTATTAGCATCGGGCACGTGTTTTTATATCTGAAATATCTTTCACTTCTGCGGCACTTCTGTGGAATAAAGATTGCCACATGTGTTCCGACATTATATCATGATTTATACGAAAAGTTATTTCCTTTCATTCCTGTAATTTATTATAAGTACTATAGGCGTTGAAACCTGGTAAGTGGACGAGATTTCATTTGCAACTAACTTAAGTCGTTTATCAATCGCCAGTCTCAATAAAATTCCTTTATTAAAATGAAGAATGTGGTCGCCATTTTAAGTACTGCGCTTATAAACGAACGTGAGGTATCAAAGGAATATTATTTAAAATATACTGTGATTTAAAGTTCGTGGTCTAAAATTGAGCATGGATTGAGCTTACGACACAAATAAATAGCTTCTCCGAAAGCTATCCTGAAAGCGAATTAGAATAATGCGCTGCGATTTGGCGTTTCTACAAACGAGAGCACAGAACGGCCCTCAGTGGATTATTCGGCTCTTCGGCTGGGTTCGGCTGAATTTGGGTATAAATGGAGGTGTCGTGACTATAAGAGAGATTCACGATCGGCTGAGGAAGCACACAGTATCAGATAGTGCAAGAATCAATCGTGTGGCAAATTACTACACATGAAGATTTTTGTAAGAGGTAAAGTGGAAAATCAGTAGAAAATGTTTGATGATTTCAAAAACGTGTCATAGAAGTTATATACAGCAAATATGAAAATTAAATTAATGAAAAAACAACTTTAAGCAGAAATAAAACCTTAGTAAGAACTTCCAGATTTTTGAATAATCATACCAACTATCCCATTTTCACAACTAGTACGTATACTACGAATATTAAGAGATCATATCAAAACAGTTCTTATATAATGATAATAAAAATGGCAGAAATAAAAACGTCGTAGTAACAATAAATGTCATATTAACAACGTCGCAAAATCATACTAATAAATCAGTTGCTCAGAAGAGTAGAGAAAAACATGAGTTGTATGTGTCCTTACCTTTACATTACGATTGTAATGTAATATTTTTTTGAACAAAACAATTGTTGAAACTGTACTAAACCCAATGTAAATCCGGTTAAAACTTATAAGAACGAGAGTGGCCGTGTCCAAAAAGGACATGTTTCTCCCCAATACAAAGGAACTACAAAATACGTAATATAAAGAATTTAGAGAAGAGATAAAATGAAATGGAATTAAATAAAAAAGAAAAAGGTATGCATAACACGACGCCAACAATCGTCGTAGCCTAGTATCTCACGGCTAGTTCAATACGGTAGATCAGCTGAATTCCAAGCAGAAACATCTGCTTTATGTAAATTTTTATCTGAAACCTAGGTATCTGGACAAACTAATAAAAACCTTTGTTACGATATTACCTTGAGAATATTTTGAATGAGAAAACTAAATGCTAAATGTAATTAAAAATTCAACAATCATAAAAGCTGCGTAATAGAAAGCGAAAGACACATAAATAAATTGGAAAACATATATGAGTACAGTTAAATTAAAAACGTTCTACTATTAGGTTAGTTAAAATATAAAATGAATAAATACAGACATAGTATCGATTATTTTTACTATTTGATTACTAGCTGTTGCCTGCAGCTTCACCCGTGTAGATGTCGGTTATTGCGACCAAATTTCATCACATAGGTTCTGCGCTTTATGCGTGAAAGTGAACAGACAGACAGACAGAAAGACAGACAAACAAAGCTACTTTCGCATTTATTATATTAGTGTGAATTTAGATTATACATATTAATAATAATATGAACATTGTTCAAACCACTTTCACAAGTCAACTAAATATCTAAAAAAAATTACCCTAGGTCCACCACGGTTATCGAATAACTGAACTGAACGGACGAATATTTAAAATATCTTGACTTTCATTACTGACGAAATATATCTAATACTAGCTGCCCCGGCGAACTTCGTACCGCCATATTTTCGGCCCGTGTGGTATTCAAATCCCGTTCCCGCTGCACCCTTATCACTTAGGGGTATGAAAAATAAATGTTAGCCGATTCTCAGACCTACTCAATATGCTCACAAAATTTCATGAGAATCGGTCAAGCCGTTTCGGAGGAGTACGGGAACGAACATTGTGACACGAGAATTTTATATATAAGATTAGTAATTATAATTCACAAAACCACAAAATATCCTGATAATATTCTCTGTAATTCATAACAGCGTAACCACAGAGAAAATGTATTTCATTACAGACATTAATAAATAGCATTACACGAACATCATAAGCTGTTCTTGTGTCAGATCAAATGGCGACCTGTCCTCATAATGCTTATGTACGAGATTAATGGAATTACCTAGGAGTGCGACCCCACTAAGATACTTGGAAAAACATTATTTCAATCTTTGTGCTTTAAAAATGGATATTTATTGTACAGTACAGATTTACAGGTTGTTAAATCATTTTTTATTCAAATGTCAACGTTTATTAGCTAATGGAGATGGATACTCTTCCATACATTCGTAGGCCTGATTGACAGAAAATGGAGCTGTCAGCTGTCACAGCTTAAAAATACAGTTGATAAACACAAGAAATAATTAATCGATTAACGGAAATCGATTCAGAATTTATTTTTATTACACTATTATTTGGTATTTTAAATGGTTATTATTATTATTATGATTAAGTTTTGTTCACTCTGATTGATTTAATATCAAATTGTGATGCAAGTGTTATAGTACGCAATATTGTTTAAATAATTTTTAGTAATCGATATTTTATTTTGCTAGTGAAATAAATTTAGTTTTAAGATTTCTCGTCTTCAAGATTTTCAATTGAGCTGGTTTTTTAATATTTTGAAATAGAAAAAAATACCGCTTTTTTTAAGTCATATCTCAACTCATTACAATTTTGGCCCAGAAGTCCCCGTCTCCTTTATGGCTATTCAAAAAAGTCTTTTTTTGAATCAATTTTAACACTTTGACTTTTTATAAGTAAAAGTAATAAAATTAAAGATTAATAAAAAACTAAATCACGCCCTTAAAAATAAATACCCCAAGTTACTTGTCACAAAACGAATAAAAACCAAACTGTTTCGCGATACGTAAAAGCGTAATCTTCATTTCATATATCTCATCATAATACAAAAGATCGTAAATCAAGAAATTGCCAATAAATAAGTTGCAATAAACTATGCCATCATAGAGGAGCTTAACTCATTTTTGAATTATTGGATGGCGAGAGATCTCATACTGAGCGCAACATGTGTTTTATATCATCTCATCTCTGTTAGTATTTCGTAACATTAAGCTACGTAGCAGTACGTACCAGATTGAAAACGGAGAAACTACACACAGGATTCAATATAGCAAAGGAACGAGAAATAGGATGCCGAGTTGCATTCATACATGTTGAAAAGTCATAATATGATTTCGAATCGAATGCGGCGCGTATGTACGTTTTTATGGTCTTTGTAAGCTCTTCGAATAAAATTTTATTCAAATGTAACCCCATCTTTATACATCTACAGGCTTAGGGACATACGTATGTTCTCCTTTTGGGATATCAGATGATTTGGGCTCTCCATATATTCCGCGTATACTTCATCTTCTGCATTACTTCTAAAATCCTTATCATCTTTTTTATCCTCATTGATATTCTTAATAAAAATCTCTAACTCATCAAAATATTCATAACAGTAAAGTATGAGTTTCTCAGATATTTAATACTTACGCGTTGGACGTATACAATTTCCTCAGCTTCGCCTTTTAAAAATTTTGTCTATTAACTACCGATCCTAAAACTTTTTATGACCCAACATGAAGCTTTAAATACTCTCAAATGCCGTCCTTAAAATCAATAAAGGCGTACTTTCATCAGCGTCCAAGTAATAAAAACTGCTTAACTGTTATCCGCGGCGATGGAATTAGATAATGTATCTTTGTGAAAAGTTCCTTTTACTAAGTAAAAAGCTGTAAAAATCTAATTGCTGTAGGCTATAAATATTTGGCGTTCGAAGCATCGTGTCGCTTTGAATGTCGATAGGGCAGGGCTGCTCCGTAATGCATGTCAATAAGGATACTTACAATTTACACAGGTTCCGGTGTTACCAAATTCTTGTCATCATATATTTTGAGGATTTGATTTGGTTTGTACTATGAATGCAAATTATGGATTAGAATAAGGTAGGTATAGTTAAAAATTTCCATTATTTTAAAATTAGTTTATAAAACACAATACACAGACTGAATTCATGCAAACTTCTAAAAGAAAAGTGAGCTTATAATATAAAATCAATCTGATACCATTACGATGATACGACCATTACATAAATATTGTCAAACAAAAAATAAGCTTTACGAAAGCTCGATGTATTATTTCACATTTCGTACACAACTAAACAAGAGCAGCGATATAAATAAAACCGTCAATAATCCACAAAATTTCCGCGACGTTCACCTTTATTCTCTACGTCATAAACTGTCTGATTTGTCATATCAACTCATAACTCAAGGCATCGGTGGACAAGATTTAGATTTGGGTATTGCTGTCAATCTGAAAAAATGTCACCGCGTTCGTGTCCTCAGCTAAATTGACACTATGACGTAGGTATAGCGGAAACGTGAACCCTTTTAACGTCCGTTGTATATGGGTTTTCGATGTATCATGTATAAACAGATCTCGATGTGTCTTTCAAATGTCCGTAGTATTAGGTAACTTACAGTGTTACGCTACTTGGCTTTATGTGGCCATTTGATTCCAGACCAATATGTAAACAACAAATCATTTTTATGGCTGTCGAGGATCAGTGAACAAGTAAACTGCTAGTGATGGAGGAGGAATATTATATTTGTATTTTTGTAGTCTATGTAACAAAATGAAAATTACAATAATATGTCATCAGGTACATGATGACTTCTACAATTACCATTTTATTTTTGTCAAAACAAAGTAAGTTATAAGGAAATTATTTAGTAGACACAAAAGTAACACATAATAAATCACAGTTAAAGTAAGTTAAAAAAAGAAAACTCAAAACAAATCTCAAAATATAAATTGACACGATATACTTAATTACATGGAGCTCTCACATTTATTGTCTCAATGAATTTCTTTGTCTTATAATAAACAGATCTAACTTTTGTTCAGGTTGACTGGTTCCGGTATCTGTCAAAGCATTCTGAAGAAAACAACCAATCTATTAAAGGACCTTTAGTCTTTTCACATCATTTGTTACATTTGAAAATATTTGATTTCTTTTAAATAAAGTTTCTTTAATGTTGTGATTACATTTTTGGCAAGAATGTCATTTTTAACTCAGTTAAAATAAATTACCTGTCTATTTTAGATAGTATAAGTAGCATTATGCCAAACTACAATTCAAACAAATATATTTAAATGAATCTAGACATTTACCTAATGAGCGAAAAAATCAAAAGCAAAACAGATGAAACTTGCATATTTTGCACAACCTCAAGCACCCTCACCCGAACAATTCAAAAGAAATCAACTCTTGGCTCACCCTTTAATGTTCTGCTTTTACGGAGACCATAAGACTGGTGTAGGTAAAAAACAAAGTGGAAGTAAATAAAAATTTAACACAAGTACTTAGAACGTTTTCATTAGAGAGCAACACTGCAACCTTGTGCCAGCAAACGACGATTATTACGAGGAAATACTAATTACGTTACTAGACACTGAGCCTTATGGCAGATTTTTCTAGTTATGTTTATTATATTTTTAAGTCTTTAGAATGATTTCGAAACGTTCTTATGATTTCTCTGTAACTAATCAAAAATTCCGAGTTCTTTTTTGTTAATTTGAAACCTTTTTCCCTGAGTTATTGTTTGACAAGAACCGTCAAATTGCTTTAGGAACTGAATAAAAGGGTGAAACAGAAGTTTAGGGGCAGTTGTGAAATCTGAAGTTATTTTCAAACGTCAAATTTCTACAGAAAAATGTTTTTGTATTATAAATAATAGCCAGATGACTCGTACCTATGCAGACATTAGTAAGTAAGCCAGTACCCGTCACTGAGACAAATCTTAAATCCGGCATTTATCAGTTGTACCATCCTTACTTTATACTTTACTCTGCTGAAGACGTAGTTCCTACCTCTTTAGTTCTCTTCACAGCTGCGAACCAAGCATTTCGTCAAACTTCTTCAAAGTTTCCAAGCAAAAAATCCAGAACTGGTTCGACGCAGATTTGTTTTCCTATAATCATACAAAACAAACTGACAGGTTAATCATTGCCACAATTTACAATACAGTTGATAACAGTATCAACTTGACTTAACACGTAAACTAAAATAACTGTTACTACAATGTTAGCTCGGCTTTGATATTAGCTGGTGTGTACAGTACAAGTGTCGTTGTTTTCATGGCGGAGACTCAGTAGGTACCTTATCATTTATTATTAAATTGCTTTAACTTCTACCAGCACAATGTAACATGAGTGTTATTAAATCGGTGAAGTAGAGTAACTTTATTTTTATAAATTCTGGAAATTTCAAATTCAGACTTGTTGAAGTCTCTTGTTGAGGCGAGGTTCCACCCAAGCGGAGCGGTTTTAATTACGAATTAGTTAACAAATAGAGAACAATGATTACAATAGATAAGTTAATTATGTTATTCAAGTTCACCTCGTCATCTTTGCAATTATTATATTTTATGTACCTAGTTAAGAGATTCTTAGAAGCGCTGTTGAATGACTGGGGTTTTCTATGCCCTACCATTACTATCTTTGCATTTACCTAAATTGGGTTCATGAATACTTGTTTACCACTTGTATTTGTATTTTATGTTGATTAACTAATTGCCATTTGAAATTAGTTCTGAGTAATCAAGATTTTATCGTAGAAAAATACAAAATCCGTTATATATTGAATATATAATTATATTTTTTAATTCCAATCAATTCAGTATATAAACAGCGCTGGTGAATAGAAGGATTTATTGGAAGTTCAACCCTCCTATTCATAAAAATAATTTAAATGTGCTTTAACGATACAACGTTTTGTCTTTCCCACTCTTGAAACACGTAACATAAAACAAATGAGGACAACCTACTTTAACTAAAGCGCACTTTATTTTTTATGTATACTTACACCTCTTTATATTAGAAAGTAAAAGCGTGCTTTAGCTTATTGTAATATATTAACATAAATATCGTCATAAATTGTTTTAACGTATAATTGTTTGTCAATATTGGTAACCGATTCACTACCAATAAATTGATTTTACATTACTAATAGTTGTCTATCAAAAAATACGTACATAAAATTACAAGAAATAAAGTATTGGCAAAGAATGATAAAGACCAGGTTCCCTTATGTGTATTCCGATCAATATCGCCCGGGGCGCACACCTGTACGGCGTGTAACACAAATAACCAAGGAGTTCTGATAAAGCCCCGCAGTCCACACATCGAGAGCGGGCGCCCACAGAGATTTATACGACGTTTTTATAGTTTGCCGCGGACGTTCCTTGTTTTAATTTCGCGCAAGGATCAACGCGTTTCTCGGCCGCCGGCGGCTGTGGCCCTACTGCGGCGATGTCTAGCCCCTATTTTGCCGCGAGCCTAATGTCGCGAGGCGACGAAATTTATCGCGCCGCTTGTAATTCCGCCCCGCGAGCGCCACCCCGTGCCGTCACCCGCGTCACCCCGTCACCCGACAACACACTTATAACGTTTTCTAATGAAATTGTCCACAAACTCCCGCTCGCCGCAACCCCCGGCCCGTCGACGCCGCCGGATGAACCGAAAAAAGTACAGCTCGCGTTACTAATGGCTTCATTTATCACAGTCACTAACAGTGATACACCGCAACGACGTTTTATATTTAATTTGGCTCTCTGCGGAATAAATTACGGCAATATCGAGCCTAGAACGATAAAGGCCAGCGTCAGACAGGCACGGCAGCATTCTTGAGTTATCGGGACAAGCCAAAGTACTACAGGACGGTAATCTTCTTGGATTAATTTGTTCGTGTCTAAGTAATGAATTGCTTGCCGCACGTATGCCGATCAAAATTTACTGTGTCACTGAATGCGAATACGGAAAGACAAATTGTCGGAATAGAGTCATTTCGTTTGTTCCCGTACGCCGTTGTCTTGAAGGCTAGTTTATAAACAGCGTAACGAATGCGGTGTCACAAGACGTTTTAAAAAGTTACGCATCGATAAAGATAACATTCATATGGATGTTTATGTCTGGTCAATTAAAACAATAAAGAATATTGCACGATATTCGCGGTGAGAATGCCCAAAACAGTTACAAAATAAAGAAGTGTTTTTAGCACTTATTACGTTGTACCTCTTTAACTCGTTGGTTTATGCCCTACGTAATTTAAAGCTCACGGATCTTTACATACACATATCCTAGTTGTTTACTAAGAAAACCTCGCAGATAGTTGTGTTTACGGCTTCACGAATATGTTCTAGTAACCTATGCTTGGTTTTATCTTTTAACAAGCATGGCTCGGCACTAAATAAATGAGTACTCTTACGATAACTTTGCATTTGTTTAAGCACGTAAACAGGTAAATATCTGTTACTATTTGTTTTTGTTATTGAATTTTCCAGTGAGATATAACCTTGTAGTGAGTAGGGTCACAAGAGACATAGGTACGTATATTAATTCAACACGTTATTGCTACTCCGGATATTGCATTCGTCAAAATTCAATGAATGTTTTCATCAAAAACTCAAAACAATAAGTAAGCAAATCACAAATCTGGTAAATGCAATAGTGGTCCACGAAACCATACAGTGCGTTCCTAACAACCACAATTCAGTAGAACGTAGGCATCTGTTCGCATTACCATCTACATCACAAGATTGAAGTAAGCCCACATTTAAACAGCGAACCGCGTAATTTGGCAACTGAGCTGTGATTAGATAGTGCTTCACTCTCGTTAGCTTAATGAGAATGGCATTGTTAACCTTTGCTTTAAACATTAAACAGATATCTCGGAACTGAAATGATGTGTTATGTGTGATCGAGCTACAGTCTGTTTAACACGATACTAATCGGATTTGTGGATAAATTACAAATATATATATCTACATAATTATTATTTGAACTAATTATAGTATATTTTGTTGGTTATTCTGGGTGCATATTAATAATAAACACAGCATGAAAAACGGTAGTCTATCATCATTTTAGTTTAACAAACCCCGAAAACCACCGCGGTTATGCTTTTTAGTCGGTACTTTGCTAGTCAAGCTCAATCTGATGCTGACTGTACGTGAAACGGCTATCTAATGAAAAAAAAACACAACATACTTTCCAAAATTCGTACCCACAAGTGAAAAACTCAAACGAAGGCCGTTAAAAACCTCCTTCGTTGCTTTTTACATTCTTTCGTAAACACGAAATAGTTGGGTGCATAGCTAACTTCAGCGTTGGCTGTGCAGAGACTAACATTTTGGAGGTAATGTAAATCGTCGCGGGGCAAGACAAACTTCGCAAGATATCCGACGAAAGGACAAGACGCTAATATATACACAATCGTGCACACCACGTATTGCTGCCTAATGCGGAGTTTGTTGGCCGCCTCTATTTACACTTTCGAAGTCGTAAGCCGCAAGTTCAGCTGCATGCAGTGTGTTATTCAGTCATTAAAGTATTTTAATTTGTTGAGAGAACTTCTGTGTACAGTTTGATGCACATTCTTAAACAGTTTATAAGTGTACAGTTTATAAGTAATAGCGAGCTTTCGTCATTCAATGTCCTCGTGTCTTGACAAGCAGAAATGCGATCGCCGCAATCCACAGATAATTATCTAACCCGATGAACACCGTACACTATCAATTAATATAAATTATAATTACATAATTATATTAATTGTTAGTGTACGGTGCAATACAATAACACACTAATGATATATTCCGATTACTTTACCAGTCATCTTATTATCTAGATCTAAACTCTTCTAAGTACGTCATAATCAATGCAAAAAAAAGCTCTTAATAAGAGTCACCATAACATTTCCCCATACAATTTAGAACCAAAGGCGCACCCTTGTAGTAGGCAACTTATTTCAGTCCACATAGTTATATGATTTATTGTCTTGAAGTCTGTGCTGTCATATAAACAATAATACCGCTAATCCCTTTGTATCTACACCTTTGTCTCGTAGCTATTAAAATACAAGCGGGCTTCCTGATTCTAGCAACTCGGGCCATTTCTTAGGCCCTTTTCGCTTAGTTAATTTAAATTAATTTATTCCTTGCTCATCCTGCCGCGTAGTAAACTTCATTGTCGTATTTTAAACGTGAATATGACCCACCTACGCCGAACCACTTATTTTCACGCACCGGGTAATTGTTTTAATTCTGTAAAATAATCCTTTGTAATCTTTATTGTTTTTGAATGTGTATTTATTCTGAGTATAATTTATATAAACGTAATTGTGTGTAGTTAATGAGGCAACGATCTTTTAGATACTGTTATTATAAATTTAAGTGTGGCAAATAATAGAAAGTAATCAAACTCTTAACGGTACTTAACCAAAACGATACAACTGTAAAATACCTGTAAAGAAAAGCAAATAGTTAAACTTTAGCTACTCTGAATAGAACCTTTATATTCACTTTAAACAATCTGCTCCGCCGTGAGAATTTGACTGAAGAATAGTGTTTGTATTTCATTATCAACAAAAGCTTCGTTGAAAAGATGACGCTCAGCGCAAATTCGAGGTATAGCCGCCCACGAGCAAACTCGAGAAAAGCCGCACTCAGGCCGGGCCCCGAGATATTTCGCAGTCGTATTTACTCAGGCGTGCCTAAATTGTTTGCTTACATGTTTGACGCGCCGCACGCAACTCTCATTATGGCGAACGAAGCTTTGTTCAGACTTAGACAACATATTGTTACACCCGATGGAGCTCAATGTTCTTTATATGTTTATTTTTATCATTACAGGTAAGTTCGTGCAGCGTTTTGAGGTTTATTCATGGCGTTACGGTAAGGGTATCCGTTTGTGCTTACGTTATTATAATAAGGTGGAGATGCATTAACCCTTGCAAAACATTCATATTTAAATGGATTAGGAATATAAGAACATAAATTTAGAAAACTGATCTAAAGCCATGACAGCAACAGGACATCTCTTAAGCAGAATGGAATACGTTTTAAACGTGACACTTAACAACGGTAAACATTCATTATGTTTCTTCCCGCTTGTAGGCAGGTTGCCACACTTAATTGTTCATACAACAAGCCAGCTGGGAATTGGCTCTAAATGTTACTGTGTCTGGGCTTTGGTCGTACCGTACGCGCTACGCGGCCGTAGCCCATAGCACCGACCGGCGCGAGCCAAAATCGACCGCGTGCTCTCATATCTTAGCTTGATTTTCGCGGGAAAGCCACTACGGGTGCGGCACGAAGAGGGCTGTGATGGAAAGCGCAATAGGCAGCCGTTTACACCTGCGATTCTTCTTCATCTTACCCTAAACTGGCACGCCGCTTTACCTAAAGTAATTATGCCACATAACGTATTAGTCTTTTGGGAGCGAACACGTGTTGGAAACGCTTAATCACTTACTTTGCATTTGCGTACGCAAATAATCCGTTAATTTAATTTCGGTGGTGGTATTTATGACGCTTATTTAATTTATTATCATATCAAAGTGTACGCTTTATTTAGCGAGTCTTGTGTGCGTGCGAATAAATGTTAATAACGAAATTATGTACGTACACAAGGGAAAAATTTAACAATTTCATAATGTTGACGGTTAGACTCGTCTACATTGTAATTTGTGTCTGGTAATAACCGTGTCGTTAGTTTTATAAGGTACTTACTTGTCGACTTCAGAGCAAAGTTTGTTCAGTTAGAAAGAATATAATATTGATCATTGCCGAATCTCAGTATCATCTGTCGTAAAACGCATTTGGTCGCGTGTTTGTCCCCATCTCGCTTAAATCGCTTCGAGCCCTCCTCGCCATTGATATTTATGCTTTTTTCGGGATTCTTTTGGAGGGTAAGTTGTTTTGAAACTTTCCTTTTCGGTAGAAATGGCTGGGTTCACTGGATTAATGTAACTAGAGTGTTGTAATTGGTTGAGAAGTTATTACTTTTCTGTTTCTTTTCGAGAAAAACATAAAGCAATTGTGCAAGTTCGCTGGGAGTGATTTATTTTTATTTTGTGGAACATCTTTTCTTAACTTAAAAACAACATCGAGAAGAGCTTTGTATATCTTACTGATTTATTATTTATTGCGTTTTGGTTTGATAAAAAAACACTCAAAACTTTCGCGCCATAAATTATTATCTTTTGGTATATTTTTGCATTGCTTATACAAAATATATTTCAAACCAATATTGAAATGGATTCCTTTCTTTTAAATTTTATTTGTTAATTAAATAGGAGCTACTTAAATAATTTTACTGAGGGTTCATTCAAAATATTTCTTAGATATAAATTTAATAGACATATATAAAGAAAAACGTACAAATATATCTGTGACAAGTAAATACCTACAATCTCCCTGATCACCGATTTATAACCGAACCGAACATTTGTTTGATTCTCATGAAACTGCCTTAAAAATATCCGGTTCAGAAAATAAATAACAAAAGCCATTTTATCTGACAGGACCTTGTTTGAAATCATAACAAATAGCCTTTTAGAAAACCGCATCCCAACCCGAAGTGTCGTACAAAAAGGGGTTTCGTAAACACATTACAAATCTTTACCGCGGCAACGGGCAGTTAAGAGGCTGTCAATGAAATCCCCCTTCTCGGCCTATTCGTTATGTGTCTTAATGGATTACATAGAATAAAGTAGGCATCGACAAAACAAAGGCAGACCTGCCCCGAAAATCTCCAACCACATAGTTTTGTGGGCTAAAACTAAATTTATTACATTTGACCTTAGTAATTCTTGCCAAAGGTTTTCTATCCTAAATGTGTAATAGCCAGTTACGGCTTTCAAAGGTACGGTTCGCGTTCGTCCGTTGCGGTTTTATACGCAACTAAATATTTTATTAGTTACAAAATAGTTGCGTAAAGTTGTAGTTTTGGTTTGATCCCATCTGTGAAATACTTTCATAACAATAACAGATTTTATTCCTATTATGTTTTGACATGCCCTTATATCGTGACCAATCGTAAATGCTTGTATACGAAACTAGCCTTCCGCCCGCGGCTCTACCCGCGTGCATCTCGGTTAACGCGAACTTTGCTCATATCTCCGGTTCTACTCAACCGGTTGCGATCAAACAAACGTAAGATTTTAAGACTGACCAAGCACTTTCTAATAAAAAAACCGCATCATAATACGTTCAGTAGTATTTGCGTCCATTGCGGACAAATATTTTCAAATTACAATTATATAATAGTTATATAGATACGTGCTTAGGTATCTGAGAGAAATAGAAAAATTATATTAACCCAACTAGCTGTTGCCCGCATATCCGCCCATGTGGAATTCTAAACTCGTTCACGCACCTATTCCAAAAAGCCTGTGAGTTATTCCGGACCATAATCTATGCCTGCACCAAATATCATTGAGTAACAAACATTCAAACATTTTCACTAACTTCTACATTAATTATAATGTTAGTCAGATACGATAATATTAGAATTTGAGCAAATTTTTTGCATTTACAAGTTACATTTACAATTTGGCCACACAGCGCAAGTTACACACATCACAATATTCGAAAATTATAGCAAGTAAATACATTCCATTTCGAGGTATTCCTCAAAACATCCTAAGTTTTGAGATCAATCACTTTCTAGTGATAACTCTCCGTAATTTATTAAGATAGATTTATTATAAGACTTGGAATAAGAATAAATTTGGTTCTGCAGAATTGTTATGTAAGGTTATTAACACCCTAGAAATGGAATGATATGACTGCAAAACTTATATAAATATAGATAATCCTTAAATAAACACTGCATCACAAATACTAAACATAACTAGCGCATTGGACGATGAACATTCGATGCTCATATTGCTCATCATACGAAAACTTGTTTCTGCATCGATCACCTCGATTACCTGTTCACAGACTATTTTGTAGGTTATACAAATGCGTTCCACTTTGAACGTGCTCATTTCGCGCCCTTTGAAGCTGCTTCGTTTAGAAGCGTTTGATTTCAACTCTTTCACCGTGATTCGCGCCGCGCTGGTGTGACGTGTTCCGGCTTTACATTCGGTAACAAATGAAGAGCTGCACAAGGAAAAGTTTTTAATTCGCCTAATGCACACGGAGTACCTGTCTTTTCCTAACTAAAGTGCACTTCTCTATGGCTTCGCAACGACGCCGGCACACTGAGCGTTCTGTCACATCGACTGTTGCATTGTGAGCAGTTTATTTTAGCTCGGTCTTGAATGCATCCCATTTTTCTTCAGGCACACTTTTAAAAATAGGTTAGTTGTTTTTCCCAACATTACAGTGTGTAGTGTGTATGTGCGTGGGTATCTTCTTGTCTCGTTAGTAGAATTAATTCAAGAATACTCTAAATATTGGATGTTCAATTAAAATTGAAAGTCATTAACAGATTTAATAGATAGTAAAGAACTTCAATTTATAAGAATAATAATAAATTGAAACGTCTTAATGAGTCTGAACACTAATTATCTTTAATTAGTTTTTATAACAAAGACATGCCAAGTGCGATTTGTTAGACGCTTAATCAGGCTTAATGATAACTTTGATTTTCATCTACCAACCAACGAGACGAGAAACTTAATGAAAAGTCAAGCAAACTCAGTCGAATACAAATTTTAGCATTAGTATGCAAGAGTGAAGTTTTTATTCAATATAACTTGCAACGTTTTATCTTTCGTTTGTTTTACAAGCATCAGCAATGCACAAGTTATTATTAAGAACAAGCCTTGAATAACCCATCCAGTTCCCTGTCGATGAATTGTTTATCTTTTCATTTCCACGCTTTATTGAAGTTGTATTATGTACAGGGTGGTATTAGAGAATAATTATTATAAGATATACTCGTATTAGCAACATCGTAAGGCACTTTGCAACAGTTGTTATAAAAAAGTATTTTGCCGGTAATTTTTTTACAATATTATATGATTTATGGCAGAAGAGAAAAAGATTAGTTATATTTGTCATATCATATAAAACTGACATATCTTTCTAATAGGTATATAAGTTTTGGCCGTAAAAACTCTTAGCGAAAATTGTTGATTCAACGTCTGGCTGTCGACTCAGCAGACTTGGTTAGTTCCGTTGCGTCTCGTCCTAGTCGCACGGCATCGAATGCGGCCTCCTACCCGCCACCTAATTCTGATATGAATATGAAATTGTATGTAAATGTCGGCCAAATGTTGCTGCGCAACTTGACAACTCGACAGCGCTGTAAATATACGGGTAACGTTGCACCGACTAGGTATACCGAAGCATACGAGTTCGTAGTTTACGACTGACTGCGACTGTTTGTATAAATTGTTTAGATTGTCGTCTGTGTACATACTTACCCCGCGAGTCCGTGCAAAGGTGTGACGCGCCACCACAATCCACGCAAGTTGGGAATTCGTATAGGTACACAGTTCAGAGTGCCCTCACACCGCAACAATCTAACGAGAGCAATATCAACTAACTACGTTCAGCGCAAGCACCCCTTCTGTTTTAAACTAGAATCCATTTCACGACTACAAACTCCACAAATGTGCATTTTCTCGCGCCGAGAGCTTTGCCATTGCGCCACAAAGTTAAGTTTTACCACTTGCTATAATTACCAATAAAACGTGTTTCTGCTGATGGCACGTCAACTAAAGCCGCATCAGAATTATGAAGTTGCCGTCTGCCTCCGTGACACCGAGTTATTGCTGACATTTCAGCCTGATTATCTTTAATTAAAAAGTTGTTTTAGGCCTCCTTGCCGAAATGCCAAGTTATTAAAAGAAATTGTCGAGACCCCGCGAAGTGGTAACTCACTGAGTTGTCATAATTAGATAAAAAAGACCGGGTGAACTAGGATTTCGCGTAGAGATTTCTAAATGGCGGTTTAGTTAGTTAGTTTATGCAACTCTGTTAATGTATGACTACATAAACGGATCGTATGTTCAAAGAATATTGACAGATATGATCGCTTCTCAATTGGAACTTGGCCAACGATGTCTAGATTTTCTGTAGGATTTGTAACTCGATACTCTAGCCTCCGTTTAGAATAGATGTACCATTTAAGAGTGTTGTGTCTCTCTCGGGCTCGACATGCGTTCCTGAGATATTTACGACGTTATGCACTTCGAGCATGATATACAACTGCGCGTTGATATACAATTACTTATCATTATTTGAGTGTTATTTGAGACCGTTTTTACTTGATTTTTTGGAACCAATATTGTATTCATACAGTTGAGTTTGTTTTAATATTGATGGGCGCGTTACATTGATACGTTTGAATATTTGTGGGGTGCAGGCGAGCGCGGGGTGTCCACGAGGTGCGCGGGCGAGCACCGCTCGCGTCATATGATTCCTTTTATTTATTTTAATCAAATGTGCCGCTTGTTGTTTTGATGCGGCGAGGTTTGCTGTCGTGGCAGTTTGCATGCTCCACATTCGCCCATGAATTCCGGTGTGCAGACCTGCGGATAGATGAATGCTTTAACATTTTACATATCCGTCGAATGAATTTGTTCTCCCACCTGACGGTTTTTCATTTTATTCAGTTATTTGATACGTTTTTATTTAAACCGCCCGTTGTGTTGTCTTTGTCGAGTATACTCTACCATATTGTCATGGTGTTGTTGTATGTAGGTAACACAAGACAAACTTTTCCCAATACTAATGGACTTGCTCAAATGATAGGTATTTCCAGCTCACATAATGTACATACTCATATAATAGCTCAGTTGTTACTAAAGGTATGATTCCGAAGCCGACCGCATACGACAACTTCATACGCATGCAGCACATACAGCGTACCTACCCATTACTTGTCAAAGTTCGATACTGATAAAGGAGGCAATGAGAAGCCGCAATGAATTACGCGCATGTGCTGCGTGCGTCGGCAGTTGTCGTATGCGGTCGGCTACGGAATCATACCTTAATGTTCATAGACCACGATGACCATTCGTTACGCAGAACAGAAAAAACAGTTTGTAGTACCTTTTTTTTTATCGTGCGAAAAATCCCTACGGATACCTCCCCCGCCGGAACCGGAGGAGGAGGTTATGTCGGACTCGAACCGACTAAAACGCACGCCGGCTGTGGGCCGTCGGTTGCCGGAGGTGAGATTGTCGTAGCCATATCCCTCGCACCCCGGCCGAACAGTTTGTAGTACCTAGTTCTTTTTTCTGTTCTGTGACTCGTTTCTAAACCTAAAACCGTTAAATATTAAATTGATAGCTGCCACTTTACCTTTATGTGTTCAGTAATTTGAAAATATGTTAAATTTGTGGGTGGTAATTTAATCGCATGCTATTATTCAACGTATCTAATGGCAACAATGCTTAGTATTTTAATCTGAATATTTCGAGACCACAGCTCATTATAAAGCTTGCACGAAGTAAAAGGAATAGAAAAATCGTCGAGGATAATGAAAATCTCGGATGTCGTATTTCTTTTTAAAGTGGTTCACATTTCTTTGTAACTGTGCGTGCGGCAGGCTGCTCGATTGTGCAGAGCCAATCAATGGTTATGAGTGCGGGTACCCAGGGGCCGTAGTTACGCGACACTTGTGCTCTGCGGGCAACAGTAGGTAATCATTTAAAAATGGTGTGCATTCAGTGTGAAACGCATCTCGGCGATTGCCGTTTACATTCTACAATCAGATCGTCCTACCTCTCTCATATCGACTTTTTCCACTTCGTTTGCTGCATTCGGTTTGGGAATAGTTTTTGTTCCAACCGGACTAATCAACGCCCGTACATGCCGCCCGACCGGCTTTTCCATTTCGTTCCGAAATAAAATATCTGGGATAGTTTATACTGCAATTGGTCATAACTGTTATGAAATTCAGAACAAACGTTTTCTCGTAATTTAGTCTAAGTAAATACATTGTAAGCGTTTTCTGCAGTCAGCAAATATTTAACGGTACCTACCTAAAGAAAATTTTATATTTACTTTTGTTTAAATATGCATTGTTCAACTATTTTATTCTTTGCTAGAATATTAGCTTGTCTATTTATAGCATTTAATTTCAGGGTATATTTTAACGTTAAGTGAAGCAGTATCAAAGATTTGTCTTTCATGATTTTAAATAAAAACTGCCACGAAGCTCTCATATAATATGTTTACCTCTACATTTGTCTGTAATCACGAGATTCTGGGCAAATTTTTATTGCTCTTTTCTTTAAATAATATAATAAAAAATATATTCATAGGCAACACGGAGTCTTAAAACGTGCCCGGTAATTTTTTTTCTTGGTTTTTTGACTGGTAATATAATATTTATAAATTGCTATTTGCATTTGCTTTATCTGCATGTGCCGCACTGATTTAGGTAGGTAGGTATGTCGTTGCAAACATCATCAGTTGTCATTGGTCCCATTAATAGGATAAGCAAGTTTAGAGTTTTTTAATATAAGCCTGGTGTTACTGTTTAGGTGTTTCTCAATGTGGTGCTGCTCCTATAATAACTTTTCACTTTAGACATTACTCAAACACAGCTAAAATACTACAACATCTTAGTTAAAGACACCCTTCAAACTACGGTCGAGGTAAACCCAAGATTCGGTACTGAATTATACAATTTACATAATGTTATTAAATAATCACGTTTACTACGTCGCTTACAGCGTTTTGCTTCTGCAAATGATTTCACAGGAGTAATTGTGGTCGTGTGGTGCAAATATCGATTTACATGCCACTGTATAATTCACGGGTTGAATAATGTATTACCTTTCATTAGCACATTGGCCAGTCCTGGGGCGTATTTGCACATAAATTCGCTTACCCACACCCTCAAGGAATCCTTACGTGTGAACGATAATATCCTTTCAAGCGTATATGCCATACAAATCCCCTTTTGTTTTTTGTTTCACTGTAAGATGTTTATGTCTTATTTATTATAAAATATGCTGCTAGATACAATATATTGTTTACGAGCCCAAGATAATATTTTAGGAAATCAAAGTGCATAGTCGTTCATAAAGTTAAGGATATACCTGCGTATATTTGTAAGATGATAATAATAATACGTCATATACTGGTAGTGAAAAGATTTTTTTTTCCGTGTTGTTGTTAGTTCCCCTTAAAATTATTTTATAGATTAGGTAGGAGTACTATATTATATATACTATACTATATATTTATAATGTATATGCTATTCCTTCGGGGGGTGGTAGTTTATTATGAATTTTCATATTTTCACCGATAAAAAATTGCCCTAATTTTTTATTGCCAGCCTAACTGACGATTATAGCTGTAATTGAATAGCTTTTAAACAAAATTTTATAGCCTTTATTTTATAGCCTTATATTAAATTTTAACTCGCGATTAGGCGTTATTTAAATTGTTTGAAATTGCATGCATATTTATAAAATCTTTAATAAGTAAACTAAAATCAAAAAAATAAAGTTTAGTCCCACTAAACTCATGAATTACGGTTTGTTTTACGACTCGCATAATGGCAACCGGTAATTGCACCTAGAATCGGTCTAGTTTGAAGAAGATGGCAGAAAAGCTGAGTTGATAGCACGTAGGATGTAGGTAACTAAACTGCATACGGACGTTAGGAAGAGCAATAAATGTAAGAATAGATAGCATATAAAAATTAGTCATTAATTTCATAATAATAAATAGTTAAGTTATATTTTATTATTTTTGTTTTCGAGTTTCCCAGCTTTTAATTAAGTAATAAATACTATATTTAACGTAATAAATTTTGATTCTGACATACATTTTTGATTTGAATTAGTTAATTAAAAACTTATTTGTAGGTACAATGTCCTAAATTACGAAGATTTTCCTTTAGCCACCTATCCATAATTCCAGAAATTTAATCACATATTATTATAAAATAATCAATAGTTTGAAGCAACTAATTTTCATAATGATAATTCGTGAATCACAATCGCCATATATCATGACCACATTTAATTACACACTTAATGTTAGGAAGGTAACAAATCTTTTGTAATATACTACTCCATTTTACTGAATATACGCCTAAGTATAGCTTCAATACTTACGGAGTCCAATAATTGCAGGCTTTACGCGGCACGCGTGCTATTACCTCAGAAACGGCTCAACTCAATCATAATAATGCCCGTTTAATTATTATTCATTGCGCGACCACCGGAGGTCGTCTACGGCTCCACCAATACCCATCTCCATTCACGATCATTACACCGCAAAAACCTGACCGATCAACCCTCCCAAAGTATTAGTCTGATCGATGTATTTACAGTGTCGTTTTAGTTTTAATTAGCTCCAGCTTGCCCGTTAAGCTGGACCGCGCAGTAAAATGGACCGCGCGACGCGTGCGTTGCGTTAATAAGCCAGAGCGAATTTAACTGGGAACGTGGACCGTAAATGAGAATCGCCAATAAATCGGGCATTATAATAAACATTAACGTTATTGTTTCTCGTTAAACGGGTCCCAGCCCCCCGCGCGCGCCGCAGGTGCCACCACAACAATCCGCTTGGAATTTCAACGACTTCAATTATTGAGTGCCTACGAAAACCGAACCCTTTGGCTCCTCAAGGGGCCGGACTGTCCATTTCACCGGACGATAATGCCGCGTGGCACGCGGGATGTACCTACATTAAATAAGCCGTTATATCCACATCCCTTTTTGTATTTTTTCATGCGAAACATTCGCTTAGAATTTAATTATAAAGTACGAATGTACGTCTTTGATCAAATATTTTATATATTGAGTTAACGAATGATTACAAAGTTTGATCTTTATTAGATATGTCTTTCAGAAATTCTCGAATATTTATATCTGAAAATCATCCTTCGCCATATCATGAATATGGGATGTCCAGTGGCAGGCACCTTGATTCGATTAAAGATTTGCATAATCTGAGACGGAATAATATCTTAGTGTTAGGGCGGATACGCGTTGTTATGTGTCAGTTTATGTGATTATATTAAATTACCTAGATATTTTACAGTATGCTGTACTTAACTGAAACGTTTTATATGAATTGTTGCTTAAGGAAATTATATTTTAAACATTAAATTATAATCATACATTTACATTTTACTCTCTATAAATTCATTCTATCTCCTAAGCCTTCGTTCGATTATACTACTTAGGAGACGCCCTCTTTTTTGTCCATAAAAGAAATGAAATTTTAAACAGCATAATATTACTAATATGTGACCTACAATAAGTAAACAAATATAATAAAAGACACTGCAGAGTTATTGCGAACGGTATGATGTGGTTAACGTACAATCGAAACTAAATTAAGGTGGTTACACACGCGTGTCACGTTGTCACTAATCTCGACTCTTAACGCAATCTCGAGCTAGAGAGAAAACAATGCTACCACCTTTCACGAGGAACAAAGGGGAAATAACAAAAGAATGGACTGGTCGAATCGCTGTGCTGCGAATTATCGGACCGCTTCCAACATAAATGCGAGTGCCCCTGATCGCCCTTTAAAACGAACGTTCCAAAGGAAAAAAATCCACTACACGATTGAAGCAGAAGGCACGTTTAACACAAGGAAAGTAAATATTAGTATGATACAAAGTGCGGTCGAACCTTTTACATTTTTGTATTTTGGTATTTACTATGTGACCGCTTTGTGTAACTACAGTATTGCAGCCGGCTTTGTGTTAAAAGCTTCGCGCATTCACCAGACCACCTATACTAAACAGGGGACTAGCTGTTGGAATTTCACCGACTTTTTTCCGTTTTATGATTGACAGCACACGGGCCGTGTTCGGTCGCGCGTTCTGTGTCCAGCGGGCCGTGATCCACTACTAAGAGAGCTATCAGTCCATCGGTTTTACCACATCGTCACTCTCTATGAATACGTTTGTTACATTCATCCACTATAACCGTCGAACTGCACAAAAAATTACCCTCTCGAAAGGGAAGGCTATTTAAAAATAAAACCTTCCCTTAGTTGCTACTAATTACAAAAAAATTAAATGTTTTCAATGTGTGCCGAAACATAGAAAAAAATAGATTCGGCTCGTTAAAACTTTCGCCTGCAAATATAAAATTCAATTTCTGAATGAGCGTAAAAAAATCCTCCACCTTGTTTTTCGCGTTCATTTTGCATCAACCGACGTAGAATCCTAATTATCTTTCCCAGTTAAGCTTAAGTGAATTATTCCAGCCGCCCACTGTGGCGCACAAACAAAACGGCACTGAGTTCGCAACCTCAGTCGAAAATACTAAAACATTAAAGAGCATTCCCGGCGTACGTATAATATCCGCTAAGTAGTAAATATATGCGGCGCATAAGCCCGCTATCTTGGCGGAGGTAACAGAGCTGCGCTTTAGCCGGCTCAACTTTTAATAACGCCCGCAAAATCATCTAATTAATCTGATTACGGACGGACCCGCACCCCGACGCAACACTCCGTACTAATGCTTACTTCTGAGCATTAAACAAACTTATTTGTCCCATGTAGTGCCACTCGGATTAGCCAGGCGGGCCTTGGTTTGTCTCTCATGTTGATTAGCTTGGGTTTTCTGTAACTTAAAACAAACATTGGCACCCATCACTTGCCTTTCAAATTACACCATATAATTTAAGAAAGGATTGCCTGATTATACATTTTTAGAGTTGAATTTATGAGTTAATAATATTGTGCATTCCTCTAGTACAATAATATATTGTGATAATGGCTGAGCTCACTGAGCGTCAGTTACGAAGGATGCCTAATATTAATTATATTGTAGATGAAAGTTTCTGAGTACTTCAAATTGATAGTAGGTAAGATTTTTATCTTCCAACTAATATTTTTAACAAAATAAAAGTTACATAGGGTACCTTTAAGTGCCCAAATAGGTGCTTTAGCTTATGGGACCACCGAAATGGGTATTTTAGGTAGACTAGTATGCTATAATAAGATATAATCAATACCTGTAAGCCGTAAAACTTTAAGCAAAAGAATCCGCTTAAGTTTGGTTTCCGAGATTGAAATAGTTTTTACCTAGGTATTCCAAATATTCTCGCAAAAGATACATCCTTTTGGATAATGTTGGGATACAGCCTTGCCCATACCCATTTTCCGGTTCAGTGCTTACCTCTTTACGACTTACTGTTACTACTGATAGAGATTTCCCTATTTTATTGTAACTTGGAAATACTACGTGGAACTTCTATGAAGAAAACAGTAGCTACATAAACTAAGTATAACACATAATACAGGTTATGTTCATAGTGTTTCAAACCAAGTAAATAAAGTAATCAAAAAGTGTAATGGCGAAATTCTATTCAATTTATTTATTTGACAAATTAAATCAGACAAATAAATAAGACATACAGAAATTAGGTGTGACATTAATTTACGGAAATTACTATCATATTTTCTAAAGAAATGGTTTGACGAAGTGTATAGAGTTCTGGTTCCTTTCAAACCTAAGATTGAATACAAAAATACGGTAACTATCTATAGCAACATGTCAGTAAAGAACTAAAAGGCGAATATCAGATTTCAGGCGAGCCTGCTTGGTTGTGTGCGCCCCCTATGTGTAATTACGTGCGCTCGAGACCGCTCCTTCAACTGGCTTCACGCACACGATGAATGAGATCTGCCACTAATGGAGATCTTATCTTTACTCCAAGATGGAGTAAGGTGGCCGTCCTTAACAGTATGAACTTTGTTATGTATAATACAGGGACTTATCTTAGCCAAATAGTACAGACGAGTCCAGGTCATAAATAAAGCCCGGCTTTGATTTCTGAAGGTGACCCTCGCTTTGTGCGTTCTTCGGGGTCGAGGATCGTGAGATCCCTTTTAATAGTTTCCAAGGAAATCTTACTTAATTCGCATAATGCTCACGTAATGCTTAATACTAATCGGGACCTCTATAAATTATGTACTTAAGGTTAATATTCCGAAATCAGCTATCGGTGTTTTCTTGGTGACTTTGTATTGGATAGGTACATACGTATTAATTTCTCAGCAATTACTCGCTAATCCGTTTTCTTCTCAAATTAAATATTTAAGTCGGCAATTTGTGGCGCTTCCGCTTTACACAGCGCTATACAAAGAAGACGACTATTTGGTGAAAGTAATTTTCAAAATTATATTGTTACTTCGCCTTTAGATCTTGTAATAATTATCTCTGGTCTGCTTTAACAAGCATTTAATTTGAGTAGGAAATTAAGACTCGCTTTTCGTTAAATTGTTCTTGATAAGGAGTCAAACGATACGCGACAAATTATAATTCTGTTATAATAATTTCGTGACATCTCTTTTCTCTTTCAATTTGTCTTCTGAACTACGTACAATCTCATTCACAAATAATTTCATAGAATTTAAACATATTTTGGTTATTATGATTTTATCAATAATATGTATTTTCACCTCCTTGAACAATGCTAAATAAAATTCAAACGGAACTCTATTGAACTTTTATTCTTAAAAAAGAGCTCAGTGATTTCGATAAAAGGCAAAGCCTATTGGCAGAACGAATCGAGGGGCAGAATACAGAAGGAGGTTTGGTGCGGGCGGTGAGAGCAGATAGGCAGCTCGAGCGACACGAATGCGACATTTCAATTTGAGTATATATTATTCATGGTAATGCGTTAAAAGCGCCAGCATACAAGTCGCTGAGAGCGGGAGCGAGCGGCGAGCGAGGCAGCGAGTAATCGCCCCGCACATACGGATGCCAAATACATAATAATAATATGTATATTCAATGTTGTGCTTTAAAATTGTCGTTTCGCGCCATTTGCAGTTGTCGCGCCACCGGCCCGATGTGTTTTGCTTATAAAGTAACTCTACGAAATGTGGAACTCGTTCTTATTTATCGACACTCTACGAAATCGCTTGTTACCTGTACCGAATAAAAGCATTTATTGAAATAAGACTACTTTTTAATCGATTCTATAGCGATATTCGGACAGCTACCATCTCTAGTCAACCTGCGACCCTGGCTACTGAAAAGTAGCCGATACGTCGGGCTAAAAGTAAATAATAACAAATATTATCGCAATAGAATCCGTTCAAAAGTAGTTTTATTTTAATGAGTGAGTTTCGCGTAAACTTCCGACAGTATCAAAAGCATTTATTTTACAAAACGCTCTGAGAGTGCAAAAATGCGAGGATGATACAATTGCAATTAATGAAATAGCCCAAAGGGTGATTGCGTATTGAGCTCATACAAACAAGATATATTGAATACCGGACATAAATCTGTTGCGGTGCGGTAGAACGGAGTGAATCTATTGGTATCGCAGCATTACTGGCGTAAATGTTCAGATGATTCCTATGCACGCATTCCGAAGCGGATTCCAAAAGTGAAATGTACATGGCCACTACCAGCTTAGACCGTAATTCAATTATTGTCGAAAGCTTGCTCACTTAATTCATATGCTGAGATTTAAATACTGGACACGTTCTTGCTGTTTAGCATATTAATTTAATTAAATTCCATTCTTATTCTTAAGTCACGTTGTAAGCTTTTCAAAATATCTGTTACGATACTCATTTATTGCGATTATTTTAATTACAATAAAATGAATGTAAAGGTTAAATTTATTATGCTCAACTATTTTATATAACATTAATATGTTTAGAAATTTTGAACAAAGCATTTAAATTTATGGCCATTCGATAATGTGGTTTAGATAGTTTCTATAGGAACAATTTAAAAGGGTAGACCCTAAAAATTAATCAATGGACAACGGGTTTTCCACAAATGCGGTGAGGTTAGGTAAAGATAATATTGTATAGGTGCAAACATTGTAGTGTATTTAACAGAGAGGGGTTACGTAGGTGTGTGTATACGAGTACAGGTCGAACAGCGGCCAACATCTATTATTCATCGCCGAAGACACAGGAACGAAATTTCACAAGTCAATCTCACAATTTTATTTCATTCTCAATAAATGGATTACGTAGTTCACAAAATCCTGTTGCGTTCGCGACTTTTTGAGTACTCTCCGTAAACGATTCGCGTAGACTTATCATTAATTCATAGCTGACTTTTTGCACATCGTAAAACGTGTTTGTGAATTCTGCCACAACTTAGTTACCTTAACAAAACCGGGGTTTTCATAGACTACGTTTCCATCAAGTGTTTTAAGTTATTACCATAATATCAAACTTGTGAGCTATTAGTACAAAGATTCAAAACAGAAACTGTTGTTTGTAGTGTTGGCACCGTACTCGGAGCTTGGTGGCGCGTGCGTACGCATGCACTGTGCTGCGGCTGCGTGTGATGGATGACAGTCAATATATCAGCCGCTACATGCTCGCCGAGCCGCCCCCTCGCCTCATCTAACGAATATTAATCAAGTTTATATGTAGCCTTATATCGTACACAACGGACCTCTTAATTTTCTTCAAGTACATACGAAAGCATCTATTACGTTATTATTTTTCTTCTCCAAGTATACGTGTGTAATTTTTTATCTGCTTGTTATGTTTGTTGAAGGCAATCCCTCATTTGAATTGGCGAATCGTGTAAGCTCTTACACAAATATCCTTCCCTACTTAAGTGCGTGGAACTTTTTAGGTTGAACTTAAACTTCTTGTGCTAATAAAAACTTGTACTCAACATGACAACTTCATAATTTATATGAGGGTAGTTAAACAGTTATAGGCCAGAAAACCTTTCTTCAAAGCCATCTCAAAAAATTGAGGAAATTCCACGGGGACTCACCTGTGACCCTCTTCGGTGCCATCGTTTTATCGGTACCCTGAGACATAAATTACAAGTAAAAGTAATCGTTGAAACTTTCCTGTAGCAGGCCTGAGGGCCAGAAGCTTGGAATTTGTGCAGAATTACCTGCCACTGGTTTTAAGACTTGTAATTTATCAGTGAAGGTCCCCGCACCTTGATCGGCCGTGGGCCGGCGGCGGCCACCCGCCCGGAAAATGGTCCGTATCGTTATTCCAAGGCTCTTCCGGAAAAATATTAGTTTCGACGCTACCATTACTACTTGTTACAACAGTAATAACCATTTAGATGCCTACACAGCATATTACAAATCCGTACATAAAAAACACTCGTAATAAAGACATTCGTTAAAGTACGGTTGGTGGTTTCTGCGTACGGTATCTGGGAAAAAGGCGGGTTTTGATTGACGCTGGTAATCGGCTTAATGTGACCTCGAGGCAAGTTTTGCGCGCACACAAACGAGTGGTTAAATTCGGAGGTCGACACAAAGTGACGCAATCTCTCACACGTCACACAGAAGGAGCTTTTCATATAATTCATTTCCCTATTCATATTTGTCTTAGAAGCTGAGCCAAGTACGTACTAAAAACTCTAAAAATCGGCGATATAATAAGTTAGAACTTTCTTACTTGAATAATTGAACGCATTTTGTGTTAAATTTATGACCTCAATTCAGATACAGCACTCAGGAATCTTTTCATTAAATAGTTACAAAAACGTTAAAAAAGTACGCTACCTTAATGTCGCGTGCCTCGACGGTTGACCTATAGATATCTCCTTGCCGAATTCCGCATTCCCAATAGGAAAACTTGTTCGCCTTATGGTTTATACTCGTCGTTCAAGTTTACGTGACTGGAAATAGTAAAATCGGATGATGATGTTGATAATGTAGGTCGTAATGGGCCATTGCCAATAAAACCTTATAGGTAAGCGATGGATTAAAAGGAACTGGGTCAGGGCAAGGCCCATACCTTATAAAAATAACGTGCTTTGGAAGGTGGCCCCGTGTACTAAACGTCGGAAGTGCCAATCGCGTTATCTATCCTTCGGAACCCACCTGCTATGTAAACAATACGCAAATGAAACTAACTTACTAACCAAATACATTTAGTTTGACATATTTGACCTTGAAACAAGTTTGAGTAAGGATTATTTTTTCCGGGTAAATATGTGAAGCATATAAAAGGCGTAAAAGTTGATGCCAAGAATATCTTTACAGGTAAAATGGTATCGAGTAAATGGAACAGCCAATCACATTAACGTTCTTTTGGCTAGTAGGTACTTTCATCTAAAAGGAAAGTTGCATGCACTCAATTGAAGACCGCTTAAAAAGTTTCCTTTATAAACGTCAATGGAAAAAGCAGGCCACAACTTCGCAATATCGCCACTTGTCCCGGCCAAATGAATAATTATTGAAATTTAAATTCTTATTTTGAGTCTCATTACAAAGTTTGAAAAGGGTCATACTTTTTGTATAATTAAAGAGCTTTCCATTCTGTGATGCTAAACTTGAGATCTGTTCGAAAATTCATTAAAATATTTTAAATCCATTTCCCTATTGATTCATACGTATGTATTATAGTCTAAAGTATTAAAATAGATTCCAGATATTGTAATTGGAAAGTATGCGACACAGAGCAGTAGTGTGGTAGGTCGCTCGCGGATGTGGTCATGTTTTGTACTCGGGTTTTTGCGCCTATCGTTACCCACAGCAGGCGTCGCCCGCACGTACAACGATCTCTTCATTTTCACACGGAATTTTACACTCATAGTAAACGTTAAAATTCATTTTCCTGTTCTATTTTTTTCCCTCCGACGATTTACGCAATATTGTACAACCCCGTTTATTGTGATGACTCCCGCCGGATATTAAACATTAAATATTTACAATGGATTTTCCATTCGATCTATTGTTACTTACTAGTTTCGATCATAAGACAGATACGACCCTAAGTCAATATCGTAAGTTCCAGCCGCAAACTTAGCGACCGCAGTGGCCGTTCGAAAGTTTCATGTGGCTGATAATTTACATAATAGAAGACTAGGTCTATCCACTGCTCGGGTCATCCAAACTTCTGTGGATTAGAGCTTTCACAGGCGAAGCTTATCCGATTTTGAACGAATTTAGGGTTGCTTGCGATAACGACGTCATTATCGATATCCGATTTATATGCAGATTTGGAGAGAAGTGGTAGTATAGTTGGTGCGACTACGACTGTGACGTCACACGCCGACGGCGACGCCGCGCCAACTGCGCGTGTACCGAGCGCTGCTCGTTCGCCGCACTACACATAAATAATCCTACTCACCGACCGTCGTCTTCAACTTTGTCTTATTTGAAGATTATACAATTAATCCCTTCCCTTAACATTCCCGTCGGAACTGAGATCCTTGTACAACTTTTGCGCACTCAACCCGGCTAAGATAGAACCTCCATTGTGAGGATTTAACAATTTCACCCGCCTCGTTGCATTTCACAGAGTCATAATAAAACATCACAATGGATGTCAACTCTATTCAAGATGAGTATTCAAGACGGAGAGCGTCAGTGGCATAATTCAACAAATCAGATATGATGAAAGAATTATTTTCTTTGGAAGGGCTGTTGCGGAAGCGTAGCAATATTATTATATCTTTATTCAATACGTAAAGTAGGTAATAGGGTAAATTTTATTGTATTTGCACCCTTAAAATAACAATGAAAACGTGAAATATGATTTTGATCCCTCTTGAATAACCAAAAATGAAAATGTGTATAGCTGTCCAAGATATTATTATCATACGAAGAAAATACGTTAGTTAACCTTAGACGGCTAACTGCATCTCTACATGATTCCTATTTAAGCAAAATAATTCAAAATTAAAATCAAGTATTGTGATAGGTATATAGGCAATAAATCACCTTCATCGTGAGGACGTATAGGTAGTGAATAAAAGAAATCTTAATTTAAGCGTCTTTAAAAGTGTAAAATTTTAAAATAGGTATATAATGATACATAATTTATGCTTGCTCTTGAAGTTTTTAGTTCACGTACAATGCGGCAAATGCGAAGCACTGCGCTGGTACAGATTGCGTTCATTCCCTCTCTGACGAGGCTTGTAAACAATAAGTAATTTCGAAAATGGAAGCGAATGTATACGCACGGCTTTTTCTATAGGTAATTACTGGCAACAATCTACATAAGACTAACGAGTGAAACTTCAGTAGCGTCATTATGTTGTAGCGATCACTCGAGCGCTGTCGAACGCCCGTTCAATCGCCATTTTTCACCCACTGTATAATTTAGACTGTATTTATACTATCCAATACCGACCGATACGGTAAATCAATTAAGCGTACCTGCACAAGTTTCGGTTGCAATTAAGCTGTTTATATTAGGTAGGTATTAGCTACAGTTTATCAACCTAACGGTGTGTGCACGTGAATAATTAAAGTAAAGCACCGGTTGTAACACAGTTTCAATCACGAAGAATATTTACGTTATCTGTAGGCCGGAACGTTCGCCCGAACCTGGTTGTTATGCCAATTAGATGTCTATTTGTGTTATGTTCAATCGTTCTGTAATAGCTTTCAGCTACTGTGTTCGGAATAATAATAGACTATTAGATAAAAAGCACTTTGGTGCCTATCACAATGGATGAGTCTAGACCCTTTGAAATGATGAGTGCTCATTTATTACTCGGTTGTCGTTTAAAAAATGTCTAACGTCAAACTCATGTTGTTTGCTGCTCAACAATCCATGTTTCCGTAAATTTTCGCCGAAGTTTAGCAAAAAAGGCAACTTGAAGCCAACACATCATTCATCTTTCAACCGAGCTGTCTATTATGAGTTGCAGTTTTGAAAAAGTTGGTAATTAACACCGGCCCGCAGTCCAGGCCAGGTTCCAACTTTTGAAGTGTTCACAAACTTTGGAAAATACCCCAATAATTAAAAGCGAGGGGCTAGGATCATGACTTTTTGCTCAGTTCCGTGACTGGATGAGTCATGTAATTAAAAAGAAGTATAAGTGCATTATACTGAGCACTATATCAAGTGGCATTTCACCATTATTTTACCACCGAGTATTGAATTGATACATACGTCTTACTTTTTTTCTTTTACTTATTCCAATGATAAAGAAAACCAATGTTTTTATGGCGTACAGAAGTTTTAATACAAAGCTCAATGTGTCTTTGATGTACGTGGCATTCAGTCAAGTCTATGGATAACAATAGATCTGTCTTTTGAAGTGCTTCAATGGTTTCGGGAGCGCGGATTTCCGATCATGGATGGCACTCATAATTATTAAATGCGAAAAAATGTCTGCAATCAAATTCACCGCTCGATTTCAATTAACGTAACCTTAAATGAGGTCATACAATTTTTTCTGTAGTAACTGATCTAAACTGACCGAATTTGTCACCTAAAACTTTACAAAAGGAAAGAGCTTTTGAATGTCTATAAAAAGCTAAATTCTATCATTGAACTCATAACTCTTTTTACTTGAACAATGTTCAAACGTAGTTCTAACAATAATGTTATATTGGTAATGTAAACAGTAAACTCGTGTCTTCGAAATTCAATAAATGGAACTGATATTATATAGTGTGTCGTTTGTTTGTCCGACGGCATTTCCCGTTTTGTCTCGTACTCAAGCGCAGGTTAATAAGTAATGAAGCAGATTCGGCCGAGTTTTGTTTGTTAAAGTGATTATTCAAATACGAAAAACGATTTCGGGTTTTCCTAAACTTCTCTCATATTTTATTCACAGATTTTTTACGGTTCGTGGAATAGGTAATTTTTTTCTAAGTTTGATGTTTTCACTTTTATGTCGTAGAATATAACTAGTTTTCTAAATAGTAATATTGAGATAAGGAAGGAGATGGGATTGTAACAAATGTCAGTGGGATAGTTATCGTTAAAAAGATATTGTTTCTTCTGAATTTAAATATGAGTTTAGTCGATATGGGGTTTATAATACAGACTTTATTTCTATTGAATAGGCTGTCACTCACATAAAATAGTTACAGCGAGCAGTCTTCGTTGGCATGTAATAAAAATATAGAGTAGATTTAGTTTGTCACTATGGCGCTTGTTTCCGCGTGTGAATTGTTTCACAACAGAATTTTGTTACATTTTTAGGAGTACTTTTAAAACGTAAAATGTTTATTTCTATGGAACAATAAACTTTCGAAATTAGTCACATAGTGCTACTACAAACTGTATACAAATACATACTCCCCGCGATGGTTTTCCCAAGCGACTACAATATGGGGTTCTTCAAAAAGGGTATTAGAAGGTTTCTTCAGGGTCGGCAGCACGAGTGTGACGCCCCTGGTGTTGCATACGTCCATAGGCCACGGTAACCACTTCCCATCAGGTGGGCCGTGTGCTTGTCTGCCACCTAAGTGGTATAAAAAAAATACTGTACTATAAACCTAATTATTAAAAATAACTCTTACAGTAGGAAATTCTCCTAATTTCATATGACATTTATTTTAATGGAGATAAATTTAATAATCAATAAATCACAGCTCCAAATGGGTAAAAACCTGAAAATGCAAATAATATATATAAAATATAATACATCTTTTCCAAATAGCAAATACAACAGCCCACTTCTATGAATACCTACTTTGAAATTTCATAGATAATATATGCGGAATTGATATCTCTGCGTAAGAGAACAGACAGGCAATAAGGAAGAAGGTAGTACTACCTCTGTTGAGCCCATTAGTCGTGTGTAAAGCATGACATCTAACACTCGCAAAAGTGAGCAATTTTAATAAACAAAATAATAAAATAAAGTTTGTTTTAAACTTGACGTAGTTGTACTGAGCAAAGAATAGTTTCGAATTGAATTTCATACTCACCGTAACACATACATACCTATATTACATTTTGTGTCACTACGCTATTTTTCTTTTCCCATGCAACAAACACAGAGAAATAAAGTTTATGGTCCGGAGAAAAAGATTGTAAGCGAGAGTTTGCGCCTCCGCGAGGTTAACGTCTCGAAATGAAATATTTGAATTTATCCAAGGATTAGGAAAACTTCGCTGTGTTTTTTTTTTCTATCTAAATCCCAAACGTTGTAGTAAAGTCCTTCGTAATTTGACAACCCAGTGCAAACTAAACCACTCGTACAATAAATCAAAACCTTATAGAATTAACAAAATAATAGGAGCTTCAGAAGTTCGTCTAGTTTATTTACTTATTTACTACTTGGATTATTCACTGTTGTCGGATAAAGAATCAATATCTATGAGGTATGTTAATAAAGTAACGATAAGTTCCCGGTGAGAAAAAAATCCGAGATTATTTCCAATAGTACCCAATCAATTCGCCTATAAAAGCACAGGGATAAAACGTTGCTGTCCTTGGAGAGTTCCCTCCGCTGAGAATCATTAGGAAAATACGACAAAATTGTGGACTGTCTGTAGCCGAGAAGGGGTGTTATTTATGGAGGCCAGAGGCCGGAGAGTGTATCTGAGTGGCTCTATTAGCTCAACTAATATTTTCTTCTTCAAGTTAATTGTTATGTCGCCTTTAAGAGCAGGTGGCTTGTCCCATTAGGCCGCCGCGGGCGAGTTAATACCGAGACACGAAACTTGAGAGCCACTGAGGGAACTCCGCGGAAATATTTAAACAAATTAAAACTTTTTCTTTATGCCATTTCCTGAGCAGTATTCTTATTGTGATTCGTTTTTTATTGAGTTAGCTTGTAGTTTTTTTTTTTTCACTCCAACTAGATTAAAGGCATTGTCGACAGTTACTGGAACTGCTGTAATTTATTTTTATACAATTAAAATACAGCTCTCAATTTAGGAAGTGCAGGTGAAACTTTGAAATATCCACAAATCGTTTGAAATATTCAGTGTTTGTATAAATATAAATTCTTGTTTAATGAAAGTTGAGAAAGCTTGGACCACTTTCCAAATAAGTGTCAAACTTTCCTTGCCAATATAACTCTTGAAACTCGGTTTGTAAGCGATACTACGAGTAGTAAACCAAGCATTGTTAGCAACACTGCGTTGATTGACGTCGGGTTGACCAGCCCTGGCCATTCGGAGCTCAAGTCCAAGTAACAAGATGCATAGTTCCTGAATTCCTTGTAACAACTGACAGTTCGAATTTCAAATATTAGTTGTAGAATGAGTAATGGTATTTGTTTAGGATCTCATTTGCATAGCATCTAAAAACAGATAACTCGATAGTTAGGTTGGAATTCCATTTGTGTTCGTATTCTGTATTATATACCTAGTTATATTATTTCATATCATTTGTAGGACAGAAGTACGAAATACCAGGTAAAACAGAATTTTGTGTCAGTTTTAACAAAAAATAATAGAACACGAAACGTTATTTAAAATAGTATCTATAAAAATGTTAGGCGTTTTGAAATATCAACAATTAAAAATAAACTTTGTCCAAAAAATAAATAATAGATACTACAAATATATTAAGAGAATTTAATTTCCGTTGCAATATAGCCTAGAGGTGCATGCACATGTATACAAACAACGTATGTTTATAAATGTGACGTCACGAGACAGGCTAACAAACAAACAAATCAGTCGCGGTGCCTGCAAACAACGCGATTCGCGATTGTTCAGATTTAGTTCATCGCGAGTGTTGGCGCGATATCCCGCGGGCTTTGATGAATCGTAGTGCTAAATGTAGTCTATATACTGTAGCTTCGTATGTATCGTCGTATTATTAAACAGTACATTCCGAATTTCTATTCACCATTCGGCAATACGAGTGACAGCCAGCATCATTGAATTGTTGTAGAGGCTCGTAGCACTGTTGCTACGAAACTCTACGGTAAAACATAACCGACAATAATGTTATTTGGAGTCTCTTTTGTATTGTAATATGAATTAGTGAATATTAACATTAAACCATATTCACTCAAATCCACAATGTAAACTACAGTTCAATTCAGTTGGGGTTGGCTCACAGTCTAACTAACACGTGGTTTCTGCAAACAACTGGCGATATCAAAATACAATGTTTATATTTTTTTAATAAATGTTAGAATATTTTTGACTTGAAAGTTTTTGAGCTGTTAGCTGTGTTATATAAAGGACACCGTTTATTTTGGTCCAAAATAGTAACTGCCAGCCAAATAAAAAAAAAATGAATTCCGTTAGAATTGTCCAGTAACTATACTATGTAACTATATTAATAACGTAGTTAGCCTACGTCGGAACTATTCAACGGATATACAGTGATCAACCGTGGAATCATCAATGCGATATGTCTTAATAACATTCATATTTTGGTGCAAGAACAAGTCATTATATTGGACCCTGCTAACATCCTTGGGGCCCTAGCTAATCACACCCGCTAATCAGTACACCAACTTTATTCATGTATTAAATCCCCACGGATAGATTCCTTGGTGTTGCACATGTCCATTTTCCACAGTAACCATATTCCATCAAGTGAGCCGTGAGCTTATTTGCCACCTAAGTAGCACAAAAATCGGTGGTATAAAATCTAGTAACATTAAACCGATGTGGGTATTTAACACGACATTCTGCTCCAAATCCCCATAACTCGTTTGTGTGGTTAGACGGTCGTTAAGTCCACGCAGATTAAGCATCAACACGCCATTGTTTATCTTTTTCAGAACCACTTGCGGAGAGAGTAGTACTTTTTCATACAGTATTAAAAACGTTCTGTCAACATTAACACAAAACAAATTAGATGGTATAGTCATGTTCGTAATATGATTAGGACCGTTTGATTAGGGAATTGCCATTTTGAAACTTAGTGTCGATACTTCGTCGACTTAAGTAGCAGTTTACTGCATTTGTATACCTCGCTCCTTACGTACCTTTCTACGAGAGTGCTCGATTGCTATATCAGTCGTGAGGTCGCTTTTTACTCAGTGCAAATATTTATAGTTAGCTCTCTACTCAATACTCTTCTTGAGTATCATTATTTGTTTAAATTACGTTATAGGCTCACCGTCAAAGTATCCTGTATTCTTGTTTGTAGTTAAAATAACTCTTTTAAAAAACATCGTTACTACTATCAGCGATGGGACTAGCATTTTTAATCAGATTAAAAGCTAAGGCCGCGTCTCACTTTCGTCGAATAAAAAAATAAGAAATTCGAAACTGTACTAACATAAATCGAGTTTAGAAATAAATAATACTGCTTTTATTGTCACAAAACGGCTTATCTCATGTTTGTGACGCTTTTGCAACTCAAAATGTCAAGATGTCAAACGTAATCAAGTTAATTCTAAGAGAACAATCTTATTCCTATAATATTCATAACTAAAACTTTATGAGCTTCGTAATTTACCTGAAAAATCTTAAGCACAATAAAAGTAAAAAATATCGTGTTCAGAAAGCGAATCATTCCGACAGGTATCCCTTGGGAAACACACCGTGTCACTCCATTAAATGAAATACTTAATAATGGAGACAGCTTAGCCAAAACATAGTGGCATTATAGAAAATTGGTCTCTTTGTCACACTGTCACTTTATTGATACCATTGTAGTAATAGCTCACTGTAGTTTGAAGATATAATCTGTGTTCGTGTAAACATGTGCTGCGATTGTCATGCCGTGTTTTGTTAATGAAACAGGAATGTGCAGTACAATATGCACACCCTGTTTGTACGCGGCAAAAGTTGTTAAGTTAAACGTGATACGAATCTATTAATATGTAAGAATTGAATTGGATGTCAGTTATAGCCATAAGGACGTTACTTTTTAGTGGAATCTGACTAAATAAATTTTTATAAATGTGAGAGTTTGTATGTTAGGCATGTCCTGTTTGTATGTTACTTAATCACATGAAAACACCTGAATGCATTTGAGAGAAATGTAAAGATGTACCTACACAGAATGATGCTCGTCTTCATATTTCAAGTTCTTTATTTTTCATTTTAATTTTTATTATTCATCTTTTCAAGTCGAGATTTGAATTGAAATACCAACATTATAAAATAAAAATAATCATAGATAAATTACAAAATAGAATGTTCTTATTTTGTTAATTAAAGTGTTACAGACCTGAGTATTTAATATTAATTTAACTTCTATGCGTACCTAAGAAAAGTGTTCCTTTTAAGGTACAGAGCCCTAAAAACAAGCAAATGTTTTTATTTATGTAAAGTAATTTCATTGCGAAGAAGTAGAATTCTCAGGCTCTTTAAACTAACATTGAGGCAGAGTATATATCGGTATACAACGGTATAAAATATTATACTACCGTTTAAACAATTACTAGTACCTGTCTCTTATTCACGCCATGTCCGGCGCTCAACTATAAAAATTCTAGCCGTCTACAACGAACATTGTCTCCAATTTTGTTCACTTACGCCAGACCCGCTGTGAAAAATATTTGAACAAGAGTAGAATTAGCAAAGTTCCCGGGAATCCCGTGCGAGGGCGCCACACATCGCCCGAATATTAAAAGGCGAATTAGAGTGGTCACGCCTCGATGCGTTCATAAATGTTCTTATTTGGGCTCAACTTGTTAGACCACTTGTGGTTACGTGACTCTAGCTGGTTGTAAAATTGGGTTTTTCACTGTGCCTACGTATGTAACATAAAATGTGGCTGGAATTCATAGAGTATTTTGGACTTGGATTTAGCTTACTCATACGTTCATGTAATAGGTATAGCCCCCTTTTGGTCATTAACTGTCTCATTTACGAAACAAATTCAACGAAACATTCTCATTTAGAATTTATATTATCCTCACTTTAACTAAAACACGACAACATTATCGCTTCATATACACTGGAACAAATCAAAAGTTAAATCAACGGAATTAAATCGATCGGTAATCAGATACAAACATTAACTCAAAAGACACCTCCGAGGTTTCGCATTGATCACGACCGAAGTTCGGTTTTACCGTAACGTCGCCCTGGGGAGCAACCCCGAATACCGATCGACTGTCCTTGTCGCACGCACTCGATCACAAATGTGAAAGAAGGTAATGACGCGATATAGGCCTCACAAATTGACCGTAACAATACCGCATTAGGTCACAATCTATGTATCAGGAATACAGCATAATCTATTTTTTTTTCCTCGGCAAAATCTTTATTGATTTGGTCAAATAAGGGACGGTCTCATATATTATGATGAAATGTATATTGATTGGTCTATTTTGCTGTCTGCCTGAGTGAAATAATAAATTCTATCATTTATATGAGTTAATAGATACTTATCGCTTTGCTATTACGTAATACAGGTCAGGTTTTCCTAATATTCTTATCATTGGCGTTCCCATTCGACAGAAATAAGTTTAGGATATCACATTTATGTTTTCTCTGAGAGATTATGCTATTGTCAGTAAGGCAATTATCATTCCATTATATCTTCTGATTTTATCTCACCTCGTAGATAGATGACAGCTCTTTCACTTGTGGTAAAAACTTCTGATCAACCTTTAATTGGAAGCGGCTCGCATCCAGCGCATTCCCGCGGCCTTAATGAGGTCGTCTGTCCACCTTGTGGGTGGACGTCCTACGCTGCGCTTGCCGATACGTGGGCTTCACTCGAGCACTTTTCGACCCCATCGGTCATCGGTCATCATCGGTCCTATTGGAGATCTATAGGGGAGGGCATTAGAAGGTTTCTTCAGGGTCGGCAGCACGAGTGTGACGCCCCTGGTGTTGCATACGTCCATAGGCCACGGTAACCACTTTCCATCAGGTGGGCCGTGTGCTTGTCTGCCACCTAAGTGGTATAAAAAAAAAAAAAAAAAGGCCTATGTCCAGCAGTGGACTTCCTATGGCTGAAATGATGATAATGATGAACCTTTAATTTGAATGTAACGACAGTCTCTCATGCGGAAAAAAATCTTTTAACATAATAATATTAAAAAAGAAATATTTAATGATTGAACGACTTTGTGGGTCCTCAACCTTATTTATTTTATAGGGTATAGGTACTTTGATTGTTATTACGGTAAAACGTTTATATGTAAATCTTCTATTCTGTTTTAATTAATACGTTGTTATTAGTTGACATAAATAGAATTTAGTAAGTAGAAAACGCCATGTGACATGTGTTTATTTTCTCATGAAAGTTGTAACAGTCAGTGGGGGTAACATGTTATGTTTACGATATCATTTTCGAAGGCGATGGCCCCCACTCTAATATTAGTGATGTGCTACTGCTATAGCAATTGTCAAACCAACTACATTTATAACCCGAGGGGCAAAATAGAATTGAAACACCTCGCTTTAGATACTCAATCTTATCGAACTACGAGTACATGGACTAAGTCAAGCTTAACTTTTGTTTTGAAAGGTCGTTCGATATTCTTGTGTGAATCCTAACTTTTTTGCCATCAAATACTTTTAACACGTGAAAAAATAGGATCACTCCTAAAGAACATGATGAAAAAGTTGGAAAAAAAAAATAAACGAGATCCTTTACCTTCTCTTCAGACAGTATTAATGTCAAAGATAAATCAGCGTCCAATGTATGTCCGAAAATTAGGTGTTATTTTTTTATTCACCACAAAAGAGGGTTGCTCAGGCTCGGACAACAAAAGCGTGGCAATTCTCTCTCAAACAAATCACCACTAAACAAACGTTTCTACAGGTAGGAATAATTCAGCGAAAGGTCACCTGTTACGGGTATTCGACATCGATCATCGGGAGTGCGTCGTGTCGACCTACCCGCGTAATGTTGCCCAGGGGAGCGGCCGACGCCGGCGACTGCGACGCCGAGACAAAACCCACGGGCCCCAGCCTGTCAAAGCGAACTTGCTCGCTTTTGTATACACGCACATTTTTCAACGTGGGTCATTTTCATACGCCCGCTGTGTACCCTTGCTTGTACCGCGATACATGACATATCTGATACACATCTGAAAAGTTAATAAGGAAGGAATTTATAATTAAGTCATACGTACAATTACGTATGTGGAAGCGTCACGCGTCGACGTCAACATGAATATTTACGATGCAATTTCGTTCCATTTCAGATTTATCACTGTTTTGTTGGCGGACGGGGAATTTTAAAAATGCTCCTTCGTGGGCAAATTTAGGTGCGATGCGAGCGAGTCGCGTTAGGTAGGCGAACACGGTGACAGCGCATCTCCACCAGCGTGTATTGTTCGTGTCCTAACCGCCGACTTTCCATTTATTTCTCTATGAATACGTTATTACCTGCTCGCCCCCGCTTATCAAAGTTTATTTGCAGCGTGTGGTTTACTCTGTACCGGTGCTTATTCGTTATTACAACGGCGGAGTGTTTTATTGCCGGGGCTGGGCTCAAATCGCGCACGACGCCTTTGTTTTTGCTATTTTTTCCTCAGAATTTTTTCAGTATTTGAAATTAATATTATGTATTTTTCTTGTTGCAGATCGAGGACGCCATGTTAATGTTCGACAAACAAACCAATAGGCACAGAGGTAAGTTGTCATTGTTTAGATATACCTAAATATAACACAACAAACAGAGCAATCGCGGGCTATCATAAATCAGGGCCCCAATACAAGTACCAGTATCCAATGCTATATATTAACGTCTTCAATATTAATAAAACTATTCCAATAATGTCGTTGTGTATCTATTCTTGCGAGTCTTCGTGATTAGGGACTAAGAAATTACAGTAGACCTGACATAATTTTCCTTGTTTTTATGATTATTAGCTAAGTATGATTTGTTCGTCTATGACACAAAACTAAATGCCAAAACTTCTTACCTTACCATTTTTCAGCAAAATATTGTACTGTGGGCAATAAAAAAATTGAGTCCGTTGTGCTGTATTACTATTTCTCTGTCAGTAAGTTACACGCCACAAGACACGCACGAGCTCCGTGTCACCTTATTTTTCTACACAAAAACAACGGAACTTCCAAAGGCTTGCTTGTCACACAAGGGAACATATCATTTTTGTTTGTCTCGCCTCATTTATCTAGCCGTCTTCGCCACAAAGTCGTCCCTGGTTAACTAGCAACGGATAAATATGGGCTCCGGTCCTCAGTGAAAGTTCACCAGTGTAAACAAATATGCTTCGAACTAAAGAACCTTCTTTATGATGCTAAGATGCACAGTTAATAGGAAAGGAAGAGAGTTCAGGTTAAGATGGCAAGCCTCGCGGCTGAGATGTGGCGAAGCGAAACTGAGGTGGCATAGTCGCTAAACAGGCTCACCGTTTTCGGTATTGTGCTCTCCCCCCATGTTACGACTATTCCCGGCTAATAAATAACAAATCGACGCCCGGATAAAATATACGGTTTCCTCGGTAAGAGATTTTGTATTATTGTGAGGGTAAAACCGAAGTTAGGCTTGAAATTTGCCTATTCCAATTTCGATGGTTGCGCTTCCACTTTTTGTGAATATAACTCACATACACGTCATAAACAAGTCAATAAATTTTGTCCCAAAACACTAAAGTCCGGGGCTCACGTAATCAGTTTCTTTCATTATCCCCACAACGCGTAAGATTTTAATTAAAATCCACGAAAATCGTATCAAGGCAAGCAATCTTTTGTAGCCAACGAAGGTTCCCTTGTAGCAGTTACAGCAAATACAATGTTAAATTTGCTTTTGTAATCCCCATTACACAAAAACAGGTTGACCCAAATATTCAGGCTCAGTGAAATATCGTTGCGCCGTCATTTATGCAAGTTCGCAAAAACGAATCCTGTTTCATACCTCGCCGAGGGAAATACGTCCGTTTCTTGTCGCTGTAAGACATAAAATAATTTACCAATGTTTTTCAAAGTTCCAACTTCTGCGCCCTTTGCGTGTCATTTGGATGATATTTTGAGATCTCTCAGCTTGTAATTAGATAAACATAGAAGTAAAACAGGACAACGTCCCTAGAATAGATGTTAAATGACTGTACTTCTATTGAAGACTGGTATATATTATAATATGTTTAGGCAATTCATTTACACGCCGCTATTCATGTACCTAATATAAATAAATAAGTAACTAAATACGAATAGCGCATATAATAATCTAATATAAATATTCCTCAGGCCTCCCCTAATACTACACTTGGGTTATTATCCCCAAAACGTAATCAGTTGGGTCGGGTTATCCTGGTAAGAAATGTAAAAATATCCGCTGTTTATTTGTATCAAACTCGGGCAAGAGGCAACCCAAACGCGTATTCAAACTGAATATGAATGCAAACTGCCCCGGCGAACGGCTGGAATGGCGAAAATCAAATTAGGTATGGCGTGAATACTTCACGGCGACGTCGGGAAAAAAAAATTGAAATCAAATATTCATTGACTTTCAACCGGATAAGCCGGCCCGCAGCCATTTCAATACATTTTATTATCTATTTTCGTTGTGAGGGCCACGCCTCGACGGCGGCGGTGACGCGATCCCCGACACACCACTATCTTACTACCAGCCATTTCCAATATTATTAATCCTAAACGTAGTACCGATTTATACGACATCATTACGACTAACACGAAAACAAACCATATTGCTCTAAGGCGTGTTCATTCCGACAATTCGATAGCTTTCCTTTAAATTCTAAATGTTGTATGGTTTCTTTAAGCCCGAGATAAGATGAGATTCTGTGAATTTGGCCTTTGGGATAAAAAAGGTCGAATTTTAGAGATTGAATTCGGTATACATCTCCTTGTAGTTACGAATCGGAACGAAGGTTTAACTTCAGCTATATTTATTTTCAAATAATATACCTGGATATCATTCAGTTCCAAAAGAAATATAAAATAAATATGTTGGCTCTTTAATTCTAAGCAATGTTTTATCTCTCGCACATTATTTAGTCAATATATCACGTGTTGAATGAAGACTTAATTCATAGGGTGATTTTTATGTTAAGCTGTTGAATCTGTGAAATAAAAAACCTTTTAGCCTTTTCAGTACATTAAATATGCGCGAATAATGCGTTTAATAGCACCCTTTACTTTTATTTACGGCCTTTGCCGGTTGAAAAAATAATTAACGATGTCCCTTTGCAGAAATATTTTCCATTGTCTCCCTTCTAATATTTTAATTTTAAATATTATATACCTGTGAGAATTCATCCTTTATTGTGGAAATAAATTTGCCCTATTTTTGTAGTACGGTACATAACCTAATATAACAAGACAGTCGTTCTGTATCGTAATCAACGAAGCGTCGCGGAATATGTTCACGTTCGTTTGGCATTCAAAATGTCAACGGAGCTTGAAGTAAATGTCATTACACAAAGGTAAATGCGACATATGAGAGGCGAAAGTTCATAAATATTAAACAAAAAAAAACTAGCTGAAGCAATCTCTGCGGAGCGGATTCCATTTGGTCGCGCGAACCACCTCACGGCGCTGTGGGACGCATTTCTACGAGTGCGTGCCTTGCTACCGTGAAAATTTCACCTCTCACTTTGCATAAAAGCAGTGTCATCTATATTTCATTCCACACAGTTCGTGATGTGTAAAGACGCCTATCGCATGAATCATAAATGGCGATCGTTTTCTTCGAGTGCCATAAAATTTCCTTAAGTGAAAAAGGCACAACACAAGAGTATTTTTAAACTTGATGCCCTTCATTTACTAGTATTTCTACGCAATTTATTTTTTGTTTACAATACTGTGTACGATTTTTATATAAATAATTATAAAAGGTAACTTTCAGTATAAAATTTAGCATATATACGTTTGACACGATTTTGATAAATACATACCTACTATACCCACAAGATCAAGAAACACTATAGTCCATTCTATAGTAATAATATATTTGTGAAATTTTCGTTGATTTTTATACAATCTTATCTGTATTCAATTCACTTCACGAAACACTTCAATTTTGCTATTTTTGTACATGTCGAGGCAATTCTAATACCGGCAAAGCTTCTGAAGTAGAGCTCTCAGACTATGTAAGGCTGCAATCTTACTTAGCACCCGCAGTACAAAGGAATTTGATCTTTAAGTATTTGGCATCGAGGGTTGTTTGTTGGTTTGTGTAAATGTATTCGGCGTGTGCTAAGTGGCTACACGTGGCTCGGTCCTCGGGGAGCACCAGGAATACACAGGGTTTAGATGCATCTTGTGGGCAACCAACAGTCTCTGTTAATATTACGTGTATTACAATTAAGTCAGTTAGAGGCAATCTTGTTCTTAAGTTCACTCAGTTTATTCTAAAAACTTTATGAGGTTTATAAGTTGTCTAGCTCTATTTATACATGTTATTTGACTGTTGAATACGAGTTTCAGTATGCTTGCTCGGATATTATCTATGGATACGGATATACAGGGTGTATTTTTGAGAAGGGCAGTAGATATGGGTAGGTACATCAACCGTTACAGTTACCGTAAAACGTTCTAAGGAAACTATCCATAACTATAGATAAGCTATACTGCATTAACAGATCTTGGAAAATTAGTTCACACAGCAAAAAAAAAGCTAAAAGGTCAAATAATTTGTTTTGGTGCCAATCGATTCAATTAAATATAGGGATCAAAAGACTCTACGACAGAAATTTTCAAAAACGTCATAGGTACATTTTTTATGAGAAAAAAAATCAACTCAGATTTTAATTATCGCCAAATGTTCGATTGCAATTGGTGGAGTAGAACTGGATATATAACTAAAAATAGAATCATCAAGGTTACTTTGGCTCGCGATTGCATGCCAATCAGTAAACAGGTGTATAATTGTATTAGTTTGATAGAATTAATACGTTAGACATAACGACTTATCAACAACGACTGTTCTTCTTGTCCTTAGTCTCGATTTTTTATTTAAGTAATTCAAATACAACGCCACAGAATTACTCGGAGATTTCTGTATCTCTATTTCACCATCAACCAGATTCAGGCTTCATATCCATCGTTATGTGGTAGATATTCCACACATAGAAAGTGCTTTACGTCCACGTTTGTCATGCATACCAATAAGTAAACATTCGTCTTTATTAACCAACATCTACATTCTGGGCAAGTGAATAGGAAACTCTGAGGTAGGGGACTTCCATCATATACCATATGTGTTAATGGAAACAGTCAGATAGCTCTGAAACTTAAGTCTACAAATATAGTACTATTATTAAACATGATACGTGTCTGTAATGGTGACCCTTTTTTCAGAGACTTTGCCTTCAGCTTACCATCAGGCGAGGCGAAGTCAAATTGACGTGTCCTATATAAAAAAAAAATTAGTTGTGTTATACGTTGGAGATAAGTTTTTTTTTTTTTTTTATAAAATACTTGAGTTATTATATGCCGACAATATCACAACGAGAGAAGGAAAACTCGAAATAAAACCCCGTACTAACCCGTCTGGCCAGCGTGGAAACAGTAGGCCAAAGCCTCCCAAAATTGGGAAAGACCATGTCCAATAGCTGCGATAAGCTAATTGATTGATTGATGATATATACGATAACGATTCTCGACTCAAAACTATTTTTTTGCCATTCCTACGACTAACTACTGAATGGATCATGATAAGGTTTCTCCAATCTAGTCCAGACTCAAAAATTGCCATTTTGATTGTAATTGATTATGTAGAACCGGTGAAATCTTCTAAAATAGAATCATACAACATTTAAAATAGAATCATAATCATATGGCTGTATAATTAATTTTAAACACACAGACTTCACTTGGCAAACTTTTAAAACCTTAAGATTTCCTTCACATTTTACGAGTACGTCTATTCAGTATCTTTACTTTCTATTTTCTATAAAGTAGTGATATGCACGAAATACTACTCTACTTAATCTCTAAGGAGTGAAGGCACGACAGTGTACGATATTCGCAACTTTATCGAGTCCCCGATCAGCGAGGTCCCTCGGGGTGCGGTTGCGAATGCATCTCAGTGATGCATCGATATGAGAAAGTGGAGGGAACACACAGGAGTGGAATAATCACCTGTTTACAGAATGACACTTCTTTTTACTCTGTGTAGTTTGAGTTTATGGGATGTATGAAACAGATGGCTTTTAGTAACTAAGTTTTTATTAGGTACTTAGGTACACGTAGTGATTTTGTTTTTCTATGCTTATATATCACAGTATACGTATATCGACAGTTGCAACAGTGGAGAAGAGTGCAACTGCTATGTATTAGGTCCTGAGTTCAATGCCCGGATCGAGTTAAAGTTTTGAGGTTTTTGAGTTCTTTTGGAATAAACTATTTCAATGAGTAATATTCACGTTTTAATTTATTTTCTTAAGAAATTGTCAGAAGTGCTATGTAGTTCAGAAAATTATCCTACTAACAGCAAAAGCGAGTCTATTGCCGTTAATCGATACTTTCTCATTACGTGGAACAGAAAACATAATACCTATGAGTGTTAATTTTAAATACTTTTACGCACAATTTCAAGAAAATACCTACAAGCGTGAAAGGAAAACAAGTAATAAAGTATTTTACTTGTGCTGTAAAAAAAATGCCATTCAAACATTGTAATAACATTTATTAGCAATATTGTATAACTTTTTAATGGCATTTTTAATGAAAATGTTACAAAAACACTTTACAAATATTGGAAATCTTTGCTCAGAATTCGGAACAAATCTCTGTCAATCAAAGAAATTTTGTCCCATGAGGAAAGGTTTTCGCAACACTCGAAGTATTAGTGAACTAATAAACGTTGTTCGTGCAATTAACACGATCATACAAATAAATCTGGAATATTCGCGGTAGCTGTTATAATTTACTTACTAGTTTTTACCATATTAGATTCTTATAACTAGCTTTTTAATTCAGTTAAGTTTAATTTGTATTTAAATATAATTAAGAAATAAACTTTATAATCATTCACACTTAAAAACTCAAAAAGCTTTAACATATCCACGTACTAGCTAAAATAAATTTTGAACCGTGGTGTGAGTGTATCATACAAAGTGCCTACAAACAAAAACTGCCTCCGACCATAACCGACTAACTTATATCCCTTCAAGTAAATAAACACGGAACATAAATTATTACATTGTTAAAAGTTTAAAATTTATTACGTAATAAACCCGGTTTAACAATACTCGTTATTAATTAATCCTATGTATTAACAACGCTTTCAAAAACTACCATTGATCATGAGCCTTGCGAAGCCGTATGTTTTTCATCAACATTTAACATTTTATGCGCTCGTAAAATATAATATAAAAGAAAATTTCTATATGATTAAACGAGGGACTAATGATGTTGCTTAATTATACTTTTACCAGTGTGGTGAATTCTACCAGATTTGATTTCCATGCATCAAGGTTTTAGTACCTACAACCCAACAGCCAATAAGTAAGAAAGAAAATCATGTACTTGTTTTTCTTATATAATTCAATCAAAAACGTATGCGGTTTACATATAAAAAAAAAAAAAAAAATATGCAATCCAAATCGAAATAAATTATTAAATATTGGCTTTATGGTGGTTCCAACTATATTATTTAACACGTTAGTGAGGGATTGAAATCCCTTCGGAATACCGCATGGGAAAATAATAGAGAATCATTCGGAAGTATTCTATTAGTGTATATTGCTTCTACGTGGAATAAGGCTTATTTGATAAAGCACAATTGTATGATATGTCTGTCAGTGTTAATTCATATTGTCTTCCAAGTTTTATCCGTATTAAAGTGTTGATATGTGTAGGGAAATTAGAAACAATTTAATGCTACAAATATTCTTGGCCCTTTTCGTAACTTTTATAAACCTGTGAAAAATGTGTGTCAAAAAGGAAAATTAAGTATGACTATTTGTAAAGATGCCAATATTATATGACACACATTTTATTCAGAATCTTATTTCCCCTGTTCACGTAATTCAACCAAACTAAATCACATTCCGGGCGAAGCTCAATACGCCCAATAATTCCATTGGAATCAACAACAATAGCCTCTTAAGAACGGATAGCAATAAATCGAAACCACGAGCATTGATCGTCAATAGAGCATTAAGGAGCTGACGCTTTCACAATATACATTAAGAGTGTGTTTTAGCAAATCACTTCCTACGGGACCGAGCCCCAAAAAGGATGGTTAAAAAAATAGTAAGTGCGGGAAATGACATAGTGAAAATCCATTGACGACCTCCTCACCCGCCTTAAGGTAAATAAAGTGCCCACAATTGAATAGTCATTCTTTCTAAGGCCAATGAAAAGTGTATGCATTACATTGTCAGCTTTCTGAACAATAACCGAAGCGTTTATTGAACAAATAAATCTATGTGTTGTAATTATTACTGGGTGTTAGTGTTGTGTCGTTAATCGGCAATTTTCATTGTTATTACTTATACATGCTTCAGGCGTACACGCGATAATAACTTGCCAGTAGATTCGCAGTTATTCTGATAGTAAAATGTACAATAAAGAGAGGCTTAAAAGCTGTTATTTTTCGATTCCCGTTGTACGTGATACAAAAGTTATTGACTTTGCGTTGACTTAATTTTATTTTGTAGAATATGTACACTATTAAAAATTGAAAGTTAGTTGTGTTTGTACCTACTGTACTAACGATCTTGAACTCAAAAACATTTTTATTTTAAATTCGTTGTTTGTTCGCGATGGAATAAAATACTACTGAACAGATTTTGATGCAATTTTTATTACAAAGATCTTGATCAGACTTAAAACCTGTCAAATTTTTAATCGCAATTGATAGATTAGAACCGCAGTCGGAACTGTGTCCATTGATTTAATGACTCAATAATCCTAGTTCAAAACCTTAATTTATTCAGTAGATATGATGTATTTATGACGACTTTATTCATTGTAATGAAGAAACAATGTATACCATTAGAATTATAGTCACTTTACACTTGTGTAACGTATTCTTACCCAATTTTAATCCTCGTCAAGCGGTTAAGTGTAATCTGGTTAATAGGCAATTTCAACGTCCCACCTATCCATGTTCGTACAGTGTCCTGGCTGACAGGATGCCGTACAGTCACCCTCGGGACACCCTTCGGTAATTATTTTCTCTTACTCATCCCATTTCTTGCGGAACTTTGATTTAAAATTGGATTTTGTACTCGTTTATAGGAAAGATAGAATATGATGTATTTATTTGAAAAAGGTTTCGTTTTTGTTATTATTTTTAGTAATGTTTTGATCAAAATAGAAGTTTGATTTTTTATATACCACTTAAGTTGTTACCGTAACGTAGTTACCGTAGCCTATGAACGAGTCCACTCGTGCCAATCCTGTAAGAATAGAAAAATTCTGTGCCGATTTTTGTAGTAAAAACTTTTTTGGGCGCGTTAACAGTTTTAGTGTGAACAAAAATCATGGAACTCGCATCACCGTCACCAAATGCTTCTGTCGTCACTAGAATACGTCACTACGACGGCAACGATATGAAAAATCTTAGGCGCGCTAAGCACTTTTTGGGTGAACATAAAACATGGTGCGTCACCGAACGCGACGCAGGTTACTTAGTTTTGACTGACTGTACGACAGCCCCGCATGATTTTTTAAATTATCAATATATCTCGCTGATCCTCAGAAATAAGTGTACGCTGGAATTAACATCAAATAGTAGGTTCTGAGTTCAATTCTCGGTCAAAGTTGTAATGACTTTTTCTGGAAGGACTTATCCAGTAATAACACGGCCTCCGGAAACATGTCCGCCATGTCCGGTAGACTGCAATAGGGTCGCACGTAGTATGTGGGACTAATAAAGCAGAGTGTGTGAGGGCAAAGTTTTAACTTAATATTCTCTACGCTCTTTACATAAATCAAATGAATTTCTGAAGGAGAACTTAGTAATGAGTTAACTTCATCGTCAAACCGCAAATCGAGAAAATATGACCTGATTAGTCTAGTTTGAAGAGCATTTTTGCGTTTCGTTCTAGATTTAGGAGCAACACAAGAATTTACAAGCATGTTAGGGATGAAAAAAAAAAACAATAAAAATATATTGAAGAACTAAAACACCATTGAAATGAAATTAAGGGATTAAAGATAACGGATTAACGCGATCATGGCTGCTGAAAAGTAGCCGAAACGTCGGGCTAAAGGTAAATAATAACAAATATATCGCGATAGAATCCGTTAAAAAGTAGTTTTATTTCAATGAGTGAGGTTTGCGTAAACTTCAGACAGTATCAACTAAAACATCTTTACCTTATCAGTCAGTCAAGCCCTTGACATTTAAATCGGTTTCAAAAACACCGACATAACGTATTTTATTTCAAGGAATTTTGTATTCTCTACTCTCATTTCGTCAAAAGCGTATCCATCTCAACTGTTAAATAAGACGTCTCATTACAAGAGTGATATCTTAGAGCTATACAAAGTAATCTAACCAGCTGTAGCAAGTTTCCCTCTAAAACATAACTAGAGTCCTTCTGTCACATTAACTCCAACGCTTAAGTGCAAGTTATTCGCCCTTGTTTTGGTTATATCAAAACATTCCTGGAATAATTATCACAAAGCGACTTACGCACCCATTTATTAACCATCTTAATTACTAGGGCCAAGTTAATTACACCAAGTAAAACTTAGCGCCTAAAGAGCGTTATCCCGTTAATTTAGTACAGAGTAGCTTTTGCGGAAATCTCTTTATGTCATTCCCCTGAGCGATATCGCCAAAGTTGCTTTGGATGATATCAAATGGGTACGTTTAATGTCCTCAACTTTTCTGTAATAAAATTACAGAAAAATTCTTCGGTTGCTTTTAACATTTACTTATATTTATGACCCTAATAATTTACTGTCACCTAAATTAAAGCAACGTTTGTGATATAGTACAGTTCCATCTTTATTCTTCGACCTTCGATCTTTCAGAGGTAAACTGAGTTATCGCGTTCCTTCCCAATATTAAATAGCCATTTTTATTTCTCTAACATTTTGTAAGAGTTATATTATTGTCTATCACATTAACAGATGATGCATATATATTTTTTTATTGAAATCATCATGTTAACAAATAGGTTTGCACGACATATTAAATTCGAAAAACATATGAATGTTGTTATTTTACACTGCTTGTGTAAAATAACAACATTCATATGTTTTTCAAACTATGTAGCTAATAATTAGCACTACTTCAACCTTATTTGCAATTTAAATAGTTTTCAGTATACTTAATGGACGTAAAAAAGTTTCAAAACGAAATGAAAATCATTGATTTCACAGATCCGGCCAGAAATTGTGGGGCTTGCCGTTCGAATTTCAAAACTAATTATTCTTTGATATGCCATAGCAATATATAGTACAGGTACGCAGACAATGAAAATGCGGTTGAGCACAGGAGCCCATCTCATTACCCAGCTGACCACAGTTGAGTAATGACGCGCCGAATAACCAGTCACGCTAACAGCCCCGCTTACCACCCGTGTTTTTTGTAGCTACGCATAAACAAAATGCGGATTCATAAAACCCATTATTTATCCAGATACGCCAGTGATTTCTTTCTAATTACTGTTTATCCCTTTTTTGTTATTTCATAATTGAATCGTATGACAATGATTGCAAATGATGTTCAATTAGGTTAAGAATGCTTACCTATTGATTCATGCTTAGGGGAAGTTTGAAAATATAGTGCGCTTGGCCATCGTGAATAGTCAGTTATGTTGATAATGTTAACTACGAACTAAGGAATTCCAAGTTAAGGTTCCAGGTTCATAATTGAACAATATTTAAAATGCTTTGAAAATAATTTAACCTCTACACAAAACATATACCACACGCACTTCAACAATCATAAAAAATCAATGCGTGACTATTTGAAAGTAATTAACTTGAAACACGACCACAAGAATCCTTTAAATAGTTACACAAAATAATTATACAATTCGATCGTTGATGAAATTCCGTGAGTTCCACGCATACGTTATTTCAATCGGCTCCCGCTCGCGTGCGGGAGGGTGCGGTCGTGGTGTTTCACCTAGCGAGCGCACAATTGCAATCAGCCTAATATGTTGAACAGTAGGTCCATCTCATTACCATGGGCGACCACAGGTGAATGATGGCGCGGCAGTAGCACCGCCGGCCGTTTTGTTTGTGGTCGATTTAACGCTGACGACAAATTGCGTGTTTGCCACCGCGGCCGAGAGATCATCCCCACTACTGAGAGAAATAAATCCACTGATTACTTTTGCACAATTTGAAATATTAACGTGAATTGTTTCGCGCGCCGCTGCCCCTCTGTATTGTTTAATTTTGCACGACTGTGAGTGATAGCATCGCATTTACTTTTGTGTTTAACTCGCTTCGGTTATCGGCTTATCGTATCGCACGCTAATGCAAACGTTTTAATGACTTTCATTCAACGTTGACACGATTAGTTTGATTTAAATGTTTATTAAACAACTTATTAGTACTAAATACGTGTGTCTTAATCGGATAACCATTTCTTGACCAACAATGTAATTTCTACTTTAGGTATAGCATAGCATACGCTGTTCATAATTTATTGCGTAAGAATAAGGGGAATAGAACTGCAGTCATTAAAATGTTAAGTGATTACGAACAGAAAGTATGTTAGTGAACATAAATCTGTAGTAAGGTAATGACTGTAACTGTGTCCTTTACTAAAATATTTACAGTAAAAGTTTACCAGCTCAGAAATTTTCCTCTATTTGGCCGTTTATTCTGAAATAGTGTAATAAAAGGCAGCTAAAATGTTCCTACCGTTATAAAAAGAAAGTACCCTAAAAAAGTTCATATTTATTTCCTTGTAGAAAACGAACTAACTCTTGTTTTCATCCTCTTAACAAGAAAGTAATCTGTCGACCTACGTCGCGATAACGGGATTTTTATGTAACAAACTCGAATCGCGCCTACCCTCACCTAGCCTGAGGCTCTCTCGAAAAATCCCCGCATTGTCAGATTCTACTAAGGATTCAGAGTAATATACATTTCCCCGTGTTGGAATTACAGCTGTATTTTGCTCATGCTACATAAAATCGGCGTAAAGGCGACGCCCATGAAAAGGCTCGGGTGAAAACCTATAGCCTTTATTTAGTTGGCTCGAATGTAACAATCCACTGAAAGTTTTAGTGCCGGCAGTTCGGGTGGTGGCCGTTTCATAAGCGTGGTGCACGGTAAACTGTAGTAGACTAAGACTAGTAATGCAGTGCACCCACGGGAAGACAAATTCGTACACCATAATATACGTCGAAGCTCGGATTCCCCACTGCAATTTTGTAGCTGAGAAATATACACACCAAAAATATATGTCTTGAAAATAATTTGTTTCTAGACCGTATGTTAACAAATACGTGGTCCACCCGATGATAAATGACCATTCGCGGCTACTTAAGTATATTTATAATTCTAGAAGTGTAACTTGTCCATTATTAAGTCTTTCAGAAGAGCTTCATAAAGTTCTAATCTACATTAGCAACGATTTGAATGTCGAACATATTATATTTGTAGCATAAAAAACTCATCTTATCTTAGAGCAAACCAAGTTTAAGTAGGTACCACCAAACTATACCAAAAATAACACAAACTTCATGTAGGTAAGTACGTAAACCCAAATGCGTAATATTATTTAACCGCTCGAAAATTATATACAAGCGTCGCGTACGGCTTGTAACACGTATGCCACTAAATTTTAGTTAAAGTCGTTGCCGGCAACAGGTGTGCCGGATGAGCCAGTCGGAGACTCGTAATTATCATGACTCTAGTTTACGCTTCCGGCTTATATACCTACCTACCTGTACTACTTGCCCTCCATAACGTCGATCGGAAACTCGATTGAATATCCGAAAAATTGGTTACGGTCTATAAAATCTGTTAGCTTTCATGGATTCGATTTTTAAATTTTTATGTCGCTGTTAACGACTAAAATTCAGATGTTTATGTGATATATTATTGTGTAATGATCGCAGAGCATTTTCTCGGTATGAGTCTTCATGTATAATGTTATAAGCTAATGTTTTTACTCTAATTGGTGTGCAAAAAGTATTTAAATTATGATCAGATTTATTATTTTTGTCTTTTGTGTATACTATTTGCAAATGATCATTAATAAGCTTAAAAACTGTTTAAGGCACAGAACATTATTTTTATTGAAATAAAAATAATCGCAACCGATTCTACTTAATCATGAAATTAACTTATTACATACCTAATGCATCCTCCTTTTCTCCGTTTATAATAATTACTTTACCATGTTATATCATGGATAAAGAATGGATATTTTAACGTTTTCTTGAATAAGTACCTACATGCTAAGCTAGGCCCAGGTTTCATATAATCGATATAACTGTGATCACAATATATTAATGAGTACCTACCTATATAGTAATATAGTTAATATGCAACAAAACATTGATTCAATAACCGCAGCATATTAATCTCTTTTAAACATACAGTTTATTAAAACAATTTTAATTAACTAGATGCCATCGAATGCGACCGCTGATAGACCACTCTTTAGGTGACCAAATTTATATTTGTTTTAAGTTTATTCTAGTGACAGATGTTTGCGGCACCCGGTCGACGGACAGGGCATTCGATGTAGCGAGAACGGTGTATCACATTTTATTCACTTGTCAATTAAATGTCACACGCGATTCGGTGCGAATTTGCTCACTGGATCGCGAATATCAACCGCCCAAACGGAAATTTGCATAAAAACACATAGGTACGTACACAGCTTTACAACGGTATGGCTCGTTTAGTTTGCGAAGCTGACTGTCCGACTACGACCCTCGGTATTTACACAAAATGGGATCCCAACTTGTTTTAGTTTTAAAATAGCCAATAAACTATTTGAATAGCTGATATTTCAGTAAAACTACAGACCGGTATTTGATAATTTAAATATTTATTCCAATTGTTTCACATAGCTGGTGGTATGCATACACACAGTTTCATGAGCAATATTTGGTTGTAGTTTTGAAGCGAGAATGTACTTTTTTTACAATGTGCACCTAAATATATTTTAATATGATAGAAAAATCTTATCAAAAACGCATAGTTATACATGTACTCACGCCTTTTGCCCTCCAGGTTAGGCAGACAATGTCCGCAGTCTACTTCTGTCCATAAGCCTTTCAAGAGTTTCCTCAATGACAAAACATTCCATGCAAAACCTTTTTAAGCACGTCTAAGGTGCCATTTTTAAAATTACCGAAATTAAAATGTTACATCGAAAAATACAATTACATGACTATAGAAAAGACGTAAAGAAGTAGGTATACTTGGAAATACTTGATCGAATAATATTTTGTTTGTTTTATTGTAAGAAGGCGTGTTTGGGAGTTTTGATGAAGCCGTGAGGGGCGAGGCCCATAAATTTGAGGCAGAGTAAAGCACGCAACGAATGTGTGTGGTGAACAGATTTATTCGTTTGTCTTCCTCCGTGGTACACATCCACAAGCAGACAAAAATATTGCTGCCTACAAAGAGGTATATCCATATATCTACATAGTCGTACATATACCTATACCTAGCAGCCTATTCTCCATTCATTAAAAAATCCGTTGGTGGCAATAACCCAATTTACAGTTGACCTAAAGTCATGTTAAAAGTAAATAAATTTGGTCTTGTCCGAATTACATTTTTTAGCATTTTGTTACGGCTACATTGCTTTTTGAAACATTTTTATATTTACAGCTTCCCTTTATAAATACTGTAAAAGACTTAATTTTGTGTATTTCGAGTAAATACAGCGTGAGGTTTTCTACTTTTGTTCTATAAAACTTATCAACAATGTGAATATTTAATTCATGTGCTTGAAAAATAATTCTAAACAGTGCATGAAGCCCTTGGACTAACAGTATTGCTATATAAATAAGATAAAGTAAACTACTTAGTTAGAATTTCAGTCTTATCCTGACTTCTGACTTATACGTGGAACACGCTTTTTGAATTAAAAAGTTCAAGGAGCGTAGGTTGCACAATTACATTACCGTACCTACACTGTATCTGTTACATATTCTCATTAGCCTGAATTGCTTGTGTTAAAGTTACGTCTTTAATGTACTGGGTAAGGGTTTTTACTTTTTAAACTCACTGTCATAATTTTAATGACTTACATAATTACCACTTTTCTATTAGATACATACTCGTATTATTATGCCACTTTTATATCCTATGTGCCACCCATTATAATGTGCATAAAGAAAGGTTGTATTTTGTGTCTGTCAGATGAAATAAATGCAATGTAAAAAGCGATGTAGTAAGTTTAATTTACTTGTGAAAGGGTCCTAAACGGATTTTAAAATCAAAATATTGGATGGATTCTGATGTGTCAATCGACAATTAATTTAAACTTTGCAGGCCAAAGCGAGCAGCGAGCAACCCAAGGGACCAAACGGGCATCAAATCCAATAGTAGGTTATAATTTACTACGTTAAACGAACAACAACCCACTTGAACTGTATTAATCAATGAAATTTCAACTCTAAAATGAAGAGGGTAGAATCTAAAATGGCATGTGATTTGTTCATGTTAGAATTCTGTTTTTCCTTGGACAATAGTAAGCTCGTGCCGTGGTGAGTCCAACACTCACTTAGCAGGTGTTCCACCAAAGTAATTTGCAAGGCTTGTGGCCGATCGGATCTTCCCACATTTACATAGATAATTAACGTTTTTCCATATTATTACTCTGTCCATTTATTAGTATCAGCGATAAAATGAAAAACTTGGGGATAGCGCAACCTTTTCTAATTATCCCTTCATTTAAGTACCTACATTCAATAATGTATTTGATGGCATTAATAAATATACATTCAGTAAATGTTTTGAATTCACCTTGTATCTAGTTTATCTAATAACTACACCATATCTTTTCTTTTTATCACTTTATTGTCCATCCCAAGGTTGCCTGGAAGAAATCGCTTCCAGTCATAAAGCTGCCCATTATACACTAAACTATGCAACTACATACTACCTACTTGTCCCACTGTAAATTCATTGGTTTACAATAAAGAATTATCTAATCTATCTAGATTATCTAGATGTCTAAATGATTACGCTGCTCTTGAATTAGGATAAGAAAATCGCGAACTTTCAATGAAAATTAGATTTTTCTTTCCGATTTTTGCACCACAGCAAAAATACACTAATTAAAGACTTGCTTAACAGTAATTACTAGTAAGAAGGACCACAAGTAAGATTCATTAGTATCTCCATGTTAAATAGGCTTAATAAACACCATACCGACAATTACCTAGTATGTACACGATAATTATTTCTAGAAATATTCTTCACTTCCATTGAACGATTACTACACTCTCTAGGTCCTAAGACAACAATAAAATTAAATCCGCGGTGATGCCATATTAAATGAACGAATGAAAGTTTTTGATAATATATAATGTAGACAAAATTATGAGTCTACTATTTTAAACGCAAACTGTAAAGCTGTTAACTTGAAATACAGAACAACCTGCCCTGAGGTACTGACCATCTTCTGTCTACGCGTGTCAAGGCAGGCGCCTACAAGGCTTCAAGCCATCAGAACTACACCTTCGGTTGGCAAATTAAAAACGTCAATCAGCCATAGTAGCTGTTACTGATAAATCACCAGCACCATTATTCGCGCCTATTAATTGCATTCGGCTTAATTGAGTTCATTCATTTGTGTTTCATTGTAAGAAAATAAATGAAGCATTTTGATTGTGCGGTCGCCATTCGAGGGTTAAGACGTAAATAAATTTCTAATTAACACCTCGTGGCTTATTTTGAATTTGCATACCAAGTATATTGAGTTATATTATAATAGAGTCGTAGCGATAACCCAATCTTGTTAAAATTGTATTAAAACTTAAAAGATAGAAATAATTGAGTAATCGAATAGAAAATTGAGACTAAGCTTTGTGGGTTAGTTAGAAGTGTATGATGTTATTTAAATATGAATATGAGAGCTTCAATATTTTCAAATAACTTAATTGCGATTGCAATTGTTATGATTACATTGTTTTGATTACATTAATTATACTGTAAGTTACCTGTGCAATCGATATTATTAACCTCACAACTATTAGGCATGTAGCTCTTTTAATGATACGAATATAAAAGTAGTCAAAATAACAAGCATTCACCTCAGGTTGACCTATAGTGTTGTTTAGTTGCGTCATTCACGTCGCTAGTGTTATGGCTAGGATTCAAACACGTGGCCAACCTAGCTTAAGCCCGACTTCTTAAGTACTAAGCTACTAAAACCACTTTGCAAGCGCCTCACTTGTCTTTTAATTTACCAACTATTTCATCTACAGAGTGTTATTACTCCCCGCCTTTTACTTTCTACTGCACTTTGTCTGTAACTCTCGTCAGTCATTAGCTCTCAAATCGTCTCCTACAACATCTAATAAATGATTACCTAACTATTTTCAATAGCAATCTGACTTAGTTCATGATGAAATAATAAACGTACTATATTTATATAATACTAATGGCAAAGTTAAAAGAAACTCCCAAAATTAATGTAAATAAACTTGAGAATTTTACGGTCACCTCGTTTAAAACCTTCAATCTAACGCTGTACAGAAAGGTGTGTTGTTTGAGTAATAAAAATTAACATTTACTTTGTAGAACCTCTTGTAATCATTTCTAACAATGGCCCGAGGTTGTTTTGATGTCCGCAACGGCTCTCGATTAATTTTGCCTTTTAATAAAAAAAAATATGGAACAAAACACAAAAAGGCCGTTCAAGAAAAGGTTAGGAATTTAAATACTGGGCAGATGCTGTAGATTTATAGACGCATTATAATTTCTCGGATATTAAAATATCTGCTGGGTGGCTTTTGACATGAAGTAGGCGGAATATGGAGGGTGGATAAAAATTGCGCTATTAGGAAAAAGCAAAGTAGCGTTCTAATTGGTTGAGCCATTTTTTCTTTTAGTTTTATAAAGTTTAGCGTGTGTTATGATCTGGATTAGTTCTACTACGGTAAAAGGATTTTTATGCGATAGTATCCGAAGAAAGAAGTGTTTCGTATTAAAACAACGCAAAGATGGACTTCGTTGGCATTTAGAATACACTAATACTCTATGATTCTGAGAAGACCAAACTTCTTCGTATAGGATTGAATGAATAATAAACGCTACACGAAACGTTTAATACTTTCTAGTATCAACAGATTAGAGGTAGGTATATCGTTCTGGTTTACCTATAAAATATTACACGTACATAGTTCTATAATTAACTAACTCAATTTGAATATTAATTAAGATTACGTCATATACATACAAATACCTTAATATTTCCACGGCACCGAATACTTTGTCCCAAATATTTATGGCGTCATAATGTAAAAACCACACAACAAACATCACATTTTGTTCATATAATGCTGTTACTAATGAATAAACCATGTTAAATGGCTATTTGATTTTATTATACACCAAAAACCGAAACTCTACGCAAGCGAAATCCGCTAAATCAAATTTGCATTTAGTAGATATTAAAATGTAACCGCATACCTATTATGTTATTAAAGCTATTATTTAAACTGTTTGATGCACGAAAGCTCTTGACGATAAAAATGGCACTGGACACTTTATTTTCAGTTGGTGATATAAGTTATTTCGTTCTACAGTTGAAATATTTTTTCAAAGATAAGTTTGAAATATTTTCAATACTTTTATCCCAACTTATGACAGTTTAATTACATAACATTTTTTATTATTTTAATAGTTTCGTTGTTTTTGTTTAGTTTTCCTTTACCTTTATGTATTTGTCGACAACTCAAGCCTTTTATTACCCTCTTACAAACACGCAGACACATATTAACCGTCACACACGAAATATTAATAAAAGACAGCGGCAGGCCGGAAATGTTGATAGCAGTGAAAACTTGAAAAAGGGGCCAATATAAGAAATTAGTATAACTGCCATCTGCTGGATATAACAGACAAATAAAACAAAACATAACGTCATTTTATTCGCTAGTAGTCCTCAAACTCTTTACTAGGTGGAGTTATACTAAACTTCGGTGCAAAGGTGTTGGTAACGGTAACAGTATCACGAGTTCAATGACTTTTTCCCATCTCAAAAAAATGCCTATCGCACCTAAAGGAGGTCCCACTACCCAACGCGCTTAAAAAAGTTTGCACTTCAAAAATCGTTGCTATCATACTGATAACCGGGTGGAGTAAACAGCGCTGAGCGTGAACCTATCACTTCAAAATCTATCATCGATATCGGTAAACTGCACGAGGACGTGGAATAATACTTCACATACCCTTTTAGGCGGGATTACAGTGAAGCTCACTTATTTATTTATTCTCTATGCCAGTATAGTTTTCCGATCATATTTTCAACGATATGATGTTTTCCTTAGCTTATACACAATATAAAACACGCACGGCAATTCATTATTCAGCAACGAAACAACATTATTGATAAATACGGTATTGATAAAATCGGATACCACTCGATCCAATCGAGCAGTCCGACTGGGGAAGTACCTCCGCCCTACAGAAGACCGCGGTTTAATAACCTCATGTTGTGTTTCCGATGGAGCTCACTGGAGAAGTTTTGTGCTGTCAGTGGGTAAACCAAAGGCTTTGTCCTACTTATCTTTTGCGCTGACGTCACAGAATCTGTCTGTTCTTACAGGGTCGGCAGCACGAGTGTGATTCCCCTGGTGTTGCACTCGCCCATGGGCCACGGTAACCTCTTACCATCAGGAGGGCTGTGTGCTTGTCTGCGACCTAAGTAGTATAAAAAATACACTTAATACGAAATTTGATAATATGTCGCGTCAGTAAGTGACGCGACATATTATCAAATTTAATTAGTTGGATAAAAACAGATCATCTAATTGCTGTATTACTTAGTACTTTGATTTATTAATTGCTGTATTAATTAATGTCTACAATAGCCAAATTTTGAATTTACCGTAGAACTTTATTTCACATTCTATTAATATGGGATCAAGTACAATGTTAGGTAATTTTTCCCGTCACAAATCATCCAAATTTAGCAATGACAAAAAGGGTTAACCTGCCCGTAACTTCGTTATCATGTATTCATTATTACGTTTTGAATTTTTTTATGCAAACACAATCAATATTGTTTATTCTTTTCACCCAGACTGTTCGTTATGTATATCGCGCGTATCTCGTATGTATGTTTGTTTGTTAATTATTTTTTTAATGTCTTGTATTTTCCAAACAGCCCGATGGATGTAGGATAACGTTAGATTCGTCATCAAAACCCAAGTGTCCAAGTAAGTATTAAAAATAATTAAAAATGACTGATGTTTGACATAAATATAGGAGTACTCCTTTGTATAGGTACGCCAAACAAATACCCCTCACGCCTATCAACATATTTCCCATGTTTCCATTCAATGTTTAGTAGAAAGCGCTTTAGGCGATAGGCCCATTGTACTGCTTCAGTAGACTTTAAGTGCGTTTAATTATTTATTGACCTACAGTACAATAAGGTGTATTGAAAATCTTTTTCAATTAGGACACTAAGACAATCTACTGGAATATTGTTTTTGTTTTCGTTATTTGGGACGTATAATTTTAGTTGGAATAAGTCAACATTCACGGCAGGACTTAAACCCGCGACTAGTTCCTTTTTGAGGGGAATCAAGGAGATCAAATGAGCTACCTGAACACATTCTGAAATTATGGGTGTAGTCAACTTTTGCTACAAACTACATTTATTCACAAAAAAGTGAGTCATGAGTACAAATTCATGACTCAGTTTTTTTATAAACGACTATTCGAAATCAAATTACAACCTACCTTTTACCTCAATCAGTATTAATATTTATCAGAATCTAACCCAAAATACTCCTCGTACGTGTAGTTAAATCTAATTCCTTACTCTCGTAAATGTCAGTTCATAATTTATCAAAGTTCTCCGAAATGATAAGAAACTAATACAGTTGTACCAAAATTAACTAGAATTATAATACTCCGTGAATTCTCGAAATATTCCCACACGGGAGCTGTTAAGAACTGTATTACTAGAGGTACAGAACCCTTGTTTTAACAGTTATTAACATTTTGACCAGTGATTATAACATAATTACTAGCCGAGCTTACTTTACACCGGTTTAATTGTTATAACTTTCGTAACAAAACGGCTTTAATGAAATCTTTCATTTTAAGCGGAGTGTAATGTAAATATTCAATTTAAATTTTGATTAATCTTGAGCAATAATAAATAGATAGATTATTTAAATGTAGGTAGTTTAGGATACTCAAAATACGATTTTAGTTCTGAGTGAATTAAAAAAACAAATTCGTTTTGTTTCTACATAAATTACATAATAATAAATGTATAATATATAAATATGTTATGTATTTAGTTTCATGACTAACATTATTTATCTTGTGTGTATGTGTAATTTTTTTTGAGCTAAATGAAATAAGCATTTAATTTCGGTAATACTGAATGTATGGCTACATAGGTGGCATAGAGGTAGCGACTTCGAATACAGTTTCTGTTTTAGGTTTTTCTGTTATGAAATTCTAAGTACCTTCCATTAAAATCTTTCTAGCAGAAAACACCAGACTCTTGAAAATTTAGATCTGTTGATGATTGTAATCAACCGAACCATGTACCTACTTATATTTCTTGCCTGGGATATAAAAAGGTGAAATTTGGGTATTCTACGCCTGAGAACACACGTGAAATATTAAATTACATTTTACCTACATGTGAAGAAATCTAATATAATTGATAGTGTAAGAATTTATGTTAGAATCTTAAAATTCATATATAATATTAGAATCCTATTCTACCTTTATAAATGGATGAGAAGCCGCATGCCTGACGCTCAAATAGATTTTGTATGTAGTCTAAGGAATAAATTAATATTATCGCGTTGTGTACCACGTAAATGTTTTACATAAATATTACCGTATCTTATGAATATTTATATACCTATGTAAATAATATATAGGTTATATTCATGAATTTCACGTAAGTTTTCAATTATTTCGTTTTTTTACTCTTAGCAAGCTTATTATTAAACCAGCTAAGCGTAATAAAAAATATTCATTCGTAAATATATAGCTAGCTCAATAATTTACCAAAACCTTTGAACCGATAAACAAACTAGTGTATGTAAAAAATCTTTTCAGGATTTTATTAAACTTATAAATGAGCAGCATTTATATTTACTCTTACCAGTGCAGTTTCAACAATTTAACCACATATAGATAAATATTTGACCAGATTCCAAGGAATAAAAGTCCCGCATGTGCTTTGTCGGATAAAACTGATAGCCCTCATTTTTAAATATATTTAAATCCGTATCGCAATTTTGACAATTTTTGTTTGTGTTTTGCACGGACAAATGAAGTGATATCTCGCAATGAATTAATTATATATAAGTACTTTCAAAGAAGAAAAAAAGCAATTTCAAAGATTGTAAAAATATCAAAGGCGTAGCGCTTTTCCAATCCTATCCCTCTCTAGACCACTCTACACAGGTGGCCAGATGAGACGCTTCCATCATCACGAAGCATTGGTAATTCTATTTACTGGTAAAAACAAAATACCAGGCAAAAAAATATATGGCCACAGTTCTGTACAATGACAGTCCGACAGCTACAAATTTGTACAGGAAGCCCCGTTATGTCCTACGCCTCAAAAAATAATTGGCTGTCTCTCAAATTGAGATGGGTTAAAAACATAATCGCTAGCTCTTCAGCGCGCTTAACAGACCTCCGAAGATACGAATTAAAAAAGTGTAATGATATTTTTCTGTGAAGACGCAGACAAAAATAAATGCTATGCCGGTATAACCACGTAAACCGGTTAAGATATTAACAGTGCTTTAACAGTCTTAAGTGGTTGGCATCATTTACATAACTGTCAGAAATACGGGCAAGAAATAGGTACCGTGTCCCCGAGTTTATTACAAATCCACGGTAAACGAGTTGTTGAGGATTTTTTTGTCCTATAAACAGATTAACGAAATTATATTTTGAACCAGCTGTTGCCTGTATTTCTGCATGTATTAATTACTAGGAACCAATTCCTAGGACAAAAAGAAACAAAGCCTACTTAATATTTCAGACTTTAACTTAGATCAGTTTTAAATTTCAATGCGTCAGATTCGTTTAGCCGTTTCAATCGTTACCTAATTTTGCAATTATGATAGTAAGACTACTATTAATCTCAAGATTGTCTACATTAAAATACATAATTCATAATCAAGTCTGTAGTATGTTTCAGAAAATTTTAATCATTAATTTTAGCGACAAGAAACAATTTTAAAACAATTTCGTAATTACTTAGACTCCCCGTAAATGTTGTGAAAGATATATTAAAAATATCTCATTTGAACATATTGAAAGTGGCTTTGGCAAGCGCAATGGTTCTAGTCATCAATCATCAGCATCAATCGGGTTCTAGTTAGTACTAATTAACTTTTTAAACTGCGAATCATAATGACCATGTCATTACTATTTCTTTTTCTAAATCTTCCTTAAAAAGCATGGCAATTCTGTACAATAGTAACAGAAAATTCTCGATATTGATACAAAAAACTATATTTTGTGTCAGTTGCTAAATTGTTCTGTAGCGAAACTCTCCCGTTTTTGGAAAACACTTTTCAAATCGAACCTCACCGACGACTAAAAAATTGTTCCAAAAAACAAATGGGATTTTCTCTTTCATTTTTGTAAAGAACTTTTGGAAACTGAATCAGACTGACAGTTAAAAGCACGGTACGTATTGTGAGGAGGTTTCTATCTCTGGAAGCCCAACCACCGGGACTTGTATGTACAAGTCAGAATATAAAAAATAGGTAGGTATGTACCTACCTATGTTTTATATTCTGAAATATATGGTTTTGTGAATATTAAAATTAAATATATTCAAAATATTGATAGTAATACATAATGAGAATAGAGATAGTAATAACGTAATTATAGTAAACGCTAATAACTAATGAGGTATACCCAATATCGATATTTAAAACTGACTCCCAACATCATAATATCTAAATTACGTCAATAAATTCAAAAGTACCCATAGCACTTTTAGAAACACTTGGTATTGGTACTTAACCAAGTGTAAAAATAACATCTTAAGTGCGCAGTTGTTCAGTTAAGTAGCTATTACTGTAAAAGCAGTTAAAAGTCATCAGTTTAAAATCGGAACACGAGGTACACACCGGCGAGTTGTCTGCCGTTAAACATTTACTCGCAAGATAACGTCAGCTTTTTGTCCACTACTGCAACATTTTATAGCTTTTTTATTGTTCACTGATCTGATTGAGGCCACTGAACAAACTTAGCTACTGTTGTCAATGCCCAATTTTCCATCGCTAAATTTAATTGAGTATTACAAGAAAAGTTTCATCTAATTGCTTCTAAAATGTCTTACACAGATAGGTAAATTTGGTACTGACCTATAGTTTAAAGTAAATTAAGTAAGTTTTATTAAATTAGGAATGGTAGCGGTAAAAGTTGCATTGTATTCTTATTTTGTCATTTTATTTTTATTCATCCAGCCAACATAAAATAGTGAATTGACAATTTAAAGTATAATATGATACTTTTTTAATTCATAGAGTTTGTTCTTCAATGTAAAAAATAAATAAGGAAATGTAAAAAAAATAAAACAAACCGGAATACACTCCATATTCTGTTTTTTTTTTTTTTTTCAATATTGTTTTACTTTCGTTCTTTGACTGATAGTCAGTCACTGTTCATATCTATCTAGAAGTGAGTAAATATTCAATTATTTAAGAATCGTACTAAGCCAAACCAAGCAAAATGAAAACATCCGTCAAACTACATACGAGTACTATCTATGTAGTCTGTCAATAAATAATAACAAATAACCCAGAGGCAAAGACAAAATGTTTTATTGTTGTATTGTAAAATTCCTTCAGAGTCATTTTCCCTAAAGCTGTAACAACCAGTGTATCCAAACCCTTTTTGACTTGTTGGAGTACAAGAAGCTCATGGTTTTTTACCTGACCAAATTCCAGATTAAGCCTTTTCAACTTCATATAACAAAAATGCGGTTGCTTGTGACAATATGGGGTGAAGTCGACATTGTATTACATATTTTTACGTCGTCCATTCTAAGGATAAGAGTGGCCGACGGATAACAAACAACACAAAAGGCGAAATAATGAATAGTCCAGAAAAACGGCGCGGCTCTCGTTATGAGCTACATGCATAAATGATACGGCGAATCTGACAAATGGAATGGCAGAGTATAACAATGCTAGTGGCTCCAAGTGGCCGTTCAATTATGCAAATAGGCTGTGTGATGTTCGTCCGGCAATAATAAAACTGTTTAACAGCTGACAAGCGCCTGCTACCGCCGGTGAAACATTTTTGTATTCAGTCACCCGTCTAAGCAATAAAACAAAGGCAGGTACATCATCCATATGGCGGGATGTCTCCCGCTCATATTAAATTAGACCGCCCCTGGTCATCCACTTTATTTTTATTTGAATCCCATGAAAATATGAAACGTGTTTGCTCGTTCACGTTTCGGAATACGACTCCTACCGTTTTATTCGCAAGTCAATGTTTATGAATTTGTTAATAAACACTGCCGGCGCTATGGAGGTGCTTTTCCGATTTAGGCTTGGAAAAATACCCGACAAAAGTTTCATTCATTCTCGATGTCGCCCGTAACCGTTATCGCTAATTATCCAGAGTGGGTTATTCGACTGGAATAAAAAGTAATCCGATAGTAATTTGGATAAAAGAGTCTCTCTTTATGAGTTTGCAAGAGTAGATTGGTGTAGGTAGAATCGTCTTTAAGGGCGGTTATCATGCAAGGCACACATAAATGCGACGGCGGCGGGTCGTATGTCGCGCTACGAAATGTTATCAGGCCATTGTTTTGAGTAAATGCAACCTGTAGTACGGCGGTATTTAATACTCCATTAAACGCTTCTAAGTAACAAACGCGATCCAAAATTCTGTATGTATAATTAGTCATAAATCAACTGGTTATTAAATTGTAGGTAAAGTGATGAATATACATATAAATCCTGTATAATTTTTCGTCAGTAACTCCTCATTAAACTGATCCACTGTGGGTGCTTCATCACTCAGTCAAATTGCGTTTCGCTTAATTTTCTTTCCCCGGCAGGTGTGTTCGACAGAGCAATTATTTACACCGTCAGCCGTGACGTCACTGCCGCGTACCCCGCGCCTCTCACTCCGCCCCTTAGTGTGTTTCCTACGAGAATAAAACTTCGTATCGTTGTCTAGATAGTTTCAAACAGTTAGTTATTTCCTTTAAAGTTTTCCTATTTTGTTTTCTTTACAAATGCCTATCGGAACTTGATAAATTACGCTTTCGTCATTAGGTTTCAGTACTTCAGCTTTACATTGCCACAGTATTGTTTATCACCATCTATCTTTGTTCTATGTTATGTAACTAATTTTGGTGTCTTAACTTATAAATCCAGAACGTTCAAATCTGATATATTTACTTATTCGAGTACATAATAATTACAATCCAGGATGTCATTCAATTCTCGCTAAGAACAGGCGTTACATCTTGAGACACCGTGACGTATTTGCGAGCTAATTCCTACAACCCTTCTGCCTACTTCGCATTTGACTCAAGGTCCCTAAAATACTTGAATGTCAAAACCATTTGTTCCCCTCATGTTTAGAAATGTCAGTGCGACAGAAACGCCTATGGTGTAGTGTCTCTAATTTGACAGTGACATATACGATTAAATTAGAATGTCATGCTACGCAAGTAAAATAAATTCACGAGGATTGAGTGGCTTTCATTGTTGTTTTCGATATAAATGATCCTTTAAATACGCGGCGTTGTCGTTCTGGATTTTACAATGTTGTTGATAAAATATTTACTAGAATGGAGGCTTATAGAAGCTGTCGAATATCAATCTAAAAATTAGGATGTAATTGAATTCACACTTCTGTATTGAACTTATTAGTGTAGATGATCAACAAGTAGTGTATATATTTTTAAAGTCATACAGCTTAGTACATTTCTCTTCTGTCTCCTATTGTAGGGCACTCCTCCAGGCACTGTACTACGTTACGTTAATCTGTAAACGCACTATCATTAGTCTAATTTGTGGCAAAATCACAAGTAATATAACATCCTTATAGCACGTAAGATTTCGACTAGCAAAGCCTAGTATTACAAATCACTTACGATAATAAATTATTTGACCCAAATTGTCTGATTTTGGATAAATATTAATTAAGCTGACAACACAAGACGACATAGAGACAAGACCCATCGGAGCTTTTATTGAAATTTTAAATTATTTTTTGAGACAAAAGACACAGTTTAGTCCGTATTTAGATTAATTGGAACAATTACCTGGTACCTAAAATTGTGTAATCTATAAAATAACATGCTTTCAATGTATATAAATATTCCTAGACCTACTGCACTTACAAATCTATTGTAATATTAATTATATAACCAAAACCAATATTTGATAAACATGCAAACACCAACACCAAACACAACAATGAACCATGGCACATTGGCCTAGTAAAACATTATTATTATCAGTCAAAGTAGTCAATTATACCCGTATTATACCTCATAGGCTCTACTGACATTTGCACACGTGAACACTTGACATTTCACCAAACACACAATCAATACTTCCAAATAACCTTTTAGGTATAATACCATATCACGCAATCCTACATACTTTGTGTTTTTGTATGTGTCTGCCTAGGCTTGAATATAGGCAGACGTTATTATTAAACTATACAATACTTTGATGTGATTGTAGGTGAGAGCCCCCTATTAAAACATAAAAACATACTTTATTGGAAGCAAGCAACTTAAGAAGTATGTGTAATATTTTTTATGGGAATTTTTAGCCTCATAGCTTAGAAAGTCTCCGTTGTCAATTTGAGTTACATGGTAACTAGGAGTAGATCTGTATACCAAGAATAAATCCAAATTCCGCAAGTCATTCAGAATGCTAGAGAGAAAACAGAAGTCCCGTTTTCTTTTTATAGGTTTCATTCTCGCAGTGGGTGATCATAAACGTACAAGTTGGTAGTCTACTACACGCAGCAGCAGCAGACGACGTGTCGTCGCTTTCATGGAAATACATTGAAACCAGTAGTGTTGCTGCGACACGTCGTCCACTGCTGCCTCATGTTGTCCACTATTTCATGGAAATACATTGAAACCAGTAATGTCGCTACGACATGTCGTCCGCTGCTGCCACATGTCGTCCGCTACCAACTCGTACCTTAATCTTTACCTGAAAGATTTGCATATTGGGTCCACCACTCAAAGCTACAAATACGTTCGGTTTATAAATAACAGAAAAATATTGTTACATTCATATATCGTACAATAACTAAGGAGCATATTAAAGTAAGCATTATGTCGGATGTCAATGAACTTCCATAATTATGTGCATACTCATATCTGTAACGTGCACATGATTAAAGAGAATAATTGAGACATATGCCCATTATCTCATAGATTATAGCTCGATTACCGGACAATTACCTTTGAACAGAGCAGTTGTTATGCAGTCCTTTAATTTTCTTATTGCAGTTCGTTCATTAAGTGGAAATAAAAATGTTTTCAATTATTTACCAGCTTTCGTCGATATTTTTTTATTTATTTTTACCTAGCCCGCGTATTAGTCGGGTATCGCGGCTTTTGGTTATATCTCCGGTTCTAGTCAATCGATTGCTATCAAAGTTATATAAGATTTTAAGTCATCGCGAACAAGCAGACAAGAATTCCAAAAAATATTATTTAGTATGGTTTGTGTTACATAACCTAACTTTTTTTTTTTCATATATCTTACACGGCTACCTTACCACACCACAACACACTCGACTTCAAACGTAAGCTCAAATGCCTACTTGTAAAAATTGTTTTATTACATCAATTATACATAGAATAATTAACATGGTCGAACCTTCATTGGTCTTAAATTCTATATAATGAACTATTTCAGGTGACGTTTTCTTGACTATTGTAATAGTCCATTACACATTTTAGGAATTGGTCGGAATCTAAACAAGTATAATAATAAATACTACACAAATAAACATTCTTATATATTGTGATAAACTATTTTGATAAGGTACGTTAGTATCCAAATTATTAATTCATTGGTACATGTGAGAATTTCCAACATAACTTGTATTATTTGGATTAATAACGAGTAGCAAAAGGTCAACGTTTACATTTAACAGAAATATTCATTGCTTTAGTAATGGGTATTCGTATAATTTAAACGGCCTAAAATAACTTTACTTTTTAAAAACAAAACAATGTGAGCGGACTTGTTTAATCCATTCGGGTCCGCCAATCTCTGATCGTAATAAAATATTAACAAGGAACTTATTGACAGTAAAACCATATTTTTTTTGCTTTTATCTTCACATTAACTTTAGTCGATACTTATTGCTACCAGAATTTGTCTAAAAGTATACGAAATATACTCCCTAGATATTGTTAGTCAATATTACAAAAGTAATCATTGCAATGCCTCTCCAATAGTGCATTGAACAGTAGTCGAGCGTTGGCTCCAACGCAACCGTTTTATAATAAATTCTCCAGTTCCGCACCCAGTGGGATTAATCGTCTTACTTTTCTCTCTCGGCCGTAATCCTCACAGGGAATTGTGTGGCCAGGATCTACTTTAACCACTACCACTTCATCACACGCTAGCAACGATGCTGAACTGACAAAAGATTTAACACGTGAGACGTACCAGAGCTACCTAGATCTTGAACAGCTGATAACAGCGAAATCGACTCGAGTACGAAATGAAACTTTCGAATTCTAAAGTAATTTATTTAAAGCTCAGAATTCTTCTTTTCATGGTTGAATTAAAGTTTGATTATTTTTGCGTGATAAATTGACTCACTTCCAAGTAATACGAAATTTTAAATTTCGACGATTTTAAAAATCGAATTCCGCACAGAAATTATATCCAACTTCAAATTCCTGTTAACGCTCGCTAAATCTTTGCAAGGAAACAATTTAAGTTCTGGCCTGTAGTAAGAGCTCAGGTTTCAGAGCTGTAAGAATAGATAGTTGCGAAGTGTACTCTTAGGATTTAGTGCATCACTAGTTGCTAGCATAGTCGGTAACGCTTTAACTTATGAAATGGTCCCCTTGTACCGCACGTCTGTGTCTTTGTGGACTGAATGCGAATAATTGCTTTCGTTACTGTTGGAATATAGACAGTGTGGTTTTAACGTAATGGGACAGTTTGTGTTCTTAGTTAATGGCTATGTAGACTGACGTTCTTTGTTATGATAAAAATGTTTAACATCGTTAAGTTCACACGCGACCACATAAAAGTTTTTGTAATATATTATCAAAACAATAAAAGTACATGAATTATACTGGCAACAACAAAATGTTAGATGAAACTCCATTTATTTCGTACAGTGTCAGTGAACGCGGTCACAATATTAGGTTGTAGGCAGGTTTTCGCACCTGATGGGTTTACCGTTGGCAACTGGGTTTAGTTGTGTCACAATCGGAGGCCAGCGCCGCTGCAAAATTAACCACCGCGCCCGGTTCGCTCTAAATGTCACTCTTATTAACGTCTGACACGTCTGGATTACCTAGGATAAATTGTTTTAACATTTTGGAGCGGCCATTTCACTTCATGCTGACGTTTGTTATCTTTCTGAATTAAAACTCCACTCGTCGGACCTATTTCAATTGGACTTTCTAACGTACCTTTTTCAATTTGGTTTATCATGCTTAATTTGGACTCCTGTGTGAACCATGTCAAGTCAATTTAGCGTTTGATTGGTTGCAACAATCACTTACGACTGACAATGTCAACTCTGACGTACGAATGAAGTTTCACGGGAGGCTGAGCCTCAGTACGTCTGCTAATACCATTTTCCGTTTGGCTAATAAGTTTAGCATGCGCTATTACCAATCTAACGTCGAGCTTGGCGCCAACCGAGCGCCGCTGCAGCAATCAATTTGTTTCATGTTCGGACGTTTTGATTCTCTGAATTTCACTGGCACACGGCAGCGACTGTTTGCTCGTTGCGGCGTGTCTTCATTTGCAAGTTTATGTTGATTTATTTACATAGTCATGTAACGATGTCACCTTCCCGTCTAAGTAGTACGCTAAGCTTTAGTAAATTGTGAATAGATTTAACTTCAATTACTCAAACTCAATCTCTAAATTGTACTTTGCATAAAATAGTCTGATTGCTAAGCGTCTCACGGCAAATTTTCCATCTCCTAATTGTTATCGATACAAAATCGCAATATGTAAATGATGGGTCCGGGCTTTTAGCAGCAGTCCCGAGCCCTGAGGGCTGAAGGCCGCCAGTCTGCTACCACTCGAGCTCATTTAACATTCGGATCACGAACGCTTCGAACGATGTCTCTCATCTCAAGTCACTCGCACCGATTGCATTAATTTTACCATTTTATAAACGTTTTAATAGACAATCTGCAGATTTGGCTATTTCTAACTTTCGCACGATAAATCTATAACTCATTGCCGGCAAGAAATATTAAGTATTCACTCATAAAATGGCTGTAATAGTTCGTATTACAGTCAAATTGAATACTGTTGCCCTAAATTTGGTTTGTTTAAATTGAGGGCTCTCTTATTTTTTAAGGCGCAAACAAATCATAATTTATTCATTACGCCCAATTTTTTGCTAGTCTTGGTTGTAGAAAGAAAATCTCAGAAGAAGAATGCGGTTAGTCATTTTTCGCTAGTCGCCTTCGATATATCCTCGAGAGTATTCAAATCAATCTCTGAACATTTTCAATTTATTTCAGTGTCCTTATCTGTGACAGGCTCGGCGCTGAATTAATCTGAGCGGACTGGGCCCCCCTCGCACAGCGCGCTTCCCTCTCACCGGAAATTAAACGAATTAACGCCATCCAAATGTACATTTTTCACTTTGGGACTCGCGCATCCTATCGATGAATCTTCTGTCTTTTTCATTGGAAAGTAATCTTTGGATCTGTGCGTTTATCTGTCTTCGCTTAGATGGAACAATTGATACGTCACTGATGTACGTAGAATTGTAAATTGAATTCACGTTATTGATTCGTCTACGCTCCATTTATTGGAAAAGCGATTTGATTAAACGTGGTGACACTGTTATATCTTAACTAAGTTTGGTTTAAATACAATTTTATGCGTGCGTAGGGTTAATGCCTAAGGATACATGCTTAGCATACAAATAGGTAGGATCGGATCGATTGTCTCCGTGCTTAGAGAATGGAAGGTTTCTATTTCCCCGTCAGCAAGTTTCTATTGTTTCATAAAGGTCTGTGTAGTAACATAAAAGCCAGCAATGTGCGCGGTCAATCGCTCAAGCGGTTCAACCCTATGTATTCCGTAACTTAATGGCGTTGTAAAGCCGAGTGCACACCTGCCCCGCTTCGTACGATGCGATACTCACTAATTAATTCAGTACTGGCCATTACTACGAATACGATACCCGTTATTATTGCATTGCTCTAAAATTGTTCAATGTTATCTAATCTGAACTTAGGAACTCTAGATTACTGCACTTTAAGTAAAGTATTCAACTTTATTAGTAAAACGTTCGTCTTTGTAAAACGAAAAATCTGTATCTAAAATCAATATCTTTGGTTTAACCTACATATTACGTATTTGTTTATCTGAAATTATCTGAAAGAAATTCTACATACAATGACATTAATAACTGTAATTAGATACCTATCATCATTATTAGATTTATAGCTTTTAACAATTATTGTGTAGATAAATGGCATAGATCGAAATGAGTGTTGACATAAAAAGGGCCGCTTATATATAATTTAAACTGGGAGCTTTACCGTTCATCCCCTTAACGAGCTCGCACTGCCCAATAAATTGCCTCAAACTATGTACATTTTGATTAATAAAACTGATTATGTTTATCACAAGGTTTAATATTAAAATTCACTGGCTTATTACCCAATATATTCAAAATGCATCCGTTATGCCTGCGTTACGTTCTCTTTCTTCTTTTCTTTGTAAAAATGTTTTCAAAAATATTGTTTTTATCTGAATTTGCCCCTCAGATAAAGCACAGTAAAACATCTTAATTGTTATCGTCGGCTGGAAGCAGCTGCCCTGCTAACTAACCGTGATTGCCCCTCCCCGCGCCCAACATCTCCGCGCCCCGCACCCTGGCGTGTATCATTTTTTCAACCCTCTCTGGAGGACCGGCTCAACGTCGTCTTGAGATTGCTATACTTAGCATTAAATTGTGAGGCTCTTAAAAGGCATTTCGCCTGGATTACGCCGAACGCGGCGTCTTTTTTTCATTGCGCTCGTCTAGATTGCGCCCGCTTAGCTGCTTTGTAAATACCTTAAAGGTATCGGTTGGCATAAACTGGCCCCGGATCCGCGCTGACGTTAATGAGCCGTCCCTTTCGCTATCTCGGAGACGTACGGTTATAACGGTTGAAATTCGCGATACTTAGGAATTATCTCGACTGGGCCTTTTTTTCGCTTGCAATTTTTGCAAACTCCCATTTAGGGAAATCAGTTCTGTAATGGGGTAGCCGGTTTCATATTCGACAACATAATGCCCTCTCATCAAGTAAATTATGACTTTAATCTCATACAAAGTTCCGCTGAGAATTTACCCGACTTTCCTTTTAAACTTCTCCCTCTCTGGCATTCAGCGCTCGGTGATTTATGAAAACTAGAAAATTCTGAAGTGTATAAAGTATTTTTCATTGCTTCAACTAACTGTGTTGTCCTAGGTAAAACAGTTTCAATATTTAAAATTTATAATTTGACTTGTATTTTTGATGTAAACGGATTAAGGGTAGCTGCATTTTATACCCGATGAAAAATTTTAAAATAACAAAAATGAATCGGTGCTAAAAGTAGATTACTTTACGCAAACAAAAATTTTGCCAGATTTTATAATAAAAATGTAAGAGTTTTTTTATATAATTTCAGTAATCGTACCAGATCGCGGAGGCCTGTCTATAACTTTGTATCCTATTTCTTTGGTACAAAACTTTAGATTTATTTACTCCTCCGATACTGTCTTTTTGGAAAGATAAAAGAAGTAAATTTTATATATAGGTCATTCCCGTATAGGTAAGTAATCTTGCGTCAGCAGCGTTATCGGGTTCCAATCGGCCAAAGACAGATAGCACGGTCGACACGCGAACGGCGATTGATTAGCCAGACCCGCACTACCCTGACGGGTTAATAAAGCCTACTGCTACCCGCTGATTGCCTTGTAAGCTACCCATTCTGCTTTCCACCCGAACTCCATGAATCGATTACTTTATGCAATCCATCATATTACCGAGAAATTGGGAGCTTCGGAGAAACGGAATTAAAGTCCGAACACGAGTTTCCAAATTGAATATTCGCATGAGGATTCGGAGTTATGCATGAGTTTTCTCACTGGTAAGGCAAAAGAATTATAAAAGAGCAAGAAAAGTTATCATCATCTTTGGTAGTAAATATACGAAGTATGTGCATATTTTTACATGTATTTCTTTTCGTAAGATGTTTAGAAATATTTATACTCTCTAAGTCTACAAATAGGTTGAATTGAAAATGTTCTATGTTATAGGCAGTGCCTTTATCATATCTACGAGTATAAACATAATACGTACAAGTGATTTAATACATTAATGATTATTACCCACAATAAACTAACAGAATAAAAATAGTTTCATTGACTTATTTATTTTGCACCTATTTCTACTGACAATGTACACGTACATAACTATTCTAAGGCCAGTAATTAAGCCATTTTAAAATAAAACTAATTTATACAATATTTACTAAACTATTGTATTATTTTTGCAACTCCTAAATCTGCATGTTAGTTTGTCGCTCCATCTTCAAGTTAGCATTGTTTGAATAAGTTTCCCTCACGTCCATCGACTTAGAGTAATTGACCAAAACTTTAGTGTATAATGTTTATATAAAAGACTGAGTAGTAATAACAAACAAATATCCGTTTGAGATTAACAATCAACTTTCACGGCTGTCGCATTTATTGGAATTAGGTAGGGTGAAAACAACAGTTCTGTTTTAGCGTACAAAACTTTATTCCTGTTGCGGTGTAAATTAATCAAAGTGTATACTATTGTATAGTAGGTGATTATAAAACGGGTGGGTGACAGAGGGCGGCGGAGACGCAGAGGGGGTGGTAAACCTCGTCCGGCACAAGTTTGGGCAACAATTCTGGTCCGCGGATCGGATTAGGCTGGGGGCTGCTCGCGGTCACTAGCAGGTCTCATGAACATGGTATACGTTTCACAAAGTTCTTCCCGCCAGTGGAATTAGAAAGTCACTCACCAACAACAAATCTGGATTTACTTGGTGTTCTGTAAATGACATTTCTAAACTCCGGCCTTACTGAGTGCGGTTGGTCCACACAAGCTACGCGCATTAACCGGAAGGCGGAATGGGCTGCTACATATATTGCGTGAGATTATGCAGCAAAAAACGTACGTTAAAGCAACCCTTTTTTTGGGGGCGAGCCGATTTGACGTGAAGTTTCTTCCGCTGAGCTGCCGCGCGGCCTTGCGAGCGACGCGGGCTCGCAGCCTAATTGTTTGACGAAAATAAATGATTCCCAAAATAAAAATAAACGAGAGTTTCGCGTTTCGAATTAATTTTTAACGTTACGTTGCCTTTCACATTTACGTCCCAGTCTAGATTAATCAAGAACTCAATGACAGAAATAAAACCGTTTCATTTCTTATCAACATTAACTAAAAAAATCTATGGAATTTAATTTTCTATGGGGCTCTACGTACGTGGAGTATTCAGGCCGCATTAACATTTGATTGCCTAATTCCAAAATGAAATTAAAATAACTTTTTAATTGCTTTATAGGGCTAAATAAATATTTATTCCCTTTCAGTATATGATAAAAATGACTAGAAACATTCCAGCAATTAATAGAATGATTACCTGTGGGAATGAATAGATAGAGGATACAAAAAATAATTACCTTGTGTAAACACTAAACTCATTTTAAACCGTGATTGTAAGCACGCACGCTAACGTCCCCTACCTAATATGGGTCAGAGGCTTTCTACGATTAATATTTACGTTAGTGAGTTGGCATAATTCTATCTTGTTAGTCATTTAATCGCTTCGACTTCACCGATCCTTGGGAAAAATATATTAAAACCATTAATTATAGCCGCCACAAGGGTGTTCACTAGAACATTAACGAATGTAAAATTGCTTTTATAGACATGATTATTCAGTTTTAAATAAGGAAAATTTTATAAATGGATATGAAATATAAAAATATACCTAAGTATGAAATGTTTTCAGCTTTTTGCGACTAATGCTATTTTATATCTATCTTTATGACATGACAAACACATCTACAAAAAGAAATAAGGTCATTTCGAACTGAATAAAGTTATTAAAAAAGGCTTAGAAGATTGTAAACTAAACTATACGTAAAATTTAGAGCTTGTAAAACATGACTCATGCTGATTCAGTTATAATTTCAATCAAAACCACATTCGAATATTTTGTAATGGATGACTTGTAATTATAGTGTGAAGGAGTATTCACGTAGTATAAAGGTTATAATTCTGATTTCGGGTTAACCAACAATCAGGAGTTGCTAACGCAATATTTATTTAAGTAAGTTGCCATCAAGCAGAACGTGAGCCTTGTATAGTCACGCGAGGTTAATCTGTCTTCATTTCCTATCTATCAGAATACCGTCCGACCCGTGGTTGGAACGAAGTGTTGTAAAGCATTACTCGCTATCAGGCGACTCGGTTCTTGAAAAATGATATTCTACCACACCTTGGCGTTGTCTCCTCGCAATATTTCAATGTTTGCTTTGTATTTATAAAGGTTACTAGACTTGCGTGTCTACGATTTGCCTACCTTCTTTCACTAATGTACTTTTCTTTTGATTTCAGGTACGTATCGTGATAGATAAACGTAAAGTAAGTAACGCCTTCATTAGCTAGAGACGTCCACTGCGTGCGTCATTGTTACACGGTTTTATACAAAATTTGACTCAGGATATATGTACAGGGAAAGTGAAATTATGTTTGGAAAAAATTTACGTGTTTGAATTAAAATTTTGCGGCTGTTTGATGTGTTTGTCAAACAATTTGTGCGCATGACGTGTCGAGAAAATTATTGGAGGTACTTCACATTTTTTGCTAAATGCTTGTATAAATACCTAGCCCAAAGTACTTGAAACACCCTAGCTGACCAAGGGCCAACTACGGCTTAGAGGCGGCATAGTAGCGCCATGAGGTCCCTACCCTAGAAATGATTAGAGTGCATCGCGACGCCATGTCGCACATGCTGGTACCTGTTACCCCTACGCTTGCGCTTGGGAAACCAAGCCGACCGCTGCCTGCTCTCCACTGTGCCTTATGCTAGCAACTCAACAAATCCCCTCCGGCCCTGGCTGGAATTGACCGTAGGCGGCAGCATCTCCACTACGAGAGAGAGACACTGCCATCTCCGTTGCCTAGAGTGCACCGCGTGGAGGTTCCCTACTCTCACATAGTCAAGTCACCTAGTTAAGTTTATATCTTCAAATCAATACCCCCTCATTGAATAGAGTATCTATTATTAAAGAAATCGTATAATACGTATCTCGTTATATCCGAGAAGTGTTTTCCGATTGCAGTTCTAGATTGTTTAAAAGAAATCTCTTACAGTGTTGAGAGCTCCCATTAAATCACTTTATTCTTTTTCAATCGAAATAAAGTCAGTGTTTCACAAATTTGTTAAGCATGTTTTGATGTACGTATTTTAAAATATCTTATGAAGGTATTAAATGATACAATACAGTCAGTAACAATATAAATCAATACAGTCAATAACAATACAGTCAAGGGCCCTTCAAGTAAGTCTGTAGTTGAGAGATAATGTAAACTTTAATCATACCTATAGGTATATATGTATCAGGTACACTAAAATACATAGAGATTGGACACTTGTCAATCAAGATAACTTCTAGTCTTCCAGCATAAAGCGATTTTAAAGGTCTATTGAGACTAGCACAATTGAGCTTCTAATCTGACGTATATGATCGGTCCTACGTGCCTTTTGATATAAAAATTGAAAGTGCACTTTAATACACTCTTCTGATTTTATGTTGCAGAAGCTCAATATAAATTCTAAAGTAGCTGCCTATTTTACCAAGCTTCATACTCATATTATTATGTCAAGGTACTTGTATATATACGAAACTACCCAATGATTTTAACATACAAAGTAGGTAACTAAAAAGCTCAAATATATATATATATATACTACAGTTTTCTCCACGACATCATATTATCAATTCTTGAACGTAGGAACCCACGAAGTTATGCACTGATTTATTGGCTGCATACTGTAGAAAACTTCAAGATATTATTTAGACGCCATAAATTCTGTTAAGATTTATAAAATTTTGAAGAGCAAAGCATTTCTCCGTATCATACTTATCTAAGTTTTGAGTATATAATGCCGAAGCGATTGAATATGATACCGGACGATATTTCACTTAAAGATATGCGAGATGGTTGTAAAATCCGAGATTCTACGTGCAAGCGGCCATTTATATCTTATTTCGTCCATTCTATTTTACGTTCGAACGTTTTACGTTCACACAGATGGATGTATTGGTAATGCAAATTTACGATATTTTCCGGTAAATCAAATCAGTTTAAATGAAGGAAAGAGTGAGCATAACTCGAAATAAATCCGTTGTTTGGACGTCTTTTAGTCTCAATGTGACATATTTATGGCGCAATGTGATGAACGTACGTGGAGTGCCTACGTGAATTCGTGCATAAATCATATCACCGGAATTAAGTACGCCGGAAGAGTAAACCGAAAAACAAATCATTTTGTAGGCACCAACGATCACAAAAATACAATAAATAGAAAAATATTAAGCGTTAAAATGAAAACTGACAACAACAATGAAACGTGGCTTTCCATAAATAACGGTGCAGGCTTTCGTTACGGATGTGGGTAGATTTTGAGAGTTTATATAGCCGCCGAAGCGTGGCCGGTAAACAACAAGAGAAATTTGAATTATGAGATTTAACATTGAAATTGCGCGCTTCTGTTTTATTGTATAAAGATTTTGCTGTGGGAATTATTAAGAAGGGTCCTGCGGGCGTTACGCCGATACCAATATATTGACCGAGGAGAATTAGTATGCCCACCGCGCTCTTGTTTTTGGTCGGTAAATTTTTGCAAAAAGGGAAATAATGATATCATAAGTCAAGGGGAGATAAGCCTTAGCGTGCCGTATTGTTTATCACCCAATTGAGATTTTTTCGCTTTACAATGAGGGTTGATGATATCATTAAATTCACTTCGTTAAAATGTTTATATCTAACATTTTTTTTTTCTTGTTGAGTTTGTACACTATGTTTTTGTTTCTTGCCGCATTTTGGCTTATCGATGTTAAGCTGACACAAAACGTGTAATCGCCAAGCTCACTTACTAAACGCCTGACACTTTGTACAAAGATGGCAATGGCTTTATGAATTTTTAGCACGTAATCGGTTTACCTTGAGTTCAGCAGACAATGAGGGTTCATAGAGTATGCGTGCAACCGGATGCGAGTCGCGTGGAGAGACCGGTCCTTCATACATAGTTGAGTGGAACATCCTCACTTCGAATTTAAAATTCACCCCGTAACGACGGGAAAATGAGTCTCGCTGTTCCGGCGTGATCATCGTTGTGATACTATAAACCTAACAACATCGGAGAGGTACTTGTGCCCTACTCTATTTAGTGCTAGTATTCTGTTGGAACGGTTACCGTGTAATGACAAGTTACGGCAGCTTAACTTAACAATTTTACGTTGTATACCTATTATACCTAAAATATTAGTGTAAAAATATTCAAGTATTTATAATGTCTGATAAATATTTTCTAAATAAATAATCGAATATTTTTATAACATAGTACTCGTATAAGAGATTCGTGCAACAAATTTATGAACATTGCATTTTAAGTATTAGATTTTTTTTTTTTTTATGCCACTTAGTTGGCAGACAAGCACACGGCCCACCTGATGGGAAGCGGTCACCGTGGCCTATGGACGCATGCAACACCAGGGGCGTCACACTCGCGCTTATTATATTATGTATCGCCAAAAAGTAGTCATAATGTAAAAGTAAAAAAAACATTAGTCGCATTCACAGTTAGCAGTTGGCTGTGACAGGTATTATTACGTTCTTTTTGTTACCGATATATTCGCCACTATTCTGTTTAAAAACCGATATGTTTACAATACTTTATCAGGCCCACGTCTGTTAAAAATATAGGTAGTTTATCATATAACATGTCAGATTGCTGCTTTGTCATAAAGTAAAATACAAACACCAGCAAAATAACTGACTCTATCGAATACCTCAGCTCGCCGCAAGGGAATATACGCAAGAAGATACTTCAATTTCCAAACAGCATTGTATTAAAAAGTCCATGAAAATGTATAAGGAGCGAATGAGCTCACAAAATGATATAATCCGATAATCCGTTTGAAAATCGATTGCATTTCAACAAAAGAAATATCGAAATGGATGGATTAAAAAAGTTGTAAAACTACACGAAACGATTACGGGCGATCGTTTCCATCGTCATAAGGCCGTACACGGGGGCGATCGGCCCGAGATAGTCGCAACATAATATTACCTCTATACCCCTATCCGGCTCTTATCTTTTGTGCGGTGAGCGCTGCATTTGATCCAATTTGCCAATACAATCGGATCCCGGGTATTGCAATGGCATTATCTCCGACAGTCGTGGGCCGCGCGGTCTCTAATGCGATCTACACTAAGAACTTTCGTTTGTTGCGACCGCCTACCACCACTTATCTACGAGGAGAACGCCCACCTCCCCACAGACCGACAATTAGTTACATATACTGAAATCTTGGTCTATGAAATATTCTGTTTATATGCACGTTTGAGTTCGCGCGAGAATATCTTCGAATGGAAAACGCTTTTCTTTTATTGAATTTCTAACTATGCAAATATTTTTTATTACTAAACTTACTCCACATCACTAAGATTCATAACAATGGTGCTGCTTTTACCAAAGACACGTATTCATATATATACCTATTTGTATGAATAATAAAATTGTGGTTTAATTTTTAATATGTATTTAAATTGTACCACAATACAGGTAATCACATAAGTAGACATGTACTGCAGTTCTTCATAATACGTCATAAATAAAATATTACATTACAAATCCCAACAAAAAACCCAACATAAACCCTATTATTCCATACAAAAGTTCCAACGCTAAAAAATGTAAATCTTGTGCCGGTCGAATACACGCATAATAATTTGAAATCCAATCGTCGAGCCCGCCGCGGTGCCCAGGGAAATCCGCCAAGGTGAGAGGGCGCCGGACACTGGAAAATCTTCCCCTCTTCCCTCCCTGATAAGATTGTCCAGTGCAACTCCCAAAACGCAGAGGGATTGAAAACTTCTACCGAAACGAAACCGAACATTGTATCCTGAGGGATCAATACATTCGGAAATATAATATCTGGATAGTTCGCGCTCGACTTGAGAGCTTGACTTTTTGCAATATTTTTTTCTGCCATATTAGTTTAGTACACGTCTTAACCCTCTGCGCCGAGTTGTTTGAAATAAATTCTGAATATTCCTACTCTTTTTGTTCAGGTATAAGAAAAAAATTTGCGTGGATTACGATTATCGTGGTTTATATCTGTACCAAATTTCATCTAAATCAGTTCACTGGTTTAGGTGTAAAAGCATAACAGATAGAGTTTCTTTCACATTTATAAGATTATAAATCTTTAATTTAGTATTTAAAAAATTTTGAATATGCCAAAATACTCGTACTTTGAAAAACTCCGTAAAGCTTAAAAAAAGGGTAAGGACACACTTAGTTAATTTATTGATACATTTGAACACTTTCAGTACATTGTACGACGCTGTTATGTCGTCGCACTGTCACCGTATACCTCTGAGACGTAAATAAGTGGGTTTGTGAATTTTTCCTGGTAAAGTTGAGCGGTTGTTTACACTGAAAGCGGAGTCGTTTACTTTGGGGGCCAGGGACGGGGTTCACTAACGTAATTAGCGCAGTTTGTTGGCGTCTGTACCGGCGTCAACTAACTTAATCTTAAGAAAAATATATGGAAACAATCAGAACTTATTAGTGCTGCGCGCGTACTGAAAAGGGGGTGAGAGTGTTCAAATTGAAAGCAAATCGAATTTCAATTGTCTTTGTAGTCGTCCCAACTTCTTTCAATTGTTTCACAAAGTTCTTTATATTCAAGTCTGAGAGGTTCAAGTACTTATCTGCGACATACAAAAATAGTTTCTTATTCTTCAATTAACGATGACATTAAAGTATAGTTTAAATATCTCCATAGAATAATTGCTTTGCTTTTGTTGCTTTATTAGTTGTCTTTTCTAAGAATGATATTATATATTTTGTTACGATAAAAGCATAACCGTACAATTAGTTTTCCGTTACTACAGGAAACCGAAATATCAAAGCACGTTGCATTACGCACAAATGGATACAGAACCACATCGATAACATTCGGCAAGTTTATTTCTACGCTAGAGAGAGACATTCGATTATACCCTTGAACGTTTCTAATTTCCTGGTACTCGAATGTGGTTAGCGCAATTTCCGATACTGTATGTATAAGGTACCTGGGGACAAACGGGTTTCGCTACTGGGACCATTATCGTTAAATCAAATAAAGAGTCTTTTCAAATTATACGATTGAAATGAACTGTCTTTGAGTGCGTATTTAAGTTTGTCATAAAACGTTTTAGTAAAGACTGCGGCTATGATTACAGTATTTGAATAAACGTTCTTGGATTAAAATAATAATCTTTTTAAATTGTTACGTGCATGGGATATACTTTCACAATATCAATTACTGTAGGTATGTACCTAGATTATTTTCCGAACTCAACTTATATACGCAACTTTAACATGTTTATTAAATCTATTATTTTAGTAATATAAAAATATTAAAATTCAACAATGAAAAGAAAGTTTAGTTACAGTTACCAATGTTTATTTCTTCTATTGGTAATAAACTAAGGTCTTCAGATTGTATGATATCTACTGTATAACATCATCCCTCTACGGAAGGCTTAACTACGGGTGTAGGGCAAAGCCCGTCTCATGAGGTGCTTGTTGGCATGTCTCCTTCACCAAGCGTTTGACGACAGCGACGAATCTGATCAGCTAAGGCATGCTCTTGAATTCACTCCGTCGCCTACTGTGAGACTAGGTCTTGTCAAATAACTGTTACTATCAACCATGAAGCGTAGGATGGCCGGCAGCGATAAATCAACTCCAAATATTGAACGAAGGACACAATGTATACTGTTTCTAGTACTGGCAGAGTGTCCAAGTGAATGATCGTTGTTGTATATGTTGCCGATAAGTTAGTATACAAGTAAGGAATTCTCTACCGTTTTAAGAAGATACTAGATGATACCCACGATTCTGATCCCATTCCCGCGACTCATGGGCATCCATTCCTAGGGCGAATAGTATCCTATGTATTATATATCCCTGTACGTCAGTCAGGTTCGTTCAGCCATTAAAGCGGGATTGAATGACATATTAGTAGAATGTAGGATAAGATTTTACTGTTTTGCTGTACCATACTAGAAAGAAAGAAAGAAAGAAAGAAAGAAAGAAAGAAAGAAAGAAAGAAAAAAGTTTTATTTGAGTTATCTGCACAATGTGAAATAATACAGCAATACAATACTCATGTTTTCTCTCTGCAATAACCTTCATTTAGTGCACCGATGTGTTTCAAACCTAATTCAAATCTATAATTTTATGTCCCTTCTATTTATACGTCCATTTGTTACTGATTAGAGCTTTCTCTGGTGATTAAATTAAAGATATTTAGATTAAATTACTTTTCTAAGTGTAATATGGTTCAGGTAAAATTAATTAGGTACTCTAATTCTACGGAAAAACAATCATTTTTCGTGACAAATGCGTTTATTGAATAAAAATTGCTTATTCATTTTATTAAGACGACAATCGCGAAATAACTGGCAAAGCAAAAAGTCTCAATACTTACATACCGACGGTCTCGACTCCCAGGATATTGACATTACCAAAAAATAAGAGAAAAAGATAAATATTTGACAGTTCGCAAAAGGGAAATTTTCTTCAGTGAATGACTGACAAATACATAGTGAGGTTTTTATCGAATTTCGCCTCCAAATCTCAAATGTAGTTATTTTATATCGACATATACATTATATCTACAGAACCTTTATCAAACAATCCTCTATTTCACACATAAACTCAGGCCGTAAAACAAAGTTGAAATGAACCTGAAATTTCTAGACTACTAAATATTTATAGTGACGGCACGTTATAGGTACCATAGTACCTACCTATCTTCAATTTCGCCTAGTTTCAATTACGAGCAGTTTCGTGGTAATTACAATACGAACTAAATTTGAGCCTCCTTATATAAATTATAATTGAAACCGTTCAAGATGTTAAACTACAACAAAAACTAAGTTACTTCCAAGGTAATGATATACATACCAACTTGTATAAGTTTTGTGTCAATACAGTCGATAGTGTTTACGAGTTCAATGTTATTATGTTCGTATAATTAAACAAACAATGAAGTGTTAGTAGTAAAAGGATTTTTCTTTTCGAGTAGGTACTTTTAGGTCTGTGGAATAAGTTTGATTTTCGTTTGTCCCTGATTTCTTGGTTTCGATTCTCAGGTTCAAAAGTGTTATTAATTTCCTAATGGCAAAAAAAAGATGTACACGTGGCTAGTAAACGGTATCATGCTCGCTGCCAATTAGTTAGTGTACCATAAAATATTGATGATAATACAAATCAATTAGCCTGTAAATGAAATAAATATCAGCCTGATAATTTATATTTTGTTTGCCAGCTGATAAGCTTTAATGCGTTCAAATACCTAGAATTGTTTCTCTATTGTTATGAGTTATTTAACAGCGTTTAATAATAACTTAACAATAGATGGTTAAAAGAACAGCGATAACTTTTCTGCTCCCAATAAATACAATATTTCCTTGTTTCTTAAGAATTCAGACTTAGAGAACTTAGATAAGACCTTTTCCAGACAGTTAGCATGAGTTATTGTAACGCAACTTTAACTTCTGAAGCTATTACTTTGATTCTCTCAAATCTTATTACTCGCAAGTCTCAACTACCCCACATACTCTCTTTTTTACCTTTAATTCCAAAATTTACGTTTTATAGAATAACCTCACCCTCAATTACGTGAGATCAAAAGATATTGCGGGAAAAAAATGTGTTTAAAATTCACCCCTGCCTACCTCTTCGGGCATATAACGGCAAGAGTTTATACTCTTACTTATGTACGAGTATATGCATGTCTTAAGAAATCCGCAACCGAAGTTTTTAATTCAGTCGACTCAATCGACGGTGGCACTCGGCGTATTCGTCGTCATTTATCATTAGCTTCATTTATTTTTGTGTCTCGAGGAGATATGATTTATCACACCAAGGCTACGAGCGTAGGTCTGTTTTTGCTGCGCCCGCGAAGATATTAATCGCTATCGTGCGCGTGCCACCAGTCGTTTGTTTTCGTTACACTGGCATAAGCCATTAATTATCAATGAACGTCCGGCCGTACTATGATGAAGGTACCGTTATGTCCCAAGCTTTTCCAGGTGACAGCAGTCCCGCTATCAACCCTTTTTAAGCCTCTGCATTTAACGCCGAGTGTCTGATGTCATAAAAGTGTCCGAACCTGGAACGTGCCGCGGACGTTAAATTCGTGATTAAATTGTTCCGAACGACCCGCTTTCCACCGTAATAAAAAAATAAAGATCATCTTCTCCCGTATTATAAAATGAGGCTTTATTTTCAATGAATATATTAGGCAAATTTCTTAGAAAATTTAATTCACGAATATTTTTTTTTATTATCTGCTATTTGGGTTGTTCTAATATTTGTTTTACATTTTTCGGCAGTGGTTCTAGCTGATAAAAGTCGGTCAAGATATTATAAGACCGCTTAATTTATAATATAGCTGACTAATTTCTTTTCCAAGAATATTAATTTGTTATATAAATTTGTTGCGTAAACCGATACCGCAAAGTTTAGTACCTAAGAATTTAATGTTAATTCAAAGCCAAGTAAGTACAAATCGAAAACTCATAAATTTATCGAAACTGCCTATTAAGGACGAATATTCCTCTTACAGTCATATGAGTTCTATGTTTACTGAAACAACTGTGATTTCTTTTTAAAATTCTTAGTATGAGGTATGGGGTGACCCAAAGTTTGTGCATTTATTATTGAAGTACATACAAAGTCCGGTGTGTACAGAAGTTATTTCCGTACCTCTTACTTCAATAATACACAGTTGTATGTGGTAGACTCAAAAGCATCATAGCCTTTACTTTGGCTTCCTATCGCATTCTCCTCCTATCGCAAATCCTATCGCAAAAACAAACAACCGATGCAAATAATATGCACAAAATATTGCATTGCAATGTTTGTCAGATCACCACAGCTAAGTAGGTATAAACTTGAAGTTATACTAAACATTTTAGACCCAAGATAACAATCTTTTTAAACGGCCAAACACACTAAAACTTTGTAGCATAAAAAATACTAGTAGTACAAAATAGGTATCACTTGCCGAAAATGGTTTTCTAATTTCTCTTCGACCAGTGCTGCCATCTGGCATGGAGCGGCGTGTGCCATGACATATTGATAGATGGCGCCAGTCACACGCCTGATTGATCGTTGACGTCTCTGCGAGCCCAAAATTCCTATCATGGCTCTTTTGCATACAAACAGAAAATTAATAACTGAAAAATAAAGACACTCATGACATTGATACGAATATTAATTATTTAAAATGAATATTTTCAGTGCAAGCTGTTTTAGAGTAATCAGTACAATATTAAGTACAGACTTTATTCATTGCGTGGAATATATTAATTGTATTTGTGTTTAGTTAGTAAATATTACAAAGTTTATTCATTACGTAGAACAGCAAGTTGTCCTTAATAATATAAGTAGAATATCTCCTAAAACAAATTCAATTAGGAATTGTACGCGTATAAATCTCAAACCACTAAACTTATTATACATAGACAGTAATAACTAAACTCAACTTCTAAGTTATTCCTCGAAATCAAACCTTCCAATCCACTTTAAATCAAACTCATGACATTAACGGGCATGAGGTACACCCAATCGATGGGATTGTAATTGTAAAGTTTGTTTCTAATTGAAGATTCCCGGGTCGCGAGGGTCGACGCCACGTGAACGCAATTCCGGCGATTAATGATGCGAGCTAATCCAACTAAGCAGAGATGGAAGGCATCATGGGACTCGTCAGCACGTCCGTCCTACTATTTGATCTCGAATAGTTGGAAATGCCGGAATTATATTGAGGCTTATTGCCAATCTTTCTGAGTCGGATAAATTGTGCACGTTTTTCAGTACTAGGGATGACAGCTTTCGAATTGTACTAAAGAATTATTTGTTAAGTTTTGGCGTTATGTAAAACCACGTGAAAGCGTAATAATATTTCAATATTTGACAGTTGAAGTTTGTTTTTGTGCGATGTTCGAATTTTGAAGTTGAATGTAGAATTTTGGTATTTTATGAACGAATTATGAGATTAAAACTCGAAAGTGATACGAATGTTGTCACCCGAGTTGTCGTAGTATCACAGAGGACACGCCGCTTCATTAGCCCAACCGTATTATCTCAAGCCTTAATGATTTCACGCTTCCCTACAACATTTCGACAACTTTGATGGCGGGTGGATCCTGTAATCATAACGTGAGTTACGATTAAACTTTCGGTTTTATCTTTCTCGCTTGTTGATTAACCGCGTAGAATTACCGCTCGAGTGTGTATCTCTAATCGATCAGTGCTTAAAGTCTTTGAAAATTAAGTTACAACTTTGATCATAGGAACATGGCTGCGTCTTTACTGTTAGTATATACTATTTAAGATTATGTAGAAGGTATGAACATATTTGCACTGTTACTGGTTGTCAGAAACAAAGTAATAATAGTTCTATTGTTGATGCTCTGTAACTTTGAGGTTCATATTTTAAATTAAGTTTTCAAGAGGATAAATTAGGTTCCAGACTTATTCCTGAAATACAAACTGTAATGTGCTACTCTAGTCTAGAATAGTATAGATTATGAACAGAAGATTATAGAAGGTTGTATTCAACCTTTGTTGAAAACTTCATCTAGATCCGTTCAGCAGTTCTAGCGTAATTAAATAAAAAAATATCCATTCCCACTCTCATTTGTAACACTCATTTGTAACACTAGTAAGCTTAAGTACTTGTTTAGATATTTGTAATTTTCATCTTGTTTCAAGTTACAAAAAATCAACATAATCATAAACACTTCACATGTTGTCAAAATTATTCACAAATTCTAAGAATTGTACACAAAATGAACGTGAACGTGTCACTTTGAGCGTGTACATTTGAGGATGAGAAATTAGCCGGTATTTACAAATTTTAACATTATATATTCACTTCGTATGTACACATTACGGCGCGGGCTAATCCAAGTGTAACGTATTCATTCAGACGATGTGCGTACGAAACTCAGAAACCGAAATAGCTAGGTAAATTTCGTAAGAACAAAAGCAAATTAGCCTTTATACCGTACCAGTAAAACGTGGGAAGAACGAACGCCGCGCCAGGTGATACACCAACATATTACTTTATTTGCTTACTCAAATTTAGATACTATAATCTCCGTTCAGCGAATGATGTACCGCGCGCTTAGACGAGACACTTTATCGTATAAACCTTTATTTTATTCGTCCATCGTCAAATATTAAGTCCTTTTTTCGATTACCAAGTACGTTGAGTTCGCAGAATGCCTTGTGTAATAATGTCTGCACAGCGGTGGAATGGAAGCGATGAACTGAATTGTTGGAATTTTTAATTTTATTTTCCTTTTTATTTTATTGACTTACAAGTATCTAAGGTTGGATAGAAAAAATATTCAACTGCCGAATACTTTCATTATGTAATTTTCAAATCTGGAATTTATTCATTTTAAAAATTGTGAATTAAGTTTGAATGTAACTTATCTGGAATTCAAGCAGTCCATCTACATAGTACTCAGTAGTCATTATATTTATTTTTTTGTAAATATATATAAGTGGTTCAAGTTATTACTTTTGGCGTCATTGGCATTAATTTATCTGAGAATAATTAATTGATATACCTTTATAAAAGATACATATATAATAGATATAATATTTGGAAATAAATTTGGACATGATACAAAATTGGTATGTAATGATTTCAATATAGGTATTTTTATTCTGGCAATTTGCTACTAAACAAAGTGTTATTAAGTAGCCTTTTTAGTTTATTCATGTTCGATTCGATCGTCATTATCGTTTTAAACGAGATTTCTTTTAACAGCATTCTACTAGATACTATTCTCTGTATTTCATTACATTGCTTAGAGAATCCGCCTACTCACAAGTGTTATAACCTTAATTCAGAAAAGTAATAGCAACATTACCTTCCACAAAACTGAAGTACTAAATGATATTTCACCGAAATCACTTACAGCTTACACGTCTACGAAGTGCTACGTATGTAGAACCAGCTACGAAGCGTAGCCGCACTGCGTTACCTACGCGCGTTCATATAAATCTCACTAGAGGATTACGAGGATTCGCTTACAAGTTCTTGGTTCCTTCCAAGTTATTAATGCTGAGTGCACCAAAAGTATCAATACGGCCAAGTTTTGGATGATAAACTGTTTATCGCTGCTTTAGAGTTCCTAAATATGTATGGAGCCGAATTTCTTGTTTTGAAACTTATTGTTTTATGGTATTAGCGACTCGGGAGATACCCTGCGCATATATTATGTCGTACGGACATCTTGATACTAAATTTAAAAGTATCTGTTTTCATAAAGTAATGTATTTTCTTATTTATGTGGAATGTTGTAACGCAATACATTGTAAAACCCAGTAGCAAAATTAAAAAAAAAGATATTTGGCTGTAAAATTTACTTAAGAGTTAGTGAGTGTGTACGTATGTAATGTGTATGAGAGAGGGTGAGTATGTATGTGTTTACAAAATACAAACTAAAATTATTTTATTATTATAATAAAATATATCTAAATGATTTCGATTCTCAAATAAGATAATTCAAATTAAAAACACAACTTGGCGTTGACAATCTAGCTTCTTAATTATTTATATCCACCGTTTTGCTTCAACGTTAATGGACGTAATGGACTTAACTGTCAGGTACACCTTTAACCGCATTCGGTTAACGAGTACGACCTGTCTGATGTCGGTTTTTAATGTCGCATTTTTATTTATTTTGTTGTGATTTGTTTACAGTGTTGCCACTTGAAAGCAAATTGTATATGACCGTGGTGTTACTGTCTGTGATATATTATTATTAATTTACAAAATATATCTAAGTATGTTTATCTGTATTCGAGAACCGATATGACATTTTTATGTTTGGTTTGGATCTAAATTGAGTAGTGTAGTATGTTCTAGGATATTTATTTATTTATCTATCATTATTATTTCTGTTCTGTTTAGTGTAAGTGGTAACAATTTTTCTGAGATAAACATTTTAATTGATAGATTCATCATCATCATCATCAAAAATTGTACGAACATAACATCCCATATACCTGTATTTGCAATTATAAGAATAAATAAATTAATAAATAAATAAAATTTTATTATTAGAACCAAATCAAAATTCATATAGGACTGGAACGCACGATAATTACTTTACCTGGACAGATTAACAAATTAAACTATCTATAACCATCCTTTTTAACCGAGCTTAGTAGGTGGTAGATTCATGCATCTCGCAGCGAGTTATCGCCAGATCGACCAAAGCACTTTCGGTCGCACATTAGATTTGTTAGAGCGATGGAAGGCTTACTTTTTTCCACTCTTCATTTCCGCACTGCCAGTAGCAAAGTGTAGATAACAACTCGGAAGTTACAAGCATGTTATTATAACCGCTTACCACTGGGTGGGTTGGTTAGACCTAATAAAAAATGTTTCAAAATAAAAATGAGTGACATCAACAGTTCACACATCGTTGAAATGGAACAATAAAGACATACTGTTATCTTTTATGCAGGGTTTATGTTTCAGTATAACGCTGTTTTATTTTAAAAAATCATAATAAAACAATTCTTGGGAATGAGGCAGGAATTACGAATATATGGCCATGTACTCGTATTTTTTTTATTTTGTCTATAAATATTACTACATCTTACTTGCTGAATAGCTTAGGTGATGATCTCTAGTCCTTAGTCTAGATACTTTTTTTTTCTAAATTGATATTTTTATTTTGGTGTTTTCTCGATAATATGCTATTCTATGTTATCTTTATCATAACAATAAATAAAATAATAAGGAGCCTCTCAGTCTATCTTGACAGGGTTGGGATAAGTGGGCAGACTGTAGTAGTCAAAATGCATCCCCCCTCTGGCCGAATGTTACACCCCACGCTTATCTTGCCGCCTCTTTCATTCTCTAGGGGAAGCGTGATGTAACTTAATATAATAAAGTAATAAATAAATATTTTAGATCATTTTTTAAAAGAATTATAATTATAACGTTTTAACTGAAATGTTGAATACAGTAACGTCAAGTAGCAAGTCAAACTTTTGTCATGTAAATAACCCGCCACGGGTCATGTCCGGCGCAAAGGAGCCCAGAACACTGTCCGCATTTCCTCGTTGGATCGCAATGGCTAGCCTTTGCACCAGGTACCAATATTATACGCACGGCATACGTATACCAATATTGTTTTACGTTTTTCTTCCTAATCGTATTGAAATTGCAGATTTTGAAAATGCGACATTACTGAACACGCTCTCGGTTTGATTGAGTTACAAACATTCATCCACCCATCCAAACTTTCCAGTTTATAATAGTAAGATTTAAATTCAAAACATTAATTAAGACTTTCCCAATGAAAGGGATTTGTGGGTCATCGTTCATGCAAAGTATCCCGTACGCAACGAGTAAGAAACAGGATTTCCATTTGGATTATAACACTACAGCCCTAGGTTGGGTCAAAGCGGATAACTTCCCTTAATCCTGGGTCCCGACGTAATAGCCGGTATTTAAACACCGATAAACCGGGACATAAGGCCTGAATGAACTGAGACATTCCAACTTAATATTGCATTCAAAATACAAAGGTAAAATTATACATACGTACGTAAGCCGCAGGTGTTGCGGATACATATTATATATTTATATTATATGTGTACATGTTTATAACAATTTGTATTATAATGTATTATTTTCGACAAAGGTAATATTTAATTTACAACTTTTTAATTTTTTTAAATTTTTATTTTATTAATTACCAACATTATGCCTGTAGTCTGTCCAGATTTTTTTTACTCCATTATCAATTTAGTGATGTTCCCGGTTGAATCCAACGCTCTTTACTTAGAACTTAGGGTTCACTTACTCCTCCCCCATTTAGTTTAAATCATATGGTTTTTATAGGAGGGACTGCCGTCTGTCCTTCAAAACCTAAGAGGGAATCCTGACCCAAAGCCCTGTCCATGAATCAGCAAGTGTACCGGCTTACGAGTGACGTTGACTTGGACCCCAGACATCTTAATAGGACCCTATATTGTTATTGCATATTATTTTCTTAAAACTAATTAAATTTATTGATATTAATCTTGAATTATAATATACAAATAATGCATCCATCTTGAGCATTTACTTTTTCCAATCTAAATTACTTACCTAGTTAGCATATTAATTACTTTATAATTTAATCAGGTTCATGTATGTACAGTTAACTAAAGTGACATTTGTACTCAAGACTGTGACAGTTGCTGAGTAATGATATGCAATTTAGAATGACAGTACAATCCTATGTTCTTGCCACATGCCATGTTCCTCCTATATGACATCATGTTTCTCATTCTCCATCGTACAATTCTATTTTTGAAATAAGATAAAACCTTTGTACGGTATAAAATTATACTTGGTGACTAAGCCAAACGTAATAGATTCTCGTAAATATTAAATCGAATTACGTTGTAACTCATGCTACTAATTATACATAATTAGTGTATTTACAAAATACACCTACCTTTCTTACTTATATTCCTAACCAGAATAATATCACAGAACAGATAATATAATATACTGCCGGACCCGGGATCCAATTTTAGAACAGGCACCCAACAGGCGCACTCGCTATCAATTTCAGTAATTGATTAATAATTTAATCCAAAGCTAGTCCGTGCATATATTTTCTATCTAAATGAAAGGAAAAAAAAACAATTGAACTAGTGCTTTTCAATATAATAGCGCACCAACGAACACACCATGGACTATGCATTTTGTAACATGGTCCCTAAAATCCCTGTAAGGCATAAGTTTCAAGAAATTTGTGCTTACATTTTGTTGTGTTAAACTTACTTAGTATACAGAATGTTAATGTACATTTTAATAATTAATACGTTATTAGTACTTTGGAAAGGTCAGGATGTCCATCCGCCTGACTCAGCGTATTACCTAACCCGCCCTCATTATAGCCCCAATATTATAGGGTACCTGCGTTATAAGATAATTATTTGCTCTTAATCTTCACAAATACTTGGTGGTTTATATTAATCGCAACACCAACACAATTTTGGTTAGCAAAATAATTCAATACCTTTACATTAATACCGAGTATTATACTCGGTATTAACATTCTGGTGAGCCAAATGCCGAAAATTTGGTAGTCCAAAATATTTAGACCAATACGAGTTACGATTTAATATTAAAGATATCTAGTATGTTGAATGTAACAAAATGAGGATTGGCTCTGTGTGTCGTGCATTGTACATGAGGTACTATTGAAGTTCCAGATCAGGAAAATCTGAATTAAAGCTATGACGAGTCAGAAAAAGTGGCTAAATTGACGGCATCGCGTTAAATCGAAAAAAAAAGTTGTTTAATTATTAGTGTCATCGCACCTCTGACTTCCCGTTCGGAGATACACATTAGATACCACAAAATTTGTTCATAAATCTTAGTTAACTTAACCACGACAAAACTAACATTCACAAAGCAGTTTAAGAGACCTCGTTATGTTACTACATAGTGGTATTGTTCTCCAAATTCTACACTCACATTAGACGCAAATTTCGTCTTGATTTACGATTAGCCCTCTCGGAAGGAGCATCTAACAGTGAGACTATTTATTGCTTGCGTTTGTCTAACACTCAGCCGCGCGGGTGGACGGTGACGCGTATTCTGAGTGCCTCCGATTTGTTTATGCTAAACAACCTGCAACCAAACTAGAACGGCGTACACTCAAAAATGATTTGCATATTTAAATAAAGAAGCGACACGACAACTTGCGCTAATCCTCCAGCCGCCATAAACTTGTTAATTCTGATTAGCCACAGCCCGCTGTCATTATTTTTGTAGATAAATCACTGCGACCGAGGCGTGTCCCTTATTAATAACTCGGCGCTGGGCGAAAGAGTTAACGGCGTTTCGACACGATTGTTACTAAACCGACGGAATTTTAATTCGTCTCAGAGTTTATTAAGTGCGTAAAGTTTTAGCAGGCCCCGACGCGAGTGGTAAATTAAGTGAATTTGCTCGTAGGCTCAAGGGGAGTCATGCTCTAGTCGCGGCCCGCACTCAATCTGATCACTGCCCTATTAACAATTTTAATTGAACTCTGCCATTTTACCGTTCTGTACCAATCACTTATTGCATGCATTTCCTTGTTACAGGTAAGACACAAACTCCAATGACATCGCTAATAACACAATTTACATCCACCATAAAGACTATTTTGTATTCTGAGATATAGAGGTCCTGCATAAAAAGGTAGGTAGTAAAATGAAGTGAAATGAGTGAGACCCGTAAAACTCTTTTCATACAATATTCAATAGAAGATATTTTATTATACTGAGATTTCCACAATTTACCGATAAATTCGTGCTATATCTCCTGTTTTATATCCTTGTGCAGGGCAAATTTGTTTCTTTTTCACGTGATATAGTTATAAATCTAGCGGTATGCGTACGCTTCTTTGGTTACGAATCTATTTTATGACCGCGCACGCCGAAGGTTAACCAATAAAACCTTTTAACAGCCGTAACTATTTCGTTATAAGTTCCGAGTACGCAATAAAAACGGTGAAACAGAAATAAATCTGGGGGCACAATGGTTGGCAGGACGCGGCGAGGAGGGCGCGAGGCAGCGCGGGCGCGTCTCACTCCGTAAGAAATCAATCACGATCCGCTCGCTTTAATCGCTCCAATTTAAGTTTTTCCTTTCTTGATAGAACAAATTGATGGAAATAGTTGAACGTTAAATATTGCGATTCGTCGAGCTCCAGTGTACAAACTTCCTCTTACGCGCGTTTACGGTGGGCCAATAAATCTCAGCCGCTTTGTGCCGTCTCCCTCAACATCTTCAGCTATAAACGGCACGTGCGCTGTTATCTGTATTTTTGTAACGACCTGCAAGTGAAAAAATGTTGTTAACGTTGCCATGTTGTTGTTCCGCTATTGTTTCACGGCAGCAGGTATTGTTTAGTATCGAGCCGAGATATTTTGGCTCGCCTCCACAGAACTTTGCGAGTCATCGTTTTTATTCCAGTGTTCAGCCTCAGTGCTTGTCTCAGCTTTGTAAACGCTCCCCTGAACTAGAAATACGTTTTCGTGTACTACTTCGGAAAGAGGCGAGCTTGACTGCTTAAGCTAACCCAAAGATAAATTATTCCAGAACATTTCTCATTACGATCCTTTCTTTTCTCCGTTGACAAAGCGTCAGTGAATCCCTGCGACGTATGAGCGTCCTTATCCACCAAGTAAAATGAGGTCTGGTTGCGCGCAGTTACTAAGTAACTCTCGAAATGTTTGTGTGTAATGAATGTTATACTTATAGTTAGGTACGTTGTGGCTACATTGTCGTTGTGTATACGACTTAAGTATGAATCACAGCTGATAAGCCTGGCGCGCAGATTTGCAGGATCGCACGACCGCGCGCTCGCTGCCAAGTTTGTTGTGCCACGCCTACACATTTGCATCATACAACGTACATACCACATTGCACATACCTGATTGTTTAACACATTTTATTGTTTAATATTTATTTATACTAATATATAGTGTGTAGTTTATTATAATGTTAATTTAATGTTTAATGCATTATACTATCATTACACTGAAAAAGTTGACGCAATCCTTTTACATTGAATGGTGGCATGATTATTATAAAATTTACGTAGCAAAATATAAGATTCAATAGCTAAGATGTACTTACTGATAAATTATATCGCTCGTTACGAGCTTAAACGACCACAGCCCACTCCCATTCAATGTCCAATAATTCACTCAAAGTATTTCACTGTGGTAAAAACCAAAGGAACACTCCATGTTCCCCATTTTAATTGTTTACGTTATTGTTCACTTGTATAGCGTATTTAAAAAAGCCTTCCATAGAACATGCGATCACATCTTCATCACGTTACACCTGAACAAATCCATCTCACAGCATTAGCTCTGCTGCATACCTACATGTGAAATCAAATAGCAGTAAGTAGCTGATAAGGAAAAGTATCGACAATATGAATAAGTGGGGGAGCCGAGTAAACAGAAATGTAAGGACAAAACATCACGAAACAGATATCATTAAATGAAAAATTATTTAAATCTCCAAGAAAATTTTACTATAATTCAAAAAAAAAGTTTTATTTTAATATTCTTCGTGTAACCTGTGAAAAGATTTTGTGAGGGTGGACTCGTTTTTGTGTAGAGGAACTTGTTTGCAAATATTTTTCAAAAGTTGCTTAATTTCAAAAAGAAAATTCTCTGGTAGCGAGCGAGAAGCGGTTTAAGTTTTCGTTCACATCGGCCCGTAGACGGCCGCGCAGAGTAAACACCTCGCAAGTTGCCCTTTCGCGAGTTGTAAGAAATTGATTTTTAAACTGTGCACAAGTTAGGACGGAAAAAAGCGCGAAACATGATAAAAAAACTATTCTAACACGAAACTTTGGAATGAAATTAGTTTTAAGCGACAAGTTCATTCCAGTTTTTTTACCGGTGAGCCGGTTCTGCAATTGCTCGGAGATTCCCGTGGAAAGTTTCGCAGTGCAGATTTTGATTACACACGCTCCTTCAAGAAGTTTCCTGCCGGATAGGAATATTAAATCTTATTTAAGTTAGACATCCGCGGCGGTTCACGTTGTTATTTCGAATAAGGTGCTTTATAAACTCTGAGTGCGCGGGTGAACTCGCCGAGAACATTTTAACCTTTCTGTTGGATTCATCTTAACAGAATGTCGCTTTTCTTATTCTGCCGCCTTCACAATACTTAATTCACTCCGTGCGGTACCCAACATCGGGTTTCATTCTCTAATGGTTTTATGTTTTACCTCGGTTCTATATCTACTGTGGGCCGATATTAATACAAATGTTCTCATCTCAGTTATGTTTATATCTAGCTGTAACAATCACTTTTGATTTTAGGTAGGTAGGTACAACCTTTTAGAGGGACTCTCCACGCTCTGTCGAGATGAAATAGAGTACCGCACAATCTACCGTACAATTTTAGGAACGCTTAAATTTTAATTGTGTAGTAAAAGTACGGTTATATAATAATTACGGTGAACAATACGGTGCGGCGAGGCGCGTTCGACCCGCTCCTGCCGAGTTCGCGTTACATGGTGCATTTGCCTAATTACAGTTCAGTTCACTGGTGTGACAATTCGTGATTACTGAAACGGTTATTTCAGGAGGCATCCACTCTATTCGGATTAAGTTTTAGAGAAAAGCTCAGACTTCAACGGCTATTACACCCTGACCTTTCTTATTTAATAAAATATAGAAAGTTTAACCTCGTCCACGGCCGTAATACAATATGCAGCCGACAAAAAACTTAAGTGAGTCTGGCTATCATGTCAGTACCGTACCATCCATCCGTCTGTAGACTTTTTTTTTCGATCCTTCCAGAGCTCTTACTTACTAATCTCATATTTCTAAAAGTTGTGTTTAACGAGTTATGAAGTTAATATAAGTCAGTCCTATGGTTGGTAAGGAAAAGAAAGTCGAAAAATAGAGTTTGCGTAGAGGGCGGGAAAATGAGAGGCGGCGCCACACCGTCGGCGGAGCTTCTTCCGTGCGCTACAACTATTTTGTTGTTAGCGTAAGTTAACGTGTAGCTTTGGTTGCGTTTCACAGTGTGAAGTGACGCACATCACTCTAGATTTCAGGGTACACTAATCAGGGTGCCACATTTTTATAAGATCCCGTTTAGATAGACCAGACCACCTGACATTGATGTAGCTTTAAAATGTTCGCGATTATCGAATAAATTCAGAAATAAATTTTTGCTACCTTTTTATGTGGTTAGTACACATAATGTACCAAGTTGGAATTTGAACTTATTATTGTACAATTTTTTGCATAAATTTGACTGAACTATCCAGAATACCCCTCAAAAATTGGGATTTTCATTGAAAATGAGTGACTGAGACGATTAAAACGTTCCTAGAGAGAAAATTTGAATCGAAATACTGTTACAGAGCCACCGTAAACATCGAAAAGGGCCCTTCTCTGACATTTTAATTTTATTAAACATCTCCCAGTGCCCGAGATAAAGTAGATTTCTTTCGCTGCCAAGTAAGAATTTCGACTCGTATAATAATTTAGATTACGTAGCAAGCAGTGAGCGTTCATTATCGTTCTTTTGTACCTGATTTCGTGGAGATCTCATTCGGATAGAGCGCCAGTCCGCGGCGCGGGCCTTCTCTCGAAATGGAAAGTGCGAAAATGAAATTATAAAGCCCTGCGATAAAAATAAATTAAATCGGATTTCGCATTTGCCAGTAGCCAGGGTGAGCAGCGTTTTGTAGTCTGTGGATTCCTTTCTCTTTTTAAATATTTGTTTTAACAGTTGATTTGTGGCGTAATGAAAAAATTCTCACTTGGCAATTTTTTTCTTTTCGTTCTTTGTAATATTTGAATAACTTTTATTTGGGTATCTTTTGAGTTGAAACAAAATTCGTCGCTTTTGGTTTCGATATTCAGATAAAAGCATACATGAATCTTAAAGGCATTAGTAGTACTTGAAGTTCTCTTAGAGCGGTGGCGCGCTGCGGCAAATCACTCTGCATTCTCACCAACGATTATTCAAATTAGGTAACGGCACGACAAAGACGAATGGTACTAATATCGTTCGCTTCGCGATCGCCAGGCGCGATAATACGCGCGCTACGTGCCCTACACACGCGCAACAGATTTCGTCCAACGATAAACACCGATTGATCCCCGCGATACGCTTTTTGCGTAAATATCCAAGCAAGTTTTATGCAGCCCGTGAAAGCTTTGTGTTCGCTATGTCGGCCTACATTCAGTTCTGACAGCTTTCATTGTAATACATGTGACGACACGGGAAAATCTAAATAACTTGATTGATTGTTCCTATAACACTTACTAAGATATAATTTAAGTATTCAAAAGTAATATGTAAGCATAGAAAAAAAATTAACTCAATAATACATAATACATACTTATTTATTCTGTCAAAGATAGCTTTCACAAAATAAATAAGCACCGCAAATACTGAAAACTGTAGCTTCGAAGTGTTTTAAATAATGCTTTATTTTGTTATAATGCTCCCAAAAGTGTAATTTAGTACCGATTTTCCATCCTAAATACGTAATTTACTCGCCTTTTTTCCTTACATTATTCGTTAATTCAGAGTAAAACAATGTAATTATATTTTTATTGCTCATTCTATGTCCAGTAAATCGGGGTTTGAAATCCCGGAGGTCGTTTTAAGTGAACCGACCCTACTTAATAGTCGTTCTCTAGGCGTGGGGTCAGCGACGCGTCACTAGCTACTTTTGTTTATACTTTGCGTCCCCAGTGTTATGTAATCATTAGTGTAATTGTTGGGATTAAGTTTTCTCTCATGTAGAGCCTTTTGCGATTAAGCTCGGATCTCGTCGAGTGTAGTGCCTAAGTCCTGCTTCAATTTGCGACAGCGGATAATAGTGAAGTAAATGGTATACTTACTTCATACTTACTAGTATACCATTTGTGTTACAATAAATACATAAATTTTTGTACGCTGACGCTTAAATATACGGCGACTAGACCGGGCAATAACTGTACCTAATTCGTGGAAAACTATATGATGCTATTTGTAAATTTAGATGAAAAGAGTAGGTACAGGTATTTATTTGATTCGTTTTGTAGCAAATCATGCATATAGTCGTAATGAAAATGAATAACAAACACGCTCTTGCACTTGTTGTAATTGATTCGTTCTCAGTAAGTAGGTTTTTCTGTTCACGGATGTAAAAAATAACTGAGAGCGAGAGATATTTTCCGTATGCTTTTAAAGAATTCGTATTCTGAAAGTAAACTTGTAGAAGTAGGAGTAATACCTAAGATAAAAGTGCATTACTAAATTGCTTTTACACTCCGTTAGCGGACGGCGAGGAGTGACGTTTGCAAGTATTTTCATTCAAAGAAATGACACCTTACATGTTATGTATTAAATTAGAAAATATATGCTGTTATGGTTTTGTATAAACGTACAGAATTATATTTAAATAAAACCATACATAACAATACTATCGTAAATGTCAAAACATTATTTAAATCTTGACAGTGATTTGGATAACATTCATTCTAAAATTAAACATAAAAGGGCTGTACTACAATATACTGACAGATTTCACTTTTTAGCAGCCATGGAGATCCTCTGACCAAAACTGTTAAAAAATCAAAAACATTGAGATTAGAGGAAATAATAAAATAAATCTCGAATTTTACTCTGTCATGCATCAAGCAGTATACAGCTTAAATTTTTACCGCTACAATTCCGCTTAGCCAAGACCTTAATTCCAAATATAGCTCAGGGAGAATAGCGCTGCACGGCTAAGAAAACATGTTCTCTTTAATCTAGTCACAAAAGAGTCACCTGATTCAGCGCGCCCATGAGTACTCTTCCCACACAAACGTGGAGGAATGAAGCGAAAGAGCGGGCACTCCAAATTACTTCCTAATGAAAAGAGGCTAGGAGTGGGGCAGAGGAGTTCGTCACGTGGCCGCTAACGAACGCTGTGGGCTCTTGACTCGGCTCGAGGGCTCACAGACGTGAGGTACAGCCATGCTGGGCTTATTAGTGTGTACTATTATGACATAAGTTCGGAATAGACGCAAATAGTAGCTTACTAGACTATTTGTTTCATCATCAATAAATTATATTATTATTGATTTCTTTTCTATGAGGGTGATTTAAAACGGGCCGTAAAAGAAATGATGTTAAATTTTCATAAATGTAATTTCTGTGATCAAACTTTCATATCTTTAAAATTAATAAGTAGATAATATATAGGTAGGTATTACATATATTTCACGGTAAAATTTTCGTAGTGAAATAGTGTTGCCCTCGATGACTTTGAAACTCATTAATGAATACAGTTTTATGTTACAAACCTAATCATTATAACCTGAAAGATATTCTTACACTCAGATTAAACAATTTAGGTATCAATTTATATTATAAAATCAGTGTAGCAATCATTAATAGTATTTTTTGCGTAAACTGAAACATGAACCGCCAGTATCAAATACAACTGTTATTCTCTCATTTAGTTATGCAGTAATTGGTTTTGTTTTCAGTTCAATTATTATTTATACACATCGCAAAATAAAACAAAGCTAAAACTATTCTCATGGTAAAAAAAATGTCCAAATAACAGTACAAAATGAAATATACCTTAATGCATTTCCAATTTGAAGTGAAATTTAAATGCAAATAGTATTGAAACTTTAAGCAACTTTCAGAATAAAATACTTAAGTTTTTCAATAATGCGTAATAAAATCCAATGTACAATTTTATGTTCTGTTTGCACTATAGCCAAATATTGTTTTATACAGTGATCAAGATAATTGGCTCTTACAATCAATTCACAATTTTTCACATTTTAGCTTGACGAAATTATTTTTTATAATAACATGGAATCAAACCGATTGAAACACGTGGTGTCACGTCACAAAAATGTCCCATCTCCTTTTCTCTTAGTTTTTCATTTTCCTCCCCTGATCTCTGACCTATTTCTCTTCTCCTCTACATGTAGCCACGCATAAATAACGGCTCTAGTATTGCAAGCCAAATTCCACCATCCTGTTTATCATATCGCAACCAACACACAAACATTAATTAAAGACAATAGCAATTGAACGCGATACATTCACAGATAACCACACGCCACATCCAACAGATGGCGTTGTCCACTCGTAATGATTCGAAAATCGTTCCAACTGCATAACTGGTGAGATCAAACATTTTTATTTGTTTGCCCATTCAACCGCACGACTGAAACTAATGAAGAGAAGTTTCGATTAAATTAATACCGGTTTTATTTTCCGTTTTTACCCTTACCGACAGACGTGAGAGGTTTTTTTCGTTGCGAGCGCCCGCTCAACGTTTCATAACTATAATTGATAAAATACGCTTCATTAGTTCCGATTTGTTGTTTTTCGTTTGTTCTTTTTTTATTTGAATTTCATACCGGGATCGGATTAGTACCTGTTTGCTTTGGACCAATACTGTATGCTCTTTGTTCATTCAGTTAAGTTTGTGTATTTATATAAGTTTGCGTGATCTTTAAGCTACCCGAGTAAGTGGGTATTTGTGCTACTGCAGTCTTTGTGGGAATGTGTATAACCTGTTGCGAAGAACTGGTCGGGGACGGTTTTACTTAGCATACTCGTAGAGTGAAGATTTTGTTACAAAGAGTTTGTTGTTTAGTTTCATCTACAAATAGTAACCATAATTCGAGAAATATGTGACTTAGGGATTATTTTCTATATCTGCAGAGATTGTATCTACTGGCAGTACCACTTATATGTTTATAGATTTTCTTTCCAATTAAATGATAGTGATTTTCGATATTCGACCGTAAGAAAATTTTGTTGTTTCTTTGCCTTATCTCACTTCCTTTAACAAAGAGGAACAAATAAGAAAATAATAACGTTGATTCAATATTTCATTTTAAACTTTACTTATATTTATTTTGATGTAGTTTTATTTTTTTATTTTTCAAGTTGTTTTTTCCAGTTAATCGTTTCAAATGATTTAACAATGACTAGTTTATGTAACATTTATTTGAATAACTTGTGTAACATATTTCCGATAAAATGTCTTGGTAGCCTGACAAAAATTAGTAACCGGTTAGTACAGTGTAATGCTTAATACTGTAAATAATTAAAAGAGAAATACAGAAAGTCTACTGTTATATAACTGTTATGAAAATAAAAGTGAGTCCAGTACCGTGAAACGGGTAAAAATGTGAATATGCAATACCAATTTATCATTCAAACGTTCTAAATAACAGTTTACAATATAGTGCGGTCCATAAAAGTGACGGTGAATACAAAATCAACGTCATATTGTGATCATAAACACTTTTTGCTGTACAAATTAACAAATCAAACAAGCTACACGTTGAGTCAATAATTGCATTATTTACTTTACTGCAGGTAATAATGTTTGCAATTTATTATAATGTAGCTAACGACTGCTTTACAAACTATGTTTTTTACTAATTGAAATATTATTATTAGTTAAATGGTTTGTATTGTTATACGTTTATTCGTACAATAATAGAAATATTGTACCGGTTGAATTGTTCCAAAATATTCCTCGTTTGTTCTGTGGGACTTGATGAGTGTCTATTGTGGTGGTGGTGTACTCACAGATTTTTTCACCGATTGAAATGTACCAGTTTATAGGGAGTACCTTAGATACATAGTAATTACATTATTTCCACATACAGCACAGGTAAAGATTTGCTTCTTGCCTGCGTCCCTGTGCCCACTTTTTACACTCCTTTAGGTAGGTAGGACGGTAGGTTAGCTATAAACGAAGTATTATAGGAAAAAAAATAGGAGAGGAGAGAATACTAGATTTTGTACGGATAATTACTAATAATTAGTAAACATAGATTGTGGCTATCAGTCGTACTGGTAAGAGTAAACCACACCGCCTAGATAAAAACACTAAAATCAATTACACACAGTTAAATTGGAGCAACCAATTGAAGTTTTAATGAAAAACCGATACAGACATGCAACTACAATAATATTGCACAACGAACCAACTAAAAGATTCAATAAAGTTATTTAATTTCAAGGTGAAAAAGTTTAATAACCAGCAACCGATATTTCGTTCCACTTTAAGTTTCTGAGTACGGTAGCACGGTTAACAAGGTAGTGTGCAAGACGGCTGTTTCAACTGCAGTTAAACCGATGGAATTATCTGTTACACTACATTACACTGATATCGTTTAAACTAACGATGCTAATATTAATATCGTTAATATTCTGTATGTGTTGGATATAGTTGTACCAGTACTTTGTAGTACACGGATCAACTGGTATGAATTTGATGTTAAATTCATGATACGATTTAGGAGTATAAAAACGTTTGTGTACATCTTGTTTTTTAAATATTTACACAACACTATGTTTCAATTAATTCTCAAAATTTGATCCTCACGATGATTCTTTTGCAATTAGCGTTTTACGACCTATTAAATAGTTCCTAAAGTATGTATATTTACGAGTTTCCATATCTTCTTTTTTATAGACATGTATGTGTGTATGTACATAATCTTGTTAAGAAATCTAGTAAAATATTAATTCGCCTCCGACTCTAGCTATTCAATTTTCGGGATGTGATAGAAAGACAAAAATAACTTACGCGCCAAATGTAATGGCCATTTCGCGTCGAGTCGTCCAAAATTGTCTCGTTTCAATTCTCTTAATAAGGTTAACGAGGATCTCTTAAAGAAGGTCCAATATCTACATTTTCCTACGCATCACTTAACCGAACATTATCACGCACGGCCTGATTTTCAATTAAAACCGTAACGGCTACTTCAGACCCAAGAAGGCATTAAAGGGATATCTAAAGAAAATCAAATCTCACTACGGTAGGTAATCGCGGGGTAAAATCAACCACGGTTATAAATCTCATTAGGATACCGTCTTACTCGCCGTCCTCGATTTCGTTCCCCACGTTTTCAAATGATTCGGTCGTATAGTGATAGTCCCGGATTTAAAGTTACCATTTTAAAGATCGGTTTCTGGTATTGAGTAGCAGCAGTGTGGAATTATGTCCAGTAAATGGAAATAGAGTCGTACCCTATTACTTGCTGGGGTTAATACAGCTGGCGGATGTATATTTAATGGATCTTTACTTACAAAAATTATGAGATGGGCACTTATTGTATATTTCAAAAAATAGATTTTAAAAGATGTTGTGGTAAAAACTGCATTGCAAAGTGAATGGGTGTTACAGTTTTCTTGATAAAAAAATTATTGGAAACACAGTGAATATTTGAAGTTATTCGTCATAACAGTCTTCTAGGAACAGTAAATTCTAAATCGAAGAAACGTTACGACACAACAGTAATACCAGTTGGAAGTAAGACACGTAATAGCGCACGTATCTTTTGTTCGAGGCAATTTGAAAGAGCGCGGATAGCGACAGATCGATTGGATCTGGTTTGAACACTACGAATCGAACAGTCGTTAATGAAACTTCGGCCGCGCAATTAGGTAACCGTCTTGGTTTTATTAAATTTAATCAAGAACTTGTGTAATATTACACAGATTGGCCCAATCGAGCCGTATACAAGTTTCGATAACACCGTAGTTAGAAACTAATTTGGGAAATAAGCGTAGTTATCTCGGTTTCTACTCGATCGCCTTATAAAAAGGGGATCAATGTTCTTTAACAAGATTAGTAGATAAGGCGGTTATGGCGCCAAGGGGGACTGTTCTTTCTGTGCAAATATAAACGAGTTTGTAGACGGTTCAGTAGCTCCGTTACTGCGTGATCATGTTCATGGGATGCTCGTCAAATGTTCCTATTAATTTGTGCTTACATTCTTTCGTTGTCTATATATTTTACTAGTTTCAATCTGGAATTTGTAGTATATAGTACTACAAATTGTATTCAGGGCAATGACAAATCTTACATTTGATTTAATTATTTTTTGCAGATTAGTCTAAAAAAATATATCGTAATTACCTTTCACTAAGTAGAACGAGAACAAAAGCCTGAATACTAAGCTCAGATTTATAGATTTAAGAAGATACCTACAATACAAAAAAAAATATAAAAAAGGAAAAGTAAAAAAAAACTACATCAAACTTGTAAACTTCCAAATTTATCATATAAGATCTAGAAGCATCTGTGAAACCATAATCCACAGCCAAATAGTTTCATACCTAACTATTACCAACTAATACAATTTTCCAACTCATGTTTTTAAACTAAACATTCAACAGTCAGTTTTTCCGTTATCTAAAATACCCGAACCAACTTACCGACGACTAAAACACTCCGCTCTGTAAACAAACAGACTTAGCCCACATATTAGGCTGTATTCACAAGTGGGTTAAACCGTCCATGCAATGTCGTACGCGGTGTTATCGTGGCGATAAGCGGACGGAAGAGGTGGCGGGCGGCGCCTGCGGCTATCTGCCGCCGCCTCGCCTACGTATTGCTTTCACACTGCCTTACCTCACACTTGATTTTCGGTGTTCCGTGTCAGGGTTTTGATTAGTAACAGTGTCATGCGAATATTAGAAATGTTATATTACAGCAGCAAAATGTTTGCTCGAGAAATTTATACCTTTGTTTTTGCAAGTTTCCCTCGGCCGTGGGGCGTAGTTACTGTTATCTATCGGTTTGGTCGTAACATTCTTTATTACGTTTGTAATATAAAAACAATTAATGAATTCAATTATTTCGCGACTTTAGCAGGAACTAAAATTAATTATTTTTTTATTTAACTGACTTTACTACATTACCAGTACTTACTAGGATGAAAAAGTCTAAGAATTTTTATGGTGAACCAATGTCTATTAAGACCATCGATAACTTTAGAAGTCTAATAAATTTTCTCATAAACGCTTAAAAGAAATGTACAAGTTCATTAAGTTTTATAACTTTCACATTATATTATGATCAGAATCTCTTTAATTATTTATGTATGTACAGTTTAATTATGTTACTGGAAAATATCGAGGTCTAGCCAAATCCGCAGTTAAGACTGGTAAAGCGGACCCCAGACTCAGAGGTGAAAGCTTCGGATGCGACTGGAAATTAACGCTAAGATGAAGAAGACAGTTTTATTATTAACTTTATCATCAATTTCTATCTTGATTGCTAAATAAATTGTACCATAAATTAAAACAATACATACTTATTTTTAACTCAGTCCAGTAGACAAACTTTAAATTAAAGAAACGCACCATTGAATTTTATATCCACTATGAGAACACAACAGCACTTTTAAAAACATTATCCAAACAAAGATTCAGAAAACTTAGCCACAGTGCTATTGTGAGGCACCTAAAACCACAACTGCCGTAACGTAACAAGTGTTGCACAATTTTAAACAAAGGTATAGGTCGGTATTACCATAAACTGCGGCTACGAAGGAGCACAAAATTGCTTTTTTGAACTCCCACAATGTTACTATTAGGCGAAAAAGTTGAATAGAGACGGCGTACGTACATTCGTAATCATGAGCCGAACTTACTTCGCTCCTCTGAATGTATTTACCTAAAGCTTGCGTGCAACTTCGCTGCAAGATTAGAACTATTCGCCGTAACTCCGTAACTCTGGAGAACTTTTTAGCAATTCTACTAGTGATACTTAAAAGCATAGTTATCGCTTGCGATGTAAACACTACCCACTTTCTTATTCATTCATGAAAGTTCGAGCAGAATCTTGAAGATATATTGCCATTTCATTGCATCTTTGATGAGGTCTTCACGCAATCATTTTAAGTTACTATGTAAATGGAATGTAATTTTGTTATTTAAATAATGTAGACTTGAATAAAATATTCAGTGGTGTTTTAAAACTTCGACTTGTTTGTTTTGAAGAGATAGATTAAATTATATAGTATAAGTATTATGAAGTATCTACCTACATATTAAGCCTACATATTGCAAATATGGTATTTTTTTTTTTTTTTATATATAGGACACGTCAATTTGACTTCGCCTCGCCTGATGGTAAGCTGAAGGCAAAGTCTCTGAAAAGAGGGCCACCATTACAACACGTACCATGTTACAATGGTGGCACTCGGCTTGACGGCCTCATCAGATGCTTTTTCACGCCCCGCTTAAAGGACCCGGGACTATAGGAGGAAGGAAACACGTGAGCTGGCAAGGAATTCCAAGTCTTAATAGTGCGGCAGAAGAAGGAGTCGCCGAATCGCTTGGTTCTTGATGGAATATTCTGCACCGTATGCGGGTGGCATCTAAGTCCTGCACGTGTTGTCCTGTATAGGAAAGGAGAGGGTGGGATTACTTGGAAGAGCTCATCAGAACATTCACCATGGTAGAGACGGTAGAAAACCGCCAAAGATGCCACATCTCTACGCAACTGCATTGATGATAAATAAATTATTAAACAAATAGAAAACTAAAGTATTTAATTTTAGTAATTAACATTTGCCACGTAGGTAGTCAAGTCTTATTTTCTTTATAATACAAATACATTTAAGTGTAAACAGGTCTAGTTTCCACAATAATGACCTACAATTAATAGTACACACATTTATTATGCATGAAAAAAAATGCTGATGAATAAAAATAAAAATATACGATTAAAACATAATCCTTTTGAGCATCGTCACAAGTAACAGTCATAAGGAAAAGCAAATATACAGCTGAACAGATTCTACATGCCTGTTTTCGTATTCCAAAATACATATTCAGATATTTCATAACAAAAAAAATCCGGGTTACACACCCGCATAAGCAAAGTAGGACACTATAAGAATAGGTGTACATATATGTACAGATTATACGTGGGTATATTATACCGGAGGCATATTTAAGGCCGTTTGCGCGTAAACGCCCGGAACAACGATGTTCCGAGCCCGTATCGGGGCGTGCGTGAACATATTTTATCTACATCCGCCGTCCGCAGACCACCAGCAATTATCGGCATGTTTTACGTTCATAACAGAGTTGTGTTCCCCTTCTCCGCTTACAAATATCTCTAGATCTTAGATAAAAAATTCCGTCTAACATCATTAATCCACCGGCGAACTGTAATTAACGCTTCAACAAATCACTAACGGCGTATCGCAGAGTATCGTAAAGATGGTATCATGACGGTGAGGCGGAATGGGGGCGAACAGGTCGTTCAGGGTCATGTATGAGACAGTAGCACGCGAACAGTGATTTTACTTTTACTGTAAGGCTTATCTAATGGTGAATACCTGTGCAGTTAATTATATATATCATGGAGAAGGCGTTTCGACCCCGTTATTAAAAAATCTGAATCAGAAGAGTAATAATGAAGGCAGTACAAGCTAAAATTTATATTTAAGAATTGCTTTGACTTTTCAAAAAAAAACTGCAAATAATATAAAACTCTCTTTTAACTTAACAGAATACCGCACTCTGGGACACCTGGCATAGCATTACTTAATTAAATTAAATAGATGCATATTCAGATGTATGGGATCCCAGTAAAATCTTCACTCAAGTTAACAGCTACTGATTGATGGACGAGGCCTTCTTTATGGGTGGAGGGTAGAGCGTCTGTCGTTTTCGTAAAATCAAGATCATCTAATCAGGATTGGGGTTTTAAGAATGATGACGATGATAAAGTAATATGTGTATAAATACAAACATAGGTAACATTTTAGGACTAGGACAAATAAATAAATATGAAAGCGAAATACTATTCGCTGACTAATCACGAAATCTCACAAACTATAGCACCTACAAACTTGAAATTTGTCAAGTAGGTTCCTTATATTCTTAAGATATCCGCTAACAACGGATTTTACGAAACTCCACCCCTAAAGTGGTAAAACGAACTCCACGCGTACAAAGTCGCAGGCGGCCGCTAGCAATAATATAAACGTGGAAAAAACATATATACTAACATTATTAAATATAATAAAACATTATCATAAATGTATCAGTACAACCATTAGCCTTCATGAATAAAATGATGACCTATTATGTTAATTAAATGCCACGAAAATATCAAATAGCCCTAATAAATAACATGCAAAGAAAATAAATAAGAAAAGTTACTGATGAGATCTGTTTTTATTGCGTTATTAACAATTGAATACCACATTTCCTGATAACATAATCGTTTTCCTCTATACTTTATTACATTTAATAATAGGTCCGAATATCATCTTCATTTTTATATATAAAAGTCTGTCTGTGTATGGCTAAAAAACCCAAAAATTCCGTATTGATTGAGATCAAATTTTGACATGCTATACAACCCGCTTCAGAGATAGTCCTCAATTATTTCGCTTATGTTTTTTTACGAACGATGTCGGGACCCGTGCCAGTGGTTTATTAATATAAAGTTCAGCTCAAATAATTAAGATGTTTACCTGTGAACATTTTCCTTTGAAACAATGTTAACAATTTATACATTGTTATTAAGGGAGGTCAGAAAATATCTGTTACGTTATGTTCATTAGAGGTGTAATACGAAACGGTATTTCGGTCTAGCAATTAGGGAAAATAATTGTTAACAATAAATACACGGATTCGCCAATAATAGTACATAAATATTAAGTGGAGACGCACTTTCTGGCCCGTTACTGTAATTGTTTGAGTGCGTGTGCTAATAATTGTGATAGTTAAGCGTTTAATGTCATGCGGTGCGCGTCATATGTCGGTAATGGAAGCTTATTACCAAATATATTGCACCTATTGTAAGGACGTCAATGTATTTATAACCCTTAGTGATAATTACGTTATATTACTGTTTCTATTTAAAAATTCACAAAAATTAAATTACAATTAATTGCTATCTCTCCCTGTCAATAATTATATTGTCTGTAGAGGTGTTTATGAAATTCGATATTTGAAATTGTAACATGTCAACATTATACAGTCAATGACAAAAGTGGTTTGGCATTAAAATGTTTACGAACTTTTTTACTTTACAATTACATGTGTCAATTAATTGATTTAAGACTAGTTTTATAATTCCCAGAGGACAGAAAATGCACAAGATTTATTTATCATTTTATGAAAGTTTTAAGATATAAGGTGTTCCATATCCTTTTTGTCGTTAACTAAACGTAACCCATAACTATATTATCAAAATAAATCAATTTTCTGTTACAAGCTATAGCTCCAATACCACACGTTTCCGTGAGAATAATCTTGTATCCCAAAAAGACTTGGACGCAAGCCTAACGAACTCGAAACCCAAGCGAAAGCTAAGACAGTATAAAATATATAAGAATATCTGTAAGGCAGATATAGATGAGGATGTTTATTCCCTGTGTAAGCGGTGTACAAATTGTTTGCATCTCCCTCTCTACCTGTACCCGGAGTTTTCATAACACGCTCTGGCCCCGGGCACAGTGACAATTTGTAGACGCCTTCTAACCGAAGAATTGTCGCTATCCTAACATAAATATATTCTTACTTTATGAGAAATATAGAAAGTTTGTGTCAACATACAGAATAAGTTAATTGCGATTGCTTGTCTTGACTTGTCTCCTTGACAGTACCAAACGTGTAAAGAGTACACAATATCGTCCTATTTCTATCGACTATCTGCAGCCGAAATATTACCATATAAGTTTTTTTTTACTGTTACTGTTTACCTACACAATTTATTTTATTTTTAAATTAAGCACTTATGAGTAATAATAGAACCTATACTACAGCTATCTAGAATTTAATATTTTAAAATCAGATTTTTTTTTATCTTATAATATCTATTCAAACATAATACATAAAATATTTCCTCATTAGCACATTATTAACATTGTATTCAAGCTGCGTAGCTAACATCTGGTCAGAATACAATGCAAAAGAACCTCTACGAAGGGTCTACGAGGTCTACGAAACCATTTTATTCTAACTTGCTTGACTTTCAAATTGACGCTGCAAGCTGAAGGTAGTGTTTACTACCTTCACTCAAACGTAATTGGAAAGGTCAGCACCGGTAGTGAAATCACCGAAGCTTACACAACACACTACACGCCCGACCTTGGTTCTACAATCATTTCAATTGTGTCCACACACATTTGAACTGAACGTAGAATCTCGCTACTAGAAATTCTGATAGGTGTGTGCACTGGAGACGTCTTATTTTCTATGTGATATAAGCTGACCCAGGAAACATTGCACTGCTTTTAGCAGAAATATTGATATTTAATACAATATTATTTATAAAAAAAACTAAATGAAATATAAAAATACAATATGCTAATGTAACTTCCTCTACTGCCATTAAAACTTTCAAAGTCCGCCAATTTAACAACTACTCAATACTTATATAATTTACTAGTCATAACGTCTCGTTGATGTTTCATTCTATAACTTTTAAGTTTTAGACAATGGTATGCATTTCATTTTTGTGCAGAATCCTCGGATGCCCTCTGAATCGCCTCAGTGAAAACGCCCCTAAAACTAAAAAGTATTCTAGGCTAATCTTTAATAAAAACTTATTAAAATCAATGATCAAAGCATCAATAGTAGTTAATCCCTTAATCATTAAATTAAAAAGTCTTCCTCAACTGGTATAACTTCGCTACTACGCATAGTAATCGTGAAAATATAGAAGTTAGTTAAGGTGCATGCATAGGTATGCATAAATACAAGAATTTGGCACTCTTCCCAATTGTCTTCATCACCAAATGGTTCTAACTTCACATTTGTCAAATAATTTCAAGGTTGTGTTGAAGACAAAATGTTATATTTTATGTTATCATATCATACTTTTAGGCGAGAGAAAAGAATAGGTGAGCTATAAATTACAGAAAATGTAACGAAACATTTAAAAACCTTAGAGATTGTGCTGGAAAGTAACAAAGTTTCTTGATTCTCAATAACCTAGATCGTAAAATAATGAAGAATTTGCGAAAAATCTGAATAAAACTTTATGAAGCTATAATATGCAAAATAAAATACTTGATCGCGTTGAGAGCTATTGAGAGATCGTGTAATTCGCCGCTGGGTTCCGCTGAGCGGTTCATTTTTTCTTCATTAGTTATTCACGCGCTTCAGATCCCCAATAGAGGGCAGACGGTCGAATCCGCGGACCACGCAGAAAAAAAGAGTTTGTTGAAAACGAGAAAAATGCTCCATTACCTACAAGTTTCTGAATTGTTGGCAATATTCACAAGTTTTTACGATGTTTGTTTCTCGCTCCCTGGGGCGGGGATCAGTTGAACTCGTCGCATCTGCGTGCTGTTCGAGCGGTCATGTTTTATCTTATGATATATTTTCGTGCTTAAAATAAAAATTTAAAATGTACCGTTGTTACCAGGGATATAATTCAAAAATATACGAGCGTGGATATTTCACAGCGATTTGTTGTTTTAGAACAATAACATTCAGCCAACAAATGAATTTTGTACGTTATTAGATTTGTAATGTAATTCGCTGTTTTAATTTAGAATTATGTGGACAAAAAATGTCTTTGTGCCACCGATGCTTGCCATCAGCAAAGTAATTTTGACACTCTTTCAGTAAAAGTCAATAAAACAACGCAAACGAGGGTGTCACGTTCACAGGTTTGGATAACACTGTATTTTTTAAATTATGAAATGTAATCACACAGGATACTTTGTATAATTATTTAGTCAGTAACTAATTAATAATATATATTATATTACATTGGACAACTAATAGCATTATCAAATCGACGTCCGTGTTAGGGGAACATTCTTGGCGATAGTGGCCGTGACAAGAAGGGGTGTAGGGAGGCTTTGTGGCCGCACGAGACTTCATTACGAGCGACCATCTAGCAACGAGGGATTGCAACGTCACTCCTCCCTAGTAAGGAGGGAATCGGACCCGTTGGCACTACTGGACCGCAAAAATTAATGATATGAACCGAATAAATATGCTGAGTAAAGATATATTTTATATTATACCAATAAAATATTTCATATTTGGGAGGATGTGAATATAATATTTACACTCCTATGTAATGTACGGGGTAGATATATAAAATCCTATATTTCGATTCCGTATAATGTCAAAGTTAAAAACCATTTATTTTGTACATGTCAAAAATAATAAACTAAACTAGACTACTGGACTAGAGACTTTTGCAAATGGACCAGGCGCACCGGTACAAAAACACGTCACGCCTGAGATGTAGAGAAAGTATGGCAAATAGACGTTGATGCTAATATCCTGTATCCACTCTTACTAAAGACTTATTTCAACCCAACATAAAACCCAAACTTCGGTATTTCAACCCTACATAACAGAGACTGATGCTAAAATTTTAAACTGAACACGTTTTGCTTTTCAAAACCTGTGCTGCTACTATTCCTATAATACCTAACCCTACCAATCTCAGAACCTGGTGCTTGGTAGTAATATTTAGAGCCATGTATCGGAAACATCATGTCAACCATTACCAAACTTTTCATCAGATTGTGTTGAAACTTTGAAGGTGTTCTTAAAAAAAAGGTTCGTGTGTATTTTCTCCATGATAAAAGTTTCTACTTTAATAGCATTATACTGTATACCGGGTGCAGCTTGTCTGTAATATCTTTCCACGCTAGTTTTAGGATTATGAGATATCTAGTTGGAGAATGAACAGAAAAAAGGTGTATCACTTACAAAGTTTGTTTAAACATCGTAGCACTAATTAGGTGAGTGCAGAGTTGGCGCGAAAGTCAAAGCAAACTGAGTTTTAGTTTACAGTATTAGTTTTTAGTTCGTGCCATCATATCTTCATATTTTCTAGTAAAAAAAGTAGGAAAAAGTAGTAGGAAACTCTTTTACATCGAAGTAACTTGTGTTACAAAAAGGTTGATTTTGAAGTTACGAAGCCTATTCAAAATAGAAATGTAGTTGGACATTTAAATTTATATTATTTACTAATAAATATGTCAACGGTAACTTAGTGGTAAAGGAACTGGTCCACAATTGATGTTCTGGATTCAAATTCTGGCCATTGCACAACTGACGTGAACCCAACACAAGCAATTTAGTTTTACTAGTTCTTTTTAAAAAAAATAATAACATCCTTTTCTCCCTCTTACGGTACTTAATAGATGCAGATCATGAGTGTAATATTTTCATATTTTTTCAATAATATATGCATCGTCTTTTAATATCAACTCAAAAGTTAATAAATCTAAGTAATGATTTCAAATAGATTAAGTTTTCATAAGTTTAAAACTAGCCGTTTTTTATTTTTACATGTACCTATCTACTTATTGATAAATTCAACCGATCTAACATTCGTAAACCTACTTAGATAAAAACGTATACGCCAGCTACTTTATATACAAAAAGAAAGAGCCCAAATCCTAAAAAACGCGTAAAATATTATCTTTACATTATTCTGGATCTAGACTACTTTCTGTGTTCAAATACAAAACGAAATCTCTCGAAATATATTTGCTATTTAAAATAGAGAGGTTGATGCTATTTTTTACCAACTGTTTTTGCTCGAGCTCCCCTAAGACGTATAAATAATAATATAATCACCAAATTAAAAATTTAAAAAACCGACTTCAACCGATTTTTGTTGATATTTCATAAATTGCTTGACCGATTTTGATAAAATTTACCTGGGAAGTATAACCTATCAAAGAAAAAAATAATTTTGCAAATCGGTCCAGGCGTCTTTGAGTAATCGGTGAACATACATACATATCTACCTCAAAAGTAAACCAAAACCAAATTAAAAAAATCAACGCTTATACACCGGAAATATAGCTGAATATTCTGAACACTTCTGCATACCCTTTCAAAGGATTCAGGCGTGATGTTATGATGTGTAATGGCAGAGACATTGCAATAATATGCGATTGCAGCATTCGCGGCTGATTTCCTGGTATTTTTTGAAGAGTTCCTTGGTCTAATCTCGGAAACCCATCATCAGATTTTTACGAAATTTAAATGGGACCATTTCGGAATAATCTTCTTTCGAACAAAAAAAGAATTTTGCAAATCCGTCTACGCATGGCGGAGCTATGAGCGAACAAACATAAAAAAAAAAAAAAAAAAAAAACATAGAAACATCCGAATTGAGAACCTCCTCCTTTTTTGAAGTCGGTTAAAAAGCCTTAAAGAAAGACAGAGAAATGTGTGCGTGACCACGCGTAAGAAGTAAGATAAATATTGTGGCGTAGTTAAAATCTGTAAAGCCGTGTGCTGTATCTCCCGAGATGCATCATTATGGGGGTGTGGCGTGCCGCAGAGAGTTGAGTGGTTGAGTACGGACGAGGCTCTCGTGTAAGCGGAAGCGACAGCGGAATGTAAATCGTCTGGAAACTTCTTTCAGTAGCTTTTAATATGGCATTAATTGTACTTCTAACAAGCAAACAACCTGCTTGTTTAGAGTAATAACTACAGGCTATTTAGGTAGACTTGAATATTACTGGTAATAACTACAGATAGAATTTAAAACATACTGTTGTTGTAGTAATACAAAGAACGAAGTAGGGTAAAAGTAAAAAAATGTGCTAGTAGGAAAACTTATTTAATATTGCTCGGCCCAGAAATCAAACTCAAACACAAATCAAATTTATGAACAGAAGTCTAACAGGCTATCTCTGAGCTACCATGGCTGTTAACCTACTCTATACTATTACGAGTAGAAGACTAAAAGTCCTTGTTACCTTAAATAAGTACTTCCTCTCTATCATAAAATATTACCTTTTTAATTATACATAAGTTTTGTCTTGACTTGAAGAGCTATCTATTTTTATCACACAAATTAAATTAAGGTCATTAAAAACAAGTCATTATGGAGCTCGTTATTATTTTACTCTTCTTATTTTAGTTTAATTAGAAGTCATTAATTTGACTTAACACATTTTGTTATTTGGAAATCTAATTAAAATTCTATTGTATTATGGCGAGAAAACGGAATTTTACTTGCGAAGTTTTTATACGGTGCCCGCTCGTAGTGTTACTATAGCCTAATATCTCATTTAAAGGTGTGTTTACACAGTGTACCTACTCATCGTGAAGCTACGTCTTTGCCGAAGTGCATACACGCCACGTCTTGGTATAAAGGTTTTGAAAAAAGTGTTTGTATACAACGATTATACTCTACTTTAAAAAAAGATATCATTTTACGAGATATGACGCGTAGGTTTTGAAACTTATGTCTGTACATTGATATATATTCTTACTTAAGTTTCTATCTAAACCGGGAATAGTGGATAGAAATAATGAGAACAGTTTATGTAATTATTGATGTTACATGTATCATATGTCTCTCAAAGACTGATACAATAAACCATTTCATGACACCTATTTTGTTCCTTATCAGCTCTGGCTCACTTTGGCTAATCTTCGGATTATTTAATGCTTATTATACTATACTTCATAGTTAACGAGTTTTTCACGAGTTGTTGACTAAAAATCGTTAGTTTTATAGACTCTTTGAATGCAAATTTTACTTAATCCCTACTAATATTATAAATGCGAAAGTAACTCTGTCTGTCTGTCTGTCTCACTTTTACGACTAAATGGCTGAACCGATTTTGATGAAATTTGGTATAGAGCTAGGTTAGACCTTGAGAAAGGACATAGGCTATGTTTGGTCGCGATAACCGACATCCACGCGGGCGGAGCCGCGGGCAAAAGCTAGTATTTAATATATTATATACATTACCTACCTAGGCATTGTATACGATACCAATTTATACACATGGCCGGTAACATATACAATGAAAATGCACAAACTTGTCTCGATTAAACCAAAGCCTTCATCGCCAACTTCCAAGATGTTGTACCTGTTATATTACATGATGTTATATAGCATAACCGGTTGTGTGCTTTCCTCATGCAAGCTCCGGGTTATTAATATGCGCAAATCATGCAGATGGCTTCTTCGAGTAACAGCCGAGCTTTAATGAGTCATCCGTGACTGAAACAGAAAATAGAGCTGACTTGACGTTATATGACGTAGCAATGTGTTCATAGGAGCACTTATAGCCCTTGTCAAGGGTTGCTTTGGTAGGGGACGGTTTTATGTTGTATGCAGAAAATGTAAAGGGTTTCTGAGAGATGAAAATAATGTTAAATTGAAGTTTGGTTTTATTATACAGGTTAATATGTGTTCTGAAAATTCTAAATACATTTGTTTTGATTAAACTCAACCGCTATTATATAACGAACGTATTAAGAAATTACTTTTTATGTCAATAGCAATACAAGCTAAATACATAAAAGCTTTGTATAACCTGACCTAAAATAATGAGAGATAGCTGTACATTTCCTCCAATTTTGTTTACATTAGTCTGAAAATTTAATCCCATTATTCCCCAGTCTAAACATGTTTCATATGTTGGAAATCCACATGAATAAATATACCTACAAAATTATAATGCGAATTGTTTTCACATTTAGTTTTAGATAAATTAATTTGAGTAACTCACTCGTCAAAATTTATTCGACCGAATGAATTAATAGAACAGGCAATCCATTAGAGATATGATTTGACTTCAATTTATGGCATGTTTAACTGATTTATTAATGAATTTCAAATTATTTTAATAACTTTGCAAATAACTTGACGTAAGATAAAAATAGTTAATTTTGCACTTAGATGGATTTTAACATTTTAGTGGAACGGCTGTGAAGATAACAAATCTTGATATAACTACAGTGAACACAGAAAGTAAGCTCCGAATTCAACTCACAATAACTCCGTTTGAGTGAAATCACTGTTAGGTACATGTTATGTTGTAAGTAGCAAATTAGCAAAGATGTCTACATGGTAGATGTGCGACATCATATCGTCATGGATTAAAGCGACAGCGACGTCTCCGAGGCCATATCCGATGCGGCGCGATAACCAGCCGCGTCAATCCTATCCAAGTCATTATCGTAAATGTTAATCACCACGACAATTACTGGCAGCCTCCGAGCTTCATCGAGAGGCCGCCCCCGAAATTGAACATTCCCAATCTATCGGCCGTCGACCGATTTGTCCCTCTATAAACTCCTTCCATTTGAGCGGTTTTAATTAAAATAGTTTCAGGGGAAAAATAGTAAGGGGCCACTACATTTGTTCGTAGCTGTAGATTTTCTTCGGACAGTACTTTTGCCGACAGTTATTACGCACTTTTTCTTGAGTCCTCTATAATAACGTCATTTCCAAAGATTTTTGCATAAGTATATAAACAGTGTAGTTAATGCTGAAAGCTTATTATCAGTGCTCGCTTCTAATTATAACTAGTTTGTAGCGCAACGGCGCGGATTGAATGGAATCACATGACCACAACGACATATGCTGACTGTGCGATTGGCTCTACTCCCACACATATATGATTATTATCAGTGCTTACGCAGCCGTATTCATTATTATGTATATTGCACATTAAACCTGAATGTAACCAAAACCTAAAGGCGCGTTACGAGCCGTTACATTTCATTACAGATGCTCTATGCTATTTACTAACAACAATATCATGTACATTAAATTCAATATCGAATTCAAGTTTGGAACTTTCTGGAGACAAGACGCAATTTAATACGAACAAACAACCACGCCATTAAGTCCAATGCAACATTTTTACAAAGAAAACTTTTGACTAAAGGAAATGAGTAGTTCGTTTCACTTCAAAAGTCGACACATAATATACAAAGAGGCGGCCACTTCAGAGACAATGGACGGGAGAGTAACTTTCAATATTAATGATGCGCCGAGAATGCACACAGAGGCTGGCGAGTTTCAAAAGCCTCCCATTGATACTCATTAACTATTGATTCATAAGTAATACCCTTTTACCGACCGGGTCGGACGCTCACCGACAACTTTTCAAATTTAAATATGAAAGAGGATTCAATTTTTAAATGAAACAGCAGCCATTTCAAATGCGATAGAAGTTTGATTTTATTACGCATAAAATTATAGATGTTTGTATCGTTAACATAAAAAGCGTACAATTGTGGGGTTATAAAAATGATTTATTCGCAATATTATCACACTGTACTCTTCCATGATTATGAGAACGGTCAGCTTGGAAATGGGCGACTATATCAAATACGAACCTAAGTACCTAATAGTACTTATGTTTATATATAGTATATTAAATTACGTTACATTAAGTAAGGCACATACATGTATGTTACGAATTTCATTACTGTCTAATATACACTCACATTTGCAAATGTAGCTCATAAATTCAGTCGTAACATTGTTGATGATTACCACAAACTATACATAATAAAGTTTCAAGTCACAACCGTGGCTACACCGAGAGCATTAAAAATCAAAATGTAACCCTACCGCTGCACAGTTGTTTCATAAAATTCTAGTTGAACACGTTTCTAAACCTTTAAAACATAGATTTCGACAGAATAACAAGTAACAACTCGGCACAATACCCTGGCGTCTCTTTCGGGTTTATTGTTCTAACATCTGTCGGGATATGCAAAGTCGGACTCGTAAAACAACGTTTCGGCCCGTGATTACTTCGCGCAGTTAACTCTCTCTTACACTCATCTTTATTGGCCGACCTACCTGTAAATTTGTAATCTGATGCCCTCTTAACGACTTTGATTAGATGAACTTTACGAGCTTTTAGTAGGCCGTGAATCGAATTGTAACTCTTTTTCTCGATTAACATAAACACATTGATATAATTATAACGTTTCAGACTAAACACTATTACATAACCACCTCAAGAGTTTCGTCGTAATCATTTATGCTGTATAACAATTGATTGAAATAAACAATGTAGTCATAAATTTTGCAATTTTCGTAATAGTAAAAATCATTACGTCCTCGAGCTCTGCGCTCAATTTTAGCTCAGCTGGAGCGACGCGTAATCGCGCTACGCAAATACGTTCAGCACTTATTGCTCGCCACTCGTCACAGGTGCTTCGTGTGTGTTCAAGTCCTCAGGGGTGAACAAAGCGATGGATGAAGTGTTGACGTGTCGAGAATAGACTTAACCCTTTATATCTGTCACGATTTTTGTTACTTACTGTCCTTACTTCGTATCTACGAATGAAGGCTTGTGTTTGAGGAAATTAGACTCGTGCAACTCCGAATTCATAAGCATATTTCAAATAATTATGTTGATTATTCTAATCATATTAATTATATATAACCTATATTCTCAATAAATGTAGGTTACGTTAAAGATAGGTCACCTTGTTAGGTAGGCCGTCCTAACGATTGCCATTCAGACATCATTTAATAAACGACTGACATAAAAAGCAACAGAAAAATAAGCCTAAATGATACGTTTCATATTTTATCGATGAATATATTCAGTAACATTACGTCTTGCCATAAAGACAGCTCTTCATCGATGCGAGAAATTTTACATTTATGTATTTATTAACAAAGAAATAAACCTTATAATAGATAAGTGTATATAGAGATGGCAAAGATTACAAAAAAGTGCATCGTTTAGGCTAAGTCCTTGATGACATGGCCAAGCGCGATGCTATGATAGACAGGATAGGGAAATACATTTCGTTTCTGGTTGGAGAGAGACGGATAAAGATTTCCTAAATCCGCCCTGAACCGACGCTACTTGAAGAAATGTCGTGAATTGCGACGTTGAGTGGACGCTTTTATTACTAGATTTACAGGCTTCGTCGACAATATAATTCGTACTGTTACTGGCTTTATTTTTTTTTTGTTCGTAAAAATACTTGCTCGTACGGCCATATCTGACACTCAATAATAGGCAGCACAAACAGAAAAATACTTCAAGAGATAATAAAAATAAAAGTGGGCTACAATGGTATATCATCGTTGCAGTAACATTGTGATGTGAAACAACGAATATTGCCAAAATCAGCACGGAACAACTTTGTAGTGCTGTACAAACAAGGTCGGTCTCGCAATAACCTCAGCCGGTGCGAGGCTGGTCACTCGAGAACTCAAGCGGGGACAGCTCGAAATACAACCCTCGTAACTTTATCCACCAACTTTAAGATGGCTCTTTTTCGAGTGCAAAGTTTTGTATTTCGGATGCAATTGTAAATATTTGGTTTCTCACTGCGGTCTTCTTAACAAGTGAACCGTGGCGTACGTGCAGCCTTTTCATTCTCAATCTGCGCAAGTCTGAGTTACACCGTTTGCATCACAATGTTGCTCGCTCCTCCCGCGCTCGATTCACCCCTATTCGTAATTAAAACGATATTATCAGACTCATGCACTCGCCCCCATCATAACTATTACATTGGACTTTTTCTCGGAGCAATCCAATATAGAGAGAATGTTATAACTTTGAACGATGAAAGACTCTGTTATTATAGATACCATTTTCTGTTATTGAGATTGAGCCCATTAATATCACAGATTCTATTTCAAGTGGTACAAGTATCCGTGAGTAAATAAGGTGAATGGTTTCTTGTACAATTTAGTACATTGAGTACTATTGTAACCACACAAGGACATTCCCGTCTTGTGTCCGATGATCCCACAAATCCCATCCCTCGCGCCTGGGGCACGTCGTCCCACTGGGATTACGCGCTCACGGGACGATCTTGTCGCTATGCCGGATGGTCACTACAATCATGCCAGACTATATCTGGTACCGTACAAGTTCTCAATTGAAATTAATTGTAACTGACCCTTGAAATATAAATTTTATATAAATAAAATCGTAAGAGTACGTCCCTCTCTTTAGAAATACATTCTAGTAGAGTATAACTTGTTTTTCTTATACTTATTAACCAATTTTAAAATTCAAAAATAATTGAATTTTGTTACTAAGTAAATCACGTGATAGATTGTTTTACCTAGACTTTGCTACCTATCGTAAAGCAACGAACGTTTACGAGGTTCATAGTAAAATTGGACTCCATTCAACAAAGTTCCATTTACATTATTATGTGCTATAAATTGCAAATTCGGGTTATGGTTAGTATAAATTCATCAAATTCTTATTGCTTCATTTCGTGCGACAAACGATCTGCTTTACAATTTTTCCGTACATATTTTTGTGACCCAACTATGTAGTACCGTTTTGTACTACACTCACGCTCAACAATATTAACCTTGTAGTAGTTCTATATCTTTGTAAACAACAGTTAACTTTTAATCTTTAACTTTTTCCTTTACCTAAAATCGCTACAAACCCAAACAAGTTATTTATTTAGATGAGGGACACAATGATGAGAGCTGATTTGTGAATACTATATTTACACCTTGTCGGTCCTCACTCAGCCGCCTACTGTTTTTCACAGTTTTATAATCCATTACGACAGGGTCAGGGATATTCACTCACAGGGCAACAAATTCCGACACTAAAAAAAACAATGCGCTTACGCTGCTCGGGACCAGGTCGACATCAAGGGCCAAATAGTGTCGTAAAACAACACACTTGCGAATAAAAAGGACGGAATCTTATTAAAGTAAATATTTATGGCATTGCTATCAACCGATTGGACGAGGGTACAGTTCGCCCTTGATAAATTGTCCTGCCGGTTGCGGCCTGCCGGCCACTCGCCCAAATATTCTCCTGTTACGCTCTAAAAAATCGATGTGTTTGATTTATGGCATAATTTCCTTTCACGCCTTTTGATAAGTTTCCACAGAATTTATCAAGTAAATGCGTTAGGGAACGTTTTTGTTGAATATCTGATAAGTTACACGATAAATACATCACAAAAATTTTCAGTTCTATAAGAAATCATATAGCGAATTCTTCAGCAAACATGCTAGACAAGTCTAAAAATTCTTTTTGTGTCAAAGCTTGAAAATGTTTCTGAAGCAATAAAACAACTTGGACAAACTTTAGGATTTTAAAAGTTGAACATCTTGACGGAAAAAGCAACATGGAGCAATGTTTCTATTTTACTTACCTGAACGTAGACAATAAAGGTGTCTCCACACAATCAGACGTCTAGCAAGTTGATAGTTCGTGTCCCATTCAACTTAACAATAGAGAAAATGAGGATGAGCCAATTCTTTTCAGCTTTTACTTCCCATTTTCTTCACTAGCCGAAAGTTTATCTCTAGAATGTACTCTGCTGCAAATGCGTTAGAATCTGAGCATTTGTATTGGCACCGAATACGCATATTATTTTGATGCGGCTATTACAAACAACTATTGAAATCTTCGAAAGAGATCTTTAATCAGTCAAATCAAATCAAATCAAATCAAATATTTATTTGCTAGAATATGGTACAATAGATGTTACAATACTTTGGTTCTTCATATTCTGCCACACACGGCGTGCAAATTTACAATTTTATGTCTCAATATTCTATTATTTAGTTAGTCACATCAAAATATACCTATTGTTATCTGTTATCGTATCGTCCAAAAAAAAAAAAAGAAAACATAATGTATATTACTACTAATTTACCTACATACTGGCCTAGTTTCGTAATAGAAATGAATATGTAATAAATGCCAAGTACAATAAAAATAAATAAATAAGAAGCTCTTATGGAATAACAAACGATTTATTCATTACTCTAAAATAAAAGGCAATCTAAACTGAGATTTTAATATACTAACAAGTTAGTATACGAGTAGTTTGAAACAGTCTGCGAGAAATAATATAAAAAAAAAAATATCAGATTTTTGACATTATATTTTTTTCACGTCTCGATTACGCGTAAGTTACGATATTTTTCTGTGATTAATTGAACGTAAAATATCTGATTGGCACCGGTTCGATATCCAATATGCTGAGTCGAGGCCACCGCTGCGAGGTGCTTTCATAATTTAGTATAGAAACAAGAATGATTTTTTTTTATTAGAAAGCTCAAAGGTAGACCGCCCACATGGAAACAAATGTTCAGCTAATAGGTTTCTAATAAGCATTGAGCGCGTAACGACGGTCGACAGAGGCAATTCCGTTTTCTTATAACCTAGCCTTTTCCTCGATAATAACTATTGCGATTAACTTGTTATTATTAGCTGAGCTCAGAAGCAATCCGGCAATTATTTATGTAGCAAACATTCTGTCACGATGAGAGCCCGTTGATAAAAGTTTGGGCCAACTATTACGTCAGAAGCGGCGATAGACGAGTATCTCTTAATTATTGTGCCGCGTATTTCGTATTACAATAATGAAGCGAAACAATAACAAAAGTTGGGACGTCGGAGCGCGGTGCGGCCACCGGCCAACTCGGATGATCATTTGAAAGCTTGTTGAGCGCGCCCCTAATGAAAACTTGCTAGTTATCGCCGACATACAACATTACTTTCATTCTCTACAAAAACAAGAACAAAACTGATGCTACAATAAGTCCTGTTGACTCACTTTCGCTGTAACAAGATACTGTTTTACTAACTTGTATCGAGTTGTTGTTTCTGAATGACGAGTAGTAAATACAAGAATACAGCTACTAGCGCGATCATTCGTGTTAAATGCCCGAACGTACTGATAGAAGATCGATAGAGAATTAATCTCGTACGTGAGCCACGTTCTATCCACGTTTTGCACCATTGAATTTTTCGCAGCGCAGGTAAATATTTATTTTCAGTAAAGGAAAACATCTCGAGAAAATCTGCATGTCGAAGAAGAAATTCTGCATTAGAGCACCATCTATAAAATTCGATTCAAACGCAATCTAGCGTACTCGTGTTGGCATGTATATAGATATGTTATGTAGTATTTAACCTCCGAGGTACTTTATGTTGGAATGTAATTTTAATTAGACAAATGAGTTTCAGTGAAATTAGATCAGCAGAAAAATATCTCAATAAATTTCATTACAGCATTACGTGGGTAGGAAGACGGTAACGACGAAAGTAACAAAAAATGTTGCAAAGCTTGGGGCGTCGATGTGGCACAAAGTGGAGGCCTTAGGTTGTATAATGTCAGTTATCGACGCCTACAATAAGTCGCGTTTTATACGGTTATTATAGCGCCATAAACGCCACCGGCCGGTGTTTCATACAGTGCCGGGGCAGATTATACTGCCTATGGCCCCGATTCGGGGGCGGGGGAGGACGCGCGGCGTTCGGGGCGGGGACGCCGCCCACTGTCAGCTCCACGTGCCTCCCGACAGATGTGTCGAGATATCCGATATCGGGAGACACATTCATAATCTTTGGCTCAACCTCTCGCTTCTTATATTAAAATAACGAGTGCCGCTATCGCAGGTGCGAACTCGATGGGAATTAATAAAAATTGGTCGTCGTTTACACACTTGGAAAATAGTACGGCTGCTTCACTTGACTGCTTTATTTGGAACACAGTAATAGGCCTATTGACGTCAAAAATGGTTCAATGGCAATATTCTTAGAAGTTATAGCATATAGCATAACCATGTAACTATAAATGCCTATAGCTAGTTACATGGTTATAACTACTATAATTTGGATGGATCTTGTGATTTGTGTAATTTATTTTCCTCATATACCTATGTGCTAATATGAATAATGTATTTAAAAAAAGCATAATGTGCTTGATTATCTAAAAATCCTGGTTAATGATAAATAAATAATGTTATTGCTTCCTATACTAACATTTAAATTTTAATGGTAGTCATTTGATTGTCTATTTACACTTCTGTAGGTAGCCAAAATAACGAAAAAAATATGAAAAATTAATTTTACAAATAATAGAATAACCATAATACAAAATGGGATCGCTATATGCACAAGTCGAATGACTGACTCGAATCTAATTTAGCAAACAAAGTAGAGGGCCAATCAGTGCTGACGGACACGGATCACCTATAAGCCGCCAGATTTAATTAAAGTATTCCGCTTTAAAAGTAAGAGTACCCCGTGTAATTGAAGTCGAAGAAAAATAAAGTTAATTCCTGAAGCGACGGTGGAGAACTTTCATTAGCGTTTCACAGCTACAATTGCGAGTTCAAATAATTATGTTTACGGAATCCTTTTCTTACGCAGAGATTATTTATCTTCTCCATTGTTACGCGAAGTGACGCGGACGAATTTCACGAAAATACCCCATTTATCTAGAGTGAGCACACAAAGGCAACACGAAACCCAAAACTTTTTACGTGGTCAGTGACAATGCCATTTCTCTCTTTTCTCTTAGCGTTTCATTTCCAACTTTTACGGGTATTGTATTTATTTGAACAGTTTGTGTGCATGGTAACAAAACATCGACGGATTCAACGTCGCACTAATCCATTTAGAAGAAGTTCATTTAGTTTGATCGTGCGGTCCGATTTCATATTTGCTCAGCCATCTCGCCCGCAGATAACTTTACTCGGTGGCATTCGATGTTGCTTACTCCCTACTTTATTCAGTTTGCAGACCCGCATAAATAAGAGAGAATTGACTCCACGAGACACGCATCGTAGTACGCGACGCGCCACGCCGGCTCGCAGACTCACTGTAATCTAAACATCAAAACAATGTTTTCACAACTTTTATTAGGATGAGATGTTAATAAAACATTGTTTTGATGTTTAAAAGTTTAAAATTGTCTTTACCAACACTATACTTCATGTAAACTGAAAATGTTGCCAACTGTTTTTATTGGGAAAGTAATAAAGCAGGAACGATTCACTTGATATACCGCACCGACCTTATAATGCATAAAGAAAATACGGTCATCTAACGGAACTCGATTGAACCCCTATTTGCCTTTTCGGGGTGTTACTATCTTTGCCTCGATTTCTACGCAAAGCCACCCGGCCGCGCGTGAAATACCAAGTGCGCCCTAGTTTCGGCGGACGGATCGTGCTGTTTGTTTAGGCGAGCTGAAGTCGTGAAAGGTGATGGACTAAATATGAACAAAAGAGCTACACTGTCAGATTATAAGTATCTTCTCGGGCGTAACATTTACAAGGGTATCGATTAGCGTTCCGTAGCTGAGGGCAATTGTTGTACAAGTTGAGTTTCAAAGGGCACCGTATAACTTTTAGGATTGGCGACGTTGATCCCGTGTCATGAAGATGTATGTCGCTCACACGTGCCCATATCAACACGTGGACATGGGACGAGTCAAAAGTTTGCGCGCGATACGGCTGATGTACACTGTACACGTACGTGTCAGCATAATCGCGGCGCCACCGACTGTTTGTAGAACGGCTCACTAATGCTATTTGTCGTCGTGGGTGGATACGTCACGTCACGTATGTGTGTCTTAATCGTTAGTAGACAGAAACACGCCTGCTCATCGCCTCGTTTTGTTTGTCACTTAAAGCGGGAACTCGGTCTTCGTCAGGTGATTACAAATCAGGAAACTCGACGCATAAAGTGCCGTGTGCCTAATTCATTTTATTGATTTCTAGGGTAGATTGTAAGCTAAGACCTAAGTTGTTGAATAGAGTTCTATAAATATTGGAAAGTGATTCAAGTATGAATTCAAAATTATAATTTATAATTCACGAACCGTTAGAAGGTTAACTTGAATGATCTTTATGTTCCAAACATAACTACAAATTAGCGAAGTTGGTTAACGCCGCAGTCAGGTGAATGAGTAGTAGCATGTAGCATATAAGGAAGGGGGTATTGTTTGGTTTGTCGCCAGTAAGGCACGCGGTGACGCGCTGGGGCACAAGTTTTATTAAATTGACGAGTACAAAGGCGGAGGCGCGCGGTGCCTGCCCGCGCCGGCCCAGAGCGCACAATACCCTGATAGATGTTGTCGAATACTGATTGACGCGCCTTTAGAAATTAAGTTGACGCGAATTGCGTTTAATTAAAACGATATCAAAGATAAAACTTTTTAGACTGATAATATAAAACGAAGTAAATTTGAAAACTTTATAGACTGAATATTTAAGGTTTTATCTATGTTTTTGTTCCTCACCCAAGTTTATCACCTTAATTTTTTTCGCATTATTTTCAATGGAATCCAGTACACTTACATTAACACAAATGTACCCTTGACATACACAAAATATTCCTGGAAACTTCACTGTTTAATGTTTGTATCCTTTTGTTTCAGGTTTCGGTTTCGTCACGTTTCAAAGTGAAGACATAGTAGATAAAGTGTGCGAAATACATTTTCACGAAATCAACAACAAAATGGTAAGTGTACATTGTATTATAATTATTTTATCACTGTTTTTACAATCAGAATATCATCTACGTCTACTATCTACATCATCCATATTATCTATGAATAGGGGTAGTGTCGAATGTGACGAATTTCATTTATGCATATCTGACAGAAGAATTAAGCTTAATAGGCATCGTTCAAAAACTCAAGTCTTAGTACCATGTATTCAAAAAAGTAAATACTAACTCTAATGTAAAGTGACTAATAGACGCTTCAAGTGGCCAAACGAGTGATTTTTCTTACCTAATAATTAGCATGCCATTGAACGTTGTAATATTGTGATAGTTACGGGTGCATAACCAGCCAGGAGAAATTCTGTGACCCCTGTATAGGAAATATATTTATAATTTTTTATACTATAAGGTCAACGGTTCCTGTCAGGTGAAGTGCTGATTCTTCCCACACCAATTTTTTCTTCTCATAAATTTATTTCTGGTTCATCAATTTAAGTTTCATTGGGGTGAACCCTCGCTGGCTCATCGATTCCTTTTTTATGGCCTTTAATTATGACTAAGAAACTTCACAACACTTAAAAGGGATGGTGGATAGTATTATAAAGAGGAAATTTTAAACTTTTAATCATCGTTTTAAAGTTTTCCATAGTAAACTATCACTCTAACATTGTGATACTGAATTATAAATATAGAAGTTATTAACAATAAAATTCTCCTTTATTGTGTACCAAGGGCTTCAAAATAAAATCTAAACTACAATTTAGAGCGGTAAACACAATTAGCTTCATTGCATCGAGGCAATCTACAGACAACATATGAGACGTACAGATCACTGGCACCACCTTTTCATTCAATTTCATTCAGTATACACTGTAGAAGATTTAAGGCTATCCAGCACCTGCTCAGCTACTATCAAAAATCATAATTTAGTTTTATCGGTGATAAAATCTAATTCCAATGTTCTAGAAACTGTGCAACTACAATGACATAAAATGTTTACGACCTATGAAAATCTAGACACTAGTTAAAGGTTCATATCAATCAGTCATTCATCCCATCGAGCCATGTATTGATGCCTCTTGACTGGTATATAATATACATAACTGTATTTTAAAAACATGTAATACTGCTAATGTTGTAAGTAGCTATAGATAGATATCAAAAGTCTTAAGTGCATAAAATATATTGATTTTAAAAGCCAATATAAGCGTTCGTTTGTGCACCCAACATAGGCTAAAATTCACGCGATCAATAGTGTAGACTTTTATAAGAATGGCCAGCCTATAAAAGTTGGGTAGATATATTTTATCTTGAAAAAGGCTATCTGAATTCGTAAAAACGCTAGCGATAGCACATTTTCAGGATAAAGCAGATTTTTTTCTCAAATAGGAGTTACCCAAAGCAGCCCTTCATAAATTTTCACTTTACAGAAGATTACAGTTTAAATAACCTGGTATTGTATTCCAAGGGTGAAACATTGTTTTTCCTTCGCTGCTTATGCAGCTGCTTCTTCTTCACTTTCTTGGGTTTACAAGGTTGACAAGAATATAATTAAAACACCTTTCATATGTATCTTTTTTTAAGCTATTACATAGCTTCTATCGCGGGCCTTGAGCGTGGAGACCGAACCCAGAAATTCCGTAACGAAAAAAACCTAACACCCCGAAGCTCGCACGAATCGAGCCGAGCTGCTCCTAAGTAGCTCCGCTTAACGTAAGTAATTATAATTGCATAAGTTGATAAAAAATGCTATGCAATAGCTTTACCGCGGCAGTCCCCGAGTGCCACACGTCTTTTTTTATACCACTTAGGTGACAGACAAGCACACGGCTTACCTGATGGAAAGTGGTTACCGTGGCCTATGGACGTATGCAACACCAGGGGCGTTCGAGATATAGCCAAACTACGTCCTAGTCATTTTGAATTATTTTCTTACATCGCACCTGATGCCTATCACACGTTCATTGGAAGGGGTGAGCACAAATAATTATATAATTAACAACTTTTGCTAAATATTTTGGTTTCACGTAACAAAAGGTAAACCTTCAAATAGGAAACTCTTACCATGCGTTTCTTTGTTATTATTCTGTCAATAACAAGGTGTTTGTGTCCGTCTATAAATACTTCCCTTCGAGTTTATTTCCAAACTTTTAAATTTATTTATCTTATTTGGCCGATAGTTGATTAAATGTTATCGGTAAAAAGCTGTGGTGTTAGACATTTAAGGAAACTTTATTGTTAAAACTTTAGACGTTGTGTAAGTTTTAATATCATCTCTTATTTATTCACTAACCTTAAAGGTTTAATGGCACAACATGCTATTAAACTGGGTGACTTTTACATTGTAATTTTTTTCATTCAACTGTCTTCTCCAAAAGGGAATTGAAATACTTTTACAAGTATATAAATCGCTAGTTATTCATTCGTAGTGAGCTAGGCTATGAAACCACTTACCTACAAGTAAATAGGCTGTATTTTTTCATTGATATAGGGATGCAAAAACAACCACAAGCAACGGCTTTCTATGAAAAATTCTATTCACTGAATGAATTCTTCTATTACTGATGAAACCATATACAAAACATTCGTGTACAAGAAACCCAAGTAAAGTGAACGTTTTCAGTCAGATATCAATTAGAAGCGAAGGAGCTGAGCTGGCAGAACTCCAAATAGTGCTAATAAAACGCCACTAAAGCCAGCTTTTACTATGTTTAGATTTTTTCCCACAAAGCGGAAAAGGCGACACGGTGACATGTTGTGTATTCCAGACGTAGCCATGAACTATACCAGCACTGGATGGATTAACAGCTTAATTGCACTAGTTAAGGTTTACTCTCTCCGGCTTGTCCATTCATTCGTAGAAAACGAATGAATTACCTTAATCGAATTTTTACTTTCAAAAAACATCTGGTGCACGATTTATTTATGTAATTCAACTATCAGGAACATTTTAATTCAGAAACTACATAATAGCAAATCGAATACAGAAAATATCGAATGGGTTGGTTTATTTCGCTTGTGTCGTATCGTATAGCGCCGTCCATTTGTCGTAATACATTACCAGTCACCCTTTACAAGACTATTACAATCATGTGCACCCATAAAGCTTGCCCCCGATTAACTTGTAGCCGGCTACAACACGCACACAACATGGCCATATTGTCTTCTCTAATGCCACTTTATTATTTTAATGTAAATTTCGGAACATAATCAAATTACTGAGGTCATCCACGCAACGTTTGATAGCACCAAAATGAGTAATTAAGTAAACATAAGCAATCAGCGCTGAATAACAACTGTTTTATTTTCAAGAAATATTTCTGTTTAACATGAAAGTGAACCCGTTTCTTAGCATTTGAAGTGTTGATAATAAACTTCACGCTTGTTAATTATTATAATGAGATATTATCACGTTAACAATACCTTTACCGACAAGTAAGATAGGATATTATAATTATGTACGACCTTTGTTTTTACGGTACAATGGAAGGCTCAGGCACATACAACGTTACAAGAACATCTACGTTAAAAGAAGTACTCAGAAAGAGTACGAAAAATCGGCATCGCGATGCCTATACCTATTCAACCCATTACTATTGTCTTTGTCGCTTGAAGTTTCCATCGCCATTATCTGTCGTCCCCGTTGAAAGGGTTGGGGAGCAGATACCACCCTTTCTCGTTGTCGATGCATATTCCTGATTATTAATGCTTGTTTTTTGTGTCTTGCCCCATTGTCTCGCACCTAATGGCTCTACGAAACTCACGGCATGTGTCGGGTGGAATCGCAAGGGTGATGCTCGCCCTAAGTGGAGCAAACAACGAACAAAGACATCAAACAAATGGGTAGTGTTTTAGAGTAATTACGGTTCGCTTCCGTGCGAAACGAGAGGTGTGCATGAAGCAAGCTTTTCTCCTCCGAGCCGCGTAATGTATATACGACGGAGCGGGAAACTAATCGCTTATTATTTCGTACCTTTTTTGTTGCGTGTCGAGGAAAATGATCAATGTTCTCAAACTCGGTTTTTACACAGTTTTCGTAAACAACGTACGACGTCCCAGTCACAAAGTAAAACGGAAACAGTGTTTGCTTTGCGCGTACTCTGTGACAATGTACAGGGTGTTAACGTTACGATCATCGGTTATACAGTGTATGTGACTCGTAAACGATTCGGCCCATTAAAAATTCGCCTTAGCATATCATAAACACATCTAATAGTTATATTTACGTACGCAATAAAGAAGACAGAGGCATCACGTCAGCGTCAACATTTACGCCACGGGTAGCTCGCCCTCGTAAATTTAATATGTCATCTCTTATATTAAAATGGTCGTTAAGCTAATAGCTGCTCCGCCTTCCCGCACGAAGTGATAGGGTGATGCCGTGGCTCACTTTGAATAATAAAAAATATCTTTATTTCTTCGACAATTTTTGTGTTTAATGACCGAACAGTAAATGACACAGATTTAAACGACCCTGCTGAATTATAATTTTCAAATTGTCTGTACTTTTAATATCAATGTACAGACAGGCTACTTTTGCTAAATACTTAATGTCTCTTTTAATATGACAGTGTAGTCAGGAATTATTACTTCATAAACGATAGTGATAATTATAAATGCGAGGAGGTAGGAAGACTGGCGATGCTGCATTTTGAAACATAAATACGGACGTCCATTAAAACGCTCGCAACAAATTCCCGTCACTCCATTACGTCCTTACACATTACTCCCTTAATTGCTTCCGCTTACCATGAATTTTAACAACAAAGCACCGACGCGCCTCGAAATGGCTAAAATATAGTGTAGTTTAGATTTCACCTACTAACATCAATTTCTATTTGCCGGATTTAACCGTCCCTGGGACGCGTACACCTGTGTTTCTTTACGAGGTCACACCTGTTAAAGTCATATTGCTACACGATATATGAGGGTGTACGCATCAAATTTGGGCTCCAGATATTTTCTACTAAATGTCCCGATATACCAAGTTTCATCATAACACTACCTTCTGTCACGAACACCGGTAAATTATTTAGTTTCTCCAGACTTAAACTTTCATACGAATTTGGCCTACTACTGAACAGGTGAAATACTGGAAGCCATACGTTTCCAGGAGACATATCACTTTAAGTCTAACAGGGCTATTTATCAAATAGAATTCTTTCTTTTTGGTGTAGAATTTTTAAGTTATCCAAAAGAATATTAGTAGGTATCTACGTGTCATGGTCGAATTACAAGTTTTTGAAAATTGAAAAAGTTTTATGTTTCGAAATTTATAATTCTAAACCACAAGTAGTTCGCGGACCTTTTGTTGAACGTTTAACTAATGGTGGCCAAAACAACGTGACAGCATGGACACCAATGAATCATATCCCAGTTCTTTTTTTGCCACACGCACTTGCAACGATACAGTTTTTAATATTTTTGAAGTATATTTTCGATTGCAATTCAGCAAACGACATATCTGAACAAAGCGGCGTATATATGCATTTCACTTGGAATATTTTTTCACATAAACGCTTCTGAAAAATACTCTGCTATTGCGTAAATTTTTCTTCTCGATCGTGCATGAGGCAAACAAATGGTTTCCGTTTAGGAAATAACACTAAAAGTAGGCACATTTGAAACTGCCACTTAAATCTTGGGATCCTCAATCGCCATTTCTCTTAGCGTCTTAACAGGCTGTAGGGCTGGTAGACGCACCCTTGTCGTTACTGCCGTATTAAAGAATGGCTACACACCCACGCGTAACGGACGCGGCCGATAGATAGACAGATAAGAGGAGGGTCTTCTATTGCACATAGTCACGGGTACCATTAATAAATACTTTCGGCCAGCACGTTCGCAAAAAGGTTCGCTAACGAAAATTATACTTGTACAACAAAACGGAAAACACGTCTCAGTACGCAGTAGAGGGCTAGTGGTGGGCGGCGGTCCCCGGTCCGCAGTAGGTCTCGTCGAACAATCAATCACGCGTTCCTCCGCAACCGTGATTACCATAAACTTCCCGTTTTAGCAAGACCCAGCGCGCTTCTTCTAAGCTTTATCGATTCGTCCGCGCCCATTTTTGCGCCTTCTATATATCAGGGGTTCGATGTGACCGTCCTTTTTCATTGAAACTTGCAATTGGCAAGTTGTGGGACCAAGATTTGGATGGATTTTGTCTAGTCCTTTTTCTAACTTTTTCACAGAAAGAATGTAATGATTGAAGTATATATAAAAGAAGTTCGGATGATTGCCGAAAACTTGAATATAAGATATCGGATTGATATTTTCCAATGAATATTTCTTTTTCGTGTGGGTTTCTGACTGTAAGTCAATTTTTGTAACTACGCAACTGAGCACCTTTTTTAAAATAGCGTTTCTTTAGATCAATTTTATGTACATTGGATAGGTATAACATTCAATTAAAATCCAAAGAATAAATCGAAGAACGAGATACAAATCTGTATTCAAATACATTTTGTTTATTAACATAAATAAGCTTATCCATAGACATTTTGTTACAAAATCGGTGAATTACTTGCTTACAATAGAGACTGAATGAAATTAATGTATCCAGCACATGTTGTGTCGTCCTGTCATTAATAATAGACGCGATACCGCCATGTAGCACAGTAGATGCACTACTTGTTAACGAGATTTTGTAGCGGGTATTTCGTACTGGTGAATTAATTAAACTTACTTGTTCCGCTAAGGTGGTTTGGATACTAAGCAGTGTACCTAAGCCACAACACGACAATAAATGAACACTAACACAGAATAAACTGCATCCTCAAAATTTTCATTTCAGTCTTCACGTTTTCATCATTTACAATTTTAATTCTGCTCACCATTAATGTAGGAAGGTATTAACGTTGATTCCACACGGATAACAGATTAATTTTACATTAATAACATGAGTAAAATAAAAAATAATGACGCTAAATATTTTATAAGGAGAAATTTACAAGTTAAGATCGTAATCCGACGGCAATCACTATTTGAACAACTACCTAATTTCCTATGTACGTATATAAATTTAATGGTTATAAGGCGCACAGCACGCAACTCTCAAATGACGCAAGTAGCTGAAGTTGAACGAAAAGACGTAAATTACAGCTCAACAGGCCTTTCCGGGCGTTAACGATTTCTACTCTAACTTAAACTCGAAGTGCAAAAGAAAATTAATTAATCACATGTGGTGCCGGTGGAGAACGATCGACAGAATTATACTTCCTTTAACTTACTGTACCTACATAATACCCGTGTCTGGATTACAGCCTGCCTGGATCGTAATATCTTGGTTCAAATACATTCAACTTTGGCCGAAAAAAATAAAACGTTTTACGCATTAGTGAAAATGTTGTCTGACTTTCCAATTTCTTACATTTCCAAAACTTAAAAATATTATCATTAACAATACCTAAATTGTATGAAAATTGGCATAGTCCTATATTTTTTTTTATTTGATGCTTATCGCATAATGTGATTTGACGCACGGTAACGTGATTTCACCACCATATGAATTATAGATATAAGGTATATCTGGCAGCATCTACAGTACATTAACCAAGTCATAATGTTTCCGAAGTATTACTAGAACCCATTTAGTATGTGGGTTACATTATAACGAGGCCTCGCCCATAAATTACCGCTAACCTTAAAATATGTATGGTGATAAAATACACATTAAATTATGCACAAGCATATCTCACATATATAGTAAAGGTGAAGTGACAATTCTATTAATCAGTCATAATCTACATGGAACAGCTTCTAATCTAACTCAGTAAGTGATTAATTACCCATCCGCTATATCCATACTACGTAATTACCCGGAACAAAGACTGTAAGATTTTCACCGGCGCATGTGTTCACGATGTCACCGCCATAAAGTATCGTAAGAAGCGTCGCGTAATAGAAACTATGCCGCTGCGTAGGGAGACAATAAAGTAGTAACTATGTTGAGGGCGCGGGTGTCATCAATAAAGGCCATACGTTAGGGCAGGCCGGTTCATTACTGCGCTCGGCGCGTCGTCTCCACATTGCCATTACGGGGAAGTTAGGAGACGCGAGCGGCGATAAATAGCGGCCAAGAAGCCCTGCTTTATTTCTTGCACACAATTTCATTTACATTAGAGGTGCTGAACTAAGTCTCCTCCTGAGAGTCATATGAAAGTCGCGTACAGATTCATGCAAAACAAGTTACGAGCGGCGGGACCGCGTGCCGCAGACCTTAATCTAGTCGGTAGTGGTGTGACAAGGCGCCCGGAGCTCCAACCTACTTAATTACAACTAATTGTTACAGCTTATACATGTACGTGCGTCATAAACTTTCTCACAGGCGGTTATTAATTCTGAATATCACCTGAATTTGTCTTACATGTGCTGGTTTATCTACCTTTACTGTGATGAGCAAGTTTCTGATTTATATTCATTTCTCATACTGATTTTATTACGTACACATTTCCAGTTAAAATATCTCGTGAAAATAAGTCTTTTTGTGAAATAACAGTGTATGTACTTTGTAATAAAACTAGTGCACGGTGGTTGGAATAAAAATCAAAAGGAAATCCGCATCCATATTCAGTATCTATCTGTACAAAAGATATGTAGACTTTTAATTAAGAAAGCAATGTTGTTTGATGAATAAAAATGGCAACATCGCCATGTATAACAGCATCTAATTTCACAAATTGAAGCTGTGTGAATACAGCACAACCACAAACGGCCGACATTCGACAATTACTTTAATGCAAACTGCACTCATATGCCTCTAATGTCGCTCTCTGAGCCAATACATCGTTTGAAATTTTATTTGAATTTTGCCGAGGAATTTTCCGGGGCGTTTCAATTCGTACATGGAAACACTTTTACAAGGTTTTCGTTTGACACTTTCTGGCTAATATACAAATTTCATTATACGTTTCAATTGGGCAAACTGCGTGGTCGCCGGACATTTACAACCGTTATATTCTTTTCCTCTTATGTTCGAGTGGGTTCCTAAGCGTGATACGAATTAGTTAAGCAGTGGACGGCCGGTAATCGTGTGTTTACTTGCAATTGCAAAATTTACTAAAACCGCTCTATATCTTCCAATATAGCACTTAGCTCGTTGTACTTTTGATGTAATTAGTGCTTCGTTTCTTACTGTTTCAATTATTGATTTGGTTTAAAGTTACCTCATTTCTTGTTGGCACAAGTGGCAGTACCTAAGCATCGGTAGAGGTAATCAAGTAGGCCTAACGACTGAGAGTTCCCTGGTTCGAATCCTGAGTCAAACACTACCGACGTTTAAACAAAATTAAATAGAATTAAAAAGTTTATACAAAAATCTATTTCAAACCTTTCAAAGTGCTATTCAAAAATAAGTTTTGTATTTAAAATCATTCATTACAACATACGTTGCAAAAATAAAATTATTGTGGAATAAACGTCAGAAAATTTTGGAATACGTTTCGTGTGCTTATTGGTAACAATAAAACATACTACTTATGTAAACTTTCTTACCGGTAACAACCCCGACGTTACCATCGCATCGACTGCAATCGATTTCACAGAAATAGCCGCGGGCGTTTGACAGGCTTCCACGGTGCAATGAATGTTACACGCCGCACAGCTCGTGTATGCCACCCCTTAAATATTAAATGTCCAACTAACATTTCTATGGCAGTGAACGCGCCGCCGCGCCGTCTCCAATTTAAAATTCAAAGATATGAACCTTGTATTATTTTCCATGTCTATGATAGGTATTAATTAATAATGGAGAATGTATTAATGGTCTTTTACAGACTACATAATACATAGGTACTGTAGTATATTTAATAATAGTATTACATTTTAAAGTTTAGGTACTATATTTTATTATTCGATACAATAAAAAAGCAATGCATTGATGACCTAATTGATTTTTTTTCCTGCTGGAAGTGTCGGTAGTCCTAATGTCTACGTACTACCGACTCTTGCAGCTGGAGAAAAATTTGATAAATAATTTCTAATATTTCCTGTATTTAAAAGAAATATGAAATATTACAAATAAATAAAATATGTTATCAAAGGGTACAAATTATCACGCCGAGGCCGAGGCGTTTGAGGCTAGGTAGCGCTCCAGGTATCACACAACCAAATTCTTTGTATGGTCGTTACGCTTCCACTTATCGCAGGCGACGCTACGACTCGGTCGCTTGTATCTGATTTGAATTTCACGTATTACGACCCATCAAGACGCATTCCTCTCCGCCTCTTCACCCTCTCAGTAAACACTCCAACACTTTAAGTAACCGTGCCGAAATTCTACAGAAAATGCCGACTCTCGCTTATCTTATTTCTTCGAACAACAGTTACGTAAATATGGAAAGAGCTCCCGGGGTGCGGCAGAGTATTTCATTATCCATGACCTGTTGAGCGCAAGATTTGTGACTCATCTCCTGTACGTAACATTGTACGTTCGCCAGGATTTTTCTTTAAAACTTTCTAGTTTCCATACTAAATATAAAGTATTTGGAATTTTAATATACTTTGTTTATTTCTTGTTGCATACTTTTCAATTCTCTTTCGGTGCTGCTTTATTTTGGAATAGACTTTAAGTTTTATTGAGTTAAGTATACATGTGAACGTAGTCTTACAATTTTATCTCGGTAAATATGTAATTCTGAAGCTCTTACCTAGCCTCCGGTTCCCACGCTCCGGCTTCCGCTTAGCGGCAATCAGGGCCAGGCTTGCGACGCTCTGTCAATACGAAGGCGAGAGGTTTCCCTGATAAACTTATCTAGCGAGCACAGTCCCCGTCCCCTCGAACCTTCCCCCTGTCGTCTCCGTTTATCTCTCACGTATGTTCGTACGCTACGCCGCCCGCACCGCATTACTCTCCAGCAAAGTTGCTTACTTAGTACTTTCTTGACTTTTTATGTCTACTGCGTTAGACTCCAATATAATATGAAAATCTTCTACTTGAAATCTATTTTTAATTCTATTTTTAATCTTCGTTTATACTCACTTAGGAAAACGCCCACAAGGATTCGAAAGAAAATCGTTAAAATTAATGAAAACGAATACAAAATCCAATAATATTTAAAGATATTTATTTAACAATAGAAAAATCGTTGTTTACAAGTACCTCTGTAAATATTAGCTTGATAGATAAGAATGTGCTATAAGGTCTAACTTGAGGTTTATAGTCGCCACTACTGTAGAGCGTAACAAGGTGCACTCACAGCAGCCTGCCGACATTATCCTTTATTCAGTAGATATCGCGGTATCGTTTCACAACGCCATAACTTAATCTAAGCGTCTTTGTTCTAAGGGTCCCCCGTAGGTCTGGGTCGGTAATAACTCATTGGTACCCGCAATATTACACACCACAATACCTATACAAATGAATAAAATGTTAATTCGGTCTTTTATCTCCTAAAATGTTGCGATACTTTACTTGGAGAATTTTCAAATTATATTCGAAACCCTTATGTTTGGTTTAAATTGTATGTTTAAAACAAAATAATTTAGCGTTTTCATGGTACCTGCGTACTGTGGAAAAAAATGATCGATTGTTATATACTTCATAATTTATTAATGTACAAACACTCCGTACCTTACAATGAATTTCAAAATCAATGTTCTTAAAAGGTAGGCATGATTCTTCTTCGTCGAATTTATTGACATTACTGTTTTACCTTAAAAGGTTTTCACTCAAAATCAATCGAGCGAAAATTTAATGACTGCTTTCAGATTCGTATTAATTCAAGTTTACGTGCAAATGTTCAGCTGAAGTGGCGAAGCATTAAACGCTGTGTTTTCTCGCGAAACAATTAAATTCTTCATACATCGATGGGATTAAGAGCAGGTTTCCGCGAGGAGCCTCAAGTCGTGTGGCATTAAGCCAGGGCGCACTGGAGCAAACCTTAAGTCCGCTCGGTTAAACCGAGGTCTTCGAGTCGGTGTCGAATAATACTCGATCAGGCTCCAATCGATATATCGGCGGGAGGGTGTGCCTACCTAGCGGGGGCTAAATACAATTTACCTTTGTTATTTTTCGTGTCATTAAACTGCGTCGCGATCTCGAACGCTTGATCGGGATTGCGAACTCCGATGCGAATTGTTTGTGAGCTTTTGTTTCCCACTCCGCTCGCCAGCGACGCGACATCAATTAACGTCGGATCCCCTCGCTGAATTTTCTTCATGGCTGTTCGTATTATTGTAGGTAGATTTAAAACGAAATCATTTTCCGCTGCTGATTATACAGAACAGATTGTGTTTTCGTGTTTCGTCTCTCCTTCTTGATTCAATTAGATAGACCATGTAACACCAAGGTGCATGTGACAGTATAACAAACGATGGTTTCTATCTCAGTTTTAAGTTAGGCTGGCATTTATCTGACATGTCCCCTTGGTTGCGTGTTGCCGAACAAATGGGGGGTGGCCACGGGACTGGCGGCCGCTACGGCGTAGGCACTTGTTCATTTGTAAAGCTTTATCGCTCCTGATAAATGGCAACGCTTACTATTTTTATGTCACGGACGATCGAAAAGTACTGCCCATAGTACACAACGATTCAACACCGATCCCTAAAATTTTCTCTATGCTAGTGGACTTGTTGTCGAAGAAATGATGTCTTTGGGGATAAGTTGGTACACTTGTTGATTGATAGATGAGACTCTAGTATAGGCTTTCTCTCGGGCCGCTCCCGTTGAAACAATAATAACTGGAATGCAACCGAGATTGGCGCTCAGATGAAGAAAGGTATTTGATTTATTAAAAGTATGTTCAACGGAAATATCGTAGGTATCGAAATATTTACAAACTATTCGCTTCTCAATAATATATAGCAACATTTTTTCACACCAAAAAACGTTAAGAATGTGCAACGTAGCTTCATAATCTCAGCCTCCAACTTTAATATTACGTGTTGATTATTCAGTCTTATCTAGGTATAAAACTTGGTGGAAAGACACTCAGCGTTGTAAAGCCTCGCTCATTCACTTCACCACGTTAATGCAAAGGCACGTAGTTCCATGTCGACGCAGAAAGTTGTGCAAAGTGCACAAAGTGCGCGAACGCCGTGGCAAAGCCTTCATTTGTCGGCTTGTGACGGCCGCGTGACAAATGTGGACGCGAGTTTATGTACCCCGCCCGTGCACCGAACGGGGCCACATTGTGATTATGCACCACTATGAAAAATGTAACTGGAAAGTTCAGTGTGACACTTTAAATGTTCTGATCTGTTCCTACCTCATCATTTTTAAATCATCTCTGAATAATGAACAACGCTGGAGCCATCCATTCGACCCACTTTAATTTAAGCCTATATACTTTTCTGTAATGTTGGCGCTCTGTAGCTTAAATTCTATTGCTAGAGGTTTAGGTTAACGTAGATTGGGTAATTTATACTTGCCTCCAGCCCTCCCCTCTGGCAGGGGAGGAAGATACAAGCACTGAAGAGAGCCATCCTGTTCGTTAAAATTACTTAATGGATCGATTAAACGTAGGGTTTAATTATGAGGCACATTAATTTACTTTGGTTTTCGTAGTCCCCGGCAGAGAGTGGGGATTGAGTTGATGCTTTGTTTATTTATTGCCGCGCTTAATACTGGCCGTTATTTTACATCGCTTAATCCGGTAACCTATCAAGAAAAATATTTATTTTGAAATTTTCGATATCAACAGGTTTCTTCTCAGGATTCGTAACCAAACAAGTTGTAAGATGCGACATAATGATAGCGAATAATTACATCGGAGCTCGTAAAATTTGCCGTGCTGTATAATAAGTATTCAATGATAAGCTCCTTGACTTGGTAAAGCAAATTAAAATTCAATTTGTTACTCGAACCGTGAAGCATAACGGATTGTCGACCGATTTCGTCGCCCCCTTTCTTCTATAATTTTGCAAGTCACTCGATCTTGAAGATATTTGCTTCGTTTTGCTGACTACAGCTATAGGTACCTACCTAAAAATAGGTATAAACAATAAATGTACTTTTTTTGTTTCTAGCAACATACGTTTTCTATTCTATTTTTTCATAGCACATGTGAAGTTAGTATCCAAAAGAATAATATTGATGTAATCAAATAAAAGATATTAGTGTTTTTATTCTGTGGATCTGAGATATCAGATCAGTATGTAGAAACAATCGTTTATTTTTCTATCAATTGACCTTCGATGTTGTGTGGCAATGAATTGATTTACCTTATATATTCAACCCAACAAGGAAAATAAATATCTTCTATTTAGCTGTTTAGAACTTACTAAATGTTGTGTCCTTTGTTACAGGTGGAATGCAAAAAAGCACAACCGAAAGAAGTCATGCTTCCAGCAAACCTGGCAAAGACGAGAGCCGCCGGACGCGGCGCGTACGGTGAGTTGCTAGGTAGCGGCGTAGCCACCGGCGCGGGCGTGCGGTACGCGCCGTATCCCGTCCACGCGCCGGCTCATCTGCTGGTGGGCGCGAGCGCGGGCGCAGGTGCCACCCCCGCTGCGCACGCGGCTGCCTACCGTCGCGCACTAGCCGCGCTTCGACCCTCCCCACGCCCCCCGCGACCTGCGCTCGCGCCCCTCTCTATTCCCCCACTCACATACTCTGTCTCCGAGCTCCTCGGCGCTCATGCGCTCGATCTTCAAACCCTCTACTCACCTCTCGCCCACACCTCATTGCCCACTCCTTTGCCCCTCTGATCCGCGATCCTCTTCCAGCAACATCCGCATCACCCTTTCTAGCGCCGCCGGGGCTTTTTGTTTGATTAAACCTTTCAGTTTTCTTCATTGCATTCCTCTCTACGCTGTGTTGGCTTTCCTGCCCATTCCTAGTTCTTTCTTACATTCCTTTTCTCATTTCTCCTGCCAAACCAAAGTGACAATTTTGATGTATTTAAGGAAACTGATAATATCTAAAGTGTCTTATTTTAGTAATTGCCATTAGAGAATCAGTTAGATAGCAGATTTTCGAAATGTGTATCAAAATAAATTAGAAGAGCTATAGAATCAGTTCTTATACAATAATTTATACAAATACTCATACTTTTTGAGGAATAGTAGAAACAGAAACTGGAACAATTTTATGTAGGGTTGATAGAGAGCAATATTTTTCTACCAGGTAGTAGGTGCTTCATTCGATTTGATTTAAAATACATACGTATAGTTAGTTAATATAGAGCCTGGTAATGACATGATTTCTGAGTAGTTTTTTACTATGAAATATCTAAAGTGGACCAGAGGTTCCAATGACTCTTGCCAGTTTGACTACACATCCATCCATGAAGTAACTAAGCCTAGTGCCAGAGAATAGCTATGTCATGAATTGCGGACGATTGATGATATTGTTTGAGATATTTTCGTAAGTGATATATTAAATTCTTTAGCTCTTTACCATGAATAGATTTACAGCTTGATGTCGGCTTTTCAAAAAATGTTGTCAGTGGAAGAAAAGAGGTACCTATTGTCTGTGGATGTTTATTATTCAGTTTTTTGGAGACATTAGCAGTTTTGTTTTGTTTTGTTGATTTATTTATGATTGTTTTGTAAATAAATTTGAAACTAGGTACGTTCAAATTTCCAGTAAACGATTGTGTGTCCATAGCTATTATGATAAACTTAGGTATTATATTTACTTTGAATCCTTACTCTTTACATATTTATTTATAATATTGTGCAATGCCAAATACGACTAAACATATGTTCACTACTAGTTTATATTTTAGTTACATTTTACAATTCTTCATAATTAACTGTTACGTTGTTTAACAGTAAGATCTATTTCAATTTACCCAATATTTGTACTATGGAACTTAGTTCTCGTAAACTAATAGTATTAATTGTACTTATTAACTTATTAAGTAGGTAATTTTGGTAGCATTTAGATTAATAAATATCATTTCTAAAATATTTAAAAATGTCTGTTTGTTTAACATGTATAGTATTAGACTAACAATGTGTAGAATAGATTAACATTGTCTATGAAGAGTATCATCTTCTATGATGATTGAGATTACTAACATACCCCATTATTTGGAGCCACTTTAGAAAATGTTTGAAAGTAGACTGCCATTTAGAAATGTTGAATGCTCTTTATATAAATATAAATTAGATATAGACTTTATATTTCACCATATACTCAGTACTATGTAAGCTCAAAATTCTTCGCCAAGCAAAATAGTGTCTCAAGGCACAATATCACAATACTATCAATCTATATAATTAATAATATAACAAATACACACACATAATATAAATGTAAGGTGTAAGGATCGATCGATTTATGTAAATGTTTTTACATTTCTAGATTTCATGTGGTCATTGGGGGCGCTTCCTGACGGTAAGTTTATTCACATTTTATTTTCAAAAGTCACTTCATATCTGCTATACCCTGCATCTCTGTCGGACCATTTCTCACTCTATGAAGCGTACCTGCCTGCTCTATACACCCATAAATATAACAACGTTCGTAAGCGGACTATTGAAGTGCTAATCGGGGGTACATGCCAAAACGGATCATGGCAATAATTAATTAACTCAGTAATCCACTTAAAGTGTTGGTTGTCGGTGTAGATTGAATCAATGGGTAGTCGCGCCGCGCTCTCCGGTCCCTCCATCTGCCGAGTGATGGATCGCGTCGCCTGACAGATACACTATTTTGATTGGCAATAATATGATAAACGATCCGGTATAGTAATCATATCAGCCGACGTGGACGCTCCGGCCATCATTCATTTTACATTTATCGGACTCCATTTAGTTAACGAAACTCATAGTACTTGACGTGCATCAAAGGTTCCATAGTACTATTTGTTTCATATTAGTGATATTAACATACATATTTTGATATAAAGTAGATTTTTTGTTTGTTGATACTATAGTAAGTTTGTTAATGAAATACACTAGGTATCTGTTACGGTATGAAGGCGTCGTTAGTCCACTTCTACTGTGCTACATTAAACGGTGTTTACAAAATATCACTCGCTGGACATTGTCCAAAACAATGTCGCACCGAGCATGTGCGATATACTTGCCTACCTTTTATGTGACGGCTCTATTTTAGAATTGGGCCATAGGAAACGTGTTACATACCGAATGTTTATATTAGTCAATGAATTATAAAATCAGCGATACAGAGTTTGAAAATCATCATTTGAAATAACATAACTCCGAATGCAAGCATGCTACTTGACGATAACCCCGGCTTGTCATATTGTTTGTCACATTGGCGATGTTTTAATAACGTGTGATTGTTTGTTATGCAGGTTTTCCCGCAGCATATGCCGCCTACGCGGCAGGACGTAGCTATTCGGGCTATCCTAGCTTCGGGCTGCCATACCCTGCAGGTAATCCCCTGGCGAGCTTGCACCACCAACTGTCCGGCAATCACTACCACCACCTGGCGACACTGCTGCCATACCACCCGCTAGAGCTCAGCGGGGTTTACAATGTACACGCCATGCATCTGTGAACTCGCGCCCCGACAATGCATTCCACTAACCGCTAACGTCTCTCTCGCAGTCAGCACCGATCCGCTTACAACTGATATGCTACTCATTTACAACTTAACTACGCATACGCTAATTTTCGTAATCTACTGTGGTGACTATCCCAACTTTCCATTTCAACTAACTAGACGAGGCAAAAGTTCGTGTGAACTCTCACTAACAACTTTACTAACAAGTTAACACCTCTAACAATGACTGAACCATCTAGATAAATCTGCCACGCCGTCAATTACAAAACGTCCATGTTTTGAGAAAATGCTATTTATTGTTTATCTTCAGAATTTTGTCGAGACAATCCGGCCAATTGCGAGCGCCTCGCTCGATGTTTACAGACGATTCGCCCTAACGATTCTCAAATGCTACGCGTTGAGCAAACAAACTCTAGCGCAAATACCACGTTCGCGTTCGTTCCGCCAGGAGGGGGAGGTCGCGCCCTCCCGTCCTCGCGCCCCGCTACTAGTATCGCACCATCGCCCGCTCCTCATTAACAGCAAAAGCTTTTAAAAGAGATTTAAACAGATTCAAACAAAAGTACTAAAAAAGTGACGTCCTTTTTGTGGTGACTTCTATGTAAATCTCGGGACGGACGAAAAAGAATTTCCACTAATTAAAAGTAGTCCACGGGCTTCCAGTCGATCCTGTCGAATGAGACCAGAATGTTAATTTTTATGCGGTTCTTATTGTTCTTTGGAGATTAGTTCGTCGCGCACTCTGTGGAGAAATAACACAAGACGAGCGGGTAGGCCTAGCCGCGGGGTGCGGACGCGAACGTGTGCCTACCTTAGCTACGCCACGGAGCGCAGCTGCACAAATACTCCTTTCGATATTTGTCCGTATTTCGTATTTGAGCTGCCTCAGCTCCACCATAATTACGCCACTCAGGCTTGACTTTCTACTTTTTGCCCACCGTTGCTCGTGAACATTTTTTGGTTAGACGCAAACTTAACCTAGAAACGTGAACACATTCCTATACAGTAATTGACTATTGGCATGAGTAATTCCGCCTAGTCACAGTAACAGGTCAAAATTAGTTTCTTCAGAAACTTTTAACATCGCGGACTATTAGATTTAGCTACTTAATTTCTATAATATACTTAAGCTGGTATCATTATCTTCTCTTATCTTCCAATTGCGGATTGTCATTGAGTTGTAAATATAATTGGTCAAAGGATAACTTCTTTGAGAAAATATCAACCAAATTAATGAGGTCCTCAAGTTAACAGATCTTGAAAAAATGTCTTCAGCAAAATTATAGCTGCAAACGTCTCATAATTTAGATGTAAAAAGTATATTATCTAAATTGGATGGATACAAAATCAGTTTCTCAATATATGCGGTGAACTACGTATTTTGGACGCGCGTACAGCGTGCGCCGTTACGGCGACTCTCGCACAATTAATGTCCGCCCATTTCGCCCATTAGCATTCCTTAGCCGACGCCACCACCGGCTTATTGGTAACGTCATTTACATCACCAATATTTAGTCGACAATAAATTATTAAACCGCAGATATCCAGTCAAGAGTTGGGTAATTAAATTCCATGATTCGCATGTTAATATGAACATAGCGCGCAGGCATCACCCGCCCTTGTTTTAATTTTATTATAAACTAAAATGCGGTTATGTCCTTTGATGCAGCAGATGCTGTGACAAAGTGGTACGTCGTTGCGATCCACAACTTCCTCGCGCTCCTTTAATATGAACTAGTCGTTTCCTCTAACTTGGGAAACGACTGCACGTACGACTCCGACGAAGACAGTTTTCGAACGTATAAACAACTTTGTTGTTCTCTAATGGGACGGAATTAATGTCAAATAATTTGTAGCACTGTACTTGTGTGGCACGTGAACACTTTCCTCGCAGAGATATTTGCTTACAAATTTAAGAAGACAACCTCGTTATACACTCTTTCCGAGAAAAGATAAAACCACTAGGGCGTAGTTTACACATAGTTCCGGTACACTGCTAAATAATAAGATGAAATTTTTCATCCACTACGATGAACTCACCGGAGGATGAGAAATGGTTGAGAAAAAGGTGCTAATCTCCTTCGAAAACTCAATTACAAGTATCGTGATAGCCTGGATAAACAAAGCATTTAAACCTTACAAGCTAAAACAACTGAGATCATAATCTAATTTGCATATTTATTGAAAATCGTAGGCTGGAGTTAACTTATAGTACTATCGTTGATAGAAGTGTAAAATTAGACTCGTGTAGATGTTTTATCTTCTTCCTCTCTATTATATTAGGTGTAAACGATAATAGCGGCAAATAGATGTAGTTTAGAACTTTTTAGCATCAGTTTATCATATTATATCGATATCATCTACATAGCATGCAGTAGTGTGTAGTGTTTGAATTTTTATAGGACATAGGTACGGACTGAACATAACGTACTTATAGATTATATTATTTCTAGCATTAAGTTCACAACGATAAATAATGAAAATACAATAGTCTAACTAGAACAACATGTAGCGATACCACAAATGTCGGACAACTTACTACGAATAGTAAACATAACTGAAACTAATAGTAGGGCCGGTCTAATCCCTAAGCATGCATATGAAATGAGACGGGACTCGTATATAACAATAAAATTAATAACAAGTAATTTATCTTTGTCCGCCTCCAGTCCGTATATTATATGACAATAAATTCGAGTGGAACTCGCCAACAACTAGTAACAACAACATAAATAATTTAATGAACTTTTACGTATGTGAACGATACTGACGCATTTCATTCATTGTAAAGTATACTTAATAAGTGTGTTCATTTATTCATAGCCACTTGAGTGAATAATTTTCTGTTCAATCAATATTTGTTTTTCAAAAACAATGAATTATTGAATAGGTAGTGTTTTTGACGCTGTGGCGTTGTGTTCAGTCTACATTATAGGATCTTTATGATATCTAAGAGTACATTAAATAAATAGATAGATAAGAATTGTAGAAAAGTTAATTTCAAAAATTACTAAGTTTAGAGGATGTATACTAACCGACATTTAGAATTTCATTTGCATTAGCTATTCAAGAGAATTAGTTAGCATTAGTTTAGAGTCGTATATGATTTATCCATTATAATAATAAAATAAACAATACATCGAGCTTGAAAAGTATTATTTTAATACTTTATTGAATATTCGCTATAATTATATTGTAATATATGTATGTATTTGTGTTTAATTTGAAAGTTATTTCTCTATTATATTTTAAATATTTACACTGCTTAAATGATAATGTTATTGATACTAATATTTATTGTTGTTGTTGTATAATATTTTTGGATACATCTATTTTACGCTACCGTCTTCGTGTTACCTATCGTTATAGTTAAAGCGATTCAGTGTAATTGAATAAAAATGCCAACGCACTGGAGTCCGCGTCTCCAAATGATCGATCTAAGAAATCATCGAACTTTATAGCAATAATCGTTGCTTCATCATTACACCTCGCAATAATTATTTGTCAAAATTAAGGTATTTTATCGAAATTATTACGTAACTATAAGTTAACATTCGATCATATCGCTACGTGTGCGACCGTCCTTATCGCCATCCTCTAAACTAGTCATACCTACATAATGTAAGCTTCAAATATATATTATTATATCGCGTCGTGTAAGTGTACCCTTAACGTGTGACCATCACCAATTTACCTAACATTATACCCAATTACTTGGATTAATCTCGTTTAGTTTCTATATCTTCATTTGAACGGTAGCTACATTCGACTACGGTAATCGTTATTAGTGTTCGGGCATTAAAAACCACTTTTCCTCTTTACGTGATCCATTGCGTGTGTAAATATACTAATATCGAATGTAATATTCAGTGAATAACACTATGTTGATACCGTTGTTGATGATGGAATCAATACGTACACATAACACGTAATGACCCGAGCCCACAACTCGGAGCCGAACGCGCCAGCTGTACCCGCCTGTGCGTGCAGACAGCCCGCTCCTGCCCAAGAACATTAACGAAACCAGTCCATCATTTCGTGCGTGCAAACAATTTTAAATAGACCGAAAACAGTAAACAGGAAACTATCAATTCCAAGTTTCCCCATAAAGATTCGATGAGTGGAGCTCCGATGTTCGTCCTCCTTTACTCCTCGCCGTAATGATAGATTTTTTGTATCTTTTATTTTGCCCTTTCATGTTAATTTTTGAATTAGACTATTAGTTTTTATTAGGGTTCCGCACACCTTTTTCAGTAATTATTTTGATTTAATCGCGTTTTTGTTGGCGGAACCCTAGGTAGATTCGTTGCCGGCTTTGTAGCTTTTTTATTTTGTTGCCGCAGGTGTAGTGGGAGTTATACCACCGGAAAGTCATCTGTTGGTCGGTGCGGAGTACGTAAACGCGGGCGTGCTCGGGCAGAGCTCGTGAGCACCGCGACGTCCAGGCTCTACGCCCTCCAAGATGCTAAACCCACTCTCTTACCCGGAACACCCGTTAACGGCTCCCGGAATTTCTTATGAACATAAATAAATCCTTTCTCAAGCGAATAGCTCTTTGGTATTACGCCCCCCGCTTTCCCTCTCGAATCTTAAACAAAATATGGAATGCAATGTCGCAAAACTTTCATTTTTTCTGAGTTAGGCCCGATTTCGCAGATGCGTGATATAATCGCCCGACTAGGTTTGCCCATATAGCACGATACGATACTCAGATGAATTTTCTTTCATATTTAAATATAATCACTGAGTTGCGGTATCCCTCAGGAAGTAATTCCAATATATTTAAATAAAAATACGTAAATTATTATAGTTAGGTGTCGTTCATAATGCACAAATTTCTTCATAATTGTATTTGTAACCCATGTGTCAAATTCTTTATAATAATTAAGTCTACTTTATATTCATAAGTTAATAATAATAGCACTGTTCTTATCGCTGTTCTGACATATCGTCTTATATCATTATTCGTAAGTTTATGATATTGTGAAGCCGCTATATTTTAAAATAAAGGAAATTGCCGTTGTATAAGCAAAACGTTTTATCGTTTATTGTCCAATTGATCGTTTATAAATCGAGGTCGATCAGTGCCTCACTTATTTACTATTCGTTCGCATATCGATTGCGACGAAAATAAACTGGAAGAGATAGTGTGTTACCGTGGAGTTGGCTAGCGTGCGGTGAACTTTGATTTGTTCCTGACGGCGAGTGAACTTTACCTCAACGTCGCGTTACAAATGTATTTTAACGTTGGCATTTCGTTTTTCTGACTCATCCAATGCGGCACACGCAGCGTGGTGCCCGCGCCGCGGCCCTGCACACCAAGCCGGTAAGCGAGCGCATGAGCGTTGAGCGTGGGTCAGGCATCGCAGAGGTAGTGTTCTGGCCTCGACAGGCACGCGCGACCGCGGCCCGCCCGCCGCATCGCCAACATTCCGCACATTCAACACGCTCGCCCTCAGAATGCAACCCGCGGACCAGACACACCCACACAACTATTTTGCATAGTTCGATACTCACTTGCACTTTCACCCGACTGCTGAATATTTTAAATCCCCAATCGACTCGTGTTTTGCTCACCGTTTCAATAAACGCTATCGAATTAAATTAGAAGCTCGTTCGAGATACAAAGACCAAAACAAAAGCAAGGAAACGACATTACGACAAATTAGCGCCTTGAAACGAAATTCCTTGAAGGGTCACACAGCCGTCGGTTCGAATCCAAATAATTAGCTGGCGAAGCGGCGAGTGGCCGCGCGTCGCGAGCAGTGCCAACTCCATTTGTAATTTAAGATATTTGACCGTTAATTGTGTTAGTAACTGTTACGTTTAGTGCTTGTTGCTTAGGTCGGAATGAGTGCGACCTCGTTCTGCACTAACCTTACAGCACTCCTTAGATATTCATGTAAATACTAGTTGACTATAGTGTACCTTCATAGCGCTCAGCGGTACTACGCTGATTTAGCATTACGAGTGCTGTGTTTGGATGGGTCAGAAATGTTATTCCTTTTCTTTTATTTGTTTTAGATAGATTTTATTTTATGGATGCCAATAGATTTTGACTATAAATGCGCTAGTCTAGCGAGCTCCATCGTCCATAAATTTTTATTGTAGAATTTCACCGAATTGGAGTGTGTCCGTGAGTCTATAATGGGCACTATTAGCATACTAATCTCTTCTAGTTAGTATCGTACTGGGCGTACAAATCCTGCACAATGTGTCCGGTATACGCATTGTAAGTCCTTTCTCCCCTGTATAGAGGATGCTACGCGTTAGTTGTCCGACTATCTTAATAGCCCTATAGTCTATGTCACAATCACCGATGAGCCAACATACACGATAAACTGCTCTAGACGGGGATAAGGGATTTACATACACACAAATTGTGTGAATACCTTCCTATTATGCACTACAAGTGCAACAAACAAGTTTGTGATGATCGAGAGAGCATCAGTTTAGCAGAAGGAGCGTGACGTCCGCTGCATCACTAGGGCGAGTAATTTTGATTTTGAACATTACCGTTTGGTCACTATCGTTGAGATATTAGAAATAGTGTAATAATGTGTGTAAATTTTGGAAGAGTTTAATAAAAGTAAAGACTGAAGTGTGGTAGACATTTCATAGTGTTTTCAGCGCTAAGAAGTAAATTAGAACAACTGTAGACGACCCGTTAAATAGACTCTAGTTTAGAATAAGAATTAGTCAGAATAAAAGCAAAATCGCGTAGGCTAACAACCGTAGATTGTTCTGGCCGTCTAATAAAATTTGTAATTCCCCATAGACTAGTCTAGATATTTAAATAATTATGGGCGATTTTTATTACTTATTGTATATTAGAACAGCAGCTTCAGATTAGTGTCAACTACCCAGGTTTTTGTGAAAATTATCTTTAAAGCTGGACAAATTAAATTGCTTTTTTGTACAAAAGGTAGTAATGTAAGCGACTAGAATAGTAATTGGTGGTAAAACAAAATAATGTGATTGGTGGTGCAAACTTTCTATAGATGTATTTAATTGTTGTTTAGTCTTAAGAGTTTATACCTAGAACAGTATTACTGTAATTTTTATATTTTTTGCCTTAGGCAGACAGTAAGTAAAGTATAGTTCAATTGAAATGTTATTAATTTCTAAGATAAAAGTTAGAATAGAAAAGACAATTTTATGATAGAATAGAAAAAAAAAACATTGAAATTATATAAGCTGTAGTTGATTTAGTAGTTGTAAGCGGAACTAATTCGCAAGTAGGTACAATTATAATTTGACTACATGGGTAGTAATTTTTAATTGAAGACTTTTAGTATTTTGTAGAGAAACAATTCGAAACTTATGTGGTTTATGTATGTGTGTTTTATAAATATTTAAATTTCTGATGTTTCTATTCCGCTTATATAATGTCGCTTTACATGTTTTCTCTGATTAATCCCATTCTATGGCTGAACCTCGGAAGCGCGTAATATTATCATGAATTAGTAAAAGTAAACATCCTATCGAACGAGTCAATAAATCGTCGGAAAAGGTAGACTCAAAGACTCCCGAGATTTAGAGAAAGGACTCGCGGTTGCTTCTTTGAATAACAAATGGGAGAGCGTGACGTCAGCGCGTGCGTGCCGCTGTTATGGCGCTCTCGGTCGACAACAACCAGCATAGAAATTCGATTAATTTGCAATTGAGATAAGTCCCAGCAGCTAAACGATCGAAAACCCGCAAAAGCGTATCATCTTCACGTTGAGTTATTGATGGCACCTATTAAATATACGTTTTGGGTGCCGCGAGACGTGTGCTCGAGGCGAGATCTCCGGTGAACGTTCAAATAAAACATTTCAATCGTGGCAAGTGGGAAATGAAGTATTACGATCTTGTAGGTGAAGGATGCGAAAATCCCACTTTTAGTTGCTGCAATATTTTTACCCAAAATAGGGATACTATTTTTGCCAAAGTAAAGACCATAAAGTAAATTCACCTGATCTATATTATTTAGTATACTTTAGTATAACTCCGAAAGTGATAGACATATTTAGCATACTGTTCTAAAATGGCAATTGGTTAATACGATACCTTCTTTACTACATTGAAATATGAGACTAGACAGCTTTAAAAATCTTTATAAAAAATATTGAATTAGGTACTTCTCATCTTTCTGTTATTACTTCCAAAATTAAATGTAGGTAATAATATACTTACCTACTCATAGCTTAAAATTCGGAGAGCTGGTTTTCGTTGGCGGGACATTAGGCCACATAAAAAGTCCCGCGTAATGTAGTGGATTCAAGGGCGCGTGTTACGTCGCTGGTACGCTCCATGAATATTTCGTTCGACCGTCATCCTACTTCTGAAGAAGAATTATTAAGTTTGCCCGAACTTCGCAATTATGAAAGTTCGAATAGCTCTCGTAAGACGGCCTCTGAATTTATAGATGAATATGTGCTCCCCCGCACTCGACAAGGTAAGACACACTGAACTGTATGAAAGATAATTTAGATGAAACACTTTCAGGAAAAGACGTCATCAAGGAAAAATAACAAAGTTAGAAGAGATTGTAAAGGAATTTAGGCTAAAATTCATTATACCGCAGCTCATAGTCATATTTCATATGCATTAACTTTCTAAACTAAAACTTCGCTCACTGTCTTCATTTCTACCCCCTCAGATATGTTCAAAGAGCCAAGAAACTTTCACTATTACACGCACAAATTACACGAAGAACATGCGTTAACATGTCTGTACAAACTATCTATTAGCTGGAAGCAACGTCCGACACAGATATTGTGCTAGTGAAGATAACTCTCCTTGCGCCGTTCACATGTAAACTGAATTGTTTAAGTCGTAAATTATTTAAGGTCAGAAACACGCTTCATCCCGAACTTAGTTGGGCCTGTTTGTGATTTGTTTGCTGTGAATCGACCCGTAAAGTATGATTGAAGCTTAATCACATACTATAACTATAAAACCTTTGCTACTTTAGAGAATGAATAGTAAGTGAAATATAATTAATTTCTAACTTTTCTGAGTTCAGGTTGAAACAGCCAATAGACTTTAGAGATTGGTTGAATTAGGCAACCCACATAAACCACGCAGACATAGATATCCCTCTAGCTTATATTAGTTTAGAGATAGAGATATGCTAGCAAAGAACTAAAATTATAGTGAAATACTTCCCACCAAACTAATATTACGTGTAATCATTCTCGATACCCGTTTAAATTAATGATTACAAGAAGCCGCCGGGCGGCGCTTTGCTGTAATGGGAAAAGAATGAACTAAGACCGATCGACATATTAATGATCTCGAGACGTGTCTGCGCCAACAGTCGAATTCTTATTTATTACACTGGGCCTTCAAATAAATAGCCTCTCACATAGCAAAGTAATGTTATTAAAATGTGTCAGCATTTTAGTGCGGCGAGCGGGCGCTATGGCGCTATGGGCGCGAGTGAGTACGGGCGCGGGAGTGGGCTGCCCGCGGCGCCATCTATCATTCATCCTCCATTACTTATATTGTACTTTTTTCGCAAAGTCACTGGCAGGCCGGTAATCACCTGGTGCGACCGCGGACCTCCATTTTTCACACTAAATCATAACTCGCGCATCTGACAAAAATAAAATTTGTCGTACAAGCCAATAGGGGTAAATGGTGACACTATGAGCAAGCAAAAAATGAGGGACGAATATTAATCTAGTTATTGTTGAGATGTCGGGTTACGTTTATAATGAATCTACACGCCAAACTTTGAAGATCCTCGGGTTATCGCCAAAATGTAAGGCTGTATTGAGCTCGCGATGATGCTTTAAAAACGTATGCGTATATAGAAAATTTACGATTGGATCCAAAAGTTTGTGTAACTCGGTTATGGTCGGCATCGTTATTTATTCTGCGGTATATGTTCAGTTAAATAGGCTTGTGAACAGGGTGCGTACGGCTTGTAGCGGTATGTCGCGCGGCCGGCGTAGACGTGTCGCAAGTCGCAAGACGCTGCGACGTGCGCCGTATGCTAATATTCTTCCCTATTCAATAAGCAGACCGCCGCGTGCCACCGAGAACTCACGTCGGATAATTTACTGGATATTTTGTAAAAGTTTTTTCGCCCTCTGTGATTTATGCCCGCGAAACTTCGAGCTCTCTTTTTCATTTGAATGCACGTGACATACGTGATATTTTTTTGTTCCGACATAATCTGAGCCCGGGGAGTCTTCTGTGTCCTCATTCGTCAGCTCGGCATCTGTCTCCAACGGTTAAATTATTCATGCATTTACGCGCTTCAACTTTATCAGCGCTAGAAAACTTTAATATTGAGTTGGGATTACATCGATAGTCACTTTACCGTTCAATATGCTAAATTCAGAAAATATGAGCTACACCTACACGGGCCGTAGTGGCGGAGTGACTTTCTAAATTTCAAAATTTCGATGGTTCAGTCATGAATGTGTGCGTGTGCTATCACTAACGAGTGTGTGCGTCACTCGTGTCTGTGGAGCGAATGCGAACCGTGTGTATGTTTGCAGTTGACCTGACCAACGGACAACTGACACCGAACAACAATACACCGCTGCTCGCGCAGGCGCTCTCAGGTGAGGACGCCTAACTTACCATTACTTGTGAAGTTCAAGATTACATTACGAACCTAAAGAAACGTATCATAACGTGCACTGGTTGTCTATCACTAGTCACTACATAGAGCATGAGAATTCCTATAACAGCATTATGCCTGTATCTTCATTACAATTATCTATACCTATTCTATATTTGAACTCCAGCCTGGTGTGTTAACGTGTTATACAAAATAATTCGCTTGCGTCTTATTGTTTTATCAGCTTTATGTGTTGTGTGTACTTCTGAAGCTTTCTGGTATTCTAAAATTTTAATGATCTAATTAATATGAGTTTAAAGATAAACCCACTTTCAAACATATTGAATATCTATATTACTAATAGATAAACTAATATATATACTTTTAAATCAAACTCCATCAAAGCAAGGTCCCAAATAGTAAAATAAAATCAGAGTATCTTCTAACTGTTCAGCTTGCATAACCAAAATCGAAATTATACCTTCGATTTAGAAAGGCATTGCAGTCGCCTGACGACGAGAGTTGATACGAGAAAAATAACTCCACGTTATTTCACATTTTCACTGGATGAATAAATACATGCAGTGTGCTTCTATCTAGTTTCCGTCACGGTAGAAACGAACCACTGAGCTTTGGCCACTGGATAGCTTGACTTCGTATAATTTTTAGTCTGCCATTACACGATCAGAATATTTTAAGTTGCTTTTGTTATTGTGATGTTTTTAAATCTAGTAGAGAGTTTTTATGAATATGTATAGTCAAGCCTTCCACATTATACTAATAATTAAATGTAGGCAAAACTTATATCTAAAGTCAACCTTTGTACTTACAAACATACTAATAACATGACATGACAATGGGCACGATTGCTGGACAAAGCCACCAAGTATAATGTATATAATTTTATGATTCGACTTGTCTTTATATGTATAATTTGGTGTGTTCCCAGTAATGAACAACTATCAGGCAGCAGCGGCTGGATTTGGACCACCAGCATCACCACATGCGGCCGGCGGTCGTGCTGGGTTCCCCGCCGCGAGCTCGCCAGGCCCTGCGCTTGATGTTTACGGCTCAGCCGCCGACAGCGTCGGATACGTGCAAGCCGCCAGCCCGCAGCCCTCTGGATTCCCGGCGATCGCAGTCAGCCGCGCGCCTCTCAATTACACCCCAGTGAGTGTACCTTCATTTTTAAGAATAAAAAAAAATTAGAATTGGTGAAATGAAAATGAAACGATATCAGCACTAGACAAAAAGTATTGCATAAAAAGAAATTAAGAAAAGTTTTCAAACTTATTTTATTTCGTGATGAATGGGATAAAGTTAATAACTTTGATTCTAACTTTTTTCATTTATTACGTCATATTCAAAGTGCCTATAGTAACGCCCAAATGAAGGCAATTCCCAAAATTGTCCTCGTTCGAAAACTTTCAACTGTCACAGCATTCAAATTAATGTTTGTTCTGTTTTGTTTTTCTCCAGGACGTTTGATTCGCGTTCTGTGATGTTAAAATTCATTTTTGCATTATTCATGGTAACAGGAAAGAAAAATAACTGTGTGTTTTCACGTTAATATTTGTCTGGGGCGGTTGTAAATTTGGTGTGTCTAGCCGGTGTAAGAATTTCATTAGCAGTTAGTCATCTCGGGGATAAGGCGCTAAGTGCGCGGCGCCGAGCGGGAGCCGGCGGCGTTGCGTCCTCCTCGACACGCGGCTCGGTGCGACCGACGTAGACGCAATTAGCAGACGACGACACTCTAAAATTTTAGCGAGACGGTCCAATCTCATTATGGAACCGATCTTCCTTGTCGCTCTTAAAGCGTAATCACCATAAGTTAGCAAGCGAGTGAAGCGTGAGAGATGCGATTATAAAGTGTTCCGAAATATGAGCGCGGTGGGCGGGGCGGGCGGCAATCTACGCGGTGCACTGCCGCGGGTAATGGCTTTTTAAAACTGCGACCGCGCTCCATAACTGCTTCCCTGAGACGCCATCAGTCTTCATTGCTTGTCGACGCCAGCCAGCGCCGCCGCCGCCACGGCAGAGATCTTAACTCCTCACGTCGCACTATCTTACAGACATTTTTCAAACTACATTCGAAAGCTACTTTAATTTTTACACTATCGAAACGCTGACCATTTCCAATTTATTACGTGGTGATATGTACATTGAAAGGAAAGATAAATTCGTAACTAATTCATGTATCTAGGGCCTCATTGATTAAATATGTAGGACACAATTAATGTACTAATTTCATATTTTACTTACATGTAGAACAGTTATTTAACGCGGGTGTATAGTCTGACCATAAACTATACAATTAATTTGCGTACCATCAAGATTACCATCGAGAGCGCAAGATTTACAAAAGTGATATCGTTACATAAACAATCGAGTTACATTTATTACGATTCGGTGCAAACTGAGTTTCAATAAACTTGTATTAGAAATGTTGTGCTTTTTGATAGAGGTAGTTGCCACACGCAACTACCTCTATCAAATGTACAACGGGTACACTGAGTAATTGTTAGCCGAAGCTTAATTTAAGCCACTCACCAGCATCGCTTCTCCGAGCTATCTTTTCGCTTCAGGCGCGTCGTATATCAAACGGGATATTAACTCAATCGTCCGTAATCGTCGGGGCAAAACAAATACGTCGCTAATGAGAGAATGAACGGTCCGGCCGGCGGCCAGTCTGGTCCGGCACGGCGGCGCATGTGGTTCTCGGGTGTAAAACGGTCTTATTAGGTAACGGGAATGCCCCCACGGGCAATAACCGTAAATCAAGGAGAACAAGCGGTGTAATTACCGTTGCCGAGCGGTCGCGCGCGTTGCTCTAACTCATCCACTCACTGTTTTTATTTTGTTGGCCACCGAGCCCGCTACCACTCTATCGACTGCGAACACTGAACTTACTACCTTTAAATCTGCCCCCTGAGAGGTTAATGTTCGGCTGAACGCTTAATACTTCCATTCAATTATAGCGCCGCATGCCAATAATTTTGTTGCAAGCTCTCGCTCCATCTAATACTGATTGCTTTTTATTTTTCTCGTTCCAGGGACCCCTGATTCCTGCGGCTTTTACCAACGGATATCATTGAAAGTGTTTTAGCACAAATATTTTACGTAAGTATTACGATGTTTTTAATGTGTTTTTGCATTCCACTCTATTAAAATGTCATTACGTTGAATAAAAACGTTGGCGTGTATATTCAGTACACCGCGGAAATAAACACTCGTATGGCAATTACACAAAATGTTTTTTAATGGTCTCACAAGACTTAAGTCTAAATGTTTTATCACTTTAACGACTCAATGTGTTTTAAATGCTAAATCTAGGTGATTGAGTGGTCTTGGGGTGATTAATTGTGTAATTTTTTATGCAGGTGGCGAGCGGTGTGGCGGCGCATAGCGTCTTAAGTACAGTTTGGACGGCGTAGGCGCCGCTCCCAGCGTCGTCCGCGCCGCGCACACCAGCCGCCCCCGCGCCACCCACGACGGAGCCTCATCCGTCCGGTCAACGCGCCGACCATTCCGTCGACCGCGGCGTCTCACACACTCTATAACCCTTTCCATTCTCCTCATCCTGGTCCTCATCATTGTCCTTCCATGGTCCCACATCATCCTTGTCACCGATCACCTCCCCGACCCGGTCATGAGGAGACCCCGTCTATTGTAAATAACGATAATCTACTTTTTGTCGTGTGAACGAGAGATAGTCTATCGATTGAACAGGTATTTTTTCAAATTTTCTCGCTTTCGACTGTACCGTAGATGTGTTGTCAGAGTAATAAACAATTTAAACTACAAAAAAAAATACATTTCATAATTATATAAAGTGCATCTAGACAATTTTATTGCAGGGAGGTATCTTAAAATATTTTATTATTCATAGTTAAATTACAGCGTAAGGTGTAAATGGTCCTCGACGCGCGGGACTTTTGTTTGTAGTTGGAAGGTCCTATTTGTTTGGCAGCGTATTCGTACCGAGGGTGGAGCGCGTTCCGCACGTATCGCGTATCGTGTAGGCTCGTGCCGCGGGCCAATGTGCGCGGGCCGCGCGCGGCGGTGTGCGTGCCGCGCATGCGCCGCCGCACGCACTCCTGCGCCAGTCGAGCGGTGACAATAACGTGACCGCCGCGCGCCTCCCCGCTCGTCCACCACCACACATATTTTAATCTATCTATTTTTAATATTAATGTCAAATATTAACATAATTATTATACTACTATAATTATATTACGCATATTTTACCTATGAATGTAATTATTTTCGCCTAATTCGAATTGTATAAAATCACCTCTTTGAACGGCTCTTCTGTTTCAGTAGCGATCAAGTTTCTCGATTACTTCCGTATAAGACTATGTTAGTTACGCGTATACATACTTTCTAATATTATGTATTATGATATAAAATTTTATCCTAAGGATAATATGATCATATTTACGATTCATAAGGACGTTTGGAAAGCTAAGTCGGTACATTTCAGAATATCTCTCATCGCGTTAAGATAATAATTCGTTTCTATCTTGTACCTTTGAATGTAGGTATTGTAATTATAATGAATAACAATTTTGTGCATTACGTAATAATATTTCATTGTTTCTTACGATTGTATTTACCGTAATATAAGACCACTGTTGAAAAATACGAGGCTCCATTGGTATGAGGAGTCACACTGTACTTAGTTGTATTTAAAATTTTAATCAAAATATTAATAATAATCAGTAACGTTTCGTACAGAAGGTATAGTTACACGACACAAACATTTCAATAAACTAAAGACAGGGATATTAAAAAATTACAGCCAAAGGCGCAGGTTTGAGATAATAGATTAAAAATATGAAGTCAATTCATTAATCATATTCGTTAGGTACTGGAAACATTTTTATCGACCACTTCGTCTAGTTGGCAACATTAGGGAGCTACGCGGGCTGCGCGCGTAGCAGTTGCGTAGCGCCACACACGGGCTACGCGCTACGTGCTACGTCCGGCTGCTAGACGCTCAAACCGTGCATGCATACGCCGCTCGCTAAAAACATGCACTCAGTTGCATTCATTCGTTATTTACTATTATTATTACTCATTACCTACATCAATTAAACATTAATATTATAAATCTAGGTATTAAATTTTAGGTAATAATAATAAACAATCTTTTAAATGCTATTATTATATAAATACGTTATAAATATAAATGTTTCCTGTTACAAAAAAAAAATATTGAAAATGATACGAAATAAATCAATATTCTTTTTAAAGGTAATTTATTACTTATGAGTATGTAGTTAATTGAATAATGGAGTGTTAGATGGAGTGCGTTCGTCGCCGAGCGGCGCGCTCGCTTCGCGTTTTATGTTCGTTCGTGCCGAATTCGTTCGCTGAGATGACGTCACGTGCGGCCGGGCCAGCCGGGGCGTCCCCGCGCCGCGCCCGCGTCGCACACTTACCGCAGGAGACGCGACCGCGATTATGTTGTTAAAACGTTAGCTAGGAAATTGATAATGAAATCGAAAGGTGTGAAGTCTGTAGGACGGTCGGAATATCGATATCATACCTAACAAATTAACGTAATTATTTGTTTTATATTTACGGTGTTATAGGTATTTAAGACATTTTTTCTTAGAATATTTAATTATTACGATGAGATGTTATAATTGTTAGGCCCGGGCCGGCGGCGGAGCGGCGCCGCGCACCCCGCCGCCGTCGGCCGTCTCATTCACTCTCACATCCTCACTATAATTATATTTTCTTACCGACCTTTTTAATGTAGGAGAAGCGCACACGGCCGCTTGTCCCCGTGCGAGTACGAGTACAAACATACAAACAAACATATAGTGAGAGACGTTCGTTTCGCCGCGTTCGTGAGAAGCCATCGGTTCGCCGCGATTGCATCGAGACGATACATAATGACAATTATTGTATATACATAGTTAGCCGCATGTGTAAAAAGACGTTTAGGTAGGCGCCACACGTGGCGTGTTATTGTATGCGACAGATGTACCGCAGTGTCTGGCGGCCCACACCGCGTGACCAGCGAGCCGACAGTGTAGCACCAACCTACATACGCTACTTTTAACACTCACAACATTGTACTACTTTGCCGCGAATAAACAACTCAACATTCGATTTGTTGAGGACTATGATTCCATTTCAATCTACTTGGAACAGTCTATGATCATAAAAGTGTCGGCGATGGTGTGTCGTTAAAATGTGTCGTATAGTAGTTTGGCGGCGCACTCAGTTTGTACCATCTGGTCGATATTAGATTCATTCGAGCTGCAATCAGGATTAGCTGACGGATATTAGTTTCATTGTTGTTGTTATGCTTTGTTTAAACGGTTTGTGAGTTTTGTTAGTGTCACCTTTAGGGCTTCTGCATTCGGACCATGTTATGCACTGCTAACAAATATACCAAGATTCAGAAATACATTCAAATGTTGTTTTGTTGTTTCTGCTTAATGTTATATTGAATATAGTTGGATTAATTATTTTGAAAAATATATGAGAAATTATTTAAATTTTAAGTTTGGATTATTTTAATGAGAGCGGTAGCTAATATGGGCCGTTGTAGAGAGCCAGTCCATGCGTGCCTCCTCCGTGGTGACTTTGCGGTTGACTTGAGACCGCAACGTAGTCGCGTCGCAGTCGCCCCGGTGTCGCCGCGCTGTCACCTCGGATGATGTAGTTTTTCCCTCTCGCTTGTTCGTATACGCGATAGTTCAGTAACTTCAGTCACCATTTAGACATGTGTTCTATATCAGAATAAAGACTACGTAAATAATAAGCGAGATCTCAAATTTATTTTAAAAATTCGTTATGTAATCCTAATATTGCTACTTATCGTATATATAATAAAATTATAAAGATAATTTATTATATTTTGTATAACATTCTACGTTATTTTACACTCGATCTACTTTATATTGTTAAAGATAATAATTAATTTTAATCTAATAACGTGACAGACTGGTAAAGTTCGTAGAGTCGCTGCGGCGGCCATAGATCTTGTAGCTTTGCATATTCGGCGATGGCCAACTAAAAGTTTCTTGGACCAAAGGTATACTTATTCGCGTAGAACCGGAGGCGCATTGGCTCCGCACGAACCGAGCCAGCCGATCGGTCGTCAGCAGTGAGTGCAGTGAGGATCGCGCACCCCCGTCCCGCTCCCGGCACCATCCCGCCCCGCGCAACGCCGCCCGCTTGGTTTCGTTCTCGCGGTTACTTCTCGATTGCGTGCTTCGCGTGCTGACTGATTTTCTATAGCAATAAAAATCAATTACCTAAGATTTTACATTAAAATAAATTTGGATTTATATACGTTCGAATTTGGTGTCATGTACATTTAAAATATTAGAGAAAAGGAGATAACGATAGGCGAACGATCCGCGACGTGTCCCGTCGCGGCGTCGGCGCAATATTTTCGTCATTTCTTCGTGTATAATATGTTACATGAATCTGTATACAATATGGATATAAATCGTATGATGAATAAAATTAGTTTTTACGGCATCTCTTTATTAAAATAATGATAATATCAAAACGTTTTGTAAAAAGCGGTGGGTATGTCCGCCGCCCCGATTTCGTGCACCAATGCACTTTCTTATTGGAATATTACATTATATAACGTACATAATACTATGAGATATATAATCATACAGCCTTTCGGGGCGCGCGTGTATGGCGATGTATGTATACACATTGTGCAATGTACATATACCTTATATAATACAATGATTTAAGACAAGGTTCACATCGTGCCGTGTGTATGTGGTAATAAATATAATATGGACATTGTTCAAACAATAAACCAGTTGTTTCATTTCCTATTTGTATCTAGTAACCCATCTGATCCCTTTGTTGTCATTTTATTACTACCAAGGACGTTAATATTATTCTCAATCATAAGCATAATAGTAGTAAAAGACATTGTAGTGCTAATGCTGCAATGATACAAATTATGAAATACGTGGTATTTCAAAATCAGTTCCAACTTTTAAAAGCTAGCTATATCATTCATTGGTAATGAGTGATATTGTTTTATACTTCATTATACATACCATGAGTACAGTTTCTATAAATATAAAATACAACAAAATTAATTATCCAAAAGTTTAAATTCAACTAAACTCTCAGATACGATACGAAAATATCGTTCTAAATGCAAATAGCATACAGATAACGAACATAATATTCAAAGTGTGCTGAGATCAACTTCAACAAAAGAAAAAGTTCCTGACAGCCAGTCCAGAGTTAACGTACGAGCAGATGTAAGATATATGTGTAAGTATAACTTAGAACGTCGTAAGTATGAAATTTGATGAATCGTAAAATGGCACTATCTCGAGAACAACACTTACGTTTTAAAAACCTTTCTCTCCACATGCTACACTCGTTAGACGAGACGAAGGTATCGTATTTAGGCCAATGACTAGATAGGTCATTGACACGGCGAAGCTTGTCGAAAACACCAGAGTAGCAAGGCGCAATATGCTGGTATTACCGGCATATTGCGTAAAAGGGTTTCAGAAGGCTTTTACGCAGCAGCTGAAATAATTAGTGCATGACGAGGCAGTTCTCGTTAACATGAAAATATCAAGAGTTGATGGTTGTTCCAAAGTACCTACACATAGTTTGTTTGAACCTTAAAATTACCTACTTATGATCGTAAGTATATTTTTATGCTTAACGTAGAAAAAAATGCCCTTGACAACCACAAACTGTAAACTTAAGATTCAATATATGTTATTAGTCTTCCAGGCTTTAAAGTTAAGTAATAAGTTACCACCAATGAAAATTTCAGAATGGGACATAAACTTCAGTTCCTTTCTTGAAGCCATACTCTGACCAACTGAACTACCAGGTAGTTCACTAAATAGCTGAAATAGAAATTTTGTCCGAGTTTTATAGGAAATGGTAGTATATTAATTGCTTCAAAAATGCCATTAATTATTCTGAATCATGTCGTTAGCTGATTACCGATTAATAGACTCAAGTACATCTCACGATTCAAGTACATTTGACTTTGTGGAAAGAGACAAACGGGAGCAATGAAAACTTAAGAAAAAATGTATGGATTGTGTAAAAGATATGATTATGAGTACCAGAATTATTTTATTAAGAAATCTTTATTAGAACAAAAACACTTGTTAGATTAGAAGAACTTTTTAAATACTATTGGGTTGACAAACAAACACACAGTTGACCGGATGATATATTAATAAAAAACCGAAGCCAGCCGGTCACATCTGGTCACATTGACCATTCTCGACACAGTGAGACCCCTCCGAGAGCACGATAGCCTTATCACCTGATATCATATCCATCACGCTCGAACCTGCGACCTTGGACCAAGCAGTCGAACGCTCTAACCCCACAAAGGTCATAAAAACACAGAAATAGTTGCCAAATATGTATGTTACTACCCCTTTTCGGTAATATACAGGAGTGAATATATGTATGTGTGTATGTACATAAATGTAAAAGCTCAACAATATACATATATAAATAATCCTTAACAGCCGCAAATTCAATAGCAGATCAACCTTTTACGAGAAGTTTAAGTAATAACAACAATACATACATTTCTTTTACCGTCCGTAATATAATAATATGGGCCAATATGCCTAAACGAGCTTGTACAAACGAGCCTGCTAGCAAACAGGTGTGACAAATCGACGCACTGCTGAATAAATATGTAAGGGTTACTGTTTGTTACGCGATCACCAACCTGATAACACTTCAGAGTTTATGTTAAGAAACTTACACGTATATACTCGTGTATAGTAATAGTTACAACATGTGTAACACTTTACAGATCCGTTATTATAAATATGAATTCCAAGTATATAACACTATGGCATGGCGGTAATGCAATCGACTGCTACGTTAAAAAGCATGGGTTCAATACCCGCTCAGTGCCAATATTTGTATGTATTAGTTTGGGTGTTTCCATGTATAATATGTGTATGAAAAAACAAAAGTATTTACCCGCTTTTTTGAACCCATAATTCGGTTTTTCTGTTAGAACTTTTTTAGTAACAGCACGTAGTCTGAAAAGAATGCCCTTTGTTAGCAATAGGCTTGATCTCAATCTTTTTCATTACATAAGCATAAGAAATAAAACTATTTTTATCGGATTCTGTTGCGATTTACGTGGATAATTTGTTTTCTGTTTATATATAAAGATAGAAATAGTACGAGGGCCACCAACAATATTACAATGCAGCTGCATTCAGCTTGACGGTCTCATCTGATACTTCTCACGTACCATTTATAGAACCCGGGGCTGTGGGAAGAAGGCAACGCGTATGCTGGCCATGGTCAAGCTCATTGAAGAAAACTATATTGGTCAACCGTGAGCCGATCCCAAGACCTTATGCACAAGAATTGTACCTACTTGTCACCGTGTAGAGGTAGTCAAAAGAAACCATGAATGCTTTTTAAATATAACTTCACTACTTAACCTCGAACAGCTCAGAACCTTGATATACTCGCAAGCAGTAAAATAACAAATACTCATAAATATAAAAAGAAAGTCTCATAAGTTGAAATTGAAATTCAGTTCCAAGACATGTGTTTCTATTCGTGAAGGCAATTTCGCTCATTCGTTCAGCCTACTGCCCTTTATTCGAGCCAGCCTACGGCTGTTAACGGAGTCACCTTTGCCTGTAATACAGAGCCTTCTTATACGTTACGTGACTCTATTTAGAAAGCAACCGACCTCTTCCTAGCAATTTACCTCAGCCCAGCTAAAATGGCCCAATCTGTTAGAGCATTGTGATGCCATATACAATTTGTGCAACCTTAACTTAAGTGGTTTGACGAAAATCAGGAATTGAGTACAGGCAATTACTTTGAGTATTATTTGGTCAAGTACGAAACGAGGGAATTAAATTGGATACATCTAGATATCCTCAGTGGGTCAATCATCCAATTATAAAGAAATTCTATACAGGACGAGAACGTTGGGTACAACCTGGCTGTTAGATTCAATTTCAATAGATTCCTTGCCGTAGCCGCTGCGCAAATATCCAGCAATGTAGAAATATATTGCGCAGGCTTTTCATTCTTGAGAATAAGTGTACGGCCTTAAAACCTCCATTGTGTAGAAGTACCTCGATTTAGAAGCCTGTAATAATAGCCTTAAATTACTGCATTTAGGAAAATTCTTATTGAGGATATCTTCACATGTGAAAACAAATGGTTGGATATTTTTGTAAGGGAAATATGTAGTACTCGAAAAAAAGATTTTAAAAATACATTACTCTTTCACGTAAATGTAATCTGAGACTTAATGCCAACTTCACTGAATCGACGATGTTATACCTGCTTCGAGTATCTACCGGAGAGGGTTATTATAGTCGAATTTTTTACATTTTTAGCGGCCAATAATCTCTGATTGCTACTATTATGTACCCTTTTTTATTATACTTATACATTACAGCGATGAGAAATAAGCTTATAGTCCACATGATGGTAGGCAGTTACTTTAGGCACCCTTTGCACATGTGACTTGTAAGCACTGTGGCGTTCCGTTGGAGTACGTTAGAGGTGCTAGGTTCCAAAGAAGGGCTTCATTGAGTAAGTTAATAAGGTGGTAATCAGTCGGTTATTAAGATTGATATGTAATCATTTTTAATTTATGTAAGTCACTCAAGTTTAAATTCAAAATTTACACATATTGAACAATACATACATCATTATATACATATATTCACGCCTGTTAATCCCTAAAAGGGACGGCAGGAGTGTATTAATACCAACATTTCGCCATTTAATTAGATATTCAATCACATATAGAAGATATTACTATATAATAAATAAATAAATGATAAAAAAATAAAAACGATATGGACAATCACCAGTGTTCCTTATACCTATTTGAAACCATGACTTTGAATTTTACATAATTCAATCGACACCTGATATCACCATATGAGAGAGAATTCTGATGATATACAACAACAGTAACCCAATAAAAACATATCTTATCTAAAATACTGATCTAACCGTGTGGAATATCGTTCAAAACTCGTATAAATTGAACGTTTCGCACCGCAGACGATTTTATCAATTTCATTCATGATCTGCTCGTGCTCAATAAAGTAATCTGATTTCGGGTATCGCATTGTCGGTCTGTGCGCACGGCTGTATTAAAACGAACACACTCTGCATTTGGCAGTCGAAATAATCTTTACACTCGCGTGGGTCCACCGGATAATTAAAGCGATTGGATCGACGACATAAGTTGGCAATTACCATACTATACGCCCGTCCGGATTAAGGTGTATGCTGTATTCCGTTACCTTGTCAATGTATGTAGGTATATTGTGTACTTGATAATAGCATATAGTGCTGAATTGTGGTGTGAAGTGAATTTGGTATGATGATAGACGCGCTACATTTATTTATAAGCTTCAGTTTCTTCTTAGTTGCATTTCAATTGTTTTCAACTCTGCAGTTAACTTGATACGTTCTACTACAATAAGGTAGCTTACTGAAAATTATTAAAATTCTAAAATTCTTTAATGATTAGAAAGAAAAAATAAGTCACATAATAATTTAATTATTTGTGTAAGGTAATGCATATTATAATTAATATAAGATTTTTTTAAAGCGTAAAAACGCTTTAAAAAATCTTATACACACATACAAACACATATATTTGAAAATATAAAAAATTGTGTCCCACACCGGTATCGGGTACAGGGACCAAGATACCGGTTAGGGGTCCAGAGACAGAAATAATAATTATTATAATTTAAGATGAGTGTAACAGAATTTTCTGTTCGAAGTCGAACACCCCCAAAATGGAAGTACAGAAACTTGCAGTTACGTCTGTGTTTATTCTGGTAAGTAAAGTCACCATAGGGACGTTAGTCGTTACTCCTTAGGGATATGAGTGACGTCGGTAACGACAATTTGGGTGTCGTGTTTATTAGTCATTGGTCCTTATCACTTATCATCAGATAGCTCCTATGTTGGCTTGCTTAGTAATGTTAATAAATAAATAAGTATACCTGCAAAGAAACACTAAACTAAAAATAAAATAAATTACTAGTTTAGGTACTAAGAAAAGATCAGAATTATGTTTCGCGAGATTGAGTTCTGGCCACGTTGTTGCATACTCCTTAAATATGGGTGGAAATAAATTCCCGAATAGATTGTAGATCAAAATAATGACACGATATTCAGTTGCGGCGCATTGAAACGCATCGCAACTGTACCAGCCACAACATTTATCTTCTTCCTCTTAGCGTTAATTCCCAGTCGCATCCGAAGCTTTCACCTCGGAGTCTGGGGTCCGCTTTTACCAGTCTTAACCACGGATTTGGCTAGACCTCGATATTTTCCGTGAAGCGATTGTCATCTGACCTCCACAACCCAATGTTAACATTAGGCGATATCTAAGTTTTGCAGTTAGACCGTTGTTTTTGGATTTTTGAGGGCTCCAACTACCCGTAACGACTGCCATAGATGTTCTCATGGCAACCGGGACCGACGGCTTAACGTGCTCTCCGAGGCACGACCAGACCAATGCAAATACTCATATTTCATTTACACAAATATTTGCACTGAGCGGGGATCGAACCCACGCCTCCTGCGTAGCGGCCGCGTTCACTACCGCTACGCCACGGAGGCTGTCCAGCCACAACATTTATATTATTCATTATCTATTAACGCACTATTATGGACTAATTAGTTATACTTGTACGAGTATACAGTAATTATAGCGAACATTTTTGGAGAGGCGAAAGAGAAATGAGAGTTAAGCTCGCCTTTGTACATGTTTATGATTGATCTCTGTATTTTGTGTGCAATAAAGAATTAAATAATTAAAGAAAGAGAGAGAAAAAGCTCTATCTTCCTGGCATTCTCTTTTATCTGGATAAATATCAAGAAAAAAATAGTAAAACAATACGTCCAATGCAATCAATATCACATTGGGCTACATCAAGCGCCATTCCATCATCAAATCGGTTTCACTAGAAGGGCAAAAAAAATGTGAAAATAGTATTAGTCACTAAAACAGGTTCCTGTAGGTCACGGAAAAGGGATCAGTTATCAACGTAGACGGAGCCGTGATTTCTGGTGCACTAGCCGCTAAGTTTTCATCTATAAATACAATAATCCATATAACAAAGAAAACTTCAAAATCGTTTAATATATTATAATTTCTAATTAAATAAATACGCTAAACAACAAATTAAAATCATTCGAACGTAGCAACATATTTTGGGCAATTCAATTAAGCTTTCCTAAACATTAAATACCTACAATACATCTATTGGAATACCAGCTCTGTAGCAGTAGCTGCAGCGAAATTTAAATCTAAATCAAATAACATTAATGTGTTTCGTATAATCCTATCAACCTATTAGGATTGTGCGGATTGCGACAGCATACAGTAAAATACAGATAATTTAGAAATTAGACTGCACTGTTTTGATGAATACCTATTATGAATTCATGCTTTGTCTATTCAACTTAGTATTAGGTCCATATAAATTATACCTAGTAGGTATCTCTGCAAATCAATGTACAGTATCTCTGAAATTCATACTTGACGAAATGTGGATGTTGAATGTGTTGATACACCTCTGCTTATCCTTTCGAGGTTATATAGGCGTAAGCCATTCTAATATTAAAAAAATACTTAACTGGACTTCATAACAAAAGTAATTTCGGTTGGTATATTATATTCTACAAAAAAACCTATAGTAAGAACTAAAATCCGAAACTATAAATATCGGCTTCATTTAGAAGAACAGTTCGTAAGTACAAGCGAATTTAATCGATTGTTCTCTTATCTATCGGTCGACGGAATTGTTCCAGCAAATCCGAGATAATCTCTTTTCCTCCTTGTATTTTCGTGCTCCACGATTATCCGGTTAAAACAAAATGTTATTGCGATAATAACTCAACTTGCATTATGTATACTGAACGAGGACGGATAATCCCCATGATTTCAAATGAAATTGTTAGTTAGTGGATATCTTTTTTGCGTATATTTTCCTTTTTTTCGTGAACATGGTTAATTCATTGTCTATGGAAAAACTGTTATAAATGATACTTGTTGTTTAGATTAGAGATATTTACTTTGACTGTTATTCCTTCACTTTGTTTTGTATGTTACCAAAGGTTACCACATTACTCACTAAAGAGATATTTTGCTATCAGTGGGAATACAAGGCTTGACCTGCTTGTGGTCTCTTGACAATCTCTTTGTTCTTACAGGGTCGGCTTGGCAGCGCGAGTGTGACTCTCCTGGTGTTGCCCTCATCCATAGGCCACGGTTTCCATCAGATGGGCCGTGTGTCTGCGACCTAAGGGGCATAAAAAATTACCTATGTAGATATGTATTAATTATTCTTTATTGCATATCAGTACTTCTTAAACCTCTTTTGTAACCTCAAACATGTGCCATTCATCTGGATTTTTTTTAGCAATATTATTTTAGTCAATTTAGGACCCAGCAGGATATTTGGATTTTAGTATTTGGCATTTAGGAAGAGATAGAGTTTAAACTGAGCCCGTTCGAATGTAGAATCACCAGCAGTTAACCAGCCCTATTTATGTAGAAAGGAGAAGAACAGGTTGGTCACCGCTTCAAACCTACTGTGTGTTTCTTTTTTGACTTTGTAGTATAGAAAAAAATATCAGTATTATTATACTGTCGTCACAGTCACACACACCACACTTCTGGTATAAGTGAACTTTTGTAGCGCATGAATTTCAATCGTAATGATTTTCACACATGGTTTTTCGATGATAGACATTCAATGTTACCTCGGACTTCATTACATGCCATACTGAACGTAAATAACCAGAATAGAACCACAATCTTATCTGAATCTAGCATCTGACCTATGATATGGTCTAATCTAAACAATCGAGCCAATGACTAAGACCGCACTAACCACTGCTCCACGTTCACAATGATAGCTTGCTTGTTGCTGTATTACACCCAAGGGACAACTCAAAGACAAATCTATTATTGACGTTCAAATATCTGCAACAAAATACTATACAACGCATAGATCTATCATCATTGTCTCAGAATGAATAACTTCCATATAATAATCCCTTCCATTTTCTGGTACAATACATCTATAGGTTAGTTTTGTTCATTTTGAATATATTTTTTCCTCTCTATAACAGCGTTGTATCCCAGTAAGTTACATATGCCAACACATTAACGTCAGATTGATGGGGGCCCCACTTCCGGTTTGAGTTTGAGCGCACAACTTTATGTGTGAGGACGTGACGTAATCTGTCTATGTATCTCGGAATTATCTTCTACTTAAGCTCGGTTTAGACTAAGTGTGAATATATCGCAGTAATAAGTTTAAGATTGCAAGTAAAAAGATTGGAGAAAAGTTTCAGGGATGTACGAAAAAAGATTAAGGAAAAATATTAAGATTCAAGATCAGGATTTTGCCTACAATTATTGATAATTACAATACAATTATTACTATAGCAAATTAGTAGAAAATATACGAATATATACAAATATACTAATCGACTGAGGGTTACTGCACCGTATAGTACTCGTAACGTGCAACATGCCAGGACAGAAGTACACCCCAAATGTTGTAAGTAATGTCCTAAGTTTCCGAAGCTTCCTTAGAAAACTATTGAAATACTATACACCAAAACCGGAATTAGAGCCATGACTACCAGTAAACACGTATCTACCTCCTAATGATTAATTAAGATACCTATCATTCCTTTAAAAGTAGAAACAGTATTCAAAGTTAGGCAAAAAAAATCCATAAAATAAAATAGGCAATACATTTTGCACCTGTCCCGGCAAATTACAGCTTCGATGCAAACAATATTATAAATGTTCTTAACAGTATAATATATTGCAACAATAACCTGACCCGAGACAAGAAATTACTCGCAATTAATTACAATTTATAACCTAAATGATATTAAATACCAAGATTGCCTCAGAACCATTCAAGTTATTACACAATAAGTACCTGCCCAAATCTGAGACGATATTTTAATTTCACTTGCTATCTTTGATTTACGACGTCCATATGAAAGAGCGGTGCGTACCACCAGTTTATTAAGACTCAGATAAGGTCTCCCATTAAACGTATTTCGTAGGCAAAAGTAGGAATATGGGAGATCAATTGGCAATGGTGTCATAACTGCCACTGGAGTTTTGTTCCATAAGTTATATTAGTTTACCTATTCATTACGACGCGTGATAGTGTGTTATCTAAAGTTAAGTCTTAAACTAATTCGAACAAATAGGTATGCATAAAGTTTAACAAGAATATTCGTGATTAATGCTAATATGGAGAGTTTGTTTGTTGAAATATAAGTTATTTTAATTATAATTCTTAGGTAGTTAGTCGTGAGTATATAATTATGGTGTGTATGAGTGTGTGTGTCGTCCGGCTGTTATTCTTCCACTTCGGCCAGTCTGGGGCATGGTAGTGAACCATTGTTATACATGTTGAGCCAGCATTTCTTGGATCTACCCCTCTTACCGAGACCCGGCGGAGATAGTATGGCTGGACCTGCTCCCGCAAAATTTATAGCACCATTCTTGTAGAGTAGTAAACCATTCCCTATAAAATCGTTTAATATAATTTTATTAGAACACTCAACTATAATCAACTGCAGGTATTATGTCATATTCTTCCAGACATGTGTGCGATCATGAAAACTGCCCAGGGCTAACTGTACAATAGCAGGAAATAACCGAACGGCATTTTCTCGAATAATTCCAATACCTAAGTACTGTTTGAAATACAAACTCCATAATTACAAAGTTTCGCCCATAGTAAACACAATGTGGTTTATCAGTGGCTCTGTTCTTCGGAGGTTTACTTTGTAAAGTGCTCTATAATGCACAAAACTATTGAGGTAGGTGCAAGCAGAGTGGTCCAGACAAGTCGGCGAACGTTGCACACTCTGCTGGATTAACCAACTTCCTCGCAATCTTCCCACGAAGTCAACTTAAAATTCTGACATCAGTTTCGGGAATTAAGGGATTCACTCCTTAAATTCATAAAGCTTGCTTATTCAACTTAATCTTGTTTGTTTATTCCTAGCTCTATTAGCAGATAAATCGAATAAGTTATTCTCTTTAGTAGCTCTTCTGTGATTACCGAGGGAGAGCAAAATAACCCCGTGTAATTAGCAAATTATTGTGGAGTAACAAATTGCTTTAAGTCTTCACGCTTACCCGAGAGCTTGGTGGTGTACTGTGCAATAAATATCAGTAAAAATTTGGATTTACATATTTGACTTTAAGCGGGGACTTTAAGCACATAATGTTTATAAGTCGAAGTGTTACCAAAAATCTATTATGGCGGTGTCTAATTTCCGTAGAGCAGCGGTACAAGCCGGGGTTGAGCGTAAGCCCGTAAGGTGCCTGTACATCATGCCGCCGCTACGCCGTGACACAAGGCTTTGCCTTATGATGAAGCACCTGTTCACATATTTTATCGCGCGCACATTGAGCTAAAATGTATTATAAGCTGCGTGTTGGGAAGATTCATTTTTATAACAATTTGGGAAGTGCGATCGGTTTATATTTATTTGTTATAATTTTCGTTTCAAGAATACTTCAGATTCATGTCATTATTTTCCAGATCTACAGTAGGGACTGGTGAAACACTCTCTCCTCTTAGCGTTAATTCCCAGTCGCATCCGAAGCTTTCAGCTCGGAGTCTGGGGTCCGCTTTACCAGTCTTAACTACGGATTTGGCTAGACCTCGATATTTTCCGTGAAGCGATTGCCATATGACCTCCACAACCCAATGTTAACATTAGGCGATATCGAAGCTTTGCAGCTAGAACGTTGTTTTTTGGATTTTTTAGGACTCTAACTACCCGTAACGAGTGTAACGACTGCCATAGATGTTCTTATGACAACCGGAACCGACGGCTTAATGTGCTCTCCGAGGCACGACCAGACCAATGAACATACTCATATTCATGCACACAAATATTTGCACTGCGCGGGGATCGAACCCGCGCCTCCTGCGTAGCGGCCGCGTTCACTACCGCTACGCCACGGAGGCTGTCTTGGTGACGGGACAGGTGAAACACTATTGATATTAAAACGTAAATTTACATAAAGTTACAAAGAGTGAGACATGCGATTATGTGTTATGTGCACATATAAACAATAAGAGAACCTCTAATTATTCTGCTGCTGTGTCCGATCTTCGGAATACAAAAATGTTGTCCAATAATACAGTTCGTTTTTGATCTAGAAATTACTTCTATTGTTGTTATTAACTAGAAAAAGTTGAATATTTGGACATTATTAGTCAAATGTAAGTTGAAAAACGTAATGGCAAATACAAACAAAAGTTATTTTGGCCAGCGAAAAAACAAATCTCAGAGTAATTTCAAAGTTAAAATAAGTTGGCAAGTCGAAAAATTAAGTTAGTTACTAGCTAACCTTTCTTTTTATATATTCAACAGTACCGACTGTTAATGAAGAAATAACTTCTGTCATTATATTTTTCCTGACTCATTTGACAGCCTAGTAATATAACATTTCCCTAATGAAAATGCTATATGAAAAAATATTCATGGCCTTTACTTTAAAACATGAGTATCCAATAGCGCTGATGATCAAAAGATAAAATGACGTACCTATAACTTAGAATATCGTTAACGAAAGAAGTTACTAGAAACAATAAACACTGTTTCTAGCCATTCATGAACCTTATGGGCTGGTACATGATAATGATAAGAGACTAGCTGGTATATTGTTGCTGCCTTGGAAGATAGATAGGCCTTTAGTGTGGGACGCATCGTGTGTCGATACGAAACGTTGGGGATATGGGTTCCACGTGCTCATTTTCCATACAAGTCTTGGCAAAGCGGCTGATGCTACGCAAAACCAATACCTAACTAATAAGCATTGCCATTCAACGTGGCAATGCAGCCAGTCAATGAAAATGCATAGGAGCATAAATATTATTTCAGAAATAAATTTTCATTACTCAAAAAAATCATAATTAACCAGTGTTAATTATGATTTTTTTGAGTAATGAAAATGTACTTATCTAGACAGTTCTAGATCGTAACATGTGTTTTTATGTGAATAAGGCGAACAAAAATACGCACTATTATCATTAAAAAAGAAACAAATTGTTTTGAATACCTCCTTCAAATGTTTCCTTATTTTTTCTCACGAATGTCTCCCACTTTGTATTTTTATTAACTCGTTAAAGTTATAATTTATAATTAGTAACTCTTAATTAAAACTCTCAGTTAGTTAAGAAGTTTTATTTAAAAGCTCACAATTTAAACAAGCAATTTTATAATGGCCAAAAATGTAATATCTTTTTGTTAATGAATTGAAAAACTTGAATTAAATTTGTTCGTTGAGTTTTTGTCTGTAAATAATATTTGTAATGTTAGTTATCATTGTCTTCTTATGATTTGTCTGCTTGACAGCATTCCTGTTCTTACAAAAATTTAATAGAAAATAATTACCTGATTGATGTTGGTGATATAAAATAGCTATTTTTCAATTTATTTGAGATTATTAAATGGTTTATAAGGCAAGATAAAATCTTGTGTTTCCTAGGATCTTTATTTTCATTCAAACAGCCATCATTCTCATAGCAACTTCACAGTTACATCCACGATTTGTGCGTTGGAGCTTAGGGTTCACCTATTGTTGTGAAGTACTGAGATGCTCGCTAGGATGATGATGAAAGATCACCACTGACAAATCAAATAAGATAGATATCCCACTGTAAATAAGACTAGATAAAAGTTTTGCTATTAATTACGATGTTTATAAATCTTATAGATAAAGTTGCCGCAACCAATACACCTGAAGTAAAACAATACAATCAAATACTTAAACAATAAATTGAGTTCTGAACACTATTTTCCGTTCAATTTACAACTGCAGAAAAGTTTTAAATTGAATTTATAATAAAGTGAAGTACACTTTAGAAAGCTACACAAACATAAGCAGAATGTGTCGAATTACAAAACCATTTATATGAGATCCCACCAAGACTTTCGGAATCCAAGTCAACTTAGTGTTAATTGACAAACATGGTCTGGCGCAGACTTCGCTCTCGGAGTTAGGGGGGTCAAATGGCAGTTACTTTCGCAAAAGTCAACCAAACCAGGCTTCAGGCAGAACTTCAAGGTAACTGCGTTTCAATGCAACCGGGATTGTTGTTCGGATGTAGAGAACAGAGGAAAGCTTTTATATAGCACCTGACCCTTTGCACTTTCAGCTGAATCAGTAACTGAATCCGAGTTTGTATTATTCAGGTCAAGATACATGGGCTGATTTTTTACATAATATCAAGTTTACCAATGATCCTCATTAAATAAATTGGTTTATCGTTGAATTGTCAATTGTTAAATTTGTTTGAATTGTTGTGAATATCTATGAATCTTTTTTATGATACTTAGGTCGTAGGCAAGCACACGGCCCACTTGATGGAAAGTGGTTACCTGCCTATGGACGAGTGCAATACCAGGGGAGTCACATTCCTGCTGCCGACCCAGTAAGTACAGAGACATTCTGTGTCCAATGGCCTAAGCAATAGTAGGGGGAGGGAGATAAATAGGACAAACCTTTGGGTCTTCCCACAGACAGCAATTATGGACATACGCACAAACACATACACACACATGGAACCGAAAATTGTGTATAATTCGTACATATAAGGAAGATATTGAATACTTTTTACTTTTTCCTTTTAACTTAATCTAATGTATTTATGGGATTGTTATATTAAGACAGTGAACGTAAAAATCTAAAGAAACAAAAGTTTCTGGCAACTAACTTTAATTTATTTCTTCGTCAAGTTCAAAGTTAGGCTAGCTTAACGTTTCTTTCACTTAACAAAACTGATTTATACACGATCGATAGTTGTAGACAATTCTTTAGAATATTAAAAACCATTTTGTAAGTAGCAGTAAAATTGAAAATGAAGGTTTCGTTAAACTCGAAACACCAAAGGTCATTCCAAACTCTAATTTGTAACTTTCCGGTAAACGTGGCTCCATTTTAATATTTTACATAAAATACTGTAACACCTGGTGTGTAAATCTTTTGTTTCATACCACTGAGTCTACGTAAAATGTATTCTATTTTACTTCCTCCGGGATAGAAATAATGACGAGGAATTTATTCTTAAACCCATCTACGTTTTAAGGTAGCTGCAATTTGTGCACTTGCTATTTATTATTTGATTATGACATTATAGAGTAATTTTCGTTGTTTTGAAAATGAACTGTGCACCTGATGGTAAGGTAACTATGGCCAACCAAAAATAACTGTTGCAACACCAAATGTTATTCGTATACGCGAATGAGATTCTGACACTTTCAAAGACTATACCGTACCGACCGTAATATAAAAAAAGGTTAGCGGTTTTTGGCGAAGAAGAATATAAGGCTACTACTTAAAAACATAATTGACAAATACCATGCAAGCGTTAATAACCTCTACCTATGTATACATGTACACGTGTGTGCATATCGGTAGATAGTTCTATCTCGGTCGAACCAGCTCAATGGTGCTATCAAAAGCATAGTATAGTAGAGGCAAAGTCTTGGTCACCTTCCTGCCTGCCTATCAACTATAATAATAATAATAACTACCTACTAACACTAATACATATATCCCTACTTCCCTACTAATATTATAAATGCGAAAGTAACTCTGTCTGTCTATCTGTCTGTCTGTCTGTCTGTCTGTCTCGCTTTTACGACTAAACCGCTGAACCGATTTTGATGAAATTTGGTATAGGGGTAGATTAGACCTTGAGAAAGGACATAGGCTATGTTTGGTCGCGATAACCGACATCCACGCGGGCGGAGCCGCGGGCAAAAGCTAGTGTTTAAATATTCAGAATCTATTCTGAATCAATCAATCAATCAATTATTATTGATTATAAGCCTATTGCAGTCCACTGCTGGACATAGGCCTCTCCCAATATGCGCCACGTTTGCCGATCCTTCGCTTTCTGAATAATATTATATATTCCGAATGCTAGAACAGACAAATCGAATTTTCTAAAAATATTTTCTGTTTCTCGAATGTACTAGCTACTGCCTGGGGCTCTATCCCAAAATTCTGATTTCATTCCTGCAGCCCATTAAACCCTAGTGCAACGATAAAAAGTAACCTATTTTTTATTCCAAACTCTATTCCTGTACCAAATTTCAGCCAGAACCGTTCCACCGTGTGCTCGTGATTGAATGATAAATATCCAAACATCTTTACAAACTTTCACATTTATAATATTAGTATGATGCCATATCGTGCTTCCTAATAGACATAGAACCTACTACCGGTAGAGATACAAGTACGTGTGACTATTACAAGGTTGTCGACACGATTTACTAATCTAGATGTGATGTGTACTTCTAAGTGTAGCTATAGCGTTCATCTGGAACAATCTCTGTTCAAGGCACAGGAGTAGATGGTTCGATATTTGAATATTAGACAAGAACTAAAGGATATTTGAGAAAAAATACTTACAGAATACACATAGAAAGAAATGCACGTGTCTTTTAAATAGAAATTAACACTAATATAGAACCGAAATTGGACATCTGGTAGGTTATAGCTGAAGAAGGAAGAGGTCATCTTAATGAGAACAGTGATGTCACTTCGGAGTTAAAATATTATTATTTGTTTTTAAGCGAAAAGAAAATTGGTAGCCGAAATTATTAATATTAATATCCTCTAGCTAAGCTAAATTGCTTGTGAGAGGAGTGACTGTGGGTTCATGTCGTCAGTAGTGTAGTGGCCCGGATACGAACCCGGGATCTTTATCTCGTAAGGCCACCTCCTGGACCACTAAGCTACCGACGCTACTTATACAGGTTATAAAATTGTATTTACTTAAAACAGTAATATGGTCAGATCTATCACACAGATTGTCCATCGGTATAAAAATTGTATTAAAAGTTGGAGGTTCAATATTGAATTGTGCCGAGTCTGCAACGATAGTGCCAACTCCATCTTTCTACAGCGCACCTGCAGTTCATACAGAGATACCGTTTTTATTGAAAGTACCATGCAACTGTAGAACTAAATCAAAATAATTTAAACAAAAATACATTCAGTTATCAAACTAAAATGGACCTTATGCAGGTACCTAACATTTACATTATGTACCTAAATTACAGACTCTAGTGAAACAATGGTAGACATTGTCTGACTGACTAAATATTTGTTAATTAATTACTCTAATTATAATCAATCATTAATTATAAATATTCATTAATATCATTGTATAAATTTAGGTTACATTTACATGCATTACATTACAATACATTGAGAGCTATTGTGAGCTAAATTAAGCGTGTTGAGAGCTAAATTTAAGGTAATTTCTCTCATATTGAAATTTTTAAATAAAACATTAAAAACAAATCTTGAATGACAGTCTTTACGAAGAGACTATCAAACTAAATTTAAAAAAATTAATTATGATACACCTCTTCTATGGCCAACTGTACCATAATTTGACTTTTTTTCCATTATAATACAACGTCAGCTGGACCAAGGAGGTTTCCATGCAGTTATTTCAATATGTCTGTGGACGCCGTGCAACATGCATGCGCGATCGGTAAATGGATTTTGGCGCTAAACGTTTAAAAACAAATGGAAATTATATTAAATTATATTAATTATTTCATGAGATTACATTAAGTAGTGTATGAAACTGCATATAGTGGCTCTCCCTTGTTTGGTATAACAACGTTTGGTCGAATATCACTTGAACTAATTTCAGTTACAATAAAGTCATTTCATATAATTATTCATTTGACCGAATATTTAATTGGTAGAATTTTATTTAGCATAATTATTTAGTTGGAATAATATCATTTCACCGAATTTTCATTTGCACTAATTTTATTTAAACTAATGCTTCATTAGACTAATAATGATTTAGTCGAGAGATCATACCGAATCACTCGGCGGCCGCTGCCGCGGCACGCTCGCTTCGCTCGCTCGCCTCGTGCTTGTTGTGGTTACAGTTCTAACCTAACCTAACCCTGCCGATTGCACTGAGAGTTTTTCAATTTTACTTGTATTGTTTTTCAAGAAACATACTCTTAGTGGTTTTCTTACATCACGGAAATCGGCAGGGTTAGGTTAGAACTGTGACCACAACAAGCACGAGGCGAGCGAGCGAAGCGAGCGTGCCGCGGCAGCGGCCGCCGAGGGCCAGATAAATAAATTTCTACACTACATTAACATTATACCAATTGAATATTCGATGAAATACATAATAATATCAACTGAACATTACATGAAATGAGCATTATACTTTTTGATCAATAGCGGAAAGGTTGTTATCGCAAATAAATATTCGATGAAATGAAAATTATGTCAATCGATATTATGCAAAGCAATTATTTTCTCAAACGTTGTTCGAATTAGTAACATTCGATCAAACGTTGTTATACCTTTTTTTTTTTTTTTTTTTTATCGTGCGAAAAATCCCCACGGATACCTCCTCCGCCAGAGTCGGAGGAGGAGGTTATGTCGGACTCGAACCGACTAAAACGCACGCCTTCTGTGGGCCGTCAGTTGCCGGAGGTGAGATTGTCATAGCCATATCCCTCGCACCCCGGCCGACCCAGGGCCATATCTATCGATATGGCCCTCTTCCGGTGAGGGGACCACGCAGTCCCCAACTCGCCCCCGGGTATGGGGGGGCACGCAATGCATGCCACCGCCGTGGCCTGCTTCTGCTAGGGTGACAGGTGACCCACCCGTCACCCCCAGGCCCGCGCTCATGGGGGGCGGAGGTCATTCTGCGACCTCCGACGCCCGAGTTGCCGCCGCTCGTCGCGGGCCGCGCGGTCCGCGATTCTCCTTCGCTCCTCGCGGACCGCAAGGGCTGCGATTCTCCTTCGCTCGCGCTCCGCCGCCCACTTCACGAGCATCACTTGCTCGCAGAAGGAGGCGCCGGCGGCCCACGCATCCGCGCAGCGAACCATCGCTGCGAGCAAGGTGGCGAGCGTGAGAGCTCTCACTCCCAGGGTCGCCACCAGCTCCCGTCTCGGCGTCTCCCACGCCGGACACTCAGTGAGTGTGTGCAGCGCCGAGTCCTCGCTCGCGTCGCAGTGATGGCACTCGGACGTTGGCTCTTTCTTCGCGGTCCGATGCAGATACCGTCCGAAGCATCCATGATCGGTGATGATCTGCGTCAGCCAGAACGAGAGGCCGCCGTGTGGCCTCTCTAGCCACTCCCCCATGATGGGTCTTACCGCCGCTACTACGGCGCGCCCTGCGCGTGGTTGCCCAAGTTGTAGCTCCCACTCCGCCACCATGTTCCTGTGGAGCCGGGATCTCACGGCCCGAATTTCTTCAGGCTCAGGATCGTGTCCCCGCTCCCGCGCCGCCTTTCGGAAGTGGTATAGCGCCGAAAGGGATCTCGCTTCCAGGATCCACGGTAGCGATCCGGCGAGGAGACTCGCTGCTTCAAAGGATATCGTGCGGTAACCCCTGATGGCCCTGATGGCCACAATCCGCTGCGGTCTACGCAGCAGGTCCACGTGCCTGGCTCGCAGGTTGTCTGCCCATACGGGGCTCCCATATAGAGCCATGGACCGCACGACACCCGCGTAGAGTCTCCTGCAGGAGTCCTCCGGGCCCCTCAAATTGGGCAGCAGACGCTTCAGAGCGTTAGCTGTTAGCACCAATTTGGGGACCAGACTTCGGAAATGTTCCCCGAAGTCCCACCGACCGTCGAGTACGAGCCCCAGATATTTCATCTGGGGCTTGATGTCGATGAGAGTGTCTCCCACTGTGATGCTGGATCCCGCTGGTGGTCCGCGCCGAGGTCCATGAAAGAACATTGCCTTGGTTTTCTGCGGATCCACCTCGAGACCCAGCCGCCGGATCCTTTCCACAACTTGGGCAACCGCGGTCGTGGCCTTCCGGGTCGCTTCGCGGTGTGTAGCCCCGCTTGCCGTCACTAGCGTGTCGTCCGCATAGCACGTCACGGCGGCACCATCCACGAACTCACTGCGAAGCACCCAGTCGTATCCGATGTTCCACAGGAGCGGCCCCAGGACCGATCCCTGCGGAACACCGCACGACATCTCTCTCCGACCGACACCGATCGCACCTGGGTAGATGACGGCTCTCTCCGTCAGGTAAGCCCCGACTATGCGGCGGAGGTATAGAGGCACCTCGTGGTACAGGAGCGCCTCCATAATGCAACTCCAGGGCAAGGTGTTGAACGCGTTGGTGATGTCCAAAGCCACCGCCAACATCACCTCGCTCCGAGCGACTGCGTCCTCCGCCAGAGTCCTCACGCGCATGATTGCATCCACGGTGGAGCGCCCTCGGCGGAAGCCATATTGGGCATCCGCCAGATCTGGCCCTACTCTAGAGAGGTGCTCGACGAGGCGCTTCGCTATAACTCTTTCAAAGAGTTTGCCCACCTCATCGAGCAACACTATAGGCCGGTAGCCGGACGGTGAGTCCACCGGGCGCCCCTCCTTCCGAATGAGGACCAGTTTCCCCGTCTTCCACGTCTTTGGAAACTGGCCCCGCTCCAAACATGAACGTTGTTATACCAAACAAGGGAGAACCGCATATAATTTGGTCTTAAAACACTCGTGCGATACTATAAAAAAACTCACTCGTATTTTGAGAACCGTTATTATGCAACAGTTTCATAAATTACTGTCTTGTTTCAATGTCAATAGATATACCCTCAATCACAATCTAAGGAATCAGTCATTACTAGACGAGTGACTTTAGCGCATAGGACACAGTTACGCTTAGTCACATAGAGCAAATCAATTAATTTATTACAATACACAATTAGACATAGCGCCTACCCAATATATAATTATAAACATGGGGATCTCCCTCCTAAATAATCTTGATTCAAGGAAAATTTATAGTAATTTGTTGTATGTCAATAAACTATTTATAGTACAGAAATTAGAAAGAAAAAACAGTACAATCAGCACCTTTAGCCTATTTCCTACGAATACAAATATGAAATTTGTAAAGGCGTTTGTTGCTCCATTACGATCCGCCATAGTATTTTAGTCTATATTATAACCAATTGACTACTTTTTATTCCTGGAATCGCCCCATGGGTTGCAGACAAGGGATCCGAATTTCACGCCGGACGGGCAATGAACAACAGCTACGAGTATTATAATTAGTATGTCTTTAAAAATATCGAGTGCCAACTAAATACTTCTTTTATTTTCCAGGAAGCAGGCAGCTTACTAGGTACTAACTTCAATCAAGTGCTTTTCCTCGAAAGCTACCTAAATAATTACTTTGAATAATTTAAAGACTATGGAAATTAAAACTAACCTGTTTTTACTGTGAATATAAAACAAGGCAACATAATAAAGCAGCCTTTCCTGAAATCATTCTATTCCGCTTGCAGAATATTATATTTTGGAATAATTTATTGAGAAATATGTATAGATATTTAAAAGGAAATGCGTTAACATATCAAGTGCTTTTCCTCGAAAGCTACCTAAATAATTACTTTGATTAATTTAAAGACTATTGAAATTAAAACTAACCTGTTTTTACTGTGAATATAAAACAAGGCAACATAATAAAGTAGCCTTTCCTGAAATCATTTTATTCCGCTTGCAGAATATTATATTTTGGAATAATTTATTGAGAAATATGTATAGATATTTAAAAAGAAATGCGTTAACATATTGCAATCATAATGCCCATATTCTAATGTTAATATTTCAGATACATATTGAAATAAAAATCTGTAATCCGCGTATTACAAGCATTCGAAAGCTATTTTAGTAGCAATTTATTACAAACCACCAACAAAACAATAAATTAATAATTCACTTAAAATTTCGTACTTCCGCGTCAATTCGGAACTGTTAACAACTTCAATAAGCAATCAACATCACACCGCGTTCCGACGCGTAATGAATAGCCACGAACTAATTCTACGTTACTAACATGAAAAGGCGTAGTTATAGTTCCACCGACTTGTAAACTACCCTGCCCCCCGTACATTTACTATTATAGGGCGATTGCGGGGGACTTCATATTAATTTGAAGCTCTAAATTGACAGGCCGCACGCACGAACCGCTCTTTCATATGGACATCGTAAATCAGAAGCGACTACCGAAATTAAAAGCAGGGTCGCAACGTGTATTAATTTGCAGCAGTGCAGGGTCGCACCGGGCCTCGACGTCGACAGATTTCGCGGTATTGTAAGGTTGGAAATTGAGACGCGGCCTTCACCACCTGGCTGCCCTCCTTCCAATATTGTTAGGGTAAAATATATCACACAGAATGACTACCTGCAATTTGAATTGTCTACTTTTAATTTAATTTGATATGATTTCATTGGCAAATATGTAGTATTATTTACGAAACATCGATATGTATTTAATTAACTCGTGTGTAAATATTTCTACATTATTTAATTACTTAATTACATTTGACTGTGCAGCAAAAATATTTTTTTCGGCAATGCTTGTAAATACCAAAATATATTCACAGATATATTAAAATTACGTTATCGGCTTGGGTTATTTTGTCAACAATAATATTTGCCAATGCATTGATGGAGTATTGTTGGCACCGAAGCTCATTTGGACCGACGTTATAATCATTAGCCATGTTATAAATTGTATATTCCCGTTGGCTTATCGTTGTTCTATAAACTGAACGTTTATCATTTGTCCTCCCCACATAGTTCTGTTGTTGAATTTTGAGTATGATTACCGGTATTAAATTGGAAACCGAAAAGTTCCTTTTCGAATATCTGTTCAGATATTTAAATATAGAGTTTAAAAAAAAAATATCACTCTGTTATAGAAAATGTTTTTCGAATTGAAAAGATACGTTGTGTTATTTTTACATTTCATAGCATAATTTCAATTCTTTCCTAGTGCATCTTCTGGTGGAAATGATCTGGATTACAAAACAACCATTCCAATATTAATAAAAGATTGAATTTACGTCGCTCCTCCTATTCTACTCCTATTCCTAGTCTAGTATCACTACAGTAAGCTTATAGTTTCAACATACTTGATAGACAATATTACCTTCTGTATAAACTCCTATACTATTATTTTAACTACATAAAAATAAAATAACCCTTCTTGGCAGTCGTATAAAAAACATTTTTTTTTTTAAGAAAATAGCAATAACAACCGTCTTTCCATCGCCATCCTATTATTCTTAATGATGAGGAAAACAGCATACTGTTCTTAACCTTTTGCTGTGCTTATTTAAAAGGAAACATTTCATCCAAAATAGCTTGAACTTTTATTTTAGCACGCGTTTCAGTCACAGCAATCTGCTACTATGAAAGAAAACAGGCAACTTTAACCTTTTCTAACTCTCTTACACAATGAAGGAAAGGAATGATGCCTTTTATACAACTGCTCGGAAAGTACCTTCTTAGTTATTTCAGAACGAGTCGGAATGTACGGCATTACTGCCTCACAAATATAAGAGTAAAATAAGGGTATGAAAATTCACTGTTCACGTGTTGGGATGACAGAAAAAGGTATCTGAAATACCATTGGAAATATTATCATTGTTATTCATCTAGTTGTTGATGTTAGAGCCGACTAACTTTCACACCGGTGTCACACACAATTTTTTAATAATCTGCACACTGGTGTTAGTCATAATACATCGCTTTCTCAACCTTCATACGGTTATGATTATACTAAACTAGCCGTTTTACCGGTTTACCAAAACTTTGAATTTACAGAATTACTAGCTAATCTAAATGTCCTTTAGTAGTGATAGTGAATATTCGATCATCAAAAATCACATAATGTCTTAAATACCTGTCCTTATTACATTAGGGGATTATCGGGAAACACGTTATCAGGAATTCCCATTAGGGGGATTACCTCTGTGTATTGTGATAAGAATATTTCAGGAATTATGGTTTGGTTCTGTCGTATTAGCTTGTTCTATGCGAATCGTAGTTCGCTGATGAAAAACTACCTTTACAACACACCTGCTCATAACATTGCTATTATTTCACCGCAATTAGGTACGTAATGACACCTATTATCAAACTGTGACTATTTCATTGCTATTATTCACAAGTGAGTCATAGATTCTTTTTTAGTCAAAGTCAAAGTATGCCTAATGTATGGTCATTTGGTGCATTTTCGTATTAAAATAAATAATTTCAACTTGTAATACTTGTATAATAAACAAAATTTTCACTCAAATTTAGCATTTTTTTTTTCTCCAACTATCTACCTACAGAAAAAAACAGTAAAAAAAAGTTAAAGTCAAACCCAATGATATTAAATATAAATAGATGTGTTATTGCTATTTCTACGTTGATTTGTAAGCATATGACATATCTATGTTTTGAAATATCATTGGTCAAACCTCATTCTTTAAATATGGCCGTTCGCCATTGTTAGATGCGCGCGCATAGGAAAATGAATTCATTTGCAGTATTGTTTATTTAGTATTTGTAGTGTTATTTTATTCGCAAGTGTGTTGTAAAACGTCGTATGCCACGCGTGAGCATGATGATTTCCATCCTCGGCTTTTTAAGACCCTCGCCTGACGGCTCGGGTCTCAATAGCGCCTTGGCGGTAATCACCAACTTTGCTCACTTGTACCATAATGTACTATTAGATGTAGCAGTGACTACTGATTTAGTATAAAAAAAAATTAAATGTCATTCATTAGTAACTGCTGATTTAGCTAAAAATGTATTTTTCGTTGAAATTTATTTGTACAGCACTGGTTCAAATAAACTAGTACCTTTATTTAAGTAGTAACTTTATTTGAGATCTGAAAGAATCTTTATAGCTGAAGTAGTATACTCGTACCAAAATAAGGTAAAATAATACACCTAGATCTTTTATTAGCCCGCGATTTGTATGAAGGCGCTAATTTAACTCTGGAATGATGCATAATGAAATAAACATTTTTCAAATTACTTGTCATAATACTTGTACCTAATAATGATTGGTGAAATGTGGGTGTTCATTCACCTCTGCCTAACCCTCCAGGGATTAAGGCGTGATTGTTATGTATTTATGTATGTTGTCATAAGATAAAAACATATATTTCATCTTAAAATTAACCTTCCCGCCGTTAGTTTCGTGTTGTTTCACGTTGTAAAGCTTTTCAAATTTCTTGTGTATCATACTTTTTATGTAAATTAAATAACATACATTCGTAAAACTGACTGACTTTGTCCGTCTTTGTGTTGCCTAATGTAACTTTAACATCTGTTTAGACAGAACCTTGCATCAGTAGGTATCTCAAGATTCAACAAACTTTCTGCTGCTAGTTATAACATGTCCATTGTATCTGTCTTTCAAGAACTTGGAAGTAGGGTCTCACATCGACACATTGACAGCAACAATCAGACAAGTAAAACGTCATTACGAACGCTTATACGACGGTCACTCCTACGTATACAGTTGCTATCGCTAAAGTTATTGCAATTCATTGTGAATCATTTATGTGTGTGAAAAGATTTTAGATAGAGATAGAGGTATGAGCAGAAATCAATAAATAACAAGAAAACAGGGGTCACCAGTGGCCTCCCACTGGTGACCCTCACTTCGGATAGTACCAGGTGCAGAGACTGGCCATCGCAATCCAACGCGGAAACGCGGCAAGCGTGATTGGCACCTTCGCACCGGGAGCAATCAGGGACGGGTTATTCGATTAGTACTAGACTAACATTGAAATTATTTAAAAACAACATTTATAAAATACTTCATAAAAATTTAATCTAGGTCTAGATTCCACTGACGTATATTTGCTGGAACGCGTTTTAAATATGTTGTTTTAAATAACCTCTGAATATAATATGAGCCATTTCTTTTTGCAATTGTTACAGGACTACCGTTAAAAACGTTCTTCACAAAAATTATCAAGCTCCAAAAGAAAAATATACCCAAGGAGAATTTCGACACCATCGCTTTTTTACACACCCTCATTCCGAGGTGAAATTCGCCTTTCTATAATGATAACAGGAACTCCAATAAATTAAAGTGATTTAAAGGACTTGTGACAAAGCACACTCCTTCTGGGCTACGCAGCCATGAAGATACGTTGCCGACTAATAGAGATTACATTCGATAGCAATAGTGTTTTCAACACGCAATGGCCGCGTGCGCCTATGATTAATTCCGGCCGAGCGGCTGACTCGTGCTCAATCGCCATCTGCCCTTATTAATTGCCTTGTCACCCGTAATCGTATGTCCTGAACCCCTACGCTTACGCAACCTGACAAAATTGTTTTCGACATTTCCGTTATAATCCCTGTAAATAGATTTTGTAGACAGATGAAGGTATTGTCTCTACTTCAGAATGTGATTTTACTCGTCAGAGGCTAAAATTAATACACATTTACGAGTACACACTAAATATAAACTTATTTTTGATATGTACAAATTAGGCCAAAAGCTACATAAAATGGTGTGAACATCATAACCGCTTTAGTTTGTCCACCACGTGCATTTTATGAAAAGGTTTTACCGACTAGTCTGATTTAACGTTTCTGACCAAAAACAAAACTAAAAGGGTAAATGAAAATACTTCACATTTTGAGAGATTGACCACTAATTACAACTATATGTCACCATCATAATGATATCAGCAATATACCCAAATAGCTCTTCTGGGAAATTTTCCGAAAATCTATTTAAAACGTTCCAATAAATATAGTATGGCGAAATTGGCAGTTACAGGCATCATGGTTGATTAACAATGATTTAATATTACTATTACTGAATTATAGACCACCTACGTAAGCTCCCGTTATTCCCAACGCAGCTTTTGTGACAGGAAAGTTATTTATTTATTAAAATTTGGATTATTATGGACGTTGAAGTTTTTTTCAAATACTAATAATCCTACTATTAATAAATGTGAAAGTTTATGAGGATAGATGTATGTATTTATTACTACCTCACGCAAACTGGCTGATCGCTCGTAATGAAATTTAGCACCTATCTCTGTGCTAAATTTCATTACGAGCGATCAGCCATTATAGTCTGCAAATGCACTTTTTTATTCCGGCTGCTGCTTGCTGCTGCTGCTTCTGCTGCTCTGCCTGACTGTTGACTGACGGACAAGGCTCTGGCATCCACTTTTCTCTCTGAGTCATGGTCAGATGCTGTAGGCGAACAGACCCGGGCAAAGTACAAATTTAATTAAAACCAGGTCTGCGTTTGGATAAAAAAGGAGAATATACCTACACATTATTATATTATGTCATTAAAATAACATGCTAATTTAAATATGACTAAAAACAGAAACATAATATAGACATATTATTCATTGTGTTCTAAATAAATGAGGATAACATCTTCACAGGGTAATATTTCGTTTTAATTCCACGTTTAGAACCCCAATGTAAAATTACCGTTCCTAATTCTCGAGTGAAACAATCACCAAAATATATATTTGTCACGAAACCAGCCCCTTTACATAACTAACGCCGTTTTCAAACATTTGTCTTTTCATTTACAACAATTTATTTAAACTGAAGACTTGGGTTCTAGTCCGCAATTTACTTATTTTACTAATAGATCCTGATACTGTTTAAAACCCTTCCGTTGTTTCGTTTTGATGGAAACTTTTTAAGTGTAACTTGGCCCTGTTATATTGGGATAAATACTCATAGATATAAGTCATAAATTACTATTAGAGCTATCGGGATATTTACCATGTATTGTTTTGAGTATTGGATATTTCGGCGCTGTTGCCATAACAGCCTTATTACAAAACACGGACTAACTCTAAACCCAGGTCTAAATCGTCTGTAGACCATGGTTTATAGAAAATGTTATTACAAAAAGCGTTTTAGTACTAAACCAAGGACTATCTCTGGTCTAAAGATAAACCTGCGTGACCCCTAGTTTAACGTTGGTCTAAAGTATAAATCACAATAATAATACATCAGACTTGCAGGATTGTGATTGTGAGATGAATTGGCGTATTTTTGCCTAAAACTATTAAAATTGGGTTGAAACTAGTCAATTATGAAATCAATCGGATATTATACTATGAATTACGTCACATTTTGGCATACTTTTTTTTCGGAAGTCCAATTTTCGGCTCTCTTTTTCTTTTCTCGTTCCAACTCGTAAAATAACTTGCAATAGGTATATTATGCTAAACTAAATTTAAAAGTGGGTATAAAAATTATAACAGAACGCGCGAACTCCGGCAAAATACCTACGTTTCGTTCCATTTAACGTCTTATAACAATGATAACAATATTATAACAATGATTGCTAAATAATAGCATAATAATGATATTATATTATAAAATAAAGTATAACTATTATTCATGCAATTGAATTTAATGAAAATATTTATGATTAAATATTTTTTGCAGCATTTTTAGCAAATTATTATTTATTAGTGAATTCAGAAATTTTAGAAACGAAAAGTTTCGACCGAATGATATCATAATGAACGAACAATAGTTGAAGTTATCTGTGGTTGTTATTTAGGCCAAGGTCTAAACTAAGGTACTAAGTAGTCTACGGATTATTCAGCTTTTGTAATAAGTAGAGGTTTAAACCATGGTCTTGAGATTAAGCCTGGACTCTGTAGTTCGGGTCTAAACCAGACTTTATTCTGTTTTTTGTAATAAGACTGTAAAAGTTTAAATAAGTCACAAAAAGTTTATAATTATCATCGATTTTGGGATTTTTTTATACCCCTTAGGGCCACTTTCCATCAGGTGGGCCGTGTGCTTGTCTTGGCAGACAAGCACACGGCCCACCTGATGGAAAGCGGTTACCGTGGCCTATAGACGTGTACAACACAGAAGTAGACCCTGTAAGAACGGATAGTTTCCGTACCGTCAGTGTAAAAAATAAAGCAGGGCAAGCCTTCGGTATTTCCACTGACAGTACAAAAACTTTTCAGTAATAAGTGTGATCTCTTTATCTCTATAATGTCTATGGGTGAATTTCCCGGGACCAAAAATTGCGTGGCATCGATGAAATCGGTACTAAAAATCATTGTTACAATACTCTAACATTTTTTTCTGGTTAGGTGAAATAGTGATCTATGTGAAGCACTAAATATTTCATTAAATAGGATTATAGATTCTCCAAAAAAAATATTTAAACCTCGAAATTTTTCATTGCCGTGTTTGTCCACACGTCACCTATTGTGTTGTGATACCTCATTGATAAAAATCTATTGGTTTTTTAAATTAAAACCTAGTTACATTTGATACGTGAATAGTTAAAGTATTGTTACGAAATACATTTATTCAAATATTTAGACAATACAACGAATGGTTAATAAAAGTTCATTTGTCCTGCAGTTACCTTTAATCGCCATGTTCTAAACATATTTTAGAATATTGTTTTATCTAACGACTTGTGTCCTTCCTCATAAGCGCTAAACGTTGCATATTGGTGCCGCCTAAGTGCTCGACATGGAAGGACGTGCACACGTGCCTGCGTTTTGGCACCATAAATAAAAGTTTATCATTTTTATGTTACTGGACATTTTTTCTTTCATTACTGTGGATAGGTATAACTTTCTATTCCAATAAGTTTATCCTCTTGATTATACATTCAATAGAACGCAATTTCTCTTGTCTATTTTAGTGAAGTGTTTATTACTTCGAATAATTAATAGATTTTTTGTTAAATTATATTTTTGGCTCGTTTTTCACCACCGTGCTTTCATTTCCATGGTTTCCGTGGTCAAAATTTGCTATAGTAATGAAGAAAAAAACGCGGCAATGAAAAAAAAATCATTGCCATGCCTTGTAAAACAATTTAGTCTCATTGCCGTGACCAGATGTTTCATTTCCGTAACTTATGTTCTCATTGCCATAGCATATTACCAAAAGTATATCATATTAATTTGTTAATTTCCCATTTCTTTTTCATCTGAAAGAATTGGCGTCGTTTTGGAATTGAGCGGCCATGAATGAAAATGGTATAATATTATTATGAAAGTACCTACAGTATATATATACTGAGCAAAAGTTACTATGAACAAAATTCTCTAAACCATATCAGGACTTAGATATAATTTAGTTTATATCTATACAGAGCGGTATTTTTTCAATTTTGCGTGGATGGAAAGTACTCTATTTATTATACTGAAGATATATTTCACTCAAAGGAAACATAACCTTATTTTTAAAAATGAACAATAAATTAATCCTATCGATTAAAGCAATACAAATACTGGCTGTTATTTTTTCCGATTTTAGTCGGTTCAATTACAGGATGGGGCAAGCGATTTTTCAGCATTCGTTAAACGCAGTTTTTTTTTCTTTTTAAAAATGAAGAAATGTTTATTTTGAATGAAATTAGCTATCTCCAGTATTTAAAGTACTTTCCCTCCACATCTACAATGCAAACGCGGTATCATTTATCCAATACTAGCTGACCCAGCGAACTTCGTACCGCCATATTTTCTGGTCCCGTTCCCGCTGCATATCTCTAAATTTATCAGTGTTTCTCTAGAATATTATGCATGTATTATGCATATAAATCTTCCACTCTATCTATTAAAAAAACCGCTTCTAAATCCGTTGCGTAATTTTGAAGATTTAAGCATACACAGGGACAGACAGACAGCCACCGATGGGGTTACACTCGAAGTTGTTCAAGAAAATATCTACCTGGGATAAGTTATTCAGCTCGGTAAAAACAACTCCGAGAAAAAACTAGCCAGAATCCAACTAGGTTGGGCAGCAGCAAAGTAAACACTCTCTTAATCTCAAAAAAATACACTGCGTGCGTTTAAGGATTTCCAAAAAATCACTTGCCACACCCGATAATCGAACCGAATAAAATCCGGATGAATCTATGTTTATATTGCATCAATCGATAGGATCAATCTTAGGGATCAAATATCTCTAACAAACTTGGTAAAATAAATAGAAGGAAACCCATAAAAGAGAAGGTATAGGACGATTTTAGGCGGTTCTATCATCAGGTGTGTTATTTTTAGAAATCTTTGAATGCAGTTTTGTTTCCCTTTAAAAATAAGGTAATGTTTCCTTTAAGTAAAATTCGCTATCTCTAGTATGAGGGTAGTTTCCCTCCAGGTAAAGTCGAAATGTTTCACCCTGTATATCGCAGATCCGATATCGCTTACAATAAAAATAACGACACTCATACGCGTGTTTAACACAGTACCGCTGAAAAAATCAATGACGCCACTGTCCATACACAATTTCCTAATTCCCTTTGTATTTATTGTATGTAAGTATAATTACTCATGTAAGTAGGTATATAAAATATTATGTTTTATATTATGTATTTTCATTTCCATGGTTGATTTTTCATTCCCTTGGTATATTTATTTCATGACCGTGGACGCTTGTTTCATTGCCGCGCACGCATGTATCATCGCCGTGGCGCGTAATTTTTGATCTTGTATATCTCGTTAGTTTTTTTAGTTATCTGCTAGATATTAAGCAAGAATACATATAGTATCAAAACCTATAATAAACGCGATTTGTTTTAACTATAAAACTTAAGGTAAAAAAAATCCACGGAATGAAGATTTTAATGGACCTGTTGAAATTCACCCCTATAGGAAAATCACTTTAACTATACTAATTTCAAAATAGATCATTTAGACATCTATTATTATATAATTATACATACCATAGCATATGAATTTCTGATATATCCCTTTGCCATAAATCAATCTTATTCCCTAGCTATTAATCTTGAGATCACGGCTGACTTGTTAGCAGCTAATTATATTCCCTAGAATCATACATATATAAACAGCTTATACAACGTTCATTTTGACTAATGACATGTGCAAGCCAGGACAATCAACAGATGACAAGCAATTAATTCAATTAATTGCAGGCGTACACCCGAAATCTCTGAAACCCTCGAATGAATCCTTGCCGTGTCCTAAATGACAGACCTCAAATCAATTGATTGGACACTTCACATTACATATTTACCGGTGGGGTGACCAGAAGTTTACTTTGATATCGTTGAATGTCACGTAAATTATTGATGATACAGTCAAATCCCAATTTAATTTTCTATTGAATTAATGGTTGAAATTAATAAAATTCAACTACCGATTTGGTGAAGTGGCTAAAATCGGAACTGCGGTTGTGCTGTTCACAGTGACAACCGTAGTTCCGATTATACCTACTTCACGGAATCGTTGGTTTAAAGTACGCCGACCGACAATGCGTTAACGAAAACGGAACAGACGCTGTACACTCGATGTCCTAACGCATTATGGGTTGAGTGTGAAAGGTTGAATGTTTTATTATTAACTGTCTGTTCTGGCATTGCGCGTCCGAAAATACGTGACGTATGTTCCGTCAGATGTTTACTGACAACTAGGGGAATCCGATCACTCCACATCGCAAATATTAAAATCAAAACCTCAATTTGTTATCTAGAAATAATGTACTGTAGCTCAAATGTCCATTATTATTGGAATTAAATATAGCTGAGCAGCAGTCATCCGCGGTACCTTGTTTCTTTATAAATAGTTCACCTATTTTCCTTGTCTCTTATTTACACTACGGAAGAAAATGGGCTTGTAAAGACTTCTGTTCAATTCAATTCTGATTTATTTTAATGTTGATTTCAAGACATTAACTTTATCTGGACATTTTAGTGTAACGCTTGATTGACGATGATTTACAGCCCCTCTAGACAAGTGGCAATTCGTTGCTCGGCGTATGATGGAATAGAATGCTAAATGTATGGGATTTGACGTATATGACAGGCGTCAACGAATGTCAAAAACGTCAAATCCTATACATTGTCATTCTATTCCATCATACGCCGAGCAACGAATTGCCACTTGTCTAAGGAGGCTGGGGTCACAGTTTCGATAGTGTGGGTGCAAGGCCCATATACCTAAATATTCTTAGTGTGCACACGAGTAAACAAATATAATCATAATTGGTTATTGTGTAAACCTGCATCCTTTTGTTTGCTTAATATAAATACTGTATGAACAAGCTGTGAAAACACGTGAGTATAAAATAAATGCACTAATAGGTGTACTAGACAAATGCAGATAAACATGGCCTACCTGCTCGGTCCAACCAGTTCGGTCTCGTTCTGGTACCTAAGACCCGGACGGAACGCACTCACAGTGAAAAACTTATCATTCCGTTAAGCCCCCGGTAGTAACGCCCTCACTGTTTCTTCGTTTACCATGATACCAGCAACGAACTGTACTTAGTACAGTTCAGTATGGACCCAGCCTTATAACGCTATATAGAGATGCTATTAGAAATCGGTTTCAAATTAGTAAATAAATAAAAGTTATTTAAAATTTTGTATTATACCCAGTAATGTTTCTTAATCCCAGAAGTTCAAGTAGATGATGGTGCAGTTTAAGTGCAACGTAAGCATTGTTTCGTATTTTGTACGTATTTAAGTTAATAAAGAAATAAAGAGAGGAAAGTGGTTATCTCTGTAAATTCCAATGGAAAGAGACGTGACTAATTAAGTACATAATAAAATTACTTTTTAATACAACCGATAGGGAATATATAACTATAAGGAAAGATCTCATGATGTGATAAAAACATTACACATGAGGAAATAATCATTGGCAATAAAATTATGTACAATTAATACAATAAAGTTAATACAATACAATTTTAAAATAAACTCAAAAGATATACAAAACGAAATAATATTCAATTTAAAAAAAACATTGATTAAGAAACTTAAATCAATAAACTAAAACAAAACCCAAAATAAATCTATTATAAACGCCCAAATTGACGAACGACCTCTTAAACAAAAAGCAATTAAACAAACTAAATTTGCCCAAGTCCGCTTTCATCATTTTATCAACGTAAATAAATCTCCCAAATGAGTGAGAAGTAAAATGAAAGAAGATAGAAGTACGACAGAATGGAATATCGACACAAATTGAGCCCTTTTGACTAGGGGAGCATTCTTCGATATGGGTGACCCATACCGAAGAATGCAAAGAAATAAAAGTAAGTGCCTATAAATAGTGTTCTTGAAGTACCTAGAAATAATCTTTTTACAAAAACTCCTAGCTATTGCCCGCAATTCCACCTGCATAGAATTCTGATCTCATTCCTGCAAGCCATGGAATCCTATTTCAACGATAAAAAGTAGCATATGTGCTAATCTAGACCAATCTATCCTTGTACGAAAATTCAGCCAGATTTATTAAGTCATTTAAGAATGATTGAGACAAATATTGTATAATAATATGTAATATATAGATAGAAATATAAAAAAATTAGAATAAACATCTTCAAAAACTTTCACATTTATAATAGTAATCGGATATTTTAATCAATGTTGATATGTGTAATATTTTTAAATAAATAAATATATGTTAAGTATGTCGGTATCAGTAGTAAAGTCCAACCAATAAAATAAAAAACCCGTACTGGGGGCGCCACAAACAACTATGATTATGACAACACCAAGTATAGTGATACACATGTAAAATGCCAAGTGTACAAATATTTTTTCAACACACTTGCTTATGAACAGGCTTTTATTTCCCCGCAATTATGCACGGAATGACACCTATTATAAAACTGTGACTTTTTCATTGCTATTATTCACAAAAGTGAGTTATATACTTCTTTTTTTTAATTTCATTGATTAAGTTGCTTTGTTCTTAAAAAAAATTTGATACAAAAAAGATCGTGTCCAATATTACAAACGAATTAATATACCTATTGCTTGCTCATTTCATGCAACTTCGTATTTTAAAAGATAATTTCAACTTGTAGTACGTGTTTAATATACAAAACTTTCACTAAAAAGTATTTCTTTTTCTCTGTGAGTATTTACAGAGAAAAAAAAACATAATTCAAATAAGTAAGTAGATGACAAGGCAGCATGGTGATAGCACCTTAGCCTGTTCCGAAAGGAACAAATAAAAAAAATGTTAGATGCGCGCGCATATTTATGACAAGTATGACAACAAATAGATTTTTACAATTGTGTTTTGATTGTGCTATGTAGTATTTTTAGTATTATTTTATTCGCAAGTGTGTTGAAAATAATCGTATGCCACTCGCGTGTATGGTGATTACCGTCCTCGGCCCTCTTAAGACCCTCGCCTTTACGGCTCGGGTCTCAATGTCGCCTCAGCGGTAATCGCCAACTTTACACGCTTGTACCATAATGTACTATAGTTTAATTGGAAACTGTTGCAGAAATAAAGTGTCATTCACAAGAGCATGGCATTTATATAATACTAGCTGGTGCCCGCGGCTCCACCCGTGTGGATGTCGGTTATAGATAAAAATTACGAAATTTCATACAAACTGTCATCCTCATTTTCCATCCCTTAACCCGCTTTTTCGCGATTCTATATCAAATTTCATCAAGATCGGTTCAGTGGTTTAGGCGTGAAAGCGTAAAATACAGACATACAGACAGCCAGACAGACGAGAGTCACATTCGCATCTATACTATTATATAATTGTAAAGTGGTCGTGTCTGTACATTGGAGATATTAAAAAAAAAACTTGGGTTATGTTATGTTATCGATACTGAACACGAAAATATTTTTTTTGAATTTCTTGTCTGTTTGTCTGTTTGTCCGCAAAAACTACTGGACGGAATTTGATGCGGTTTTTTTTGTTAGAAAGGGCTTACTCAGACTTAAAATCTTACGTTTGTTTGATCGCAGTCGGTTGAGTAGAACCGAAGATATGAGCTAAGGTCGCGTTAACCGAGATGCACACGGGCGGAAGGCTAGTTTATAATATTAGTATGGATATTATGTTTTTAAGTTTTCTGGTTAAAATAGAAAAATAGACGCGGCGTGTTATACTGGTTACAAGGACTGGGCACAAATCACAACACAGTAGTATCCGTATAATAGTTTACTGCTTGGAATGGTAAATACAAGTTAGACATACAGTTACATCACACTATGTATAGAACAGGGACCACTCGACATTGTTTTTCGGACTGCATAAAATTCTTGTATTTTATGCCTAACAGTACAGAGATCAAAATAATCGAGCATGATTTTCTTTTTTGCGTTAGGCTTATTTTTTTCTTAGGCGTAGAAAATACATTTGACGTTTGACCTTCTCTTCGTATTTTTATTACAGAATATCGGGATATACCTAAAAATGTGAATAATAATTAGTAACAGTAAAATCAGTAGATTAGGCCAATTTCAATTGCACGTACTCTATGATGTACCTACCCGTCATGTTGACAACAAGGTCCGTGATGTTATTTAGAGGAACAGAGTCCAATCCTTCCGACTTTTTATCCGACAAATACTTTGTTATATTATAAATTACTTTTCTTAACTGGCTTTTAATAGTTTTCGGCATATTACTATAGTTTTGTAGTTTTGTAGCGCACTCAAACTCAACAACACGCACAATTGACACCACACTGACAGATGACCATAATGACATCGTATAGATTGTTACCATTATGAAGAAATTAGTTCCAATAGTTTACCGCAATATGGCGAGGTATTTTATTTTACTGGTCGGGCTTTAAATTTGTTTTACAGGTTTATAGTATCAAAAAATAATTTAGTCACATTCAATAGGTCCTATTACTTACCAAGAAGTTCGATACTTTAAAATAGATTTTTATTTGCTAATAACATAATGGTGTACTCAGCCGGTGGAATATAATACATATTGTTATTACCCCTGGTTCTCTCACCCCTAAGAGAGGGCTCACGCAAAATTCACCAACACAAGGTTATTGTTTTTGTGCAGACATCGGATCCCTACTGGTAATTATGTACTAGAAATATGTATTCCCATACTCCCTCAGTGAGTACATTAAGTAGTCGAGGCTCTACTAACGGCGAATGGGAGTTTTTATACTCAGGAAATTTTGTAACAAGAAATTATTTTTATTAAGTTATTCAAATATCACAATGTTCAACTCACGGAAAGTACAGTGAAGCAATTAATGACATTTTTTAAAGCAAATAGTTTACTAACTATTCAAATCGAATATGATTGGTAAAAGTGAAATGCTCAAATGAGACTAGAGCTCGCGACCAGTCGTCCCTTACAGAGGGAATGCTCTGGCCCTCTAGACAAGTGGCAATTCGGCAACTGGCGTTTGGTAGAATAGAATGCCAAATGTATGGGATTTGACGTATATGACAGGCGTCAACGAATGTCAAAAACGTCAAATCCTATACATTCGTCATTCTATTCCATGATACGCCGAGCAACGAATTGCCACTTGTCTAGGGGGGCTGACCACCGAGCTACCGAAACACGTCTTGAGGATTCTAAATTCTCCTATACAACCATCTTCGGGCGATGGTGGGAGATATCTATTGATAGTCATACAAACTATCGGAAACAATGAACGATGTTATAATCATTTCTAAACATTGTTTTTATGGTTGAATTTGGAATTTGGATACTTAAGATGTAACTCAGTGTTCAGGGCATTTCCCCCTGTAATGGATTAGTTGCAAGTTCAATTGCCGTCTGAGCATTTTACTTTTTCCAATGTTAATCGAAGTAAAGCAATTAATTTCGAATTTACGTTACTTCATTCAAAGATTTTGAAATGCATGGAGCCCTATTAGGAGCATCTGAGTTCAAGACAACCTCACTTGCAAGCCAGTACCTACACCAAGTGTACTGACTTATGAATGAAGCAAGATTTTTCAAACGAGGGTGTGAGTGGCAAAATAAACCAAAATAATTCTGAAAAGAAACATTAAATTATATATACATACACTCCATGTATATATAATTTAATGTTTCTTTAGTTTAAAGTTAATTTAATTTAGTAGGAGTAGGCAAAGTTGTATTAACACCCACATTTGTCTTTTTCTATTATTGGTCCCAGCGAGTGAGCCTTTTACAGATTCTACACTGTTCTTGAATTAAAAATTAATAACCCTTTTACCATTCTGGAAATTGAAATTATATAGCAGTCGCACTTACTACCCTCACAATAATGCAATTAGGTAATACATAAATGTAATATAATATATACAATAATACGTAAACAAAATATAATATATTCGAATATAGACAAACGTCGTTACCCGCTCCCGCCCCGCTCGTGCTCAAGGGCTTCGGTTGCGGAATTACAGTCAAAATCAATTATGTGGGCAGGTACTTATACCTGCCATTAAAAGCACTTTATCTCTTTAGGTATTCAGAGCGATGGGTCGGAAAAAAGAAAATTTTAAATGTGTTTCTGGGTAAAACGTTTTAGCTCGTAACCGATGTTCTATTAGAAAAAAATACTGTGTAATTCTAGTAATTTTATAAATTACTAGAATAATAGACTACTCTACTACGTCTTATGTTCCATAAACTATATTTAAGTTTGAGAAACGAGTTCAGGTTTTATTATAGGTAAGCGTAATAATAGTGGGTTGCCATACTTTTCTCAAGAAAATGGCTTGATCGGGAAAATACTAGGGAAAGTATCGATACTTGTATTTTACATTATTTGTACGGTTGACGGGTTACTGGATATTATCCCCCTGCCTATTGGCTCCCAATTTGCTAAAGAGGGAAGTGAATGTATTTATTTTCCAACTCCTCCAATTTACTTCTGATTAATTTTGTTGCAGGCTACAAAACAGTGTTTAACTTTCTCAGGCACTACCAGAATGTTATTCGGTGTTTTGTGGGCTACAATGAGCTACAATACGAATAAAATCTAAGAATCATCCAAGTTATTCGATTTCTCCGTATCATTCGTATAATCGTCAATCCTCCAATATGATTCTTAACAACAACTTTGAATTCGGTTAGGAATAAGTTCTTATTATGTATGGAAATTTTATTAAAACGAAATACACTGAGTCCCAGGATTATGGACTTATGTATTGTATTCGATGGTGCGTGAGAAGTAATTTATACGTTTCAGTAGTAATCGAATATATGTCATAGTCTAAGATTGGGCTGCATGATTACTACATTCAACTATTTATTAAAAACTAATTTTAGATAGATATGGTGGCGATATGGCACAGATATAGGCTGCAATAGCACAGACTACATTTAATTCTGGAAAGAGATGATGGAAGTTGCGGCAAAAATAACTTAAATAAACCAGCCTGTTTGCCTTCCGTGAGTTCTCTAAGTTTACTGACTGCAAGGCTCAGAGTTAAGGTTCTCTGGTAAATATTTCACTTGCCCCCTATAACTTACTACATAATCTAAGGTTTCCGAAAACACAGTTAAGTCTGATAGATACACCACACCGTTCTATGATACAAAATTATATTTGTGTCATATTTCTTATTTGTTTGGCATGATAAACTTGATACAAATAATCTATTATCCGCTGGAAATTGGTTTCTAACCAATCCATAACTAACATAAGTCAACTATTATAGTGTACTAAATTAAAGTGTATTGATCTTTCGTGTTTTAGACCTAGGCCATGTTGTCGTTTGGCCAGAAATGACAACCTTGTTTTGTACTCCACTCTGGTAAATTTATGGTTAATTTTAGTATTCAAATGTTTGTAATAGCTTAACTTGCGGAAACCTCAATGTGCCTCACCTCACCGGAGTAGGCAAGCTTGATAGGTACAATCCAATAGGAGAGGCTACCGATTACCATGGCACCTCTCCAGCTATTCCGCCATGAGTCGGTAAGACCCATGTTACCGCTACAATTGTAACGTCTCCAGATGAGGTAATAATATTCCACAGTTACGATATTATTTTAGAATTTGCAAACCTACCCATATCGATAATTATGTTATTGATACCTATGAAATCGACCACGGTGTAAAATTTTAAAGCTATAAGTAATCGGTTGATTTTTGATAATCGTTCACTCGTATATAAAACAGCCTTCGGCAACATTACTGAACCATACTGATCGCTTAATCTGTTCACTAACGTGTCATAAACCCCTCAAAATAGTACGCCGTTAAATATTATATAATGATAGGTGTGATATAATAATGTCTGTACTCATTTTTACATAAAATATATACTGAAAAACCGGCAGCATATTCGAGTAATTACAGTAAAATTTCAGTAGGTACTTATTTTAATTCAAGTATAAAATATTCTCGCATTCAGTTCCATGTTTTAATTCATTTTCATTGAATATTTGAATATAATGGCCAGCTTAAATTAATTTATGGTCCTTCATCAAAGTCTCTTCTGAAATGAAAGAAAAGTGTCATGGGTAGAATAATGAATCGCAAAAATTACTTTTGTTATTATATTCTTTACCATTAAATGGAACGTAAACCTTCACTTTTCTCGACTGCTAGATCCGGCAAGGAATTATTTATTAGACAATTTAGTCCAGTTTGTTCAAAAAGCTTTAGTATTGTTTGAACCTTAGACTATCCCAGATAATGTAAATTGAATGAACTTTGTAGAGTAAACCTTTCATTTAAAGAGATTTCAGTTGTGTTTTTTTCAACTATAAAGTTATAATTATAAAAATATACTTACAATTAATGATTCAAAAATATGTAATTGTCGGTAGTTTATATTACTATTTTTGCTTAAAACGAACCGCAAATAATATCGTAGCTTATTATTGTCTTCATTGTATGAAGCCTTTATTTTAATTACTAAAAAAAGTTTTCGTGTTATAATCCATACGTCATAATCGTGTAACTATTGATTTCAAGTTCTAGTTCAGATCATACGTTAAGTACAAGACTATGAATACGTTTCTAACTCAAAACCACTCGATCATAACTTCGCTGCTTTAACCGTTACGCAGCCACATATTTTATACTGTGACCACATGAATAAATAATGTTAATCCAAATGTGGTATACATTTCAAACATTTCAAAAGCAAGCATCCTGATTATAAACAGATACTGTATAAACTCTTGGGGTTTATCACTTATGAATCTAATTTTAATTTTGAATGTTCTCCGTATAGAATACATATTTGAATTTCATGAATTTTCAGACCAGAAATTTACCATAACATATGAAGTCATTATTGTTATTAGTAACAGTAAAACGATACCACACAATAATATTCAAGTACGTTAATAGATCGTTAATCGCAACGACATCGGATATGCATTGTTTAGATTGTCACATTGAAATAATGACGGGCCACAATACGGATATAAACTGGTTGTCAGCAGCAATTACCTCAATTGTACCTAACTGGTACGGGTAAACAATTATGTGACACTATACACTGTGTCCCGACTATGCTCTTCATTAAATGTTTGAAGAGACTCGCTCTTGTTGAACGTTGTATACATGAGGATATAGGTAGATGTGTTCTTGAATATGAGGAAGGGCTAAGCCTCACTAAACTGAACCATGACGAAGTTGATCTTGAGTTTTAGTGATTGTCGCTTGATCACTGACTAATTCTTGTAAATAACTAACGAATAAAATATATTCAATAGCACGAAATGTCTTGAGTCTATTTTTTCATTAATTCCCATAATAATATTCAATATCTTTACTACTCATCGTAGAACAGTGTATTTAATTTTTTTATTGAATGAACTTTGGGTGCGTGTGGGCGAATGGTTTCCGTTTAACAATGTAAAATAAAAAGTTGACGTCAAAAAGAACTAAAAGAAATGTCTGAATAAATGAACTGGAAGGATGTAGGAAGGTTATTACTGTTCAATGTAATGCATCGGTGAATGTACTGGTACGGGCTACTCATACTCCCGGAAAGGAATTTTAACCGCATGTATTGGCCAAACAGGAGATATGCAGCTTCAAAAGGATTGAACCTTACTAATTCATTTATTACTCTACAGGTTAGGTTACCTATGCACTTTATACAATGATAGTCATAATAAAAACACAGTAAAAATTATGCTTGTCACCACGTTTTTCCACACCTTGAGAGAGAATTCATAAATAAATTCGGCCAAGTGCGAGTCGGACTCGCCCATGAAGGGTTCCGTAGCAGCAAAGGCGAAAATTGCGGTTTATGACGTATTAAAAAAAAACTACTGACTGGATCTCGTTCGAACCAATTTTTAGTGGTAGTTTTCATGGCAATTTACATCATATATTTTTTTTAGATTTATCATTCTCTTAGTTTAGAAGTTAGAGGGGGAGGGGACACACATTTTTCCACTTTGGAAGTGTCTCTCGCGCAAACTATTCAGTTTAGAAAAAAATTATGTTAGAAACCTCAATAGCATTTTTAAAGACCTATCTATAGATACCCCACACGTATGGGTTTAATGAAAAAAAAAAATAGAGTTTCAGTTCTCAGTATGGGGACCCCCAAAATTTAATGCTTTTTTTTATTTTTGTGTGAAATTCTTAATGCAGTTCACAGAATACATCTTCTTACCAAGTTTCAACACCATAGGCCTTATAGTTTCGGAGAAAAGTGGCTGTGACATACGGACGGACAGACAGACAGACGGACAGACATGACGAATCTATAAGGGTTCCGTTTTTTGCCATTTGGCTACGGAACCCTAAAAAAGGCGAGATAGCGAGCTACTTACTATTACTACTACTACCAGTGAGGGCGGCTGTGACCGAACGGGTGATCAGCCTTTCTGTGTGGGCCATTTCACCCATTTCCTCTATATAATGACGGTCATACATGTTCGTATGGCAACCGGGACCGACGGCTTAACGTGCTCTCCGAGGCACGACCAAACAAATGCAAAAATCCACATTGATGCATACAAATACATATTTAGAAACCGCGCCTCCTGCGCATAGGCCGCGCACCGCCAAGCCATAGAGGCTGTCTAGATACTTAGTTTACCATTACACTTCCATCGTTCTGAGATACTATTGCGTTGAAAGTTCTTCTTTCTTGCGTAGATCACAAAAAATATTATCCCAGAATATATATTTACATCACGTTTCATTTAACATGACAAATCATAATCACTGTTATGGCAACAAATTAAATATAGTTAAACTCAGTCAAACGCAACCCTCTATACATTCTTATAATAATAAATAGATAATACCTAATAACGTCAAATAAATGATAACTGGTGACTATACTAACGAAAATAATTTGTCAGTGAATTTAATTTTTAACAATATAGCACTAGCTGGGCCACAGACAACTGGTCTACAAAATTTTGTTCAGGAATTCCTTATATAACGTCGGTGAGTACTAAGAAAGGTGTTCTGAAAATTCATCTCCTAAGCTTTTATAGCCCCGCGGGTAATGATTTATTATTTTCATTATTTCTGAATAAAAGGTTTTGTATTAACTTTAGGATTTGCTCATCCATCACTTATAAATTAAACTCACCCTGACTGATACTAATTTCTGTATTATAAAATAACTTATTAACATAACTCTTCAGTATTATGATGAAATTTAAAATAGAAGGTCACTTTTCTAAGCTGTGGTGTAATATTATATCGTTGTTGATGAGCTACGTATGTTAAAGATTGTCGACATAATAATATGTGACTCAATAAGGAAGAATCGTGGGAAAATAAATGAAAGTCTTAAATTCGTTACATACATTTTACTTGGTGGTCTCTGCCTACCCCACTGGGAAAGAGGCGTGACTGTATGTATGTATGTATGTATGTACATTTTACTTCCTATTTTTTTATACTACTTAGGTCACAGACAAGCACACGGCCCACCTGATGCTAAGTGTTGACCGTGGCCTATGGGCGAGTGCATCACTAGTGGAGTCATGTCTCTAATGGAGTCTATCTGCCAACCCTGTAAGAATAGAGAGATTCTGTGCCGTAAGCGCAAAAGATAAGTAGGTAAGAAACGCAAAAGATCCTTTCCCCAAACTAAGATAAAACTACTACCTAAATTAATTCATTGTTCATGAACATTTAAAATTCTGTGACTAATTAGGTAAACTTAAATTAATTTAAACTCTTAATAATTGAACTGAAAGGTAGAGTCTATGTAATATATTTATGTGCACAAATTGAAAGGACTACCACTTTTACATATCTAGTATATTTTAGTTCTGCGAATCGGACACTAACATAGACGGGGCAGGATAGGACGGGAATGTCACACTATACATAAAACACCTAGCGCACAATCTGTGATTCAAATCAACTTTATCATCCGAGAAGGCAACAAAGCGTATGTACGCGACTCCCTAAGTTTTCCGGGCCTGTGTCACACCTGCTACTTTCCCACAAATTGTAACCGGTTTCAACTCGCAAGTCGCCCGTTCCCGCCAGCCAACTTGGCCTTCTTCTCTTCATAATTAATTCTTCATTCGAAACAACTTGGACTTGGACAGAAGCGGGCCGCGTAAGCACTTAAATAGTCTAAATTGTGTCGGAGACGCGCCCATTTTTAATTAGTTCAAAAGAGCTCTTCAATTTTTAACGACCGTGTTTCCAAGTTTTGTTGTTAATTAAAGGTGTAATGAAGCCGCTTCTGGGTGGTGCCGGCCACGATTGCAACCTATAATTTTAATACAAACAACACGCTAGAAACTTATCTTCAGAAACCACAAGCTCCCGACGATAGAGATTTTCAATTGACTGAAGTTATTCTTGGTGAAGAACATTCATTGTATATTCACAGTTCAAAAGAACTTACTACAAAGTAAAACTAAATGAATGTCTTTGTTTACGGTAATTTCATTTAACTTTAGAATTTGTGTGTGGATATATTTTTTACTTTTTAGAACTTGTTTTACAGAACTTATTAGGCAGCACGCCCAATAGATGAAGAATGTGATGGTAAGTTTTTATGAGGAACTAGTTGACCCTGCGAACTTCGTACCGCCTAACCGATTCTTTATTTTATTTTTTAGCCTTTTTCAGGCAATATTAAAAAAAATATCTGCGTAAAAACCATCTTCGTACTTAAAGGAATAATCTAAAAAAAGAATTAGCGACATCGGTTCAGCTGTTTTCGATATTTGCGCTTACCAACACATTCAGCGATTCATTTTTATATTATAGACAGCAATGCATGGCGAGAAGGATAAATTTACTAAGCAAAAAAATTGCCCAAATCCCCTAATCTGATTAAGCCTTTCGTAGTCAAATTACCTATATACACATACCAGTTGCAAAGACTTTACCAGGTACTTGCAACGATTTCATTTTGAAAACAAACTCAATCTTCCACGGAACTGCAGTTTTAGTATACAAGAACTAGCTTCATATGATATTCTAGTGTTCAAATTGCAAGTAAAAATAGATCAGAATCAATATCGTAGCATCGACTGTCAGTATCGACAGTTTCAATTGGGTGTTACGGCTCTTTCCCTGTATATTTAATTTTAAGTGCCGCGATCGATAGGTGCTATGTGGTTATAAACTACTACTCTGCAATTACCGTCAAAAGACGTTCAACTTCGTTTATAAGTAGCCACTTATTATATCATTAAAGTTTTTATTGAAGCATTTACGTAATAACTGCAAAACGTGTTTGTCCCATATAGAATCGATGATGAACAATGGTTATGTGGATATTATCAATTTAAAAAGCGATAAAAGCATCGGTAGCTTAGTGGTTAAGGAGTCTTATGATCGAGAGTTCCCGGGTTCGAATCCTGGCCATTACACTACTGACGTAAACCTACTCCTAGCACCAGCAAATTAGCTTAGTTGGAGGGGTTAATGGGAATATTAGTAATTTCGGTTGCTAATATTTTCGTTTAAAAAAAATCTTTTCCAATCTAAGCTTATTCTCGTATTGTGTTACTTACAGTAAATAGGTTTTATGTAACTCTTTAAATTGTGGCTACACTGTCTTGCCATTGTCAATGTTAAAGTTTTTGTTTCTTCACACAAATGTTGCGAATTCGCTCAACGCTTTACAAAATAATTGTCTCTTCTAAATTTCTTAAATATACTATATACACATAATTTACTTATCTAAGTTCTACATGCTACATTGCACCTGTATGGGTCGTTATATCGTCTATGCGTTGCAAAATGTTCTAAAGACATTTGTGAGAAGGATTGTGTGTTGAACATTAAAGTTTTTATTGATATCGAGGCACAGATTACTTAATAGTTGGTAATAATAAATAATAGTTGGTCGGGGTACAAAAATGTGTAGTAGGTACATGTAAATACATGAAATTGAAGAAAACCGTTCTTTAATCTCATCAAACCACGCTAGCATAGCACCTCCAGGCGTACGCAGAGATGTGGCGTCATCTAAGGAGAGAGGCAAGCTGAAACTGGATCAACGACATCCCATGCACGGCCATCATCACGTGCCAAAAAGGTTGAAAAGCCGAAAAAGTTTCTGGGCATGCGTTGCTCCCGCTGATGGCGATCCCTCCAGGGCCAGAGTAGAACTCTGGAAAACGCGGAGCCCGCCACCAACCCCTTTCGTCCCTGGATCAGGTGGAAGTCTCTAAATAGGCTTCGAACACAAGTCGGCTGAAGCAGGGAGAATCGGTCTAGGTGGAGTTTCTCAGATGACGCGGACCTGGAGTGTGAGTGTGGAGTTGCTCCACAGACCATGACCCACCTGCTAACGTGTTCTGCATGCCCATCTGCTTGTATACCGCAGGACCTAATGAGTGCTTCCGAGAATGCGATCCAGAATAGAATTTGAGAGTGGAGGCGCCATCGATTCGACAGAAGAAGAATCAAACCACGAAAGAACTGGATTTATTGTATTTCCAAGTCGTTCAACTATCTTTTGACACATCGTTTTCTGTGACTCGATTGTTATCGTGGTAACAAGGTTGCTCTCATCCACATTGACAAGCCATCAAATGGATCAAAAAGTGTAACCCTTTACTAAAAATTAAAATATTACTGTCATTTTATCTTACCTGATAAGAATCGTTATCGACTGAGTTTCAGTAGTATTAGTTTGGTAGAAAGTCAATCATTTAGCGTACTGTCGTGCCGGCCATGGAAGGAAACAATGCGCATAATAATCAGACAATCTGAATGGCGACGCTAATTAGGTCTGACAGTGACAGAGCGAACAGTGTTTGCGTAGTGCAGCCCGCACTCATTGTTCCGCAGTCATTGTGCCGCTTGCTTTGTCGTACTCGGAATACACTGTTGGTTACTATTGACTGTTTAGTTGCGGATTTGTTTGTGAGGATTAAAGTTTTTCATACAACATATAGCGATATTTTTGACCACGAAACAACACAGTAGAGTCGCACGATGATGAGACGTGTCATGATTAATACGCTGATATCACCAGTAATGTAACTAACATGCGAATAAAATAATGAAGATAAACCAATATTATTCGTAGGCGTCACTGCCGCTTCCACCACGATATACCGATACTCGTGTGCGGGACGCAGATATCATATTTCTAATATATATAAAGATTATATTCGACGAGCTTTTATTTGTCAGCTGGCACATTTATGTTTGCATGTGTGTAATGTTCACCGCTTAGTGTAACTCTGTCAGTGTCAGGCCTAATTAGAGCCATTGAAATTGGCTGATTAATATGCGTAATGCCAACGTGGTGTATGTGCCGATGCTCCATTGTGGAAGCGGCCGAGTGAATTATGCACACGAAGTGAAATGACGTGATTATATCAGATATTATCGTTACATATTGTCGACGCATAATTATATAGTATGACCGGATTATTAAATGGCGTTGTCGTTCAAACTTTAAGTGCTAAGTACCGTTTAAGTTAATTTATTGGATTATAAACTGAATGCTCGTTCAATACTGGGTCAAACAGAGCAGGTGCAAGTATAGGGAACAATTGATTAATACATGGGTACTGTTAGAATGGCGTTTTATTTTTAATTAAACTTTTTACTGCTACAATAATTTCGATCTGTGGGTCCTTTTTACCTGTGTCGGACAAAGTCATTTTATTTTAACTTTAAGGATGAAACCAGTCAGCCTAGTACCGCCGATGATTTAAAAAGTTCACAGGAGACTAGGTACTCTAAAGACTTCTCAAGAAATCTACAAAGACCGTCCTAACTCAGACGCGTTTACACAAATTATAATTATTCATAGTAACATGCTTAAACCTAACCTGTTGCAGACTGTGTGGATGAACATGAACCGGCAAAGGGTAGCGTTTACAAGATTAGATGCTTATCACGATAATCTCTGAGACTTTCCGAGACTGACTGACGAGGAGTTGATACTGTTTGCTGTAGATACATATATTTATACATACATATATTCATATCTGTAAGGGGTAGGCAGAGGTGTATTAACACTCACATTTCACCAATTATGGTTTTCGGTGAAAAGGGGGAGCCTATTGCCGCCAAGCGCTAGCCTATCTCTTGATCACCTTCTACAAAACTCACGGGCAGAGATGGGGTGGCTCTGTTCTACTTCGCCGGGAACCAATACTAATTTATCTATCTATGAAAAATGCATTTTACGCCACATTTCCAATTGTTATTCATAGGTTTCTGAATATCTTACTTCGATTAAGACCTGGAGATTCATGAGACAATACCGGTAATAGGATCTATTACCAGTATTTTTAACGTTCTGTGCCTCAAACAGAAAAAAAAACGGATAAACACTTCATTGTCTGTTTGTATGTCAAGGCCTTTTTCTCAGGAATGTGTGGAGTTCAAGTTCATCAAGTTGAAATTCATAACACATACTCAGGTCTGTATCGTCTTGAAACTGTGCAAAAATCGAACTTCTAGTCAACGCTATCAAAATATATTAGATACGGTTTATGTAGCATAAGTTCGTCCTTCAATCTAATTTTGTACGGAACCCTAGGTGCATTAGTCCGACTCTTTCTTGAAGACTTTTTTTCATAGATTATATTATATTATACACATGCTACACAACATGTTAGAACAACTTCTAAGTGCTTCTAATTCCACAAAAAAACGTAATCCCATTCTTGGCCGCTTAAAACCCGCATCAAGTTGACACGACCCAAGTTAAAATGGTGACCAAAAACAAAGTCCACACGTCAAACTAATCCAAATATTACAAACGCTTGAGCATCGCGAGTTGTGAACAATAGGATAACCATCTGTCATCCGGACGTAACGAACTTAAACTGTGCCTACACAATGCTAGCGTTGCTGTCGCGAGCAGACCTCGCACGCAGATTGATTTGTCAGCACCATTGTTCATGCTACTGTTACATTCATATTTTTAATTGCTTACATTATTTTTTGGTACGTTTTGTTAATTTTTTATTCTCAAAATATCAGTCATGGTTCTAGACTGTCTGGTGTATGAAGTCCAAGCTAAACTCAAACAGGTACTACTGCCCCTCTAGACAAGTGCCTATTCGTTGCTCGGCGTATGATGGAATAGAATACCAAATGTATGGGATTTGACGTTTATGACAGGCGTCAACGAATGTCAAAAACTTCAAATCCTATACATTTGTCATTCTATTCCATCATACGCTGAGCAACGAATTGCCACTTGTCTAGGGGGGCTGAATAACATACGAAACTCCAGCGCAGACTTAGCTCCCGGAGTTGGCGATCAATCGCTCTCATAAAAGCCGAAATTAATCAAATTGCGGAAAAGGACTAGGAGAACGGTGTGCTCAAAAGTGTACCTAAGCTTTGGATGCGACCGGATTGGTGCTTGAGTGAAGAAGAAGATGCTTACAAACAGTTTAAGAGGGGGTATAAAGCTAAATTGCCGATCGTAGATTTGATGTTTATACCCGAAATTAAGCCACAAATGAGCTGGGTTTTTTTTAATAGAAAATACGTTATATTTGTAAGGGTCTGGTCATAGTGAAAACATAAAATAATAATATTTTTTCGATAGAATAAAATCACAAAGTTATGCCTTATTTACTACTAAAATCAATTTATTTCCAATATTATGCACACAACTGAGTCAATATTTGAATACAAAGTGTAAAATTATGTAACCCAGTGACTCTATTTTCACTTTGAAAAAATTGTGTGGATTTTACGAGTAATTAAAAAAAATGAATTTGGCGCTTACGACGGTCTTATTCCGCGCATAACGCTCTCTTTCTATCGCACCTGACCCGAGGTGTCGGCCATCTGTTGTTTCATCATTTAGTCGGGCTCGCCCCGTTGAGACGGGAGGACTGTATTTCTGTTTTCCGTGTCAAAAAAGTTCGTTAAAAATGAGCCAATTAAAAAAATATAAAAGAAACACTCTAAAAGAGAATATAAGAAACTAAGAATTCAACTCATGGCTAATTTTCGAAGGTAATGTATCTATATTATTTTACTTTCTTTAGTTTGTTACCAAATATCCACCGTTGCTAGGTAACTCTGGAGTAACGTCGGCTCGGGGATAGTATATGCAAATCAAATAGATGTTATTGACTACTCGCGTGTTTATTGTATAATATTATTTACAACACACCTGCTCATAACAGTGATATTATTTTACCGCAATTAAGCACGGAATGACACCTATTATAAAACTGTGACTTTTTCATTACTATTATTCACAAAAGTGAGTTATAGATTCTTTTTTAAATTTTATAGGAAGTGTCTATAATTGTCTATGTTCTTAAAAAAGTTTTGATACAAAAAATAACGTGTTTAATAGTACGAATAAATTAATACGCCTATTGTATGGTCATTTGATGCATTTTCGTATTTAATTAAATAATTTCAACTTGTAATACTTGTGTAATAAACAAAATTTTCGCTCAAATTTAACTTTTTTTTCTCTCTAAGTACAGAAAAAAAAACAGAGTAAAAAAAAGTTAAGTTCAAACCTCATTTTTTTTTAAATATGGTCGACCGCCATTGTTAAATGCGCGCGCATAGGAAAACGAATTAATTTGTAGTATTGTTTATTTAGTATTTGTAGTATTATTTTATTCGCAAGTGTGTTGTAAAACGTCGTATGGCACGTGTGAGCATGATGATTACCGTCCTCGGCTGTCTTAAGACCCTCGCCTGGCGGCTCGGGTCTCAATGGCGCCTCGGCGGTAATCACCAACGTTGCTCACTTGTACCATAATGTACTATTATATAGCACTAATATAATTATTAAATATATTGCGAAAGTATTTATACATTGTATTATCAATTTTAATGCATTTCAGAGTTGCTTCAGCTCGTAATATCACACAAGCTGATGAATCCGATCCGGTCGAATCGCTTAGTAAAAAACTTTCGTCAACTTTGTAAGCTTATTGCAATTGTTTTTTCTCACATTCAGAAAACATTTCAGTAAAATATGCAAATTAATATGAACATGAACAAGTAGAATGATATGATTTGAGATTAACATGGTCATTCACATTAGTACCGAATGTTCACACATTCAAACGGCATGGTAAATACGAGTATCCCGGTGATTTTAATGAAAAAAATTGACCACACGGAAAGCGGATGACTGCCCGTGGAAGGATAGCTAAGAGTAAGAGCGCTGGAACGCCAAGGTTCGCGACCCTGGCATTCAAGTCCTATTGTGGGTTTGATTTTTTCCATTATGTACTTATTTAGCATTTATATCAAATTATCTACAAGTACATTAAAATAGCAATGCAATGCTTATGTGATTGATTTGTCATTAATTTGCAATTATTTTTACAGATCTCCCATTAAACATTTAGAGAAAGTTGAAGTTTTGAGAGAACTAGATCCAAATTGTGATGGAAATTTTGCACCAGAGTGGAATGAGCGGTATATTTTAGCCAGCCTTGATTCAATATGTCAGGGCCCTAGCTTCTTATACGTAATGATAAAATAGGGCAACCATATTATACACAATGTTCATCAGTAATATTGAACCACTATTTGGACTATTTGGATGACCCGACTCAGGATTAGTATTAAATTAATTGAATTCGCAAAAAAAAAATATTTGGGTAATTTATCACATATAGTTAGACGAACATCGCTAGATGTTAAATTAAAGTAAAAGCATTGTTTTTCCCAAATCGTCAAATCGTCGGTGCGCCTGCCAAAGTCGTTATGTGCATTTTTTCTATTTTTTTTTATTCGCTAGATGGCCTTAAAAAATGCGCATCAACTGAAAAAACAACCAAGTGTTAATTCCTTCTAGAAATAGATTTGACAAAATATACATGTGCAATTCTGACACTGCAAAATTGGTTATGTGTTCACATCAAGAGTTTTTCATCCTCATGTTGCACATGTCAGAATTGGTTTGCACATAAACAATTTGACAGCTTGTTTTTCTTCGGTTTGTTGGTTGTAAAATTGGTGTTCTACCTTTGTAACAACGTAAATAATCTTATAATAGTAAACAAAACGAGACAGATGATTAAATCAAAACAGCCTCACGTAAGGTCGAAGTCCTGAATAAAGTGAGACGTTTTTACACCATTTGTGTGAGAGTGAATTCACTGTCTATGGCAAGCGGAGCGGCGATATAAAGTAAAAATATTCTAGGCATTATTATCAAACAATTCTTCTGAATACAAACCATCATACGGGTGGCCGCACATGTACGGTTTCCGGAGACGGTTTCCGTCCACGGTTTCCTGATTTGGAATTCCGTGTGCCGAGCGCACACGTCAGGTTTTTTGCATTAGGTTTTTTTATTATTAATTCGAAGCGAGCAGTGTTGCCAGTGCTAAATTATCAAATGTAACACAAGCTGGCTTAAAAGTTGCATTTTCGGGGGAAAAGTTACGTATTCTTGTTTTTTTATATAGTGTTTCTTGTTTTTTACAAATCCTCTCGGTTTATCTCGGGTATCCGCCCAATTTAGAAGCCGGCCTTCCGAGATGCTCCTTGAAATCCCACTGGCCATTGAGTACGAGCCCCAGCTATTTCATCTGGGACTTAATGCAGCTGAGAGCGTCTACCACTATGGGGCTGGGTCGTAAGAGAGTCAAAAGTTACGCAAAATGTAACAAAAGTTACAATACAATCTGGCAACCCCGGAAGCGAGACACAATCAGTGTTGCCAATTACTGATGATCTGAATTCCCTACAAACCCAACAGAAAGGCCCCAATATTAGACATTGATAACTACATTACGTCTCTTGAAGTTTCCCTCTATATTCACCACTTGCGATGTTTATTGCGGCTCGTGTACATATATTGCCAATAAAGAGTTAAATAGTACCTTAATGTCGGATATTTTGCTTTAATAATTTATCAATATGTATAATACTTGCCACTTATTACTTCTGAGTTTAGGTCTAGTGTGAATGTCTAAATGCCCCACATAAGCACAATCCCCTCAAATTCCCTAATCGGCTTGAAAGTCCCCACTCTCTTGGGAATTGACAACGCTGGACACAATTTAAGCGCGATTCCGGATGGAAATTTCCTGACGTGTGCGGCGATTAGTACAAAATGTATGCGAGTGCTGCGTTCGGTATGACGTTATTAGGTTTTTTCCATTCTGAACCGAACGTCAGGTTTTTTCCGTTCTGCAAAAAGTAAGGACGTGTGCGGCTAGTAGAACATTTTGTATGAAAATGGAGCATTCGGTTTTTCAAATCTGACTTTTTGATCAGGAAACCGTGGACGGAAACCGTGCGTGTGCGGGGAGCCTACAGGCGGTAAAACAACCACAGCAAGTACCTTCTGAGGTTGAGAGGGACTACTACCCCGCCTGTGAGTATGGGATGGTCGACAATCCTCAGCGCCCGTCTTTGCACCAAGTCGAAGAGGTCTAGCTAGCCCAGGCAAAACTGTGACAGCAGTACTCCATGTGGGGCAGAACGGGAGCGTTTTAAAGAAGGAGTATTTGCCCCGCAGTGATGTACTATCTTGTTTCTTTGATACCAGCTTGACTTAGTCTTCCAAGTGACTACGGCGGTGATCGTCGCTGACGATAGCGATAGCTCCCTATACTCGAAAATATGTTAAACGGTGTGTCTAGAAACTTGCGGCGCTATGCTATGCAGACGATAGCACCTTACACGGAGGCTATCACGCACATCCTGCGGCCAAGCAGTCTGATATCGCGGAAAAAAGAAGACCGGACCCTGAGCCACGTTTCGCTCTTGCGTGGAATACTGCTCTCATCTCTGGGATGGCTCCGCAAAGTACTTACTAGATGCTCTTGACAGGCTGCAGCGACGTGCGGTCCATATTATTGGGAATCCTGAGGTCACCAACACCCTCGAGCCTTTGCAGTTGCGTAGAGATATGGCATCTTTGGCGGTATTTTACCGTCTCTACCATGGTGAATGTTCTGATGAGCTCTTCCAACTAATCCCACCCTCTCCTTTCCTATATAGGACAACACGTGCAGGACTTAGACGCCTCCCGCATACGGTGCAGAATATACCATCAAGAACCAAGCGGTTCGGCGACTCCTTCTTCTGCCGCACTATTAAGTCTTGGAATTCCTTACCAGTTCACGTGTTTCCCTCTTCCTACAGTCACGGGTCCTTCAAGCGGGGCGTGAAAAAGCATATTCTGATGAGGCCGTCAAGCTGAGTGCCATCATTGTAACATGGTACATGTCTGTAATGGTGACCCTCTTTGCAGAGACTTTGCTTACCATCAGGCGAGGCGAAGTCAATTTGACGTGTCCTATATTAAAAAAAAGACTGGAAAAGCGCACCCCGGACGCCGAGGGGAAGGGCTCAGATGCAACTAAAGTTTATAACTAATTGGCAGCATAATGTGCACCTCGGAACTCGGAGATTTGCTCTTCTTTTCTGATTATCGTATTATCGGCTATTCCAGGAACGATCAGCAATTAGTTCCCAACTCCGAGAGGAAAATCGGCACCAGAACCTCGTCCGTTGTTTAACATGTGCACCGACTAGCAAGTGAGGTTGGCTTGGGTCTCAAAGGTGTTAGTAGGACCCTGTACACGGAACAGTTGTACTACTTTTATTTTTTTTACTTGTATGCCTTAATAAAGTTTATAGTAGGTATTTATTTACTTCGTATGTTATGTACCTTGCCATCTGTCAGTATTTGTCCCTTATATAAATCCTATTGAGGTCCATAACAAATCTGATATATATATATTTTTCACTTGTAAGAAATGGCGCTAGGAAGATAATTCTGATATGTGTATCAAAATGGAAAAAAAAATTATTGTGGATGGATAGTACCGTTTATAATTTTCACTTATATCTCAGTTCATGCAAAATATTTTTTGGCATCATACTACATTTTTAGTTTTTTGATACGCTCATCAATTATGTAATAAAACAGTTTAATGTCTCTCCTGAAAACTTGACCAAAAACACATAGAGGTTTTGGCAAGCGCAACGACGACATATTCCTTTACTTACTTACCTTTTCATTTTATCAGAAATATTTTTTTTACCAAAAAGAAATTTATTGTGTTTCCAAAGTAGATAGTTAATGATGCAACTCGTATTTTGACAATTTTATCTGAGTATTTTGGGTATACTGTGCGCCTTCAAACTATACATGGCGGGTCGCTGCCACACAAAATAGGTGGCGGACTTGCCGGAGCGACGACAGGCGAGAGCGGGACGTGCGAGGGGTGCGGGTGAAATCTGATTTTTGTCTAGCTTTATGCGCACTCTTAAGAAGTGGTAACTGGCCTACTCTTCGTATTTACTACTATCTATTGTACATTTGTATGAAGGTCAGAAATCTTTGAAAATTATACTTAGTGAATTTTCAGATGCATCATCGCCATCGCTATATCCATGCACGGATGCATTATTTTGTTGGGTAACTAAAAAAATCACTTAGGTATGAACATCGAATCATCATCATTCGACCACCAATACTAATTTTATCCAAATCTTGCAGAACGTGGGATCCGCTCTGTTATTCTTTCTGCAATTCTCCCATGTCTGAATGGGAAACGTACGCCAGAACCTCGTATGTCAATCAGTAAGCCCTAGGCTCCATAGGTACATTGTACACCAAATATCACTAACGACTTTTAATATTCAACCAATCAGATAATGTAAGTGAATTTACTCCAAAAAATTCTTGGTTGCTTCAAGGGTGCTACTAATATGTGGGTACATTGTATCATAATCTTTTCTTAGCCGCTGTGAAGCACATAAGTAATGTAGCCACGTCATCGCTGGATTTTCGTTCATTAATATAGCCATACCATGTTTATCTTGGTTTCTTTATCGCATCTCAGCTTCAGTTGTGTTGGTTTCCTCATAATGTTTTTCTTCGCCGCTTATATAATATATTTTATTTCCGAACACATTAATGTTAGTACTAACTATATTTACACTACTTATTTGGTATTAAAAGGAAAGACACGTTTGCGTATTAAACGTGAATCTAAAAGCTTATCATTTAACAAAATCGGTTCACGTGTCGTTGTATTGGGACAGACATACATGCAGATTAAATGGAGTCATTAAATTAATACTTAATAAATACGCCTGCATATTTTAAAAATTAACAAGACTACGTGAGTATATGCTACAAGCTTTTATTTCAGAACTTAGTGTAGAAATAAATGCTCGCGGCAATTTGGCATTAATGCAAGTAGAGAACATGAAAGTAAAGTTACTAAATGACTTATTCGTTTTAAGATACATAAGAACGAATGACTTTTTGAAATTGGAACTTTCCAGTAAAATGTTACGGTTAAATATTTAATTTTCCTATTTATATGTGTAATCCCGGTACAATTATTAATTCGGTGGTTATCCTAGTAATATTGTAACCCGTGACTTCGTCCCTACAGGCTTAAAGGTTAGTTTGACTTGGACACTGAAGCTTTCAGTGGTGTCCCATATAACCCGTTGTATTTACATTGCAAAGAAAGAAAAAGAAAAAAAGAAAATTTTTAAATCAAAATTAGGGAGCCAGAACCAATTCAAAATATGTTAGTCAAAAATTTTATCGTTATCGCGACCAAACGTAAGCCATGTCCTTCCCCAAGATCTAATCTATCTCTGTACCAAATTTCTTCAAAATTGGTTCGGTGGTTTAAGCGTGAAAGCTTGTCAGTCTTTCTGTTTGTCTGTCTTCTTGAGTTACTTTCGCATTTATAATATTATTATGGATTAGGAACGCTACTATGGTATGGAATATCTACTTCTAACAACGAATTAGTGTTGATTTGTGTAGGGATAATTATAAAACGGTTGGACATCGGGTCCTGTGAATGAATTATGTACTTTGTGTAGCGGTGATAAGTGCCAACTAGTATGCCTATTTTCAGTGTTTATTGAAAACAAGTCGCTATTTTTATAATAGACAATAAATATAATGTTTCAAAAACATAACATTAGTATACTGATAATAATATTATACTGCGATGCTACTGGTAGAATATTCGTCTCGTAGTAAGTATTTAAATCAATGCCTTGAAACGTTCCCGACCGCCTAACTTATAAATAGCACGTAGGTACTGCGCGCTTTCGAATAACGAAAATAGTTTGATTGTCAGCAGCATTATCCCAAAATAGTATGCCGTACGATATGGTACTATGATAGTAACTAATGTAGACAGACCAGGCTGTTTACAGTATATATTAAGCTATAGAGCGCGCCTTACTTAAGTATGAACCTAGGCACGAGTATGAACAGTACCGAGGCAAATGCGAACGATGGTATAAGCGCGCCAATGGTGACGTTTTATGCGTTACCGAAAATGTTAATAGTTTGATTTATGAATTTAGTTTAAATGATAACTACAAAAAAAAAAGAATTCATAAGAAACGAATACGATAATAATCTTCACGTGTTAAATGGAAAAATTAAATTCTGTAATTATCACTTTAAACATTACGGAAGCAGATAATGTGAATAATGTAGAAAATGAAGTAAACAAAGCTTATGTTGAAATACTTACTCTCAATTTATTGAATAAAAATTATAACGGTCCTGTAGATGTATTAAATGAGCAGTTAATAATATCTGGCATTTATTAATATTGGATGTATTCTTGAATCGATTATCGTAAATCATGTTTTTGCCTTTACAGGAGTGATAGCATTGCGAAATAAAGTCTACACTACAATAATCAGGTTTTAAATTAAGATTACTTTATATAGTACTAGCCGTTGCACGCGGCTCCGCCCGCGTGGAATACTGATCACGCTCATTGCTGATAGTAGCGTGATGATTTATAGCCTATTTTGATACCTAATGTAGCTGGCGAAAAACATTTTGAAATCGATCCATTTGTTTTTGAGTTTATATATACAAAAATACAAATCTTTCCTCTTTATAATATTAGTGTACATGAAAACCATAGCTCATCAACTAAATCCTGTATGCAAATCTTAAATTGTCATGAACAAAAAGTTTATAGAGCATGCCTCGTATTAGATCATTCGCATAGCTACTGCAAGCTGGGACGCCACATGTTTTGCAAATAAATGTGGTTACATACGCTCCACTATAAAATAGAACACAACAATAACAAGGGCATGTTATACCGTTAACTAAAACATTGTTGTTATTAATGAAACTAAACTGTTCACATTTATTGTGTGGCACACGTGTCACGCGACATTCGCCATTTTATCAGCAAAATACCGTTCTAGATGTTACAATAATTGTAATTAAAACAGATTACTCATTAATAACTAAGTATTTCATGTTAATGGCCACATAAACAGCAGCCAACGCCGGGAGCGAACATTTATCAACAAAAAGTGGTAATTTTCGTCGAACGTATTTCTCGGGGCGTCAGTTATGACGGCCGTAATGCTCCAGTTGTTAAAACTTTTACTTTATACGTTTAGTGGTTTGTTTAGTCGATCAATTTCTTTCGTGTTACGCGTGTTTTCAGGCAAATTATTGTTTCATTGCTTTTAAGTTGAACCTAATTTATCGGCATCGTTAAGTGCCACGGATAACGTTGAGCGAAAAACTCATCAATTTATTTTGACTAATCTTCTGCAGCCAGGTCCGGACTATTTGGCATTGCAATAAACCAAAAAAAGTTGTTGTTTTTTAATGCAGTCACAATGATTATAGGTGATGCACGGGTAGATGATTAGTTTATTGCCAAGTATTCACTATATGTAGTAAAGTAATTACCAGACATTGTGACGATGGTAATAAATTTAAATATATTTCATCGTCATTATCATCATCTACACGTGGTTTCCGGTTACATCCGAGGCTTTTAGCTTTATGTATGGTACAACCCTAAGGAAAGACTGCACCAGAGCCTCGTCCGTCAGCAGATGTACCGGCTTGTAGGTATCACCTACAAGCATGACAACCTCTTGTCATGGCTCCAAAAGTTTTAATGGGGCTTCATAGTCCCACATATTGACTGTTTTTTATTCTCCCATTAGATCTTTAAAGCTGAGTGAAGGCTATCAGGGGGCCTACTATGAACTATCAATAATTGAACGGTTGTCATACTACCAATTGCAAATGTAACTTTATTGTTATTTATGCAGTTGGTAGTATGACAGCCGTTCAGTGATTGACCTGTTATAAAATTTTATGGTAATAGCTCAGTGATAAATATAAACACTATGACGCGACAAACGAATTGCGAATGGGCTCTTTTCAAACTCACATCTATTGAGGAATCCCGTGTCTGTTTCTTGAACCGTAATTGAATAATAATGAACTTTTTACTGCTCTTATTTATACGTTTGCTATAGTGTCAGTTTATTTCCATAAATAATGTCCCTTTGGCGATTTTAACGCATTTTTCTGGGCAGTAAAGCGACATTTTAGGTGATTAATATCAAATTTGTACGTATTTTTTATGGTTTGGGTTATTACAATAATGAATAGAGAATAATTGCCTTAGTTCTGTGGGGCACGCTTATGTTTGCGTGTAATAATAATGCTGAGTGTTATTAGGATTTGGTTTTTCGTTTAGAAACTTCTGTGTAAACATCATAAACAGCAACAAATATAACTGATGTTTGGTTGTGTGAATTCCACCTAACTATGTCTATCTCCTCTGGGATAATAATATAGAGAATAAGACGACAAAAAGAAAATAAAGGGAAGATAAAATCTGTAGTACCTACCAGGAGGTGAAAATTTACTTCTACTTCTTTTTGATGAGATGAGGTGAGAAGTTCGGGCTAGTGCACTACCGAGATAGAACAAACTTACATTTTTTACTTGTCTCAACAACAACGACGACGTGGGTTCGATTCCCACCAGTGCAAATATTTAAATGCATGAATATAAATATTTGTATTGGTCCGGCTGTTTCTATGTATAGTATGAATATATTTACAAAAAAAATATTTAAGTACATTTATCTACATTCTAGATTCCATAACACTAAAGTACTTTAGGTCTAAAATTTCGTAGAATATCGTAGAAAGGACTTTTAACTGAGAGACCATTTAGCATTAACTCATGAATTGCTTCAGTTGTTTTGCATAAGGGCAACAAGACATTTTATAGTCGCTATTAGATATATATAAATTAATTCCGAGGTAATAGTGAACCAATTAGAGATCAACTTGCCTGGCACCACAAGTTCAACTTAACCTAAGTTAACCACATTAAAGTTGAATACATTTAATTTTGCCCTCATAACCAACCAATGTGCAAAACGCTACAAAGTCAGAACGTAGCCAATTAAAGAGACGATTATAACTGGCGCTTTGTCAACTTTACCATACCAAAAACCGCTCACAGATCGTTAGGCACACCAAAATATTGAACGGCTGGCTACTATCACCTTTTAGGGGCCCAAGCTGAGCTACAGACCACCCGACAGCCATACTAATCGGATTACTATGCATCCACCATTGCTGTAAATGTAAACATCAATGGTATATTGGTAACTGTTTCACAATCAGAGCACACCTTTATGTAAACATAGTAACTATCAGTAGGACTTACATAGCATACATGCTTGAATTTAGAAGTATAAGGGGTATTGTTTCTTGTACTATGAGGTACCAATTGACACGTCGGAGAATAAGTTCAAGTAAATACTACTCGTAAATGAATCGATTGTGATGAAACAAGTCGCAAATCGATTTTACACTAGGTAATACTTATTTCACATATTCCGTTACTAGTTAATATTACCTATTTTATTTATTTATTTTATTTATTCACTTTAAATTTCACTATACATTTAACTTTAGGGGTCATTGCCAACCTATTGTAAATTTATTATAACTTGTACCTATAGTTAAAAATTAAAAGAATATTCATTTGAATGACAAAATATTAATCAATACCTTACCATACGACAAGCGCTCTATACAATAGACGTAACAATTCGACATAATATTACAAAAATTACAACTTACAATAATTGTAATAGCGCACAATTTACAATCTGTAGCATTTTACATAAAAGTCTAAAAATATTTTACTTTTTACAAATTGGTCGTATTGTAACGTTTATTAAATAGGGCACTGTTCAATATCATTTGGTAGCCGGTGTGCCTATAAACCCTCGCAATATTAGAAATATTACTCTTGTTATCGATCGCACTGCCCCTTCTCTCCCCTCCGTACCTGAGTACAGTCGTACGACTTCAAATTTGAATGAGAATACCCGTCATAATCTATCTCTCTCAAAAACTTCTAAGGGTAATGCAAAAAATCTGATCGAATGAAGTGTCAATAAAACCTATAGCTACTTTATTTACCGGCATTTTTTTATACATCTAATAATTTTTCACATAAGCAATAATAAAATATTGAATTTTTGAATTGTTTTAACCGTAACGTAATCGTTTTCATGAAGTAACTTTCGTACATTTAGTGCCAAAGGTTTTATCTCACTTCATTCCCTGCATAATCTCCTGGTTTTCCTCATCCTTTCCCCTGCAGATAACAATGTGCCGTTACCGTCACCTTGCCATCGTGCTGCCTATGCTTATCTATTAATAAAATAACATAAATTTGAATAGGTGTTAAATAAAAAATAAATAAAAGTTAAATAAATAATAAGTATGACAAAAAGCCCTAAAATGTGTTACAACACGATATCATAAAAACACATCGTAGTATTAAAGTCATAAATCTATAAAGACTAGAAATAGCAATACATAGAATTTCATCTCAACATGGTATACTTTTCACGGAGTTATTACGTTCGGATGGATTAATTCAATTACATAGTTCTTTGTGTCTGCGTCTGGAATACGCATTAACGTCCTAATTAGCATAGCGGAGTACTCCCCTCCTGTTAGGGTAGGGGATTCGATTCCCGCATCGGGATATACATTTATACGACTATATATATATGTCTGATTGTGTGTTGAAATTGATTTGTGTTTGTAAAAGCTGCCGCCAGACAGGAATACAAGGGAGCTCTGAATGTTTGATGTTATGACTATACATAAATTCGATTTGCTTTTATCTACCTGTTCATTTCAAATGCGTTTACTGCAATTATAAATCGATCTAAAATGCATGTTTAGCATGCGTTTCTCACTTTGTAACTTCAAGGCTTTTAAGAGCAAATATTATAAACCTAAGCAATATTTTAAAAGTCAATGTTGTTCATATTATAAGCGCTGCCGTAGAGCATCCGATTGTGATAAAAGTTTGTCAACTTATTTCTTGTACTTAGGTACGTGAAGGTTACAGATATTGTATAAATTATAGTTATTAGACCCTTAGGAGGCGCTTAATCGTTGTATTGGATTTCTTTTTTACAAAGCCATGTAAAACCGGGACAACTCAGCTAGTTCTTTATAAAATTCACTGATAAATGAAACAAAAAATCTGTTGGGAAGTTTTACTTAATACAATTTTCTTTCAATTCTTTAGGGAAAATCCTAATGGACCAAATATGGCCTTAGGCTAGTATCGAACTTGTATCGTCTAAAATCGTATAGTTACTATTCGTTTTGCACATAAGTTTATTGCTGAGGGCTATATGGAATAGATTGTCAATTCAACTTCGATGTGCAACGTTCGGGAAATTACTCACGATTTTCTCATCCATTTTGGTAAAGAATTTAAAGATAAATGTTAAGTATGTTGGACATGCCACCCTTCCAATTTTACAATTCAATTTTAGACTAACTGTGAGGCTCACGTGTAATTCTGATGTCGTTCCCGTCCTCGCGACCTCATATAAACTTATTCCAGAGGTATTATTATTAGTAATTGTAATTATTAGTATTCACCCTTACCCCACCAGTTAAGCTAAATTGCTTGTTCTTGGAGTTCGAACCCGGGACTCTCGATTGTAAGGCTCTTTAACCAATAAGCTGCAGAAGCTAGCACATGCGTTATACATTCACTGAATCAATCGCAAACCCGTTGAATCAAATTTCATTCAAATCTGTCCAGCCGTTTTGAGTAACAAACATTTGCTTCAATTGACTCAACGAAAAATCTAAACTTTCACATTTAGTTTATAGTAGAAAGATTTATTCAAATCTAGCAAAATATCAAAATCAAAATCTTTCATACCGCCGCGATGATTTCACGCGCATTTGCTGTTACAGTTCCAACGTAGCGTTGAACGCTATCAACACGGGCATTTGGCACCATTTGAACTACACACTTTGCATGTTATCGCGGGTATTTAAGGATTTTAATGGGGTATACCAACTAGTCATTGGGTTATCGCACACCATCACCGCCTGTAAATGAACAGTCAGAATATTGCGAAGGACGAAACGTGTATTAAGAATTACTTAGATATGAAAGTAAACAATACCTAAACACTGTTTTTGTAAAAGGGAACTTGTGAAGATTTATTTTAACAAAGACTAGGTAGTAGTGACGAAAGACTATATTTCTGGCACTAGGTATCGTGGACAGTGCTGGTATTTAGATTTCCGCAATAACTCAGTACAGGATTTTAAAGTTTCTGCAGTAGAAGTTGAAACGGTACTCTCGCTAATCCTTGCAATGAATCTAGGTTTTACACCAGAATCCCTAACACGAAAAACTATCGTAATCGTAACGTAAACGTATCGAAAGAACGGAGCGTTGTGATTGGCCGCCTGCCGCCTGTGAACCTGTATACGTGTGAAGCCTGCCAATCGCAATGCTCCGTCCTCTCGATTCATTTGCGTTACGATTACGATAGTTTCTCGTGCTCAGGGTTGGTACTGTAGTAAACTTGATAATATTTCAATTATTATAATTACAATATTTCAATAACATTCCTTGGTTATTAAATCACTGCCTATGTTCAATATTATATTATCTGTGGTTCAATCCAACTGCCAAAGATTCAAGTTATTGTACAGCTCATAAATTATTTTTTGTTATATTTTAAGAATGAAATTCTATTAAAAATTAATTTAGAAAGATGAGTTCCTCCAGTCGTTGAACTCAAAAAGACAATTTGTTTCTTGTACCTATATCATAAATTTTGTTTTTAACTCAAGAGACTTATTATACTCGTACCGAAACCAATCTAGAACATCACCTATAATTAATGAATGGGTACGCACAGAGATACAACTAATGACACGAAAAGTAAGACGCAAGTAATTTTACACCTTACCTCGTAATGTTAAGGTATAGTTTGGCATTCGAAGTTTTTGACCGATGGTAAAATCAGTTGTGGCATAAATCGTAAGTACTGGAAACATCGGGTATTGTGGGAGAATACCTTACAGTAATTATTATGAATAAATGTGCTAACTTCAGAAAGTTGGACCATTTATTACATGTCAATACAAATCAGGTTGGTATTACTGTAAGTAGTACTTTATTATTGACGGCATCTATTGTTGATAACGATCTTGATTTGGTAGTTAATAATGTTATTATATCGGTGAAAGTATCAAGTTTTATGGGAAACTTTTGACTTTAAATATGGGTAATCAACATTGTTGTAACTCGATAAGTTTAAGTTCAAGATATAAACTATACGGGCAAGTGCTAATGATTGGAAGGACTACGAAAAGGTTTTTTTGCTATTGTATTTTAGTTTCTATCCATTTAGAGGTAAAAATAGCTTAACACATTGTAATTTACATATCGCCACTTTAAGTCTAAATCTTTTCATAAAATAACTAACAAAATACGTAAATTATTATATCTTAGTTCTCCTTTGAAAAGTACAAAAATACATACATATATCAAATATTTATGTATTGATATATTTCAGTTTATGAATTTTTTAGTGCTTGGCAACTTTTAACGCTGACTTTACAAGTAGGTATTGAAACCTACGCACAAGAGTAAAGAACACTAGACAACAACTACAGATGTATATCTAAGCATTGACTTTTGCAATAGTCGACCACCAGCTGCCTGTCCCAGTTCGGCGCGGAAAATAATCGTAAAAAATCCTATAACTCGATTGCCGTGCCATCTACCGAGTCTAATTGTGAATATCAAGTATGCAGGGGATTCCCTGCATGGTTGATATAGACCTGACTACCTACTGAAAGACACAAATTAACTTTTATTAGCTTTTAATTTAGAATTTCTTCAAAAGTGACCTACTTTCAACAAGTGACAAGATAATAAAATAATAAACTTTCAATCTAGTTCAAGCTTGAAATTCAAATTTGAAAATATTTGATTAATTATTGTATACCTAAGTTTACTTCTTAGCTGCTAGCTGCTACTAAAAAGTAGATGTACACAAAGCCCACATAATATCAAGTGAAGGTACCCCAGATATATGAAATTTCGCGCTTCTCACTTTGAAACTCAAAAAAATATATCAAAGTACATTGTACATACGTACATATAGGTCCACACGCCTGTAAATCCCCGAAGAGGTAAGCAGAGATGTATTAACACCTACATTTCGCCAACAATTATTTTCGGTTTCACCTAATAGGGGGCGAGCCTATGGCTGTCAAGCGGGCACTTAGTCATATTATGTATTTATATTATGAAAGTATAATATATTAACCATGAGTATCCATGAGTCATGTAACATCGTGTAGACTATTTTACAGGTAGAAGAATATTAGCGCTAAAATGTATGCTTTCAACACCATCGATTATTTAGCGTGAGTGTACCTACAACATATTCGGAGAGAAACAAGGCTTGTTCATTTGCATGTTAATGGCACGCGGGAAGGTTCTACGACAAGAGGCTTCTAGTACCTTCTAGGCACAGATAGTGGGGAGATTGCGAACACTCTTTGTTTCAAAGAAGTTAATCACTCTATTGTTGTACCGTGATGAAGTTTTTAGTTTCTGTTTTAGTTTGATTTTTACCCGACTGCGCCAACGAGGATGATGTTTTACGCGCGTATTTATGTATGTATATAGTTTTCTTTGTTCCCCTCTAATAGGCCTAATGACTGGACGGATTACTATTAATTGTGTCACAAGTAAAAGGTATTCGTCTGCCTAGTGTTATAGGGTACATAAAATGTCAACAAAACTATACAGTGGATTTTTATTAACAAAATATATAAAGTTGAATTTTTTTAAAGATAAAGAAAAGAAGACTTTTAAGTTAATTAAAAGTTTGATAGCAAGCGGTTCCTATTCATTTTCTTTCAGTTCATGATTGAGAAATGAGTACCGCCTGCTATCAAACATAGTTAGGTCCTTTCAACAGCAGTCGGGCATTTTTTTTCTTGATAATTAGATATCAAGCAGTTTTTTTTTACTATGAATACCAAATTTGTTCATAACAAAATTTTTGTATTTGCCAAAAAATCATACCGGTATGTCACATCGTCCAATATATTGTATTACTCATCTACAAAATTATGAGTTACATTTTTAAGATTCAATGAAATTGGAACCGCTTGTAACTATATATTTCACACATATTATAATACATACAATCAGTATACTTTATGTGGTGGTGTAACTTATTCTGGATATATCAATAGCATGGCAAATTTATTTCGAAGGCAACTATCACTCCTGGGAATTATTACTGTATCACGGGAACATTACAAATGACACTGCACAAAATTGTTCAGGATAATTTTTGGTAACACACAAAAAGTTTTCCCTTGTGACTCACAACAATCGACGCAGTGGTTGTTGGCAAAGCAACCATTTAAACTGCGGCATCCGTGCCGTTCAATTTTATATTCCTAGGGGTAGGAAAGAGGTTTTTTGTAATGAAATTGACTTTACAAAAATATCTATATTAATTTTTAATTTCTGTATCAGGATACGGTCCCTACGGTCTAAAGCTATTCTTTTCTTATGAAAATAGGCTAGGTCATTGTCAAGTTTACGTGAAACGGTTATAGTCAAACCGACTGCATGTGTTGCATGTGTGGAATCTAGAATGCGGATAAACATATTGATACATACAAATATTTGAATTGAGCGGAAACCGAACCCGCACCCCCTGCATAGCAGTCGAACGTTCTACTGCTACGCCACGGAGGATGTCAATTTCTCATCTAGTGGTACTAGGCCTTTAAAGTTCCATACCTCAAACGACACCCACTAGCCTATTGTCCGTTAGTCTGTTTGCGTGTGACCTGGCCTGTATTTTCTGGATCAAGTGGACGCACGCAGTATAAATCATGATTATTTATAAACTAAACCACTATGTGTTTATTTTCAAGCTGTACATTAAAATTGCAAGGTTTGCAGAAGTTTTAGGTATCTATTAACATTTTATTTGTTTGCAAGGACTATTTTATTTCACTCTTCGCATTTCAGTGAGTTGAATTTCCCAAGCAATTTGGACTTAGCCGTTCACTATAAAGATGTTTAATCTTGATCTCTTAGTCGTAATATTGGTGAAATGAAATTGCAAACTGGAAAATGCATTTGTTTGAAGTTGTCGTATGTCGACTCCAGTAAACAGTAAAACTATGAGATATGAGAGATATGCGGTTTTGAAACAATGTTCTATTAATAATATTAAAAATGAAGGGGGTTGTGCGCTAATTTTACAGATATATCACATACGAGCAGTTTGGTCACATAATAAACTGATTTGCCTTTTGAACCCCATCTTCATAATATGTAAAATAAATATTACATAACTAACAAGTACTACAAATTTAATTTTTGCTTTCCCTCGGCTCTCTCTCTGGCTACCCATCTAGTCGACTCCCTATAATCTATTTTGATATTATTATCTTACGACTATAACTATGTTACATAATTATATAACAATTCGTTAAAATATGTGAATAATAATGAAACGGCGATAAAGAAATATAAAACAATCGCAGAATCCTCCAGTCACTCAGCCACTCAAATTACAAGTCACTTCCGAAACATTGAAATTCACATTTCCACGTTTATTTCGCATTAACCACATCATAATAATATTTTTGTTATATCGCTTGGGGAAAAGAAAGCTTCGAAACATCGGGAGAGCAACGCAAATCGCTTTAGCAGCCCTGAGACCGCCTAAAAAAACAACTTTCCCTTCTTATATCAAGTAAAGATAACAGAAACAGTAAAATACCATAAAAATAAATACGCTACGTACGAATACATTTTGTGATAATAATTCATTTTTATTGTATCTTAGACGCTGTTTGCTATATTTATTGTTCATCTTGGTAGCACTCCACCTGTATAAAATATAATGTACAGGGTGCAGTTAATAGGTCATATTTTCTCACCGATTGCCACCGGCGCTAGTTTGCGCCTACGTTAAAAAGGATATTAATGTGAGTATTATTATTAGGAAAGAGAGCATTTTATTTTGCGGAAAGAGTTTCATTATTGCAGGGATTATTAGACCACTCTAGGATCCCTAAGAGCTTTCTTCCTAGACCTTGACCTAGTGCAGGGCACGAGAGTACATACTAATTACATGGAAATATTATTCACCTGCCTCCGTGGCGTAGCGGTAGTGAACGCGGCCGCTACGCAGGAGGCGCGGGTTCGATCCCCGCTCAGTGCAAATATTTGTGTTCATGAATATGGGTATTTGCATTGGTCTGGTCGTGCCTCGGAGAGCACGTTAAGCCGTCGGTCCCGGTTGCCATAAGAACATCTATGGCAGTCGTTACGGGAAGTTGGAGCCCTAAAATCCAAAAACAACGGTCTAGCTGCAAAGCTTCGATATCGCCTAATGTTATCATTGGGCTGTGGAGGTCAGATGGCAATCGCTTCACGAAAAAATATCGATGTCTAGCCAAATCTGTAGTTAAGACTAAAGCGGACCCCAGACTCCGAGCTGAAAGCTTCGGATGCGACTGGGAATTAACGCTAGGATGAGAGATTATTCACCTATTAAAGCCATTCACCGATCATATCACCGATCATTTTCCAGATTAGAAATCTAACCATGAATTAAAATAACCTACGAAAGAAATGAGATATAGTAAAAGGAGACGGGGACTTCTGGGCCAAAATTGTAATGAGTTGAGATATGACTTAAAAAAAGCGGTATTTTTTTCTATTTCAAAATATTAAAAAACCAGCTCAATTGAAAATCTTGAAGACGAGAAATCTTAAAACTAAATTTATTTCACTAGCAAAATAAAATATCGATTACTAAAAATTATTTAAACAATATTGCGTATTATAACACTTGCATCACAATTTGATATTAAATCAATCAGAGTGAACAAAACTTAATCATAATAATAATAATAACCATTTAAAATACCAAATAATAGTGTAATAAAAATAAATTCTGAATCGATTTCCGTTAATCGATTACTGTATTTTTAAGCTGTGACAGCTGACAGCTCCATTTTCTGTCAATCAGGCCCACGAATGTATGGATGAGTATCCATCTCCTTTATATACAGAAATCTGTGTCAGCTTCACCGCCCTGTTGATGACTTCTTATCCACAACTCACTTTAAAAGCTAGTGGCTTACGATAATATTACAGTGGGGCTTCGCCAGCAAGAGCCATTATGTGCCTACAACACACGCCGAAGTCGTCGGCCATTGACCCAGTGTAAATGAGTCATAAAACATTCACTAACGATAGCAAGACTGAAAATGAAAGACGTATTGTGACGAGTTATTAGCCTTTTCACCCTTTAATCAAACGTCAAACAAATGAAATATGAAGTTCGTTACTCACAAATGTGATATACATACTCGTAATAATTAAAAGATTTTACTAATTTTGGTTTTAGCTTTTTCTGTTCGAAATATTTTAAAGTGAAAATCTATAAGCAAAATGCCTCGCCTTGCCAACATGGACAATTTTTGTAGAAGATTTTTTGAAATGGGAAAATTCACCGATTGCGAGAATTCACATCTAACACCTCTGTATATAAAGTAGGTATCTACATACTAACCTACATTATGTAAGTTTCGTCATTTATTCTGACACAAATATTATTATATTCCAAGCCAAGCGTATTCATATATAATAATTTTGCATGTTATTCAATCGTAATAAAATAAATATCCAATGCGTTGTGGCTTTTATAAACTTTTGCATGTAATGTAGACACTCGAAAACAGATTCAATATCCAGAGTGCAGTCAGATTAATTAATACCCAGCAACTAAAGCCCGAGTTGAAGTTCCAATTACGAGCCTTACCCAACCTATTCTTCCTCTATCTTCATAGCATATCTATATTGTTTACATCCTACATATTGACAGCTTACACAGATAGCTAAAAACTTTTAATTAGAAATCTCATGCCAATGACATAAGATTGGTTTTCGCTTGTGATGTGTAGGAAAAGTTTTAGGATATGCGGCTGTCCGTGTGATCGCTTGGAAGGGGCAAGTGCTTCTGACAGTAGGTCGATTAGCGTACGGGACATGGGTTCAAAGTCTGGCGATAACTTAGTGAGGTATCCTGAATTGTGGTCACGTTAGGACACACCCACACGAGACAACGTTGATAAAAAATCAGGCGTGTGTGTGTGAATTTCATGTGCAATTCTAAAATTAATGTTATTTTTTCAATATATTAAGTAACTATTCATTTATTATAATTTTTAAATATTTTCTACTTCGTAGTAAAACTATCAATATCTTAAGCTTACGCAATACGCATAAGATGGTAATGAATATAGTTTCTGTTTTGTTCACGGTATTGCATCTGTATAGATATATTTTGTCCAATACTGCCATGTATATTGGGTTAAATAAGTTTTTATCGATGCGCATGCACAGCACACTATATTGAATGGGCCGTAGTCTGTGTGAGTCCAAAACCTATTTAAATTTTCCTTGTTTTATATTTTAATTGCGTGTCTGAATTGGATTCGTACGGGGCATGCGTGAGTACACGATCTGAATTTCTGTCGCAAAGTAACAAAGAACTAACCTTGTATGTCATATCACTTCAGGCACGTTGAAATTTTACACACGATCATTCAACATATTCAACATATAATTTGAATTTAAAACCTAATAACGTAAATGTCCTTTACAAACTAAGTATCTAAGTCACACTAAACACCGTAACACGAACACATAAAGATATTTTAATTATCTAATTACCTGCACACGCTCGCAATAACCTCATTTTATGTAATTGCAACGTGTTGCCATCAAACTATCTACCTGTTGAGCAAATAATCATAAAGCGCGCGTTTTACGGACGTCATGTCGCGCGTCACAGCGTTTTGTCGCAGTTTTACGCGCAACGTAACTGCGCGACATCGGGAGAACGTAATTAAAGCCACTGTCGAACGTAAACTGTTGCAACTCTTCAATTGCGTCTTACTTTGTCAGTTAATGACTAGATCATTTTTGTTGCAATTTATGAGGCACAATAGCGCAGCGATAAAAAGCTGTTTTGTAATATGTTTTAGATCACAGTAAACAGTAATGCAACAAAGAATCGACTGAACTACGTCTAGTAGCCCGCAATCTTGAGTGTTATCACAAATTAAAGTGTATTCTATTTTACAACAATACTGTCTTGAAGATGTAGTAACACATTGATACAATAGTCTGTTATAAGGTGCTCAAGGAGGTACAACAGTGTGCCTCAAATATTCCTGTCAACTTGAATCATTAGTCAATAATTCTTCGGAAATCATGGTGCTTCATCAACTTCCTCGAGTAAACGTTGATGAATATACATGCTTACTCTTGTGTTATGATTCTGTTTTGCTTTGATTTTCTGTTTTCTCAATCGTCTGTTTTATTATTTACATGAGTTACTACACAATCTGTAAATAAACACATATATCTTCCTGTTAGAGTATTATCAAATATAATGTTAATTAATACAGGCAGGTAGCAACATCTATGAGACGTTGAGTAGAAACTTAGTCTATTGTCTATATAAGAATGATTTGAATAAATTTGTCTGTCTGAAACCGTCAACCAACGACTTTTATTAGGTTATGGGCTACTCAAAGAAAATTAAAGTTATTGCGTTTTTAGAAGAGTTATTGTTAGTTTGTTAGTTTATTTTACGCGTGTGAGATCGATCAAGATGAACTCAAGTCTTATTGCCAGTGTGCCAAAGCTCAAGGGTCGTCAAAATTATGATGACTGGGCGTTCGCCGTACAAAACTTGCTAGTTCTTGAGGACACGGACAAGTACCTCAAGCAAGAAGCAGCAGCGACAGATGCAGCACAGACAGCAGCAGATGCTAGAGCACGCGCAAAATTGATCCTGACTATTGATACATCATTGTTTGTGCACATAAAGGAGACGAAGACAGCAAAGGAGTTATGGTCAAAACTCAAAGCTTTATTTGATGACGCGGGATTTTCAAGAAGAATAACTTTGTTACGTCATTTAATCTCCATCAGACTAGAAACATGTGAGAATATGACCAGTTACGTTACGCAGATTGTGGAAACTTCGCAACGATTAAGCGGTACTGGATTCATTATAAACGATGATTGGGTTGGGTCATTGTTACTAGCTGGTTTACCAGATAAGTTTATGCCAATGATCATGGCAATAGAGCATTCCGGGATCCAGATCACGGCAGATTCCATAAAAACAAAATTGTTAGATATGGAAAATGGCGGCTCTGTTGAAGTGAACGGAAATGATAACTCAGCATTTATTGCTCAAAGTTGGCAGAAAAAGAAACTTGGTAAAGTTGGCAGCAATAGCAAACATGGCGGACCGACTCCGAATATCTATGCACCTATGCACCGAGTACGTCAATGTCAAACTCAAATGACAGAAATAACAAAACAATAACATGCTACAAATGCAAACAATCTGGGCATTTTATGTCTCAATGTCCATTTAGAAACGAAAAAACAGAGAAGAAAAAGCAAACAAACGCATTCAGTGTTGTTTTTCTGAGCGGTAACTTTAATAAATGTGACTGGTATGTTGATTCGGGAGCCAGTACACATATAACTACAAATGAAAGTTGGTTGACAAATAGAACGGATTCGTCAAGTTTACCTGAAATCACAGTAGCAAACAACATGAAAGTGCCTGTATTATGTGCCGGCGACGTAGATGTCACGACGAGTTTCGGTTACGAGGTCACAGTGAAGAACGTGTTGTGCGTACCGACTCTTGCGACTAACCTGCTATCAGTCAGTGAATTGATAAGAAATGGAAATAGTGTTGTGTTTGAACCCGACCGATGCCTCATAAAAAACAGATTAGGCAATTTAGTTGCAGAAGCTGAACTTGTAAATAATGTATATAAGTTAAACGTGCAAAATGAGACTTGCTTGTTATCATCATCAACAGTAGATGGACAAACATGGCATAGAAGGCTTGGACACTTAAACAGCACAGATATGACCAAGATGAAGCAAGGTTTAGTCAATGGAATGGATTACTCAGACAAATTTGTGACAAGTAAGTCTAGCTGTCAAGTTTGCTGTGAAGGGAAACAGTCAAGATTACCATTTATGACAGGTACACGAGCTACAGAAATCTTGCAGATTGTGCACTCAGACATCTGTGGACCGATGGAGTGCAAATCCATTGGTGGTGCAAGATATTTTTTGTTATTCATTGACGACTTCACCAGAATGACCTTCATATACTTCTTAAAGTGTAAAAGTGAAACACTGACTTGTTTTAAAGAGTTTAAGTCAATGGTGGAGAACTTTCAAGACAGAAAAATAAAAATATTGCGCACAGACAATGGATGTGAGTATTGCAGCAATGATTTTAGAGATTTTTTGAAACATGAAGGGGTCATTCATCAAAAATCAAATGCTTATACACCAGAGCAGAATGGACTCAGCGAAAGAAGCAATCGCACCATTGTGGAGAGAGCTAGATGCCTACTTTTTGAAGCAGAATTAGATAAAAAATTTTGGGCAGAAGCTGCAAATACCGCAGTATATCTCAAAAACAGGTCTACAGCTTCAGGTATTGAAAAGACTCCATATGAGATGTGGTTTGGTAGGAAACCAGATTTACAACATTTACGTGTATTTGGGAGTCCAGTGATGGTGCATACACCAAAAGAAAAAAGAGCTAAGTGGGACAAGAAGTCTAGAAAACATATACTTGTTGGTTATAGTGATAATGTCAAAGGTTACCGAATATATGACCCAGTAAAGAATAAAGTCACCACAAGTAGGGATGTTATAATACAAGAAAAACCCAAGCGTCAAGAGACTGTAACTGTTTCTCTAGAAAGCACAGATTCAGTGGGGGAGTTGGTAGAGGAATCTGTGGTGAACCTTGAACCCCTGAACAAGTCAAGTTCTTCAGAATCTGATTACTTGGATGTTGAAGAAGAAAGCTTAGAGTCAGAAGCTTGTGGAGAAAACTTGAACACTGAACAGACTAGTTTAGCTCCACAGAGTACAGAAGAAGCTTCAGATAGACCACATGCAGATTCTACTACACCAGTTCCAGAAGTAACAGAGAAGCGTCAGAGAAGAAAGCCAGATAGATACGGTATTGTCAACATGTGTGCTACAGCTACAGGAGAAGATGAACTGACATATGCAGAGGCCATCAGTGGGCCAGAGCGACTGATGTGGTCACAGGCCATGGCAGAGGAGCTGCAGTCATTCAAAGACAATCAAGCGTGGGAAGTTGTCGATACTCCCAGTAACGCGAGTATAGTGCAGTGTAAGTGGGTGTTCAAAAAAAAGTTTGACTCAGACAATAAAGTGACATATCGTGCGCGGCTTGTAGCCAAGGGTTTTACCCAGAAGGCTGGTATTGATTACCATGAAACTTTCAGTCCAGTGATTAGACATTCAACCCTGCGTTTGTTGTTTGCCATAAGTGTCCAGTTAGGCATGGACATCACTCATCTAGATGTGAAAACAGCTTTCCTTAATGGTCATCTAAAAGAAAGCATATTTATGCATTTACCTGAAGGTTTTCCCATAAATAATTCTAATAAAGTTTTAAGGTTAAGAAAAGCTGTTTATGGATTAAAACAATCATCTCTAGCATGGTATAAAAGGGTTGAGGAGGTACTATGTCAATCAGGATTTAGAAAATGTAAATTAGAACCCTGTGTATTTGTTAAGAATCATAGTGATAATAAGAAAACTATAGTTGGACTGTATGTCGATGATTTTTTGATATATTCGAATTGTAAGGCTGAATCTGATAATTTGATAGAGATTTTGAGTCAAAAATTCAAAATAAAGAATTTAGGTCAAGTGAGAAAGTATTTGGGCATGAGAGTTAACATTAACAAAAGCGCCAATGTAATCACTTTAGATCAAGAACAGTATATCAATCAGTTACTTAAAAGATTTGATATGTCTGAATGTCATGCAGTAGGAACTCCTATAGAATGTAAATTGAATGTTGATAAGTCTAGTGTATGTGAACAAAAGCTACCTTATCAAAAATTAATAGGAAGTTTAATGTACTTGGCTGTCCTAACTCGTCCTGATATTTCCTATTCAGTCAGTTATTTAAGCCAGTTTAACAACTGTTATTCTTATGTACACTGGAATTATGCAAAAAGAATTCTGAAATATTTGTCACAGACTAAGACCTATTGTTTAAAATATTCCAAAGAAAGTGCAGAGCTTGTAGGTTTTGTGGATGCTGATTGGGCAAGTGATGCCACTGACAGACGCTCATATACTGGTTTTTGTTTCACTAAATCAGGTGCTGTAATTTCTTGGGAGAGCAAGAAACAAAGAACTGTTGCTCTTAGTAGTTGTGAAGCAGAATATATGGCTTTGTCGGAAGCATGTCGAGAAGCAATATATTTACAGAAGTTAGAGTTCGAAATAATTGGTTCTTATAGTAAAATTGTTATGTACAATGACAGTCAGAGTGCATTAAAGTTAGCAAATAGTGATCAATCACATAAACGGTCCAAACATATTGATATTAGGTATCATTTCATTAGAGAAGTTTTAAGAAGTGATATGATTGAAGTTGGATATTTGCCAACAGCTAACATGCCTGCTGACTTGCTAACCAAAGGTCTGCCAGCTGTTAAACATTATAAGTTCATGAAAGATTTTGGAATTGTTAATTTAGAATAGCCAAGGCAGAACTGTATACTGTATTTGTCATTGTATATTGAGTTTAAAAGGCATTTTCTTTTGTGTAGCTGTACCTCTCCACTGTATGTAATACTTTGAAAGTGTTTGTTATTTTGATAAAGTGGGGGTGTTAGAGTATTATCAAATATAATGTTAATTAATACAGGCAGGTAGCAACATCTATGAGACGTTGAGTAGAAACTTAGTCTATTGTCTATATAAGAATGATTTGAATAAATTTGTCTGTCTGAAACCGTCAACCAACGACTTTTATTACTTCCTATACCTTTTTTCTAGCCTCATTACCCCTGTGTACACAGGGTCATTTTCTGCCCTAACTGGGTAAGCAGGAATACATTGTTGTCACTATTTAATCAATGGTAAACGAGGCAAAATGAAAGGTAAAAATTCGTCGCAAAATGTGGATTTTATTCACATTTGCCTGCTTTTAAGGGGTTTAAAAATATAAATATTTGTGTTTATGTTATGTATGTAAGTGATAACAGCTGTCCGCGTGGTGACGGAGAAAGAATACTTGTATCACCACAACATCTCATCCGAAGTGTGTGGTAAAAGGCGAAAGACTAACGAAAAAATACGCAGATGATATCACTACGATAGAAAGAAAACCCTGTACCAACCCGTCTGGTCAGCATGAAAACAATAGGCCAAAGCCTCCCAACATGAGGAGAAGCCTATGTCCAGCAGTGAACTGCGATAGGAATTGATTAATTGATTGAAGTGATAACAGAACTAAGAACTTTCTTTTTTCACTACAAAAAAGTTCAAAATCGAACGTCAACGTGAAATACTAAATTCAAACTCACCTTAGAAACATAAGGTATATTTTTGTGGTCATCTAAAAGATATTTCCTAATAAGACGACTTTTGTAAACATGCAGCTTTGCCTTACCTTTTCCACTATCGAATAGGTCAACAACCGCAAGTTCCCTACTGAAGTAGATACAAATGTAATTGTATCATACAATCACTAATCTATTGAAAATATTGGTCTTACATATAACCATACTTACATTTTTATTAATAGTTTTCACAACACACTGCAATCATTACATATTTTAACAATATGTACTTTACGACACATGCCTATTGAAATGGTGTTAAAAATTTATAGCCTAGGCTATTCTGAGCTCCTTTATTACCCGACGGCACTGCACCATTACATCGTAGGAATCTATTAACTACACCCCTGACATATCGGTTGTATTGCATGGACATTTGTTAAATACAAGTGTAGGAGACCCTCATATATCTTGGACACATTGTATTATAATTAAAGGCAGACAAGTATTATGTTTGTTGATAAATGTTTACAATGTTACACGGATTTAGTTAGTTGCTCTCGTGTTTTGCAATATCTATACGATAATAAATCTTCGTGTGTGTCTAAATTTGCTGTATTTGCATACATCGTACTCTGGAAGGAAACTAGAGATTTTCCCGCTACCTTGCCAGGTAGAAATTCTAATTTTGTTACTTTTTCTGTCAGAGTCGCGAGGGTCTTGGCGTAAATAAATGTCTACAACGTTGTGGACGCTTTGTAAGGATATAAAATGTTTCAGTTGTGTCTCATTATATTACTATTTATTTTATTTATTAAGAAAACGTTTTATCTAAGTGCTCTTACACAAACATGCGGCATTTTTTTACAACTACAAGTATGTACTACCTACACATATTTTTGCCTATTGCACTAATATCGATGAATCTCACCGTACGGTTTAGCTACAGTCGAGTGTGCAGAAACGATATCGTAGGCAAGCGCTAGTAAATTAACTGGGCTTACTAATACAGGGTAAATCTGAGAAATCCGTAGCGTGGCTTCGAATGTGCAATTAAGATATAATAGGTCTGGACTCTAAAATATATTACAGCCAATTATTTAATGTACAAGCTTCTACGTATTTCAGTTCACAAAGCAGTCAAATGCAGTAAGGTTTCGAACTAGCAGTACGTAACTATTCAATAAGGTAAGATTCCTAAGTAAAGTACTATATTATGCAAGACAAGCTGGCGTTTGCTTAGACTTGAGTTTAGATATTGTTTGCTTAAAGTTATTTCAAGTAACATAGAAACTACTGACTTTATTCTGTACAATTTTCTATGTTGAACGTTACAGGTTCCAAACTGATATGGTTATATCTTTGGATGGTTTTTTTTTATACCACTTAGGTGGCAGCCACCTGATGGAAAATGGTTACCGAGGCCTATGGACTTATGCAACACCAGGGACGTTACATTCGTGCTGCCGACCCTAGGTTATTATTTCAATCAATCGATTAGCCTATTGCAGTCCACTGTTGGACATAGGCCTCTGCCAATGTGGTTATTATTTACAATAAATAAATTGATAAATCAGTATTGTTGTTCTTCTTTTAAATGACAGTAGCAGTGGAATTTAATCTTGACCTATCTAAATACATATATAAAAATATTAAGGTCCTTTAGTCTCAGTAGTCCGGTTGCTAATCCGGTTGATCGTAAGCTTCAAAAACGCATGGACTCAAATATTGACACAATAATACAACCCGCTACAAAGATTGCTTTTATAAGTTTTCACTTTTTTTTGAATGGTGGTAAAAATGGGAATGAATTCGGAAAAAATGTAAAACCCGATTGAAAAAAATCGAAAAATTGTTTTACGATTTTTTCCCGGATGCAGCTGGGCCTGAGCCGCTAAAACATAAAGAAAACGTTTAATAACTATACGTTGGTTACATTACACTTTACATTACATCTACATTATAACCAAACTGTAAAATGTACCTACTTGTATGTTCAAACATCATCTAAAACTCCTGAACCAACTTCAATCAATCTCTATGTGTTCAAAAGCTTAAGACTGTAAAGTGGTACTTATATATTTTATCTCGCTACAATGCCGACAGGCGGTGATATAACAATGTTATATGGCATACGTGAGCACGTTGTCTCACAATTTTAATGTTCCTTTTTTCATTTCGTAAAACCATAGAGGCGCCTCATACACCTTTTTCAACTTTTAATTTGACATGCCCCTTTTCTTCACTTCTTCTATCTTTCTTAATCGTCTTCCAGTATGATTTTGTTTTCAACTATATTAAGTTTGATAGAACATAATTATTAAATACATACTTATAATTACGCCTTTATCCCCGGAAGGTTAGGCAGATGTGAATTAACACGCTTTGTATGGCATCTTGCGTTTGCCAATGGTTTGGTCAAAAAAATACGTTCATATAAAAACCGATTGAAGTATTTCCATTTGAAAACCTTGGCTGGTCGCAGACTTCTTAATGAGGTAATATTCGCCTGTAAGGTTTTCGGTTCGAAAATTGACTGTCCCCATCTGCTTGCTCTATTCCGGTTGCGTGTACCCTCCAGACTTCCTCGCTTTGCCATTACACCACTCCATTCCCCACTTAGACGAACAGTACTGGGTGCTAATTCCCCATGTGCAAAGCTGTGCAAGACTATTAACAGTTGCAGTGATCAAATTGATCTTCACTGTGATTCATTGGGTAAAGTCAAGTCGATTCTCATGAGTTTGGCTGATTTTGAGTGATGGTTTGGTATGCGTTTGATTTCGTTTTGTTCGGGTTTGAAATACTGCATTTTCTCTAGATACTTTTCTGTTTAAATTAGTCAGAGTGTATTTTTGTACAAGTAATGTAAACTTACTATCATTTATATTGTGATTATTCATAAGCGGTGTTTACCTATAAGTGATTGTTGCATTATGATCTGAATCTTTGCATGAATTTAGTGTAAGTTTTTATGTAAACAATTGTTGGTGAACCTTATTAAATAAATAAAAAAAATAAAAACACCCAGATTTCACCCATCATTGTGCTAGGTCCCACGTAATAGGAGGTGCGCCGTTAGTCACCTTATACGATACTTACCGCATGGGATGAAATGGGGTGGATAATTATTAAGTAAACATTATCATGACGGAGATGTTTTTATTTATGTAGGAATAAAATTGAAATTTTGTCAGCGTGTAAGCGCTATTTAAAGTTACGTATATGCAACATAATTATATTTAAATTTCTACCTTTAACAGACTGGTTAAATTCACATTTTTTACCTGTGATTAAATTTTTAACTGGCTTACTGGCTTTTAAATCACTTACGATAAAAGCTAAAAAACGCAGCATACAGCAGCTTAAGTCAATGTGAAGTGAGAGGGTAATTCTAACTTTTCCAGAATGGCATTCATTCATTTAGGCAGACTTACTTTAGGACCACGAAATATACTAGTTTACATGATGAGGAAAGATCACAAGCCTAACCTCAATTTTATTGGACAAAACCGTTGAAATCGCTTAAATTATGAAAGCATTTGTTTTGTTTGAGTGTTGTAGTACGAGTATAAGGCCCATGCGGTCCAACAAATTTCAGCGAATAGTCAAAATTGAAATAATAACAAGTATTGTTGCAAACGACTTGTCTACATTGTCGTGAATTAAGCGCATTAAGCGACCAGTCCCGTAATACACTGTGACAATGCGTTTATCCATGATTATGCACTACACTACTATTGTAACCTATACTGAAACTCAACCTTAAAATGATAAGCTTAAAGTTGAATTTTGATACGTTGAGAGGTGTCGCTTAAGCTACCTCAGTAGTGTTGTACCCGTGACTATTTGTAGCAAGAGATAACAGCACACGAGTCGGTAGTGGGACCTGTTGATGATAAGCGCCGTCGTCGATAAGGCCGTCTGCTGATGGACGGGCCCAGCCTGAATTTCGGCGAATGCATATTTCATGAGTTGATTAAATAGTTCACGCTTTGAATTTCCCCACACATACATACATATGTTCGACTTATACATAATGTAAAAGCGGCCACTGCAGTACAACGGTCGTAGGCGTATTTAGCATGCTCCATGTTTTTCGTTGACAGAATGTCTCCGGGAAATAGAGTTGGTGTTATTTTTATTTGCAGAAAGTCAGTGCGCATTTTCATTGGAGTTTGAAAATTAATACGATGCAATTTTTTCATAGTTGTGTAATACTTACTAATATATTAAAATATTTTACGTAAAGCTTTTATAAAATATTCATGTTGTATTTTTATGTAGATATTTAATATCTGCTACATACTACATTACTTTATATTGGTTTGATTAACCTATTTTTGAGCAGATATTCCCTTTTATACAAGGTGGTTATGCTACAGTCGGACTAACTTAAACTGCACGCTGTCTCGGGTCTTCAGATGTCAGGGTTTAAGGTGGCGTTTTCTTCGCACCCAAACCTTATCTTATTGCTTCACAACCAGCATTAGAGCTTCATTTGTTTATCAGCAGGTGCACCGGCTTGCATTAAGGTTGGCTTCCATCCCAAAAATAAAGTGTCTATTAAAGTTTAGTTATAAAAGCCTACACCTAGCTGCAGATAACTCATTATAAAATATTTACTCAATGTCACTAAGCCGAAATATTAAAAGTACAGCTATTGTTAAACACTTTCACAAACAATATGTACAAAATAAGCGGAGTAATTTCTAAAAGCTCGATATCTCAACAACTGCGGTTAGTAGTTATCAATAAATCACCACGCTACCTTTTCCAAACGAATGTTAAACCGATAAACATTCATCTCCAATACATAGTTGACTAAACGGCATTTCTAAAAAAAGAAATACGGTCTCACTTGAGCGTACGATTGGTACCCAGTTTGGACCGTACTGTGGGTCCTAATAGCGCTATTGAAGTGAGTTTAAAATGAGTATTGTGTATAAAGAAAGAAACAACGTGCTACGTCGTAGCCGTGCGCTACGAAGTTCTACAGTACGGAGTTACTAATACGGGTTTGTTCGCAGTTTGGATTATAGAAACTTTGTAAACCAATAGCGTTTGGGATATCAATAGAGTATAATATAACTACTTGAATTCATTGTATGGGCGTTTTAAACTAGTAATAAAGAAGTCTTGGTACAGTCTTCTGTAATTAAAAGTGTACACAATAAACAGAAGAACAGATATCCACATTCCATTATGGCGAGTCTATTGTCATCTACCTGTGTAGTGGAGTCTACGGTAGACTGCTACTGGAATATGCTAATCCCGTGGATAAGTAGACGTGATATATCTCTCATCTTGGGACTAAGTACGTCAATAAAAAAAAGGCAATTTTATTTACAAAAAATCCCATTGAAGAAAGAATGTGTCCGCTATCTGCTATTCATCTTGCTCTGATTACGGATTTTTCAACACGCAAGAAGTCGATAGAGATATAGCTGAATACGAAAGTTGTTTAGACGCTATAGTGATTTCTTCCAGGTATAATTAATACATAGATAATGGCCTGAGAACAAATGGTAGAAGTCCAGTCGTCACAGAGCCGCGTGTGCAATAGGTAAGCAATGAATAAACGGGCGGGCCGAGTGCGACCGATAAAAATGATATATGTACGCCGATGTGGACACAGCTAGTACTACTTTATTTGTTACTTGAACCCTGCACGGTTTAAAAACAATATTTATTACTCCACCAAAGACAGTAAACCGAATTATCGGTTGGTATTTGTATAATGTTCTTTCTTTTTTATTAACAAAGATAAAAATATTGATCTAAATGATCTGCTGGTGGCGAAGGGTGAAATTTTACAAAAAGTGAGCTGTGAAAAAAGTTTTATATCTTATAGAACGACCATAGCATGTATGGAATTCTGGATGTTCTGATCTGCGACGGCTTCTCTTTACAGAACAAGCCGGCAGAAATCGGCTTACGCCCCTCGCTACTTTATTCCACATCTTAAATGTCATTGTGTGTAATTTTAACGAATTAAATTATCTTCTCATACATAAAAATGGATGTTGCTAAACGCAAAACTTGAGAATGGCTCGACCGATTCGGCTAATATTTTTACGTATGTTCTAAGTTCCACGGAGGGTTTAAAAAAAATATCCATGATTTGGGATATGCGGTTTCTCAACGTGTATGACTACATGTGATGTAATAAGACAGCAAGGGAGCGACGGGGTTCGCCGTCTCTGCATTATTTAATTTTATTATGTATTAGATATGGATATTACCACCTAGATTACTTACCGAGTACTTATTCTATTTTAAACTTATTTTTCATAAGAATTAAAGATGCACCCTTTTGCAGTGATAGTACAATAGCAAGTTTTAAATCCTTAAAATGGGAAAGATATCACGACCACCGGCACACATATTCATTTCAATTATGATTTCACCATAATACAGTTAAAATATAACATTACACTATTTAATTTTATTAAAACCTCATATTATAATCCGATTAAGGAAAACGTTAAATATTTCAATAGTGGTTTTTGTCGGACTGCATTAATTATTTTGATTTTAATGCTGATTGGTACAATGTTATGGCGCTAATAACAAATTAAAATTAAATTTAAGTTGTAAAATATGGAGCGTGCAACAGTTTATTGACATGAAATCATCATCATCATTCGGACGCCAATCCCGGTTGCATTCAAAACTTGTATTTTGGAGCCCAAGTACCACGACTAGGGGTAATTTAGCTTTTACGTTGACAACTGGCATCTAACAATCTTGAGGTTGGCTCTGGCCCCGAAGGTCTCTATTGAACCCCATACCCCCGTCCTCGTGGAGGGTGACATGCGTGCAAATGGTCTCACTACCATGGACGCCCAAGATCGTGCGAAGTGGAGGAAGAAGAGCCGGATGGCGGACCCTGAGCTCCGAGGTTATCTTGGCCACGGATGTAATCAAGAAAATGGGTCTCTATGAGGATGATGATGAACCTTTCTTCCTATTGCCACTAAGACTGCGCTCGCACAATCGCTTCTTCTTCCTGTTCTTGACTACGCCGATGTCAGCTATCCCGATCTCACGGAGGAGCAACTAGATAAACTTGAACGACTCCAAAATTTTTGCATACGATTCATATTTGGTCTACGCAAGTATGATCACGTGTCAGATTTTCGTAAACAACTCAAGTGGCTCCCAATTCGGCTTCGCAGGAATACCCTTATTCTAACATTGTTATATAATGTATTGTTTAATCCTACCACTCCCTCTTATCTCAAAGAACGATTTCAGTTCCTCCATGACACACATACGAGATGCCTGAGGTCATCCGAGAATTTGAGGCTCAGAATGCCGATACATTCCACTGACTTTGCTGACAAGTCTTTCACTGTCAAGGCTGTGCGGTTGTGGAACTTATTGCCATTGAACATCAGACGAGCAAAATCCATAAACGTCTTTAAAACAATGGTTAAGGAACACTATCTATCATGTACACAATAATTGCTCACAATTATATACTCACTGTTTTCCCTTTTTATAGTATGTTTTATTTACTTTATATATCTGTTTGTATGTAATAGTTGTATATGTTTATAATACTTTACGTAAAGCTGTATATTTATTTTATTTTACTTGATCTGTACTTTTCTCTCTCTCTTTTTATTGGTGTATTAAACACCTTGTATCTAGTTTATTTGCTAACTACACCATATCTTTTGTTTTTATCACATTACTGTCCATCCCAAGGTTGCCTGGAAGAGATCGCTTCCAGCGATAAGGCCGCCCATTGTACATTGAACTGTAACATGCTACCTACTAGTACTACTGTAAATCTATTGGTGTACAATAAAGAATTATCTATCTATCTATCTATCTATCTATGATGACCACCGACTGAATACACAATACAAATATATGTGTTAAAAATATATGAATATAATACCTACATAAAAACTTATTTAAACGTAAACAGTACTCAGTAAACAGAATAAACAACGCTCGGTGTGTCTATCTCAAATCTCGCGCAACATATTTATGCCATGCGGATTATATTCAGCAAATTTACATAATGTCAAAAAGATTCTACATTATTACATATCTACAACCGTCTCCTCGACTTCGAACTTTCAAAGAAAATTAATTTGAATAATACATACTGAGATACCTTGACTAACGCTACACCGACTTGCGATTACTTGGAGTTATGGAATTTCATAAAGTACTTAAAATGTTTTTGAATGGATATAATATGAGATCCTTCAAAGATCTTCAACTCCAAAGCCTACCTCACTTGCTAGCCGGTATACCTACTGACTCTGGCGCAGGTTTTGCTCTCGAGGTAGCGCAGGAGGTTCTGCTGTAAAAGTCAAGATAAGCCAAGCGATATTGTAAAAATAAAATGTTTTTGAACTACTAAGAATAGTAAATGATAACTTGCTGATGGTCCTATAGCGGTTAGGGAGTGTAACGTGGATATTGACTAGCAGGAACGTATTCAATGTATGAATTTATGTTTAAGGGAATTACCACGATCATTATATGTAAAATAAATAACCTTACATTTCCATCAGTTCCAACTGGCTGTATTCGTCTCGCATCTTCGAGTCTCACAGACCGGTAAAAGGTCATCCAAACCGAACTACAATACTGAGAATGGCCTGAGACTTATTTTCGGCCTAATCACGATGATATTTCCGTCCTAATTTCAAGACGATATTTCCGTTCTAATTGAGCAGTCCGATTGAGGTACTTCCTCCGCCCTACAGAATGCCGCGGGTATAATAACCTCGTGTTTCCGTCAGTGAGTAAAGTAGCCAGAGCTCACTGGAGAGGTTTTGTGCTGTCAGTGGAACAACCGAAGGCTTGTCCTGCTTATCTTCTTCGCTGATGGCACAGAATCTCTCTAAAAAGGTCGGTAGTACGAGTGTAACCCCCTGGTGTTGCACTCATCCATAGGCTATGGTAATTACTTTCCATCAGGTGGGCTGTGTGCTTGTCTGCGACTTAAGTGGTATAAAAAAAGATATTATCCATTGACCTGGTTTTGCGTATATGTTACCGTAATGAACTAACGTGACTAGCGAACCTGTATTCAGAACTTTCCATGATCAAACATTGATACCTTGCCTGATTGTAAGATTCACACTAGGTAGTGTTAAAGAAATATCACTCCTTGTCCCTCCACTCCTATTTCACATACAAATACATAAAAGGTATCGACTTACATATTGTTTCATCGATCGCGTAACTTGGGGTACTTATTATTGTACCTAGAATAGTAAAACAGGACTTGTGTAACGATAAAAGTTGCAACTGAATATCTGATCATGAATAACGTTAAGCGATGCCAAGAACTCGAACAATAGCAATTGAAACTTACATATTCTTTACTGCACATGTCAAAAGAAACAAGATATAAGACTTTATGAGTTAAATATTTCCATACGTCGTATTTATACCTATAAAATCTATACTATTATATAATTGTAAAGTGGTCGTGTCTGTACATTGGAGATATTTAAAAAAAAATACTTGGGTTATGTTATGTTAACGATACTGAACACGAAAATATTTTTTTGAATTTCCTATCTGTTTGTCTGTTTGCTCGCGATGGACGCAAAAACTACTGGATGAATTTTGATGCGGTTTTTTTTGTTAGAAAGGGCTTGGTCAGACGTAAAATCTTACGTTTGTTTGATCGCAATCGGTTGAGTAAAACCGAAGATATGAGCAAAGGTCGCGTTAACCGAGATGCACGCGGGCGGAGCCGCGGGTGGAAGGCTATGGAACATAAAATCAAAAAACTGATAAAGAGGGGCAGAAATATCTATCTATCATCATCTATCGAGATCCCATTCTTCTCTATTATCACTGAATTTATGCAGATGGCGAGATCTGTGTTTAACCGCATGGTGCACTTGGTTTCGTGTCCCTTATGTACTATCTCCGGCACTAAAGACTGACAAAGCCATTGACAGCGAGGTCAAGATGGCACAATTTTACTCAGGAACCATTTAAACAGTGAATTATTGACACGAGAAGAATACTGACTAAAGTCAGTCTTCTCCTTCTTCGAAAATTCGTTCGAAAGTATTTTAAAAGGTAGGTACTAAATAATAATCGCATACGTTTCTAGTTAATTCCATTGCAACACGTTGATGCATCCTCTCTGAAGTATACTTTTGCAAGACCATACGTTACACTTACTACAACATTTTATCTTTATTACATATCTAAAATTGATGTTACTAAATCTTATAATGCATGCAAATGTGTAATATCTAATAGCGGTTAATAAAGCGCATAACTCCATTGCAGAGCTTGCTATGTTTACTCAACGTAAACGCGCTCTATATCGTTCACCAATTAGCGCTAGAATTAGCAGCCCGTATACATTAATTTATTATTAAATTTAATACACTAATAGTGTCTATATCACTAGCACAAGCAATCATGGCAGTTAGTTAGCTACGCTACGCTCCTCAATCAGAATGATACCTATTGAATTCGGAACGAAAGCAACTAAAATTTCGTACAAAATTATTCGATGTCCCTGCTTTCGATACTTTTTTTTTTTAAATCTGGTTACATAATTAGCAAGAGCAGTATATTATGAGCAATAAACTAAGCTAATAAACTCATAACTGTTCGCAAATTTAAGGGCAAACTTATGTTACTTTTTCATTAAGTCAATTAACATTTCAAGCAGCCTAAATAACGACACCATGATACTTGTATATAAAATGATATTTTTATCAAACGTTACTTCGAAGCCTAAAAGGCACGAGGGAGAATTCATTGAATTTGCTTCAACTGCATCTTTGTAAATAAACTATTACTCAGCACGCTATCGAACGAAAAATAGCGTGCTTCGAACCATAGCGTCCGCGATATGATAACGCTGGCGTGGGTCTCTAGTCTATACAAAAATACAGTTTGTCTATTCCGTAAATGCTATCATACTTTAACTGATTTGAAGACTACGCTGATGTTGTAGGCGATTACCATATCGTCAACATTATGTCTGGCCAGTTGACCAGATGGTGGGGCCCTGTATGCAATCTTAGCGAAAAATAAATAAAAAGACAATGGCCACATAGTTCTCAGCTACGTAGTGGTTTCAACTCAGGGATAGGGATTTACTCCGTTCGACAGTAAATAAAAAGTGCTAGTTTAATGGCAATAAGCTTGCCGACAATATGGGTACCAAAAAAGATGACATTTTAGAGCAACTAGTTCCCCGTAGCCCCAAAGACGATTGCATAGGAGAATTTCAGGTGTCCAAGACGTGGTTCATATAGCTCACACACAGAATACCGCGGTCGGCGCGGCGCTATTGAGTGTAGTAGTGAGCCAGTGCAATTCGACATACTACATTGCATTACTAGGACGGAATATCCTACACTCTCCATTCTTACAGGGTCGAAAGCACTAATGTGACTCGCCTGGCGTTGCACACGTCCATGGGCCACGGTAACCACTTTCCATCAGGTGGGCCGTGTACTTGGCTGCCAGGTGGCAGCCTAGTAAAGAATAACCTAGTAAAAAATCAATATATTTACTCGAGCAACTTTACAGCGAATGGGTCTTACACTTCTTACTAATCCATATAGAATGGAATTGTATAAATAAATTGAAAGGGTAATGACATCATCACCCAAACATTAAAATCGTATAATAACCAGAATTTCCTCGTTTCTCAGTATTATCGTTTATTTTTTGCTTAATGACCGTCTCTACCGGGACCCACTTCCTGCAGATATAGCCTCGGCAAGGGTTGCCGGCACCTACATTAAGGTGAATAGTTATAAAACGAAATACCGTGTGTGTGAATTGATAAATGTTTTTGTAGTTAGCCATTATGTTACCAAAACTTCATTTCAAAAAGGGAAAAAAAAAAAAAGATTTTAGTAAACGAATTTAAAATCTGTCGTCTATATGCCATTTCTTGTATAGCAGTCCTCCTAGAAAAGTGGTAATTTGTTGACCGGCGTATTGCAGAATATAATTGTGAATGTATGGGATTTGACGTTTATGACAGTCGTCAACGTATTCTAGGGAGGCAGGTGACACACATAAACGTTTGAACCGGGTTTCGTACTTGTTAGCTCATTTTACTAAATGAGCTAACAAGTACAAAACCCGATTCAAACGAAAGTACGAAACAAAAAGTTTTTGAAATACTTTTCAAAAACTTTCTTAACTTATTCCTATGATAGGCGATATAATATATACGGCAATCAATCTAATCAATCAATATAGTATATCAACTTGTAATAATAATAATAAATAATAAATATTCCACAACATTCTACACAACGCTATCTAGACCCATGGTAAGCTTAATTAGCTTGTGTTATGGAATCTAGAATGCGGATATACATACTTAGATACTTTTTTTTGTAAATACATACATATTATACATTGAAACACCCAGACCAATGCAAATATTTATATTCATGCATACAAATATTGGCACTGAGAGGGGATCGGATCGGGGGAATGAGTGTAGTTGTTTCTTTTCTTTTTGTTCAAATACGACTTTTGTTATATGAAGTCCCACCGGACACTAACCTAACTAATTTATTAAATGTCCCAAACTGTAATCTAACAGATGTAGCATTTAAAAAAAAAAGAAATAATAATTGGGAAAACGAATACGAAAATTACTCTCACCTAGCATCAAATATCTGCATATCTCGAAAGTTTGTTGTCGCATACAGGAACTTACCCTTTACATACACATACATACAGACATATTTCAACGATTGTGCCATTTACACAATCTATATAAAATGATACTGAAATACTGAATTTAATTTTGTAGTCCAGACTCGAGACCACACAGCCATAAAATAATAAATTTATATAAAATAATAAATATGGTGGATGCTTTTATAGTGAATGTATTTTGTGTGAAGTTAAATTCCCTGTAGCATTGCGACATAATTGCAAATATTTAGCAAACTGGCTTCCATATTTATTTTATTGCACTGAAAACTTTATGGGATGTGTGTACTTTAATTGTGTCATTTATTAAAGTGCATCGGTGAAGAGGACACAATTATTGTGTTTAATAAAATAATGAACGATTGTTGAAGTGTATTTTTATGTGTCGTAATAACTGCACTAATGGCGCAGTAATTGTACAGATCATTTCGCATCTGATACTGGGTTATTGCATAGCTTACCCTACATGGAGGATAACTTTTTTCGTGTTTCACCTAACCTCCTAGCCAGGGCCTCTCCATCGATCAGATGCAGGTGTACCGACCTGCTGGTAGGGTTGTTGCTCTTGGTGGCGCCCTAAACACCCACCGTGGCATATGAGCAAAGTAATCCAAAAAGTTGCTGTACTTTCTAAGTCTTAAGGTTCTGAACTCATACGATTGTTGATTATATTATCACCAATAAATACATATTGTCTAGACACGACTAAAAAACTTTTCACGCTTTTTTCAAGTTGACTTTGACTGTGTCAAATAAAGGTCGCCGAATCTAAAAACGTTTATATCAGATTAGGCAAGTTTCGTGATAACTTAAAAATAAAATAGTGTTAAAACAAACATTTTGTGGTCAAGGGCTTAAAATATATTTCGACAACATACAAAGATTACTACCCTCGATAACTCACCATAAAAAGTTTTTGTAAGTACATCAACAAAACATTTTAAATAATATATTTTTGTATTTCATTCTACTAAGTTAACTCAAAAAGTAATACTGGAAAACATTACACAACACGATTTTAAGTTAACAGATTAAGCACGAGACGGGCCCACCTTACGAGGGTTCCGTATTAAAAGTGCTACGTATACTGACTGACTGACTGATATAACCTGGAAGGGATAGGCAGAGGTGAAATTTTCATCTATATTTCAGCGTTTATCTGTTTGGTCAGGGTCCTGGGTCCTCCAGGTCCCGCTGTCCTGCCGACTCAAATGGAACCCTTCTGAGCTGCAGGATCCAATGAAATCGTATGATCTAATAGCGTCTCGATCTCTTCCAAGACACGTCAGTTTGCCCAGAAGCATCCTATTTATATTAAAGTAGTTAATCAATTAAAAAAACGTAGGTATGTCTTTGGTTTGCTACCGTAATATACACCAAACTACTAATGAAATATCAAAACACTTTAACAATATATTTTAAAAAAAAGGATGCCTGAGAATACAAAATGTAGCGAACACTTTATTCCTTTCCAACTAAGGACCCCTAAAAATAACACTTCATACTTTAATCAAACAAGTAGTTTGCAGGCAATCAAAGAAAATTACAAGCATTCGCAGCGTTGCAATAAGTTCACAATTCAAACTCCATACAATAAAACACCTGTAATTGACAGTATAAAATATGATAACATTCAAGTGTTGGTTTATCCGAGTTGTGTTGTGGAGCAGTTGAATCAATTGCCCGCGTCTGGCTAACGGCCCACGAAAGGCGATAAGCTTAACTTACGACGTCTTTTGTATTCTCAATACTTTATTGTGATCATTGCATTCAATGTTGTATTTTTCTAGTGTGGTTACGTTTCGCGAATAATAAGCTGCTGCGGTGCTGTACTGCTCTGCAATAGAACGTAACAGCTTAATTCTATTTGGTAGGTAGTTTCTTATGTATTAGCTCAATGCTCGTGTTGAAATATACGGACAATACTGACTGGATATAGTATGAATTTAAAAGAATTATTTTTTATTTTTGTTTTTTTTTTTTTTCGGGGACATATTTACAACCACGACTTCTTCATTTCATTTCATTTATTTACTTCTTCACGAATTAAAATTTAACTGAATGGCTCTTTGTTAAATTAAATAGTGCACCTATTATTTCTTATGCCTTCATCTAATATTAATAACTAAGTATAATGTATAAGCTATAATTTATATGGTAAATAATATGAAATTAATCCTACTTATACAGCACTAAAATAAAAAACTAAAATAAAACTAAAACTAAACGAACGAATAATATACAAATTAAAACTAAAAACTAAAATGCGTCATGGAATAACTATAATTGAGCTATTACTTTCAGTACCGTTTATAAGGAAACCAACATTCCTCAATCATTTATAATTCCCACTGCATACATACATATTATATGCCCGACGATTTCAAATACGAAGGTAAAATGACAGCAAAAATACCACATTTACCGACAATAGGACTTCTTAGAAGTATGTAATTTCTTATGCGAGGTCAACGAACATTGAAGACCACTCGGTCTGCTTCTTGAATCTAGACTTGCTCGATTCACTTTGAAAATAATGAATTTGCCCTTTATAACGAAAATAGACACATGAAAAGGAATTAAGTTACTACCGAAAATGTGAATAGAAATATAGAAGTAACAAGTAGGTACTTATTAATAACCATAAATGTATTACATTAGTAATGATGTATTAAAAATTTATGATAATTAGCCTATAATATTGCCAGAGTTGTGTGGAAAATGATGTTACACATATAAAAAGTCTGTTATAACTACTTTTTTAGAAATATTACTAATCATAGTTCTGTGAAAGAGCATTTCGCTTTATGAAAACTTACACTACGATGTACAGTTACAATTTTAAGAATGCTTGTATCATTTCTTTTATGTAAAGTTTAAACGACATCTGCAATAGAATTCAAATAACAAGATGTGGCTTAACAAAAAAAAATAGTTTAAAGTAATTTGGAGGAGGTAGGACACGACGTCCTAATCGAGTAGTCCGATAAGGGAAGTACCTCCACCCTACAGAATACCGTGTCCATAGGCAGTGTTAACCACTTTCCATCAGGTAGGCCGTGTGCTTGTATGTGACCTAAGTTGTATAAAAAAATCATACCAATACCATATAAAAATATATCTTATACGTACTTCTTTCATTAGTCCAAGTTCTGTAATAAAGGAGACACCACCACATAAGCAAATTAACCGCGCGATTCAGCGGTGCGACTATCGCAAACAGTATTTTGTTCGTAATCTCACACTTAAGTCGCTAATGTGTATAGCTTAAGGCGATTACACACGAAATATTGTCCGCAATAACTACGCGGCTATGTCGCAAATGTGAAAATAGTCTTACAGCAAATATATTAAGGTTCTCAAAACATTAAAGACGTAGGCAGATCGATTCAGCGCACGTCCACGTCGCTGTTACCCCAGGTAGCCGCCATAAGTGCTTCGGAAATGGTCGAGCCCATGAAAAATATGACACGAGGAAAGGGATGCGTGCCCTATAAGCCTTTTATGAAATCGTTAATGATCCAGTTGATGGCCTACAATGAGGTTTTTGGGTGTTTCGCGTACTATAACGCGATTTTTGTGTACCTTCGTAAGTGTTGTTGGCAAGGCATTGAGAATTCATATTATTATGAACATTACGCATCAAATTGACTGTATATCTAATGTGGTGTAATGGAGTGACTATGATAGTAAGCGCCATGGTTTTATGGATTTGAGGCTAACTTGAATGTGGTTTTTACTTGCTCGATAAAAAGACCAAATGGTATTATTATGACTGTGTGAATAGTCTTGAAACATACCTTGGTTATGTTAGTGAGGAATATATCAACGACTTTATGGAGTATAAGGATAGTAAGCTACCTATCTATACCCACAGGTATTTTGAACATTAGTAGTAGATAGCTTGCAATACCCGTTCTTTATATATCTTTGAAGACTTATATTAGGATAAATCATATGGAAGGCTGTTACATCATATAAATTTTAAACTCAAGAATATAAAGGGTTTAACCATATACTCACAATGATGAAGATACGCAACGTTAATACTGTCTTTACGCCTAATGACGTTGCTCTATACCTTGACTTTTACCAAGACATCCCCATCTTTATATTTTACTTCTAACTGCTATTATAACAACAGTATTTTTGTATTCCGAAAAGTTGTGAGCGCACAGGCAACTTTCATTCATTTAACCTGTCTTTTAGACAAGTATCGCATAAACTGCACCACAGATTACGCTCCCAAATCTCTACACATGTCACTACACATTTGCGGCTATATACGACGTGTTTACAACTAAAACCTACAGTACGTTGTAGTTTTTGTGAAGGCTTAGGTCGCGGCGGGTCGCCCACTTCGGCCGCAGAAGGGCCACGAAGTGCGGCAATTAAAACTTGCGAATGTCAAGTGCGGTGCTCGCTACGTTGAACGAGTGTTATTATTTTTTTATTTTATACTAACAAATAAAACGGTAACCGTGTCTTGTTCGCGTTTACAGTTGTTAGTTGTTAATTATTTAGAAGTGATATGTTCTTACATATAAGAATACATAATATCTACGTAAGTTTTTGTGCCACTAAGGGCGGATTGCACCAATGGTACTCGTAGCAACGAGGATCAAGATTTTTCCTACTGAAATTCTTAAGCAAAAGTGACCAGAGAAAGAAATCGTTTAGCTATTTTTACATGAAAGTGTAACTAACATCCATACAACCATCCATTATTCGTCTATCTCTTTAAAATTACACATTTATAATATTAAGAGGATACATTATTTTGACCGCTTGACGGCAATAGGCTCGTAGGTACTACGTGGGACCTAAAATCATAGTTGACGAAATCTGGGTGTTAATACACCTCTGCCTAATCCTTCGGGGATTTACAGGCGTGAAAATATATAAAAATACTATTTTGAATATAGAAATACCTAGCTTAATTTCAAAAGACGTAATGAGAATATGTATGTGGACACCTACATAAACCGCCTTATACCTAGTTTATCGTATTAACTTGTACTTCACCTTATAACGTAGGAACGCAGTGATTAGGTAATTTAAAGTCTATGCTAGTTCCTGCCGTCTATCGAGGGATTACTTAGTTCAGGCACTTACTTGCTCACCTAAATAAGATATTGTGTTTATCGTTTAACATATTACAGTACACATACATAGTACAGTAACAAGTATATATAATAATCATGAAGGACCTCCGAAGGAATAAACAGAGATGCAGTAACATCTTCATTTTGTGAACTCTGGTCTCACGTTCCAACATTTCGACTGGGCACTTCTTCATGGGCTGTTTGTTTACCATGGATAAGAGTACTATAGCTTAGTCCTCGTCACGAGATCCAGGCGAATCCGGTTATAAAACCCATAGTCTAATACAAAGCTGCCTGACTATGCACCCTGCCCGATGACCACTACGTCACCTGAAAATAACTAAGAAATTATGTTTATGCGTTCAATATTAATTACTTTTTTAAATATGTGTGTCATTTTGTTAATTTCATTTAGGTATTATTTTTATTTAGGACACGTGAATTTGGCTTCACCTCGCCTGATGGTAAGCTGAAGGCAAAGTCTCGGAAAAGAGGGTCGCCATTACAGAGGCTTTTTCACGCTCCGCTTAAAGGACCCGGTGTATGAGTGTATAATGTATTATAGTGGTGGAAAAATATTATACCACTAATTAAAAAATAAGCTCCCGTCAAAAAGCACAATGTATTCATCTAAAACTTTGAAATTACTTTCTCGTTCACAAAAGATTTTATGACAATTCAACTTGAAACTAGTAGGTCCGAGGCACGCATTTTAAAAAATGGCACAGCTTATGTTCCCAAGCGAGAGAGCGGAAGCGAATAGTAGAGCCGTGAGGACGCGGGGCGGGGGGCGGGGGACATGGTAGTTTATGGACTGAACTGATACCGGGACCCAGGGAAGTGCCCCAAGCTTACGGTTAGGATTTGTGTGCGCAACGAATTTACATGGAATTTTGTTTTGATAAAATGCGTGCCAAAATGATAGCACGGTCGCTCGATGTAGAATTATTATCGTGTACAGAGTAGGTATTGAGTATTTACACTTTGCTATCGATATTACTACTACTAATCATTAACATTACATGCTAGTTGTCAATCAAACAAGTTGTTCAACATTTGGATGTAAATAAACACATTATTTCTAGAACGCGGCGCCGACGTGGTTGGTTCTGCTTACAAGCCGTAAAGCCAAAATGCCGCTCGAATCTAGGGAACCACACACAAATCAGTACGAGTTAATGACGACTGACTAAAAGTCTTGCTTAGTCACTGATTAATCTGACCAGTTTTAGCCACTTGCGCGTTAAATAGACTATTGATCATACTTAGTACGCGATAATCTTCAGGGTAGGGCGAGAAATGGTGCGGGATCGCTCGGGGCGGGCGAGGGGAGGTGCGGTCCGGAGTGCGGGAGGGTCCTGCGGCAGACATGACTTATTACAACCACCAGGATACAACCCTATTTCGGCCCTAATGACGACGCTTCGTATAGGAGCCTTAATTTCGACGCCCCACGATTTTTATTAACGCATTCAAGAAGCACGTAATTTAGGATGTCTCCATTTTATTGTTGCCAATGTGGTATGCGATTAACTGGACTTTCTTACGACACTCTTGATTAATTTCTTTCAGACGCGTAAGACATATCCTGAATAAATTCGTTTTATATATTTAGGATAGTTTCGACTGAGTAATTACAAAAAAGGTTCTAAGCTGAAAAATCACGGAACGTAATCCTGGGACTTTAAGATACAAATCTATCGTGACCTTCCTTTAAGCTCGTACAAACTTCAAGAGAGGCAGAAAGAAAGCCTTTACCCTTTGCTCAACAAAAGATAGAAAAGTTACTTACATCACGAAACACATTTATTCTATTCAGTAACTTTATACTTTGTATATATAGACTAAAAACAATTTTGCCACTCACCAACTTTTTATAGGTCGCACAAATGTTATTCGAATTACGGGCCATTTCGCCTGTATTCCTTTATACACTCGAACCCTTCATAAAGGGCAGACAATGAGGGAGAGCTATACTTCCATTCTTCGTAATTTGAGCTCCATAACCGGCACTAAACCGTTTATGATGCGGCTCTCGGAAAGGTTAAACACGACCGGAACGGACTGCACGTAAATCAGTTACAACAAGCTCAATAAAATGCTAAAATGAAAATGTTTTTGCGGCAACACTACAATATATGGAACGCGGTTTATTAGGATGTTCAGCCTTTATGAAGCCGTTGGGCTTTTAACTTTCATGTGAGCTATATTGGCGAAAATATTAAGTTGCTGTGTGACTGCTGCGCTGACACGTAGGTACTAGGTCGCTTGTCTCATTTTTCTTACGGTACCATACCTGAAACATCTATATTCATTGAAATGTGCTAACGCAGCTCTTTATAGACGTCGATAGCTTGGTGGTTAAGAAGTCGGTGTTAAGGTCCCGGGTCCGAATCCTGATCATGATTAGGTTCACTACCGATGTGACCCTAATCCTAACACAAGTTATTTAGCTTCGCTGAAGAAGTTAGTTAGGAGGAATACTAGCAATAGCAGTTCCCAATTTTCGTATAAAAAATAGACGCGTTTATATTCATCGGTAAAATCCAACCTAAGAAGTAGTTGACATCGCATTTACGATGAATAATACCATAGGTATACGTTATACGAGGAAAATTCCTGTATCATTTAACAACCCGTGCAACTTATTACATCAGTCTAAATTGCTACACGGAGAAATATGGTCTTGGTTCTGGAACACGGCTCTTTTTCAGTGCTGTAAATGTAGTGTAATTGTTACTGTATGATGTAGGTACGATAGTACATTAGATTATATTATAGTCTTTGGTGTAATGTCAATAGTTTTTTCTAGTTTTACACTTACATTTTTTGATCAGCTATATTTTCAGCCCCTATACAATATGTACCAAATTATTGCAGTCTATGGGTCAGATAATCGATATCTGACCCATAGACTGCAATAATTTAGAATAATAGAAAAACCAAACGGTTTTTAAAATTTTGTAAGACAAAAATTTGTATTCATTTTTGCCCAAAAAATAATATTTAAAAAGCAGGTCAAGTCCATGTAGCTCAGTTAGTAGTTTACCCTTTAGAAAGGGCGAGTAGTGGATTTGGATGTTCGGGCATTCTAATTTCACAAGACAAGCAATGTAAGGCAATTTCTGAACAATTAAATTTTATAGTCAAAATTAACCAACTGCCTAAACAATGTTTAACTAATCCTCAAATTCTGAGAAAGTTACCTACGATAACTTTTATTAAAAAAAGACTTTATCTGATATAATTTGATTTAGTTGAAATGTGACGTTTATTTGATTATAAGTGACTTTTGAGAGATTGAGATTAAACTTTATAAGATCGAATGAAAACTGTAATTTGGATGTATTAACTTCAGATACGCTTGGATTCTGATCTCGTTCAACTGATTAAAATACAAACGTTAGACATTAATTTTTTCAAGGCAATAATATTCAAAGAATGATCCATCAGATGGGCCGTGTGCTTGTCTGCCACCTAAGTGGTATAAAAAAAAGAGAAATAAAAATAAACTTGATTTCCTACGCTGTTATTCATCTTATGAAAACGTAGGTGTTTTATCCTATACAAAGTGTTACATACCGAATATTTACTCAGCAAACAGCAAGTTTATACTGTAGTTCTCATTAACAACACACTACCAATCAGTGCAGTTCATGCAGCAGCAGGAATCTTAATTAAGCGAACATATCACCGCTTCCGTACCTACCTTCTACCAATATCAAATAAACCTGTTGAATTTTGTATTCTCAATTTTGCATTCTCTCTAAAAAGAGAGATATATTTCTGTTACGTTACTGTTACATTATTCCCTTAATAAAAAGTTACAGGCTTGCCAACGAAACAATGTTACAACTAAGTACGTAACACAATTGTCTGCATTATGAGATGACATATGAAAATTCCCTTTTTCATTCGCGTTCACATTCATATTTGCCTAGTACTCAGTTGGCATATGGTGATAAACTGTGTAGTGCAGTTGTGAACTCTGAATGCACAATTTAATTAGGGAGCTTTGTAACTTCACAAAGTTCTGTCAATTTCTATTTAATGTATGTTTAATGTATGGTAAAAATTGTACAGATTCCTGGTAATTTTTATTGTTAACTGTTATACGAATAATAATATGCGTTATAGTCTCTGCGATATGGTATTTATACCTAAAAAACAGTACACCAAATGCCAAAGTATTGTTATACCTTTCATATCTATCTTAAATTTGTTATGCCGAAGTACTGCGTTCACAATAATTGTTATATTTGTTCTATTTCATACAACAAGAGCCTTCGTATGATCTTCATCTTCATCCTAGCGTTAATTCCCATTCGCATCCGAAGCTTTCACCTCGGAGTCTGGGGTCCGCTTTACTAGTCTTAACTGCGGATTTGACTGGACCTCGATATTTTCCGTGAAGTGACTGCCACCTGACCTCTACAATCCAATGGTGACAACAGGCGATATTGAAGTTGGTGGACTTTTTAGGGCTCCAACTACCCGTAAAGCCTGCCATAGATGATCGTATGGCAACCGGGGCCGACGACTTAACTTACTCTCCGAGGCAGGACCAGACCAATGCAAATGCCCATATTCATGCATAAAAATATTTGTACTGAGCGGGAATCGAACCCACGCCTCCTGCGTAACAGCCGTGTTCACTACCGTTACGCCACAGAGGCTGTCGTATGAACTATGAACAAATATGTCCTCAGTTTCCCAGTTCCGTGCTAATATGAACCAAAAGCAGTTATTCCCACAGAATGAAATATGGAATATTCGCGAGGATACCCGCGTCCCGTTCACATAATTACCGCAAGTGCCTCGATGATCAACCGTTAATCCCGTAACTAGAATAAATTTGCATTGTTAACCGCGTTTGCACGCATTCACTGTGCACAAGTACGTTCAACTAATATAAATTTGCTAACAGCACGCGTTCTGTAATATTTATGCCTACCTATGTGCAACTAGGGTTGTGAACTAACCGTATTTTCGGAGATTATTATCTATGCCATTTTAGAGTAAGTAACATTGGCATCTAAGGAAGGTTACGCGTACTTCTGTAGTATGCTATGTAATGTTATTTTTATTTGGCATATTTAGTGAAAACCTCATAATATGCAACAATCGCTAGAACATCGTTAAGATGATGAAGAAGTAATTCTCTCTAGGTGCCTCCTCAATTTTCACTACCACCGCAGTAAGATAAATTTTAATATCCTCAGGGCTCAATATGAATTTCTCTACACAGTAGGTGCCTACATAAGAAGATGCTTTCAGTAGATTGCAAGCCTGGACTCCTAACACTACTCTCAAAAAACGTAACACAACTTTAAATGGGCATCTTTAAGACCATCAAAATAAATATCAACATTTTTGGTATATAGAATGGTGACATTTAATCTTAGGACTTCACTCACAGCTTTTGATTAGGCGGAGTACCTATAGTAAACTTGACAAGTAACAAATAAAAAAGCAAAAATCTAACATTCCTGTAACAATATAGCCAACTTTTCTATTTCCAGTACGTACTAGAGGCGAACTAAATGTACAACTACACACTGCCAGATTCCAGTTACGGTAAGTGAAGTTCGCTTCGAAATTGTAAGCGACCAATTTCGAAGAACGTATACGTTTGTACGATAATATTAAATACATAAAGTATCAGATATTAAAACTACTTTAAGTACATAAAAATATGTTTTCATAAGTAGATATTTAATTCAACCTAGTTACAGGAGTGATAAGAATAGGAATCCAATGTAGGTACTTAAATTAAGTTGAGAAACATTTTTTGACAATTTAATTACGAATGAAACCATATAAGCTAGTGTTTAAGTTATTTTAGGATGTAAAATAATCTTAACAGTAACTCAATTGATACTTAATCGTCTCAATAATTTTATGATTGAATGACAATTACATCATCAATTCCCTTCATTGTCCTTGACCACTCTAACAACTTGATCCGCGTTGTTGCCGGTGGGTCACATTAACCACCTATTGTAAGCATAAAAATCTATTTTGTTTTTAAATGTAAAAATATTCGACATTTGCACTTTGCAGTATTACCGACTGACACCATGCATGTTGCTATCATATAAAACACAGAAATTGTTATAATGGTCACTATAACAATTCCTGTGTTTTGGTCACAGAAATACTAACATAACACCATCCATTACCTCGTGCTAACAACAGCGTAACAAATTTTACATCGCAATTGTACCAGAAGCAAAGTGGCACACAACAAATCTCTATTACTGGAGGCGCAAAGAAAGGCGTGCGTCGCGTAGCAATGCTTTAATTGCGAGTGTTTATCGTACCTATTAGTCTCTGGGCCGGCTTAAATAGCGCCCATACGTCACTCCCACCATGTAATTATTTTCCACGTGAAACAGTCGAAAAACGTTAGAGCAGCATCTTCGAAACGACTCTCGTTATTCTATAGGGACTGTTTAATTTGTCTATTCACCTTCATTAGGGCATACTTACAAAGGGCGTGTTCAAATATGGGCGTTTAGTGAGCGATTTTCAGCTCTAATACCGACGGACTCATTGTGTTTTGTACGTTTTATACTTTATTATTAGATGTTAATGATTTCAATCATGTGAAATGGAATAATTTAAAGTACTGTGAATAACAATCAACTGAATAACAATCTGTGTGGTTAAACGTGGTGCTTCTATAATAATACTTAGATTAAATATGTCCTTAAAAAGTGGTAAACATCAACATTAATTACGTTTAAATGGATTAATTTTAATGAAAAAATATCATACAAAGACAAGCTTTTCTACGCAAGCGCTTATTAAGTGAGAATTGTGAACCTACTCCTCACACAACAACGCTGTACGGGTAAAGCAAACGTCCTACATCGTCGCTCTAAGGGTGTATATATAAAAAAACAGGTTTCTGGTATCGGTTATCGGTTGCCATCATGTCAATTCGTCGTTTGTCAAAAAACACACAAAGTATTCGCTCTTAATATGTGGCTGGGACGGACTGTCCCAGCCACATATTAAGCAGGAAGTTCCATGCGGAAGGCGGATGATCGGCAAACGTGGCGCACATTGGGGGAGGCCTATGTCCAGCAGTGGACTGCAGTAGGCTAATTGATTGATGTGTTTTTAAATATATGAGCGCGAATGTGTTGCGATTCGTTTTTACCATATATGGTGTTAGAATGTAAACGACGAACTATCATCAATTATCGTCGTCCTGTGTACCAAATATCAGAACAATCACTTAACAGAAAGGGGCAAACCAAGGCATTAATATCATTTTGATTACTTTACTAGAAAATGTCGATCTGATGCTGCCTGTAGATGAGAATTTCAGCTATCCAGGTCAGATCCGTCTGGATCTTACTGTCTAGTTGGGGTCGTACGTCAGATCAGTATGAATAATAAAATAACCCAAATAAATCGCGATATGAAATCCATTCAAATTTTTTTCTTATATTTCAATAGTAACTGAAGGTTGAAGATGAAAATACTAAAGAAATCATAAAACTAGAAATATACTTCGTCTATGAAGTACACAGAATGGTAAAAATAGTTTGTCTAGTTTGAGAGCTTATGTGTTTAATAAATAATTTCGAGACGTCAAACACAGAATGTTATTGAGTAACTTAACCGATAATAGTTACGTCAAACTGACAGAGTTGCTTTGTTTTTACCTACTTCACAAAATAAATTACAAATAAAAGTTATCATTTTAGTGTATCGCAACAAACAAAAGCTAAACCAGCCATTACATTTATACCTGTATAATATTTGCCGCTTTCCCACTACATATTGCAGTTGAAACCGTATAAAATTCTCGCTGGTGATCATTGTAATTTCGTTGATGCATCTACCCCCTACGAGTCGTTCGCTGTACAGTGTACACTGTACATAGTGTACATACATCTAGCGTACTGCACTGATGTGTCCTATATTCTGAAAGTGAACTAAAACTGAAAAAGATTGAGCTTTCAGACTGCATCTAGTAAAATCTTATGTTATTTTCGAATGTACAAATCCTAAAATTATTCAGATACCATGAGGAAGTTCCAAGTTACACTAAGAATTGTATGTACGGTTGGAAAGGATACTCGTATATACGCCTTTTCATACTACTTTATATGAAAAGGTGTTTACTTATATCCTTTGCCAACTGTACATGACCATATGCTAATAGAGCTAGATAGATGTAAGAACTAAGTACTTAGACACCGCCGTCTGTCAGTTGTTACCCTAATATTTAATGTTACAGTGACGCAAACGTCCGCTTCTAAACGGCGTCATATTTAGACGTGACGCTTAACTCTAACACCCGTATTCACAAACAATACTGTGAGGTCTCATAGTGTGCTCGAGCGCATAGGGCTGGTAAAATTAATTCACAAACATCACGGAGCAGTATCTAACGCAGTGCGTTCCCTCAACGAAGTATTACCTAAGTGTTATCAATGAATAAAAAGGCTTGCCAAAACGAACGCACTGAGGATTTGTCGTTCTTTGCACAGTTTTGGTAGTACGCATAGCGAAGTATTGTTTGTGAATACGGGTGTTAGCCACTTCAAGCAATGTATTTGTGATCCCATAGTTGGCATCTCGGATATCACGTTCTGTTGGTATGAGCCGTTACTAGGTAAATATAGGTTTTGAATTAATATAATATTATTCATTGATTGGTATCAATTCTATTCCACTATAATAAATATATTATAAACTAGCTGACCCCACGAACTTCGTACCGCCTAACAGTCGATTCTTTTTTTTTTTTTCTCCGTAAGTACCCTCCTCGTAATTTAAGGAATATTCTAAAAAAATAATTAGCAAAATCGGTTCAGCCGTTCTCGAGATTTGCGCTTAGCAACACATTCACATTCATTTTTATATTATAGAAGATAAAAGATGTGCAAGTTCATAAAAATATTTGTTTTTCAATCACGCTCTAACGGCTTGGCGGATCTAGCTGAGATTTGATACAGGGATAGATTACAGTTTGGAACATGTCATATTCTGTCCTCCGTGGTCTGCAACAACACAGATTTATCCCGGGAATAGGTTTCCATGGGTTGCAAGTGAAGCCGTGAGTAACATTGAAATGAAATATTGAAAAGTAAAAATCAAGTATTTCTGGATAATTCGCTAAACAACTTAGTAATCAGTAGAAATATATTATCGATTTGACGTTACAGTCACAACGCGGTTACCTAACAAGTTAATTCACAATATTTCTTCGTGTAAAGGTGCTGATAGACTTGAGCATTCACTTGTAACAGAACATCGAGTATTCGCCGCTTGTAAATTTGTCGAACTGAACAACGAACCGAGCCAAGTGTAGAGCCAAATAATGCTACGAATATTTACATGATCTTTCTAGCGAACGCTCTAGTCGAAGAAAATTTACAGTCGTTTTGCAAGCATGCTCGCCAGAATGCTCGCCAGAGTGCTCGCCAGAATGCTCGCTACAATGCTCGCCAGAATGCTCGATAGAATGCTGGCTAAAATGTTCTATGTTCTCGTATTTTTCTGTAATGTAACATTCGTAAGAATGCTCATTACAAGTGAATGCTCAAGTTTATCAGCACCTTAGATTACTTACGACAAGTGAAATGTGTCTAATCTTCTAAAATATTTAAACTGCGTTCTAGAATCAAAGCAGCCAGTGATTATAGCTTGTCATACAGCAAAGAGTTTGCACGCGTGACAATATACTGCATAGATATTAGTACTGTAAGTGCATACTCTGTACGTGCTAACAATATTTAATATCATTTATGTACTCTGAACAACTTTATTACGAAGTTTCAAGATAGGATAAATATTTGTACAAGTGGCCATAAACAGTAAGATAACAGTAAATAAACTATGTACATATTTATCTATACTGTATGTAAGGTCTGCTTGTCTGTTTGTTAGGTTTTCACGCCTAGACCACTGAAACGATCTTGATGAAAAATACAGAGAATAGAGCTTGGGAAAGAACATACACCTTTTATTGTAAAAAAAAACGGGTCAAAGAGAAGTTTGTATGAAAGTTCGTCATTTATGACGTCTTCTGTTGTTATTTCAAACGTTTCTATAGCAATTACAAAAAAAAACTAATTAACGGAAACTGATTTAATATGACAGTCAACTACCCGGCTTTCACCGGCGAAAACCAAGCGTTTAAAGATACCTATTAGAAATTTTAATGTTGTTATTAATTACAAAAAGTATTTATCGAGAGGGAACGTCGCGTGCGAACTTTTGTGACGTTGTATTTATTGGCGAGGTTGCGGAAAACACGAAGCAGCGTGACAAGATCGGTTCCAAAATTTCGCGTGACATACTCGTATTTTATAGATGGCTCCTAAGTTTCATCGCGAAACCTTTAAATTGAACCAGATAAGAGTCGAGACGCTCATTAACAACTACACATAAGGTACAAACATTTATTCCAAGAACTGCGTAGTCTCAACAGCTAACCCAATATTGCCATCAATATATAAACGTATGCCTAATCATTTATATGATCCAAAATTACCTACATCTGTTAATATTACATATTAATGTTATCAATTTCCTTAACTATATCCAATTTCTTAATTATTATCGATTTACTAAAAAATCTGTTGACAGAGGAGGAAAAGGTTAATAGAGGCTTCGTTAAATTTAATAATAGCATATGTCCATCCGTTAAAGTTAAAGTTAAATTTAATAATAGCAATGTCCATCCGTTAAAGTTAATAATAGCATATTATGTACAGTCGAATTCAAAAGTGCAGTAGCAATCCTACGTAACTATAGCGTCAACATTCTAGAGCTACTTGTGACTTTTTTCTTTTAAGACAATTTACACACACACATAAATTGTTCTTCCGTAGGAATATTATCGATAATTTCGTTGTCACTACGTAAGCAACCCGTGGCCGAGTGGTTAAAGCATGAGGTTTATGGAAATGCAAAGGTTAATGGTTCAAATCCTACGATCTTGCAATAACACTTTTTGTGTTTCATTTATAAATTAATATCATTGTATTATTTGTTAAATTTTAGCAAATATCAACATAAAATGTAAAAAGAATGCCAACTTCATGCAAAATTACTTTTTCAATATTTAAAATTATATTTTTGTCTTAAATATAAAAAATCGTTATAAGCTGGAATCGAACCTGGAACCTCTTATCATTGTGCATCTATAGTATCTTGCTTAACCCACTTAGCTATCAGTTAATTTACTAAGTTGGTAAATTACTGTATTAGTATCTAATGACACACACACACATTATGTAAACACAAAACCGGGCCGGCGCGCGGCCCCACGCCACGCCATTTTGAGCCTTGTTGGGCTAATGCACTTATGAACTCTGACTGTACATCTAGCCAATATACATTTCAAATCAAGAGAGATATTTGTGCTGGAGATCACCCCAGACAAACTTGCAAAATTCACCATCTCTCAATAAAATATGTATAAGCATAGATATTAATACAGAACATAATATAAAGGGTGCGTAGAAAGATAAAGTAACTACTTAATACATCATATTATGGAAATAAGTCAGTATATAAGGAATATTACAAGTGTAAGCTGTGCACGTGACGATGCCCATATAATTCTCTGAGATATAAGCCTCACAACACAGGCACGTTGTGTAGCGTTATACCGTGGAACTCTTTACTTCTTAACACTCGATACTCGTTGGCTTTATTGCGAAACTTTTCCGAGCATTCCTCTTTTATTACTCCAATTTTGTACAACTGAGCCTATCCTGCCAGGGGGATGGTTCGCGATCTTTATTATTTAGATTTCGATCGTTTACCAGCGTTCCGTACTATGGGTATCCCCTATGGCGCACTTCACAATAGCGATGAGACCTTCTCAAGTCAACTGTCTGACTCAACACACTATAAATATACTGCAGATTTGAATACACGCTATTGTTATCCGGTTGCCTCCAGGAAAAATATATTTTAATCCACCATTTTTGCTTTGAGGTTCTTATCAACATGTTATAAACCGACATAAAAATGAGTTTCAGTTTCCCCTGTGTGTATTTCGTACACGTGAACAAAGATACATTTGTTATTTGTGAAATTACATACGTTAAAACGTTATTATATTATATCTACCTTGACTGAGATTATTTTATACTGTCTTCTGAATGACTTAAGTTCTACAGTAACATAAAAATGCACATTTTGAGGATTTCATTATTATGTACCTCTTCTTCTTCCTCCTAGCGTTAATTCCCAGTCGCATCCGAAGCTTTCAGCTCGGAGTCTGGGGTCCGCTTTTACCAGTCATAGCTACAGATTTGGCTAGACCTCGATATTTTCCGTGAAGCGATTGCCATCTGACCTCCACGACCCAATGTTAACATTAGGCGATATCGAAGCTTTGCAGCTAGACCGTTGTTTTTGGACTTTTTAGGGCACCAACTACCCGTAACGACTGCCATAGATGTTCTTATGGCAACCGGGACCGACGGCTTAACGTGCTCTCCGAGGCACGACCAGACCAATGCAAATACCCATATTTAATGCACACAAATATTTGCACTGAGCGGGGATCGAACCCGCGCCTCCTGCGTAGCGGCCGCGTTCACTACCGCTACGCCACGGAGGCTGTTCATTATTATGTACCTGTGATAAGAATAAATAAAAACGAAAATAAATATGTACCTACACATGTTTATCTCCTTTCAAGAGCCTATTATATAAGATTACTTAACTACAAAATAGTTAAGCTATGCTTAAGGCGACCACCCACTAGCAGTTTATCGAACGACAACCGGATGATATCGGTCTGTCAGTTCATCGCAATTACAACAAATTACATCGCAACACACTTACAGTTTTGTATACGATTTTGGACTGACGGCTAATATGTGTGTGGCCGCTTGACGATTTCGGTCAGCAAAGACAGTTAAAGGCCGGAGACAGTCTATGGCCGTCGGCATTTTATACGTAATAACATCAGACTAAAAGAATAAAATAATGTTATTATTTTAGTCTGAGGTAATAACATTATAACGACATTGATGACATAAGGACAGCAGGCCGCCGGACAGACGAAAAACTGCCGGCGGACTGTAAGTGGGTGGCCGCCTTTACTTTAGATCTTTCGTCGTTCAAATACATATAGATAATATTATTTTAAATATGCTGTATTTGGTCAAGAAGTATCTAATAAGTAAGTGGCAGTAGCTATAGTGTGAATGAAACGCCCTCTAAGGAAACACCAGATTAACAATACCCTAATTGAAAAGTCTCATTAAGTTATTAAAACTCTCTCTCTCTCTCTCTACTCACAATAAAACATTTTAATTTTTGTCCTTTGGGTAGAATCAAAACACGTTTCAAATTGAAGATTTTATATTAAAGGTTTAGAGGTACCTCTGTCACTCCTGATAAAAAGTACTCCATCCCAATTACCAAGGGAATTCACTTTGCCATTCGTTTTCTTTTGTAGTCATTAAGGTTTTTATCTTTTCCTGTAGCTAACTTCGACGTAAAAAATAGAAGTATCGAGAATGTATTTACATCTCAATCCCTATTGTAAATTGGATATACAAATATAGAATAAATCTTTATAAAGACTCTTTAGACCGACAGTATGATTTTGGATATTGCTTATAATATACCTATTTTAAATAATTACGGAAGATAGCTTAGTACAAAATGTTTCAATTTCAAGTATACATTTTTGATTATTTTAGACTGTTTTATCTTCAATACTTAATTTGATGTTCTACGTATTAATCTGAACTAATCTCAAAGCTTATTCTCATAAATTCTTAATAGGTATAACATCTCGTTAGCTGGTACTTCAATTAAAATCTAATCTTGTTGACGATAACCTGAAGAAATTCGCAGAAATAAAGCTCCTCGAATCAATATTAACAAATAACGTGGTAAAATTTTCTTCAATTACACCTGACGTGACGTACGGGAAATAATTAATAGGTATTGATTACATGGACGGCGTTGTAGACAGAGCCGGATCCAATTTAAATTGTATCAAAACTGTGACACTTACTCACAATACATTAGGATAAGTTGGAACTCGTATAGATAGTTAGTCTGTGTCAGCAAAGGTCCAAGTGTGCCATTACGTAGGTAATAGAGAGGCGGACGGCGTAGTTCCCACCGCAGTAGGTCGAAGATTGCACTGTCCGCCCCGTCGAATCCCGAATCGAGCATATTAGATTAGGGATGTCGGCTGGCACGAACTATTTAGTGATCTACTTGAATCGGAGGCAATCTTTCGATGATTAAAATGTTGCAGAGATATGGAGATGGCTTCTACTGAATACAATACAAGTTATACTACTTTTTTTTAATTCAATTAATTTACTTCAGACTACATCCTTAACAATATTATAAATGCGAAAGTAACTCTGTCTGTCACGCTTTCACGCCTAAACCACTGAACCGATTTTGATGAGATTTGTTATAGAGGTAGATTAGACCTTGAGAACGGACATAGGTTATGTTTGGTCGCGATATCCGACATCCACGCGCGCGGATCCGCGGCAATAGCTAGTAGTCCATATTTTTAAATACGTAGTTTTTGATTTTGTTTTCATACTCAAAATTTATTTTAAATCTTCATACCTCTGATTAAATTTCACGGTTTTTATTTTCTAGGTAACTAAAACATAAAATAGGTAAAGAACTGTAAGCCAGGTAAGTTCTCGGCGTAAAAAGTACCTGCCTTGTCTTTTTATCACTGTCGCACATAAGTAGGTAAAACAGACAATCTATTTCCATCGTGGGCTATAATGTCGCGACATAAATTCACCGACCGACTCCGTCGGTGCCTGTAATCACCGAAGCGAGTTGACAAATATCTCGGTCACAACGTATTTCCGAAAGGAATCTAAACGATAATCCAGCTTCATCGTATATCTCAAAAAATAACCAGCTAAATCATTTAAGCCGGAGTCTAAATGCCCTTAAACGAGTTTGGCAAAGCCGTGTCCACAAAATGTCCGCATTGTCCGAGCAGGTATGTGACATTTCCTTCAGACACTGACATGGGTTATAGCCCCCCACCACCCCCTGCCTTGATTATGATAAACGACTTATGAAATTAAAACGGTCTCGTACAACAAGTTGCCATTCAAATGAATACGCCTTTTGTTGAAATTCATTCCTTTGACAAATCGCCGCTCTGCACTCAGTATACATTGTCTGTTCAATTAAATGGGTCGACGGCTATAGAAATCGTTTCTACGAAGGTTATTTCGAGACAAAACTATAATACGTCAATCGTTCACGTGGCGTGTCCGTTCAATTCTAACATTTCTAACCTGAAATAGGCCCGTGAATATACAATGCCTGCGATATATCGATCTGGGTTACGAGTGGAGGCAATCTTACAAATGTCTGTCCTATTATAGCTCTTTCTTTAACAGCCTTATACTGGGCAAAGGCTTAGGGAACGGAGCTCGAGCGGTTTTCCGATTTAGCTGACCGTTGCAACTTTATGGATTTTATAAATTATTTATTTATCGCGTTTTTGCCAGTTTTGTTTTTCTTTTTGTAACGCTATCATAAAAACTCATCCATTGATTGATATTTTGTTTTTTTTAGCTACAAAGCTAAAAATCTCAAAACGTCCTGATATCAAAAAGTAGAATTTAATTAGAGCTTCCTTTATAAAATATTCCCTGTGATTTTATTTGAAAAACATAGATCTAACAGTAGAACAAGCGCAAAAGTAGATAGACAGTGCGAGCGATCTCTGACACTATTCCAATAACTTTGACACGGCACTATCTCGTCGCTACCTCTCCCGCGCCCGCTACCGCGTCTGCCTCTTCCCGCCCTCACAAATTTTCGGCCGAAGCGGACTGTAGTTTGTTTTCTTTGTGTCATTTCCTTATCGCTCTGCCAAAATACGTTTCATGACTATTACGTCAGCCGAAACATACTTCAGGTGAAAAATGTAGTACGCACATGTAGTTTTGATTCTTTTTTGCGCGCAATTTAATTAGAGCTATAAATGTTTTTGTTCTTGTTATACTGAAATTTTACTGCACTTATACGGCACAATTGTTAAATGTTGGTATAAAATTTATGTTTGCGTTTGCTAACACATTGTTTCTGTTAAATATTCCGTGAAAATATATTACGTACCAAAAGCTATAATTCACAAAAAAATGTCTTTGATCTCGCCGCGGTGTACAGTGTACAAGTGCGGTGGTACCAGGCATTATTACCAGATATATTTTATATTATTACAAGCCCATCGCACACAGTTCTATATTTTTATGCAAACCGATAGTTTATGTTTGGTATCAAATAATTTATATTACCTACCTGTAACTCGACTTAGAACTATATAAGTTTATTACCTATAATCCCCATATAATGCATAAATTAAAATCTAACTAAAAGATCTAAAAATGTGGGTGATGATAATACACCTCTGCCTACCTCTTCGGGGATTTACAGGCGTGAGTATATGTGTATGTTTTGCCGTTTGAGCGTGAACTAACATTCACACATCTTCTCAAACTTTCACATTTATAATTTTAGTAAGATAATATTAAAGGGTTTCTGTTAGTCAGCTCTTACCGGTGTTTATAAAGACCTGCAATACTAAAGTTGTCAAGCCTAACTCCTATTTGAAGATTCTAAAAAACCTTACTGTCTACTCGATTTTCTTTCTTCTTCGCTACGCTATACATTGCAAGACAGGAAGTAAAATTCTTGAAATAATTTTCAATCCAAGTTTTAACAACTCATAAATTCATAAGTAAAGTAAAACAGACAAACGAAGAAGTTAGGTATGTTAGACGGATGAAGCAATATGTTAAGTGCAAGTGTCAAGACTATGCAGTTACTTGTCACCACGTGCATATGCCCCGTACGACAGAGCGCCATGCAACGAAACAACATCTATTTGATTCTTATCTCATCCTCCACACGCCCACCACTATCCACTATCCCCACCCCACCCACTAACATCCAAAATATAAACAGGTAAAATGTTTTCTTTGTGAAGAAAAAGTCCATTTCAAAGACAAGATCGTCTATCTTTTTTCAAATACGTAGAGTAAATTTTATGGCGTACTTTTACTTCACAAAAAATACTATAGGGTGCGCGAGTGTGGCGTCTCTGGTATTGCATACATTCATAGGCCACGATAATCACTTTCCATCGGGTGGGCCATGTGCTTGTCTGCCACCTAAGTGGTATAAAAAAACTATCACTTTACTATTCTACTTGCTTACCAGATATAGATACAAATACCTATAGTGCTATAAGAAACTGTTGAGATCCGATTCTCAGCACTCCATGGATTCACCGTGCGATCGTCGGGTCCATAGCGTGATACAGAGAGGAACACCGTGACAGCGACTGGGACTTGCGACCCAGATGTAGGTTTAGGGTTCTTAAAATACAAGTGTAAATTAAAAAAAGAGGCGTAGGCGAGTGTTTTAGAACCAAATTATGCACAGTTGCATACACTACTTTATCTGATCTCAGTAGATAAATTAGGTACATTATGATTATGATACAGCTCTTGTATGGCCAACTGTATTATATTTTTTTCCATTGCGATACAAATTTAGTTAGATGAAGAAGGTGCAACACGCATACGCGATTAGCAAATGCAATCATAACGCTAGTATTTTACGCGAAGTACCTATATTAATCATTTCACGAGATCAGTTAAAAATATTATAACACTTTCAAATATTTACGTGAAATTAAATCAACCAGTTTTGTTTAAACTCGGAAATGTAAGCCTGAACATTAAAATTTATAAGATCAAAATACCGAACAAGTATAGGAAACAAAATACAATTATAGATCACATTATTAACCTGATCAACTAAACTCAATCACTGGTGCTAGGAAGATACTGAGCGAACGGTCGGTGACAAAATTAGCGTTTCCGGTCACTCAAGTTATTCGAGAGAGAATTTGTTATTATATGTAGGGTAGCTTAAAATATAACGCAAATACACCCTCAGACATTACAGGAAACGTAGCACCCACTAGTGCCCAGAACACGAAAAATTATCGTAATCTTAACGTACACTTATCAAGAGAACGTCTCCGTCCCCCATGAGCGCGGGCCTGGGGGTGACGGGTGGGGCCGCCTGTCACCCTGGCAGAAGCAGGCCACGGCGGCGGCGCGCATTGCGTGCCTCCCCATACCCGGGGGCGAGTTGGGGACTCCGTGGTCCCCACACCGGAAGAGGGCCAGATCGAGAGATATGGCCCTGGGTCGGCCGGGGTGCGAGGGATATGGCTATGACAATCTCACCTCCGGCAACTGACGACCCACAGAAGGCGTGCGTTTTAGTCGGTTCGAGTCCGACATAACCTCTTCCTCCGGCCCCGGCGGGGGAGGTATCCGTGGGGATTTTTCGCACGATAAAAAATAAAAATTATTGCGATTGGCCGCCTGCATGCATACTGTGTACCTATGTGTGTGAAGCGTGCCGCTCGAAACGTTTACGATAGTTTTTCGTGCTAGGGGTACAGCTTCTCTGACGTTTACACTCGTAATATCATTCTCCTAGCAATTTCCCGGTTAAGTCCTACAGTCGGGAGCCTGGAGTCCGCTTATTCAACTTAGCGCAGTCCGCTTAGTGGGTTAGGTTCACTTGGGCCAAAGTTATTTGCCCCGTTTCGAAAAAAAAATTGAAAATGGTGAACATAGCAGCTGTCATATTCTGTTCACCCAACAAAACAAATTAAATTAGTTATACCACGGTTTTTTCATTACTACATTAATATTAGTTAGACTGCGCTGAAATTCTAACCCTGAGAAATAAGACAAAATATCTGTCAACATTACATTAACAAAAGCTTATTTTGTGAAAGTCAGTAAAGTGCAAGGATTTCTTCGAAACTGTTTTCAATAAATTACAAATTTTTGAAAATATTTTGCGAGATGACTTCTATATCATCTCGCAAAATGTCCTAATATCATAGCTCACCATAGAACTTTTATTGGCTCCCTATTGTCTCACCAAGCGGCATAGGTGACCAGCGAGTGGGCGTAGCGGAACAGGGGAGCGGTCGACTCGGCGGAAGTAGCGACCCACTAACTTCCAACTTGCTCGCTACTCACTGAACATAAGAAAGTTGGTTATTTTTGAGACATGTCATTCTCGAGTCTGAAGAATCGCACAATACGTATCAACTTTTATCAAAAGTGATCAAATGAAAGATCGATACCACTATAGAAGGAATTATTTTCTTAGTTGAAAAAGTAAGTAGATAGATAGGTAATAATCAGTAAAAAAAAAAAAAAAAAAAAAGTTACGCAGTCTACGCAGTCAGTACCTACCTAATGGACTATTATCATTGTTGCATTGAATGTCGAGATCTTCCAGAAAATCATAACTATTTCAATTTTCCTTAGTGAAAGGAGCGAGCATTGAATTAAAAGAAATCGATTCTAAATTCATCGAATACAAATAAAAGTGTGGAACTGAGGAAGTTCTACCTTGCAATTAAACCGCACTTTACTGCTACAATCCCTTGAAATAAAGAACTTTAAAAGAATGTCCTTTTTGTTCTAGCTCCTTTATTTCTTGCCGTACACCCGTTGCACTGAAAATAGTGGGTACAGCAATAAAGGTCCTGTACTATTATTTCTCAGTAGTATATAGAGTAACCACGGTAACGTTGTTTTCCAAAAGTAACATTTCTATAAGTTCAAGAGTTAAGGCTAAAAACCAATACAGTTAGTGTAATTAAGTTCACATGTCACGTATAAGTAAGGTGATTTACACACGTGTGCACAACGGTTAATTACGTAGATTACGCGGTTTTATTGTTAAGCACTTCGGTAGAGAACTTGGTAATAAATAATTCTTACTGTTTGCCGTTAATAATCCCCAAAATCCGCACCGTGTTTAACTAAGGCCGCTTTGTATTATCAAATGGGCAGGTATTCAATGGCTTGAGCCTTGGAAAAATGGAAAAGACATTTCCTTTTCATTGTCGCTGTAACAAAGCGGGGAGACCCAACGTCTTCCGGTATTTAGCTGGACTTTGTACTTACACGCGCTGTGGCCGACTGCGGGGTGGTTTCAATGCGTAGTGCAGTGCCGGTAGTTTTGTCACGATGATATATTAAAATGTTCTATGTGAAAATGCGCGGAGCTCGGACGAATACACGTGAGATTAATTAAATTTTATGAAACCTTTTCCCACTACGACGGAACTTAAAAAAGGTCATTTTTGTTTCCCTGTGTTTACGGAGAATTTTACGGTTTACGCAGTGATTAATAGTTTTTTACAAAAATATTTACCATTTAAAAATTCCTGCCGGCAGGCATAGCCCGCAACCGTTGCTTCCGTGTGAAATTCCACCATGACGAAATTTTATTTATAATTTTCGAATTGTGATTTTTTATTGCATCAGTACGGTTTAATACATGAACCGTTTTCATATTCGTGCTGATCGCGCTTAAATTGAACTTCTTATGTTAGTTCGAAGATTAATTTCCTAAGTCGACAAAAAATTCGCTCGCTAAAAGAGAATTATGGCTCATAAGTTTCGACACTCATATCGCTTTTCTTCTTACCAAGCTCTCAAGACAAGAGTGGGGGAGGGGCAGCTCGCATAAATATCGTATAATTACTACTCTCCGCCAACAGGGACGGACTTAGAACAAGCCTCCTGCCATTATGCCCCATACAACGTACAAAGTATCATAAAGATTAGATATCTGTTGGAGGAAAAACAAAAATAATTGTTGTATGAGTAAGTATATTACCAATGGTTTACTTTAAGATACGAGGAATAAGGATATAACAAGAAGGATATACCTACTGACTAGGACTAAACTTAATAATTTGTCATAATGTATGACAAATTATTAAGTTTAGTCCAGTTTAGTACAGGAGTCGGCATTCAACATAACAATTTTATATGCATGTCCTTTTAACAAATATAATCATCATCTTCAGTTCGGTTACTTACTACAACGAGAACGTGCGATATCGATTAGTATTATGGTATTGAATTTACAATCGCAATATTGCAAACTCCAATTCCACCTAGTAAGAAAGAAAGAAAAGAAAGAAAAAGAAAATATTTTTATTCAAACCTAGCATACATAAGATATGCACATAACAGTATTTTAGCTTAGTTTGAAAAGTAATATTCTGGTTAACATTTCGAAAGTACCTACCTACATATTACTCAGGTTCCACGTTACAAGTAGTCTCTTAAAACTCCTATATTTAGGGTAGTCAATATTCCTTATACCGAATTGACTCGAAGACGGCTGTATGGAATCGGTTTCCGCAATATTTAAAGTCGTTGTTAAGTACAGTCCTGTCCTCAAACCCTAATCCGCACAAGCGAAACATCGCTTGCATCCGATACAAGTGCGCTCGAGTGGACCCTTGGTGAGGCATTGTTGCCAGTGGAACAAAGCAAAGGGCCCTCAGCGGCTGGCGTGACCTCGCTTCGCCCTCTCGCCCTAGCGCGATACTCTTTGTGATATCACGTTTTTAGGACGCCACTACTGTGAATTGACTGTGTTGATAACAAGTGTCCCTCGAAGCGATCGAGATGTGGACCGATAGGAACCGTCAACTCTCGCGGGGTGTCGTAAAATCATATTCTTTGAATTAGATAGGTACTACATAATAACCCACCTTTGTAGTCAAATTTTGTTTTGAAGGTTTGTGCGAAGCGTCGAATACACAATACGCACCTAATTTTATAAAATAGAAATCTTATTATTAAGATATGAGAGCTATAAATGAAATTTGAATAAATTAGAGTGAACTCTTTTGCTATAAATTTGAATCGAAAAAGAGATGAGACTCGAATCCATGACTAAAATATATGAGTTAGAATTTAGACTGTAGGTAGCACAATTGGTCAGAGTATTGTCCTTAGAAGAGAGAAAGTTAGGGTTTCAAAAACGTAGATTATGAGCTATTCTAAGACCTACGAAATTTTCACAAAAACAATCATAAAAATCAATTTTGCGAAGGAATTTGGTTGCAAACACTAAGACATGAGATCTTTGTAGATAACATATATTTCAAACGTAAACCTAAGCAATTACACAGAGTACGACCGTAATATTGTTAAAATGTTATAGGTGTCGTCAAATAAACACGTCACCACAGTAAACAGACACTAGGAAACAAAGACATAGTTTGCACGCCACGACCACTCAAAGCGTGGCTCCTGACACCTCTCAAACTTACCTAGTGCAAAATTCCACTTCAACTTTTTGGCACATTCGACTTGGGGATACGTTGTCGTTAACATAAAATACTGTAAACCTAAGTGATTGTTCTATTCTACTGTTGGTTATAACTGCATTTATTTATCAAAAAGTATTTTAAGTAGTGACAATCGAATGATGCATTAATTTGATGCAATAATTTGATCCCCGATCTTCTCTGTATGAATTTCTCTTCTCATGTTTGCCAGAAGCCCATTAAGGCTTCCGTGCCTCAAAATAAAAAAAGACCTTTAAGGGATCATTTTGTTGTACGTTAAGACTGTCTATTAAGTCTTTTAAGGCATAAACAATGCCCTGAACCGCTTCCACAACTCACAAATTTCTGCGGAGAGTCATCCGCTCATGGCGAACCTGCATCGCACTAGATTGGAGTAGCTGAATCATAGACCGTCACCTAACACCCCAACGGGTTTTCACTATAGACTAGTTAACTAACCATTATACTTGTGTTTAATATTTTCTCTAAATACATCAAAAAGTCAGATGCGCATTCATTACCATGTTTTTTGAACATTTTCTTGTGTTATGTCTAAACAAAACATAAAATACGTCAGCACAAATAAGAGTGCGACAAAAACTAACAGCATTAACGCTGTACCAGCTACCCTCAGTTAGAAAAGTGCTTCAACATCTGTCGAAAAAACTTTCTAGAGGCAATAAAAAATAACAAGTCTGCTCATTTGATAAAACGCTGCGATTGTAACGTTAAAATTAAACGAAAACTTTTAAAGTTATTAGAAGGACCATAAGAAAGTTGGACGGTATGGGCTGGACACTAACTGCAGTATTTATCCACTACCGCCACCATCTGATGAGACAAAGCAACTTAATCATTTTAAGCTGAGCGGGTGCTCTCGTAATTTGTAGTTTACTCCCTGAGTCCTACTTATTTTATTGTATCGTCAGCTAGGGACCGGCTTAACTAGTGCAGAGGTATTATTTTACAGATTTTCACGGCGTCTGCACATTTGAAGAGAGCGTTAACAATTGCGCTTGTCTTTTAAGACCCATTCTTTTTAAAGTGCTCTCCATCGAAATTAAGTTATTCCTGCCTGTCAGCATGGTTTCGAGTTCTTACAGTGTTTCTTAGTAACTCGAGAATGCTTAACAACGATGTCTCGTCTGAATAGTACTTGACAAAACTCAATGCGGTTTCGAGTTTGAATCGTGAAATGAATTTGATATTTAAGTGTAATTAACAATGTTTAGTTAGTGATTTGTTTGTTACGTGAGGAGAGGGGAAACTCAAAGGCCTAAACTTAATAATACTTAACAATATTGAATAATATGGCTGCTGTAGATTGTAGGTTAAGTATGTTGTATATTCCATTGTATATTTATTCATTATAGTAAGTATTGTTAAGCCGACAATTGGGTACGGCGAGTTGTAGAGATATTTACTGAATAACTGTATGCGAATAACCATATTATATATTTAAACCAGCCCTTGTGTGACTTTGATTTATCAATACTTGACGTGATGACTGTTAGCAAGATGACCATTAAAATATTATATAAACAGTTCTTAACTTGTTTTCCACGTTTTCCTCTCCCTTCTCTCGTCCAAATGGCAACGCGTGACTGACACCTCTGGTATTGCAAGCTGTCATAGCCTATGGTAACCACTTGCCAGGTAAGCTGTGCCAACATACACTAACGTGAATAGGCTTATATATCCCATAATTTTATTATAAGAAGTTATAATGTGCTATACCCGTAGTAAGCTCTATATTTTGCGCCTGATATGTAAAAAATCATGACTAAAAAAGAATCTTCTAAAGAAGAAACAACGAAAAATAAATGAAACAAATAGAAATAAAATCAAAATGGCCGTTACAGTAAGACATTGGCCCATAACTAAAAGACAGCGCTGCCGCGTCGCGTCGTACCGTAGAAGCCAGCTCGAAGGAAAATCTAAGAACGTAACATGTCGATCGCGCCAGAAAAGATGTTTCACAAAAGTTTCTCGACACTTATTGCAGTTAGACGAAGCTATACGTTCAAATCCTCTTGAATAACACATCTCTTTGTGTTTTCTACCAAAACTGTGTAACCTACCTAGGTACTTTCCTATAAATTAAATAACATGATCAACGCCGTCTGATTTACATAAAATAAACACTTTTTGCTTGATATTTGATGCCTTATATGATGTAAGGATACTTACAATATATAATGTATACTCAGAAATAATTTAAAAGGAAGGACAATAAAGGGTGAAAGGTTCTGTGGAGTCAGTCAGTCTGTTTTAAAATAAGAAAAAAACTAACGTCATTTACTTACTTATGATTAGAATAAATGTACAAGTACGTAATATGTATATCTGCGTTTTCTTTCAAACTTTCACTCCTCAGAGAATAAAATAAGGTATGAGGTTCATCACTTTTTACCCGACTACGGCGAAGCCAAAGGAGGGTTATGATTTTGACAGGCTATGTATGTATGTATGTATGTATGTTCGATTGTTCCCTCATAGCGGCTCAACTACTTATTAGAAATAGACATATAGCATATCGTTAGAATCGTCTTGATCGTCCGATGGTTATAGGCTTTATGACGTGTCACTAAATCTAATGTGGCACCCTCTAGCGGCCATAAAGTACTGTGTTGAAAAAATAATTTGAGATAAATATGCCGTGTATGGTATCAAATTAAAGAGCTCAATTAGCACATTTCAAATATGCATAAATTATAGTTGTTGGGTGCCCCAAAATAAAATAAATAAAAAAATAAGTTTAAAACTAAAACCCGACTACTTAAAAATCACGCTTTGAAAAGTATTAAACAAGAAAATATCTAGGATAGCCGTGGTCGTATGCCACTTACTATAATAAAACGATACATACATGCTATTCTAAGGAAAAGTGGCATACGACCACGGCTATCCTAGATATTTTCTTGTTTAATACTTTTCAGAGCGTGATTTTTAAGTAGTCGGGTTTTAGTTTTAAACTTATTTTTTTTATAAAGTATGAAGTACGAAATTTCACATATCTGATCGATGAATGAATCCGTATTTTTATCTACGATTTGGCCTTGTACAGAACTAATTTAAATGGAAAACTATTCAATTGTCTGCACTCGATAGTCTGTCTCAATGCCAATGTAATATCGGGATTCTTATAAATCAATGTGTCTGCTCATCCATTGTCGTAAACTGCCTTTCTCATTAGTGCATGTCGATACTATCGTTTACTACACACACTCATACAACTCTGCATTTGCTTCGTTGTGTAGTGTACTCGATGACTAAATACATACAGACGTTCCCTTATATGATCCCTACTAATATTTTAAATGGGAAAGTAACTCTGTTTGTCTGTCTGTCAGTCTGTCTGTCTGTCTGTCTGTCTCACTTTTACGACTAAACCGCTGAACCGATTTTGATGAAATTTGGTATAGAGGTAGGTTAGACCTTGAGAAAGGACATAGGCTATGTTTGGTCGCGATAACCGACATCCACGCGGGCGGAGCCGCGGGCAAAAGCTAGTACTTTCATATATCACCTACTCTTTTTTATGCAAGGCACCTCATTATCACTTCAGCTCGCCTGATAGTAATGGAAAGGAGAAGTCTCTAGAATGAGGATTGATGGCTCTCGTTCCTGAATCTTTTCCTTGGATCACGTGGTTACAGACACAAATAATTCTACAATAGAAGACCGCAGTTTGATAGCCTCATCAGATGCAGAATTGTAATAAGGAAATACGTGTGTAAGCAAAGAATTCCAAGTCTTCATTTCTGATAGCAAAATTATTATTGTCAGACATTAGGCTATATTTTTCAATGTAAAATCTCAATATTTCCGCGCCCAAAAATACTATTCAAATATTCGGTTAATCGGCTTAAGCCTGAACGAGTATTGATCGAATGTAATATCATAGACGTACTCGTAATAGATTTATTGCCCGCCAAGCGATCGGTAGAGTCGCAATTTAATTTTTTTAATAGTCACGTCATTCTTTTTTCCAACCGTTTTAGTTAAACGTGACAATTTAAATATTTAAGTCCAATTAGAGCACTTAAAAACTAAACATTTTAACAGAAATACTCTACATTAAGTAATAACTTGCGGCCATTGTTATAAACTAATAACATTATCGTTAAGAATCTGAATATTTTCTTCTTTTGAAATCCAAAGGTTTCGTATCAAGAATTTCAAACGATTTAGCGATTCAGGTTACAACTTCTTTTAGTGAATTTATTTAATAAATTTAAAGCAAATTCTATAATAACATGTCTTACAAACAGTACAACTCTTGCCCCAATAAATATCTATTGTACGAACTGCTATAACGAGAAAATTCTTAATGTATTATTAGGTAAACAACTATCTCTCCCTCTTTAGTCTGACTCACGGAATGCTATTGTATCAAAAACAATGGGATTCCGTAACATCGTGATTTCCGAATATACGTCGTCATACAAACATACCTATGCGAACTAACTAGCCGAAGTTATATAATAAAAGTTAAGGCCTTGTTCCAATAAATTTGTAGGCAAAAAGGATAATAACAAACGTGAAAAGGACCTTTTATTGGTATACATTGGTGTTGAATATTATCTATACTGAATATTATAAAGCCAAACAGTTTGTTTGTTTGTTTGTTTGAACGCACTAATCTCAGGAACTACTGGTTTGAATTGAAAAATTATAATTATTTGTGTTAAATAGCCCGAGGAGGGTTATAGGCTAAATATCATCACGCTATTACTCAAGGGAAAGGAGCAGCAAACATAAATGTTAACAAATCCGGCAAGTTCTCATTTCTCATACAGTACTTGAGTTATACCTATATAATATATAACATATAATATGTTTTATAGGGGTGATACCGGGTTTTGCAGTATGCCACGGGCAAAGCCGGGGTGGGTCAGTTGCTAAATATAATTTATAGGATGATCCCAATTAAACAAATCCTACAAAGGTCGTCATCTGAATCCAGATATCAGTTTAATTTTCAAGTTTTGCTTTACCTAGAAACAAAGTACGTACAACCAAATTTGTCCGGCACGTAATTCGACTTGGAGTGGCGGTTTACCGTACGAAGCTTGACATAGTTGGGACAGTAGAGGTGAGCCGCACGAGCGGCCACACTCGAGGAGCTAGCCTATGTCCAACTTACTGTGTATCCCTCCTTCATACACTTAATGAACTTCACCTCTATTTAGAACAGACAAATCGTAGGATTTTGTCGTACATATTCATAATGAAACGTTGGCAAGTGCGACTGTCATTTACGACAGTTCTTGGGTTAAAAATGATTCCGTAGCCGACCGCATACGACAACTGCCGACGCACGCAGCAGATGCACGTAATTCATTGCGGCTCCTCAATGGTCCCCTTTATCTGTATCGGAGTTTGACAAGTAATGCTGTATTTGCTGCATGCGTCTGTCGTTGTCAGTCAGCTTCGGAATCATACCTTTAGATTCTCAGAACGTCAAAATATTATATATTTTTTTAGGAAACTCTTAATAAGACGGATGCAGAACACGTGGTGGAAAGACTTAAAAAGAAAAATATATTGGCTAACCACGGTTCGTGTTAGAACGTGGTGCCGTCCGTCTGTACCACAGCCTATTTTTTCTAAATTAACCACAGGAAAGAATAAATTTGAGTACATACAAAGAGTTAGGTGACCTAGTCACGGACGTGAAGCGTACAAACAAAAGAACTCTGATTTTGGGAGTGACTTTTGTAGACCAATTAGGAACAAAAAACACATTTATGTAGTGCGTGAAATATACCTATGGAACATAGGGCTTTACTAATAGCCCAATGTAAAAATCTAAACATTCGTCTGAAACGTCTAATCACATCAATCAAGGTAATCAAGTAATCATGCAGGGTCCGAGGATGAGTAATATGCAGAGCGAGCCCGAAAAGCATACAACGCACCTGTTAGTAATTAGGGACAAACTTTCCACGGCTATAGTATAAGATTTTATAGTGTACTGGCTACTGGCTGACCCCGCGAACTTCGTACCGCCTAAATGATCCGCTCGACCGATTTTGTGCAAACTTCACATGAACCATCTACTAAATAGTCCGACCAAACCTAAACATTTGGTTTGGATAGGTGAGCCCTCAGCCATAGGACAGCCTCCGTGGTTCACTACCGCTACGGTAGTGAACGCGGCCGCTACGCAGGAGGCGTGGGTTCGATCCCCGCTCAGTGCAAATATTTGTGTTCATGAAATGTGGGTATCTGCATTGGTCTGGTCGTGCCTCGGAGAGCACGTTAAGCCGTCGGTCCCGGTTGCCATAAGAACATCTATGGCAGTCGTTACGGGTAGTTGGAGCCCTCAAAAATCCAAAAACAACGTCTAGCTGCAAAGCTTCGATATCGCCTAATGTTAACATTGGGATGTGGAGGTCAGATGGCAATCGCTTCACAGAAAATATCGAGGTCTAGCCAAATCCGTAGTTAAGACTGGCAAAAGCGGACCCCAGACTCCGAGCTGAAAGCTTCGGATGCGACTGGGAATTAACGCTAAGAGGAAGAAGAAGGTGAGCCCGTTCTTGAGTTATAAAATTACAGCGAAAAGTGGCATTGATTTTTATATATTAGGATTTTGTTATTTATCTTTTTATATTATAGGTATACTATTTCGGTGACATAGGTAACCGAAATAGTATGCAGAGGTGTATTATTTCAGAATAAAGTGTATGAAAATGAAAAGCTTTCCATAAACTAGATGCTTACAGTTCTATGAATAATGTTTTCTTCTTCTTCCTAAAATTTTCTTTAAAAATTTATAATTTTATCCACAAATACAAGATAAATACGTAGATTGTTCGCCGGAAAGATTCTTAGGTTCGATTCTCGATGCAAAGCGATAAAACGCGTGAAAGATTCATCACAGCACCCTAGGGGCCGATTCCTCTTCAAACTTGTAGCAGACCCTCCGCCCTCTAGCTCCGTTATATCATATTTTTCAAAATTTCTCTCAACTTAGTTGTGAATTTCGCGCACTACGCAACTAACTTCTAACATCGAATTGAATTGTCGATTCGTTTGATGTCATCTATGCGATAACTTAGCAAACAATATAAGACATTTCTTCAATGATATTTTTAAACAACATTGTTCTCTTTGAATAAAAAACTCAACCCGTTTCAACCACAGATAAAAATTAGACATCACAGGACATAACAGTTTATTCAATAAATTAATAGCGTAACCTACAAAGATCAAACAGTAAACATTGATAATAGGTTTTCTGATGACCTTATATCTCATAGGAATATAATGAACGAAGAGAGGAGGGTTAGATAATGATGTTATATAACATAGAAAGAATATGAGCATTCTTGCGAAGTAGTATTGGTAACCACTTAAGCTGTATTTGGAAATGTAAATTATGATCATATTTGCGCGAACCACACTATTATTATACAGACATTGTGTAGATGATCGCGTTTATCCAGAAGGTTTTCACTGAGATCAATGGCTGTAGGTTTGTAGCAGCAATGAGTTTGCAAGTGCCAGTCGTAAACTATTCCATGACATCTTAGGACTCATTTCTTGAGACTATTGGTCAACTTTTTTTATAACCGAATCATATAAATCACTGTTATTGTATTTTATATAAATAAATAAATATTCTACAACATCTACGCAGCGGTATCTAGGCCCAAATTAAGGATAACTTAACTAGCTTATAATAAGGAGATATTCCAGAATGCGGATAAACATATTTAGATAGGTAGACTTCTTTCGATTGTATACATGCATATTAGACATAAAAACACCCAGATTAATGAAAATGTACATATACTATACATGCATACAAATATTTCAAATGAACGGGACTCGAACCCACAACCTCTAACTTAGCACCACTACGGCTACACACCGGTACCAGATTTAAGTCAAATTGTTCGTTCGTAAATTGTTATTCGTTAAGTAAAATTGGATTATTTTCAAATCAAGTTACATGACGTCTAATATACTAATAAAGCTTACTTGATTTCAGACATTTAAGGAAAAGAAAAAAGGAAGAAACTCCTAAACGACGTCACAAGCCCGTGACGTAAGCAATTGACGTAGGTCGCGCGAACGAACTCCGGTCTACACACTTTATTTATCTTACTATAGTTCATACGCATTGTTACACGTGGGATTTTTACTATACTGTACCTCGTGACGAGTGAAATAAGCAATGATTATTATTTATGATTAGTTTAGGTTGCCACAAAGCCTCGCATGTTGCCAACATTAAGGCTTAAGCTTGAATTTATTGTACTATTGAAAGCAAATTAAACTTCCCTATGTTATTGTGTGACCAGAAGGCCAATTCGGCTGATTCAATTTAAATTTGAAAATCTGCCAAAATTAAATTATATGTCAAAAACGATCACGACATAATGAAAAAAAAAATTATTTTGCCTTGATCTAAAGTTAAAAACGATCACGATGGCAATGTTCTTTCCTGCAAAATTGTATTACAAAAATACGGTTTTAGTCATTTGGGAGTATGGGGTGTAATCGAAACTAAATTTTAACCACTTTATAAATTAGCAGATTCAGCCCCCAGAGGTTATTATGCTCTTTAACCTAGATCAGCCACTGACTTACATTTCAGTTATGAATTGTTTACACTATTCAAATTCACTTAATCAATTGTATGTTTCGCTATAGCAAGTGTGTATTGCAGATATAATTCGAATATTGTATCTCGATCTAGTGTTGTGAGTGATAAATCCCGTGAGGCTTAATCATAGCCGTAGGCTTCACACGAATCTATTATCAAATTGGGCCACCATATTACTAATTGATTATACTGTTTGATGAGTCTGAATTAGATGAACAGAAATATAATATTCTTTTTATTACTTATAATATTAATTTATAATGAAAAATCTTACTAAAGACCATGGTTGGACCATGAGAAAATGAGAAATAGATAAAACACTGATTCAAAATTCCTTACAAACTTTGGTGTCAAACTCTAAGTAGTAGCATGCTGTTTGCATGACAGTATTACCTAAGCTAAATGATTTAGCATGTATTATTAAACATATTTGACGAGTTTTGAATTTGAATTGTATTACATCTCATTTCAATCAATAGTTTTCAGCTTTCAACAATCATTTTTGTTATCTATGTATATTACTAAACTATTGTTTAGGGAGCATATTCTGTAACTTTGAAGTCCAGCAGTATTTTGGTCAATGGTCGAATTACTTTCATTATCCCTATTGCTATGACTGTTACTGTTGTTGCTCTCTTTAGGCTTTTGTAAGTATTTACAGTGGCTTGCCATACCTCTAATGTTACACGTATCAATGAGCTACGATAACCATTACTATCGTCCGACATATCTTAATCTCTGAATTAATCGCATGAAAGAAATATATACCTATCAAATTTCAACGAAACCCATGGTCAATCATATTTGTGTCGTACATTATTGATCCCAAATCTTATAATTTTCCGCCAAGTCGTGCCTAATACTTCCTCTAATACACATAACATTTTCCTCTATCAAATATTTCAACTTGGGCGAAGAACCATATTATCCGATTTCCTTATCCCGAATCGGTAGAAAAGGCAGTAAGGCAAACATATAATACGTATAGCCGTTTTATTCCGTGCGAGTAAGTTGAAAAAGATAAGCAAGTGTATGGCTGTGTGCCATCTACGCAACATCTATGACATCTTAGACAGCCTTGGACAAGTTTGTTCTATTAAACTTCTGTAGTCTTTTACTGCAACATAAAGTTCGCCTTTTTTCGCTTAAATTTTGTCATGACTTCCAGCTTCCTTATAAATAATATGTCATAAAATAGGAAATTTTGAGACAGATATTGTGTTTCATTATTGTTACAAAACAATAGTACTAGCACGGATGAACTCTTCTGAGACATAGTTAAGAACACTTTAAGGAAGTTTATTTTATTCACAAATCTTGAGGACTTATTTCTACACACAACTACATTTAATATTATTTTACGTTAAACAACTAAACTGAGCGCAATTCCATTTAATCGTCTTCAATTTCCAAAGTTTATGTCGATAGGTATCGATAGGTAAAGGTTATTTATTGGCTGCAGAGTATGTATAGTTACTTGAAAATTTTACGACGTTGTCTAATATTTATCTTCGTCTCTTTAGAAAACTATTATTGTTTTTGCGGAGTAGGTACAACTTATGGCGACTAATACGAACATGACATAAGATAGGATCAAGGTTATCATCATTTTAGTGTTGTTGCAGGTTGTATCCGAGGCTTTCATCCGAGAGCCCAGGGTGCACTCTGTCCTCTTTTGGTCTAGTTTAGGGTATTGAAAAACTTTTGTTTATTTCTGACTGTACCTACTCACCTTTGATGAAATTAACTTTTATTTAACCTGTAACCAGGACCAATTTAATTGCGTTAATTCTCGTAAAAATAATTGTACCTGCACCAAGTGTTACAATCGCAACTTCCGCCTCTGACGAAGTAACCAGCCACTTTATGAAACATTGCCCTAATTTTAATCAACCCTTCGTACCACACGAACTGTGGCTTGAATTCATGCAGCATCTTTCTGCCAATAGCTCTTCATCACCAATTAGTATAATGCTGCAAGACACTTGTATCCTAGATTCCCACGATGATCCTTGCCAGGCAGTTTGTGGCCGTCGGCGCCTGCCAGTTAATTGTAATCAAGGAGAGGAGGCCAATTTGAGTGGCGTCCGAACTAATGTCTGGCTCTCAGTCTAGTTACTGCAGCACGACTCAACTAACGGAGGATTGCCTGATATTAGTTTATTAGCTCTGGAATCTAGTACCTATTGCTCTTTGAAAAACCCTTTATATGAATACATTAGATATTTCAAACTACTAAGTATTAATCACTACTTAACCTAAGGTTAAGTAATGATTTAACCAGAAGAATTTGACCATAAATATTAATTGGTGGTTAAATTCATGTTTCTAGTTTTAAAAAAACGTAGCTAAATAGCTTTTTTTCAGTCAAAAGTTGTTTAAATCAGTTAGGTTTGACCGTAACGTTAAATAATTTGTTTTCACAGTTATTCGGTTACATGGGTCTCATTTCGCTATTATTCTCGCTAAACTCTTCTACTAAGCTAAGTGTTTATGTTAGGACTAGTACCACGTCAGTGGTTTACCGAGTAGGGCTTACATCCATAACTTCTCGACTACAAGCTTAACCATAACCCTGCCTTGGCTTCATTTAACTAATTTAACTAATGATTATATAACTAATGAATTAACAATAATATTCTGGGACAAATTATACAGAGCTTTCCATGAATGAATCGCTTGTTCTATGAATTCTAGTAGGTACACGGATAGATGTGATTATTTTTGTAAATGATTACCTATATATGTTTACGTATTAGGTATATAGAAATCAAATGAAAGCAAACAGAGATTCACGTATACAAATATTTGCACTGAACGAGGATAGAACCTAACGTTGCAGGAGAATGCTCTACATCTTATGCCACAAAGGCCGTCACAAAAATGCCATTTTTAACAAGTACCTATCACATATACCTACCTACTGAAAATATGTGCTAACAAATATCATAACTTCGATTGAAACTAATATTAATTCAGAATGTGATGAATCAGTAACCCTCTTAAACACTCAAGTAGAGCAGGCCATTTCAATTACACGTAGAACACATTTGTTTTGGCAGAAGTTCAATAAATGGACCGATCCAGGCAAGTTGATTCAGGGCAAGCAATCTTGGAATCATCGTTTTTATTGGGTCCAAAGAAATAACTTACCCGAAAATATTGAACAGCACTGCGGCATCATGTCAGACCTATTCCAGAGAACCACAGACCAGAAACATATTGAAATCACTTTATGACTTTGGAAGGTAGCGTGGAAATATAGAAAAAATACCTATAGGAAATATAGAGCTACGCCTAAATTAACTTACACTAACGCCTGTAGCACATCTCCGCCGCGAAACCGCGTATAGCGGAACCGCGGTTGTTTCGCCATGTTCTGTCAGTTGTACGAGGAGCGAAACTCTAGCGAAACGGCATGTTCTAATGCATACATTTACCTATCTTCTATCTCTTTCGCCACGCAGTTTCGCCTATGCCGTTCACACCTCCGCGCTTCGTCCGCTATTTTGTCAGTGTTGTCACGTGACAATTTTACGTAACACGTAAATTGCAGGGCCGCATTAGTGGTCTTTTGAATTCCAAATGAATCAAGATCAGTAAAAAAGTTTTACTTTGATTATTTTTTCGCCGTCTACAGTTTTTTGTACAGGATGGTATTACCTACATCTAGGTACACTAATATTCAAAAGAGGAAAGTCCTTTTCTTGTTTTTTTTTTGTTTGTTGTTGACTGATTTCAATAATGGGAGTAACATAGGCTAGCAAATAAAGACCCGCGACGGCATGCGTTTTTAGTGGGTCAGAGTTCAGTTCAGTTCGACAATCACTCCTGACCATATCCGAGGGAACTTTAGCACGAAAAAAAAGTGGGAACGGAATCCGAATTCCACGTGGGCGGAGCCCCGGGCAACTGCTAGTATTATACATAGCTACTGCCCACGGCTCCACACACGTCGAATTCTGATCACGCTCCTACTTTTTTTCGGTAGTCCCTTCAAATACCACTCCGGTCGGCCATCGCACCTACTCAAAACCGCACGCCTCCTATTACGCACTCCCCGACTGATTCTAGGCCATAATTTAAGAGCCCTCAGGTGTGAAAAGCACGGTGTCCCCATTGTACTCCGAAAAGGAAGGATATGAATGTCACACCACTTCACCAGCGGGGTGAAGCGGTGTCAGGTGGCTGAATCTGAACCCTCGGTCTGCACTCGGCGACCAGTCCAGCAATAACGTCAAATGTGTCCTTTGCACGAATTATATGTCCAATTATGAAAAATGACAATCACTCTTTAATTGTCCAACCATAGAAATTGTCCAATCATAATGTAAATAATAATTGGTCAATATAATTAATAATTATTAATCATCGATTATATTTGTATACATATTTATAACTTACTGTTACGTTTAGTAAAAAGTATTTAATTTGACTTGACAGCCAAATACCCTATACGGCCCTGGATTTTGACAGGCGACGACGATTCGAAATCTACACACGGTTGCGAAGGATCGCGCATGCGAAATCACGTTGTCATTTTAAACAGAGCAATCAGAAGTCAGAAAATTCGCGCATGCGTTCTACACAGACCAATCAGATTCGCATACACAGTTCGATTTGGTAACGAAGTTGTCAAATTTTGGTGTCAATTCATGGTAAAGCTACTGAGCGTTTCTACGTTTTTTTAAATGATGGACGTGGAATATACCGAAAAGCTTCTCATAGAGATCAGAAATAGACCCGTTATTTATTTAATAAGCCATCCATATTATAAAAATAACGTGAAAAAATTGCAAGCATGGCTAGAAATTCAGAGGGAATTAAATGTGGAAGGTACGTTTTTTATTATAATAATAGACTTTTAATTGTATTAATATTATATTTATCTAATTGTAATGTTAACGTATAATGGTACCAAATATAAAACTAATTTATATATATTATATTTGTGCAAATTAGTGTCCCCATTGTCCATACAAAAAGTGAACATCATCCAAAGTAACTAATAATTTAACTAGACAGCCAATTACCCAATTTCGGCCCTGTTGATTTTGAAAGTTCTTGACGCACGGTATCAAGTTCGCGCATGCGAAAAAGACGTTATCATGTTGAACGGAGCAATCAGAAGTCAGGTAGTTGGCGCATGCGTTTTACACGGACCAGTTAGATTCGGGTACGCGCTCCATATTAGATAACAAGTGTCAAGTTCCGCTCATGTTTCGCTGCTCCAGCTACACTTGAACACAGCGAAACTCAACTAGCAGTTCCGCTGTCCGCCGCGAAACGGCGGAGATGTGCTACGGGCGTGAAATAAATTTACTTCTACATTAAGATGTGCCCAATGCAGCCTATGTTGAAATATGGGCAAGAGAGATAAAGTTTATAGATAGATATAAAATATCTAAATAGTTTATCTGTAAGGAGCACCATCACCTCATGCTTCGTTTCATCCAGACACAGTCAGCCGTTTTTGTGTGAGAATAATAAAAATCCTTACCTAAAGGATGGAAAGGGTGCCTTCTTCACAAACTTTCACACTGAGATCTCTTGAATGCGCCTCTATTATCTCGGGTTCTTTAAATGAGACGTGAAGCATTCCTAGAGGATTTTCAGGCTGAAGATCATTATTTCAGCATTGATCTGGTTGTCCTCTATTTATTTACTTTTACTCTCACCAATCCATAAGCCAAAAATAAATGAATAGGTAAATTTTGTGTAACACATTTGTAATACATAATATTTGCCGCCTTCAACTCCTTTGCATATATCGATTGACTTGCTATATTCACATAAATATAATACAATAATGGAATGATAATATATGTATGTATATACATTATGCGGTGGTTCTCCAGTAAATGGCTACTGGGCAGTATGATCGACCTCCGCGGCCGATATGCTTGTGAGCAATTTGCATATCAATACTTCTCAGATGCTTCGAAACGCAAATCCAATTCCGATTAACAGAAGTCTAACAGTGGTTAAGCTGATTACACACTTGAATATTAACTGGGTTTCTGTATTCAATAGAGTGTAATGTTTCTATTAGTGAACTAGTACTTATGTATACAAACATAACACAAATGCTGTGGATGTACCTAACATATGCGTAGATACTTATACGTTTATTACTCGCTTAACGCAGTTCTACACTCTCATTTAGGACCTGCGTCACTTGCGTGAGAGGTTCTCGTGTCGTTTACAATCAGATATAATGTGTCCTAGTTTTCTACCGTGCATAATCTCAAATACAGCAGATTATTCTGTCTAGATTAAAATATTATTTTAAAATCATAAATGAAATCAGAATTTTATTCAAGAAGCAATATCCCAAGAACAACAGATGACAGCAAAATATCATTAAAATGGACTCGGTGCTATAGTTTCGAGTTTACTATTTCTACTCTGAAAGATAAGTTAAAAGATGAAAGCTATTATCTTGACCTATTAAAATATAGTTTCATTTTGGCACTAGCTATTTCCTGCGGTTTTGTTGTACCATATATTTCGAAACAATACCTACCACTTGCTGCCTTGCCCATAATAAAGTAAAACAATGTGCAAGTGCAATTCAATTATGTACAGTGGCCAATGCCACTAGATATTTTTTTCAGAGAAGTGGAGTACCTTTAGCTTTCAATACACCTCCAATATCATTAGGAAGCCTCGCTTTTGGTACAGGTTCCAACTATTTCCATAATTGCGTTAAATAAAAATAAAAAAAATTAATGAAAATATACTATAGAACAATAAAATTCAAAATCAAATAAACAGTGTAGGTTTTCCTCCACTGTTTATTTGATTTTTAATTGTTCTACAATATTCTCTTTAATCAAATATTCTCTTTACCTACTAATAATTTGGTATTGTACTACTTTAATATTGATTTATTTGATATTGATAGTGGAACTGAATCCAAAGCATAGAAACATTTTAAATTCCGTAACCCGAATGTACCTAACTACTCATCTCCTAATACAAGCCGCCTCACGCGATGTAAACCAGCCAATTTTACTACGACATTGATTAGAAATTAGCAATTTCAGCTTGTAATTTGGCGTGAAACTTGCACGTTCTGTACTGAAAGTTAAACAGCTTACATTAAACAGTAGCAAACATTGATCTATACGGTACACATAGATACTACGTGTGATTAGACGGAGCCACAGAAGCGAACACAATCACATTGGCATCCTGATGCACAGTTTAATAAGCATACCCAGCTTAAACTAATAAATCAAACTGATTTGATTATTTACTGCCGGCGATGTAGGATTATGCTAAAGTTTGTATTGTTAGTATTATGGATTTATCGTATCAAGACTTGAGTGTTCTATTTGTTGCAACCCAAATAACCTTATGTTGCGTTTCTTGCTTTGTAGTGATGTCTTATGAAGGTGGTGTACTGTTATCGAGTAATGATTTTTATCCCAATCGAGCAGTCCGACTGGGGAAGTACCTCCGCCCTACAGAATACCGTGGCTAAATAGCCTTGTGTTGTGTTCCCGGCGGTGAGTAGGGTAGCCAGAGCTCTCTGGAGAGAAAGAAAGAAAGAAAGAAAGAAAGAAACCATTTATTCATATACCTACGAGATACACAATAACAGCAAAAAGCAAATGACAGGAAATACACAAAAACAATAACAAAAAATATAAACTTAATTGCTATCCGGTATACATCTCGCAGGCATGCTGAAAAGGGCCTGGTTCAGCATATGTCAGACAGGTGCCTGACGCTGGTTTTCAACCAGATCCTTTGTGACCCATAGATGCCAATCAAATAATCAGATATTTAACAAATTAAGAAGACCATAGGCTTGTCCTACTTATCTTCTGCGGTGACGTCATAGAATCTTTCTGTTCTTACAGAGTCGGCAGCGCGAGTGTGACTCCCCTTGTGTTTCACTCGCTCATAGGCAACGGTAACCACTTTCCATCAAGTGGGCCGTGTGCTTGTCTGCGACATAAGTGGTATAAAAAACCCGCATTCTATAATGATTGGTAGAACTCACTCACTCACTCGTCCAGCAGTGGACTGCAATAGGCTATTAATTAATTGGCGGAACTCAATGCTAAAGAAATATAAAGTCCGACCAATAAAATAAAAAACCCGTACTGGGGGCGCCAAAAACATCTATGATTATGACAACACCAAGTATAGTGATACACATGTAAAATGCCAATATTTTTCAACACACTTGCTTATGAACAGGCTTTTATTTCCCCGCAATGAGCAGTTTTCCAGTAGGTATTTATAGCGTTCCTAAAGACAAGCTAGATGGCGCAGCCGGCACTTTTGGTAAGTAGAGTGTGGTCTCACATCTAGTGTTCCCTAATTTATGGAAAAAATGTTCTTCGGTTTTGTAATGATTTACTTTACATAAATGTTTTGACATTTTTTTTTGATAAAATTATTTTAAATATAATATTGTTTTAAATTATAGACAGTGACGCGAAAAGAATTTAGCGTTTTAACATATTTTATCTATTGTAATATGGGTAAATGAAATTAGACTTTGGCAACATCGCACAAATAAACCACAGAGTACATTAAAATTACCAAAAGCTATGCTAGCGCCATCTCTTGATGATTTAAAAAGCAACTGATTATTATACCTACTGGAAAACTGCTCATTAAGCACGGAATGACACCTAATATAAAACTGTGACTTTTTCATTGCTTCTTCTTCCTCCTAGCGTTATTCCCAGTCGCATCCGAAGCTTTCAGCTTGGAGTCTGGGGTCCGCTTTTACCAGTCATAGCTACAGATTTGGCTAGACCTCGATATTTTCCGTGAAGCGATTGCCACCTGACCTCCACGACCCAATGTTAACATTAGGCGATATCGAAGCTTTGCAGCTAGACCGTTGTTTTTGGACTTTTTAGGGCACCAACTACCCGTAACGACTGCCATAGATGTCCTTATGGCAACCGGGACCGACGGCTTAACGTGCTCTCCGAGGCACGACCAGACCAATGCAAATACCCATATTTAATGCACACAAATATTTGCACTGAGCGGGGATCGAACCCGCGCCTCCTGCGTAGCGGCCGCGTTCACTACCGCTACGCCACGGAGGCTGTCATGTTTTTCATTGCTATTATTCACAAAAGTGAGTTATAGACTTCTTTTTTTTAATTTCATTAAGTTGCTTTGTTCTTAAGTTTCGATACAAAAAAGATCGTGTCCAATATTACAAACGAATTAATATAGAAAGAAAAGAAAAAGAAAGAACTTGTAGTACGTGTTTAATATACAAAACTTTCACTAAAATGTATTTTTTTTTCTCTGTTAAAAAGTTAAGTTTTTCTCTGTTAAGTTTTCTGGTTAAAATAGAAAAATAGACGCGGCGTGTTATACTGGTTACAAGGACTGGGCACAAATCACAACACAGTAGTATCCGTATAATAGTTTACTGCTTGGAATGGTAAATACAAGTTAGACATACAGTTACACCATGTATAGAACAGGGACCACGCGATATTGTTTTTCGGACTACATAAAATTCTTGTATTTTATGCCTAACAGCACAGAGATCAAAATAATCGAGCATGATTTTCTTTTTTGCGTTAGGCTTATTTTTCTTAGGCGTAGAAAATACATTTGACGTTTGACCTTCTCTTCGTATTTTTATTATAGAAGATCGGGATATACCTAAAAATGTGAATAATAATTAGTCACAGTAAAATCAGTAGATTAGGCCAATTTCAGTTGCACGTACTCTATGATGTCCTACCCGTCATGTTGACAACAAGGTCCGTGATGTTATTTAGAGGAACAGAGTCCAATCCTTCCTACTTTTTATCCGACAAATACTTTGTTATATTATAAATTACTTTTCTTAACTGGCTTTTAATAGTTTTCGGCATATTACTATAGTTTTGTAGTTTTGTAGCGCTCTCAAACTCAACAACACGCACAATTGACACCACACTGACAGATGACCATAATGACATTGTATAGATTGTTACCATATGAAGAAATTAGTTCCAATAGTTTACCGCAATATGGCGAGGTTTTTTATTTTACTGGTCGGGCTTTACATTAAATTTTTCCTTTACACGAGTCTAAAATTAATCTATACTGTAGGTACCTATGGCATTTTGTATTAAATTTGTTGTACGAATAGCGATAACATAAGGAACGTTATCATGGCTCTACACTCGAAATAAGTATTTAACAGGACTACTTGAAGGTTTATGAGAATAGTGAAGTTTCAGCTCCGTAGAAATATTAAACCTCACATTGTGAAAAACTGAGTCATGGTGAAGCCTATATTAAACTTTCATTGTTCTTAGAACGGATCACTTTTAAACCAGAAACTTTCGAAATTGCAACTTCTGCCCTATGAACGCCATAGAATATTTTCATTTACGTTGTAATTTTGACGGTATTGGAAAATAAAGCGTTTGCATGGTATTTAATGAATTTAATTAAAGACCATTTTCATTCCATAAACTTCGTTGCGGGTTATATCAAACACAAAGTTACAAAAGATTTCAGTTAGCATTTGATGGAGAAGCCCCATCTATTGCTATTGTATCTCATATTACTGGTTCAGTGATTTAAATGAAACCATACCCAACTTAGTGGCACTGTACCTACATGAAGGTTGATGTCCGAATACAATATAATCGCTATACGACTCATGATTTAAGTAGGGAAATTAATAATTGTACAACAGATCAGTCATCATCATCATCACCATCATCATCATCATCATCATCTTTGACGTTGGTATGAGTCAATTGTTTTGCTTGATCGACGTGAAGAAGCTATGTACATACCACTAAAAACTCTGCAACGAGGAAAAGTGCCACCGGATACTATTATACTATTACATTAGATTCCATTTTTAGACAGATCAGACGTGAACCAAAGCTTGCACCTTGGAGCTTCCCATTCTTTCTCGATATTTATTTTATATCATTTAGGTGACAGACACGCACACGGCCCACCTAATGGAAAGTGGTTACCGTGGCCTACGGATGTGTGCAACACCTGGGACATCATATTCGCGCTGCCGACCCCGTAAGTACCTTCTAATGCTCTTCTTGGACTAATAGGATAATAGGATAATATTGGCATATAGGGGAGCACACCTACGGTATCTAGTGTCTACCTAAAGAAATGCTAGCCATGCTTGATAGCTACATCAGGACTTTGTATAATATGTTGCAGAAAAACACACATTTTACAATTATATAATGGTCAGCAAGGAGGAAGATCTATTTCAAGGTAGGTACCTAATTTAAATAAACGTATCCAAAGTGTCAACATTGAGAGTAGAGAGTACCTAGGTACTCTTACCAATAAGTTATGGCGTGCCCCAAGGTAGTATTTTGGGGCCAACTCTTTTCTTATAAAAAAAAAAAAAATTTAACAAATAGGTATTCAACATTACTGTTGACACTTCCATCTCAACCAACGCGGACACCATACTGAAGAACATGATAACCTTTATCAAACAACTTGCTGACTCTAAAGCTTTAGGTATTTGATATAATCGGTGGCATTCATGTCTTATAGCATAAAACTAATTTTCCGAATCAAAAAGCAAAGGAAATGCGAAGATCGACCAACTCTCAAAAGGTATACCCAACTTTATGTCAATCTATGCTAGTATACCGTTTCGCTTCATGGGTGACGGAATCTGATACTGATATGAAAAGGTCTAAACCGATGATCTGAGAGACTAGTATATCTTTTAATAAACAAGAAATTTTGTGAGTTACCATCAGTTTGTATAGTGGATAGTTAACTGATATTCTTTATGTTCCTTTCTTTTTCAATGAAAATTTGTTAAATTAAAAAAAAATTAAAATGGATGAATTAAAAAAAATTAAGGTGCGTGTTGAGCCACACGCAACGTAGAATAAGTAATTTTAATGGAATTTTGAAATTTTTACATATCCAAGTACCTACATTTTATAGACAGGTCGACTATTACCTACTCGTATACTTGTGAAGCCTACTCAACTGGGATAGCTATCCTTTTAAATTTGTCTATTGGTCTATTTCACAACTCCATAATCACATACGGGGATCCCAAACCAGCAATATTTTATTTTTATACCCTTATATTTTTGAAATAAAACAATGATATTACTTTTACCTAATTTTAAGAGCCGATTCGAGTCCTTCAACCAAAATGTAGAATTTTGGTTGAAGGACTCGAATCGGCTCTTAACTCACAAACATGGTAATCAAAGAATATAATAGATCATATAAGTAATTACCTATAAAAAATGTAACAATCAAGTATGACATTTGCGTACAAGGAACTATGAAATCAACTGAAAGTCTGTAGTAAAGGTGACAGGAAGCACGGCGCAGCGGAGCGCGGCGAGCACCGCTGACTCAGGACAGGGACACCACTACTTACGAAACTCGAACGTGAATACACTAGGTACCCTGCATTTTTTTGCTTAATAGCTGTTAGCAAAAAATTGCAAGCATATTTTTTTTGCTGAACATGATTATATTCCATCCACGACACTTCTAAGTAACATCATTTAACATATTTTGTTATTTTACGCAATTCGGTTCGTTAAAAATTTATAAAAATAGGACAGAAAAGTATAAGTGTGTTATCAATATTGTGTAACAATAAGTTCGACCAAGTGCCATCAAACAGTAGGACAGGAAATTCATGATCTATATCTATGCCTGATTTTGTTTCAGGTCTCAAAAGAGTTCCCGTAGCACTCAAGATCGACACCAAACACGCTTCCGGAAACACGAACGCTTAGCGAGAAAAAAAAACATCACTATCACCTATATAGCTAAACGACTGACCTACTGAAATCAAATACTCATCTGAACAGCTATCAGTAGCGCTCCAATGATTTTTATTTAAATACCTTTTAGTATCCACTATACATCCTACAATTTTGACTTGAACTAATTATTGCTAAACTGAACTCCAAACCGAATATTCATAAGTCATAACCGCACATGCATAAGATTTTGCACAGTTGATTACTCGAAATTACTTCCGAAGTAACATTGAGCGTTATTTAAGCTGTACATAAAATTCGCTCACAATATTAGCTCATAAAATGTAGGAAACAAGTGTTAGTGGTGCGGAGCCGCGAGTAAGCGATTTGGCACATTGCGCCCGGGAGCGGGCGGGCCGCGGGGGCGAACCACGGCATAATTACGTACCTACGAAATGTGAGCTGTCGTTTAAATCTTGCACTGCTTAAATTTGAAGCGAACTTCACTGAGGCAGTGGTATTAATTTAATTTTGTTCGCTCTGGGCAACGAACACGTCCATTGTGCACTAAATCACAAATGGCGCGCGGTGACCACGAAACAAAATCCACAATTTAACTGCAATTTCCTTGAAAAATAAGGGATATTTATGTAGGCTTGTCGAGATAAAGTCTCTCTCTCTTTCAGCACTTTTCAGCAGCTTGGTGAGCAAAAAACATTTTTGACCGAAATCAAAACATTTTGGAAGTAATAACGGCACCAGTAAGTACTTATTCGTGTGTGGGAGTGGACGAGAGGAAACCATTGCCGGGACGCATTAGACTACCAAAGCTGAACAATTTAATGACGATTGACTATTCATACCACATTCAAGCGGTTGACCGCTTTGCTACTCTTGATTTAGAATCTAATTATTCTGCGATCTCAGCCGTAGCGGACGCTTGCTGAGTACGTAATGAGAGGGGCGAGGCGGCGCGGGTTGGAGGGAGGCGGGATGCAAAATGTTGCAATTGCATTTCCCCGTCAGAAAAACAGCTTACACTAGCAAAAATAATTAAGAGTATTAGTGGAGTCGGCGAGCGGAGTGTCGCGCAGTAAATAGTCTGCTAAATACCCACCTACATTTATTGGCGCGGGGACTTTAGGAAGGCCAGTGTAATGGCGGAAACAATTTTGCCTTTAAAACAACGTAGGACGTCTTTGTTTATAAACGCTTTTGTTGAACGAGTAAATAACTGCGTGTTTTATGTCATTTAAAGTGATGTCAAAATGAAAATAACATGAGACTCCATTTTAATAATGGCTGTACATTGTACGTGGGTAGAGCGTAACACATTTTTGAGCACCTACTCATTTTTAAAAAGATTGCACGATATACTGCGTAATTACGGGACACAAACTGGTACCGACTGAAGTTAAATTACCTACACGTCTTTAGATAAGTTTTTTTTTTAATATAGTCTTTTACAAACAAGCTTTAGGTAGGTACCTACTTCCCAAAATAAGGGTTAATTTAGTGGATATTTTCTTATAATATATCATTGGATATTTTCATAAATATATTACATATCAGTCGTCAAGCACTTAAGCGAAACGCACTGAACAATTAGCGATACATCATTGGCTATCCCTCGCAGTTCCTGTCCTGACAGCGGTCCTTCCATGGCCGACGCAAAACGAAACGAAGATAGTCCTCCAATTAAATAAAGCCACTAGCCGTGAAATTGTTTACCTTTTAAGGTAAAGATTTTTACTATCTGGGCTGCAAATAACATGATGCTTTCTCTTGACTACGTGTTAGTGCTAACTACCGGTTACCATAAGAACATCTATGGCAGTCGTTACGGGTAGTTGGAGCCCTAAAAAGTCCAAAAAAAAAACAACGGTCTAGCTCAAGGGTGCCCAACCCCAGGCCCGCGGGCCACCGAGTGGCCCGCGGACGAATTTCGGGTGGCACGCGCAAGCCACTGCGAGAGGAGCAAAAAAAAAAAACTTGTACAAAAGCAATTGCATTAGTCGCAGTCGCAAATGCTATGCTATTTTTTCTTTTCATTCAAATCTATTGAGTATTCATCAAAATGATATTATCTCTTCATATCATAACTAAAATTCTAAAATATTTTTATTTTATTTTATTTTTATGATTTTGATTGTATTGATAGTTTGGTATTATAATAAACTTAATATTGTACTAGTGCACTTTGTTATTATACTAATTTTTGTAGTTTCATTCCATATTATTGAGTTTTAATTTATACGCGTAAAAATGTAGTAGATCCGGCGGCTGGGTCTGAGGTGACTCTGTACAAAACTGAGACCATGTTCTTTCATAGGCCTCGGCGTGCACCACCGGAGGGATCCAACCTCACAGTGGGAGACACTCTCATCGGCATCAGGCCCCAGATAATATATCTGGGACTCGTGTTCGACGGCCCAGATATCGGGGAGCGTCTCCGAAGTCTGGCTCCCAAATTAAGAGGCACAGCTAACGCTCTGGCGTGGCTGCTGTCCAACATGAGGGAGCCAGAGCAGAGCAGGAGGCAGATGCCTATACGGGTGTCGCGTATGAGCGGATGCCCTGAAGTCTAGGCACGTGCACCTACCGCGTGCACAGCAACAGACGATGGCCATCAAGGCCATCAGGGGTTACCGCACGATATCCTATGACGCGGCGAGTTTTCTTGCCGGATCTCGGTGAGCGAGGGTATGGACAAACATGGCGAGTCACCGGCAATTAATCTTGACATCGCCAAAGCTTTTATAGAGTCTGCCACAAATCGCTTCTTTCCAAGCTACCAGACTTTGGTCTGCCTCTCAGACTGTGCGACTGGGTGGTTAGCTTCCTGCAGGAGCGCCATATTCGCATCCTTTGTGATGGACGAACTTCGTAGTTCTTGCAGGTAAATGCTGGCGTGCCGCAGTGGTCTGTCTTATCACCCATTCTCTCTCTTCTACATATCAACGATATTCTGACCACCCGGCAGCATTCATTGCTATGCAGACGATAGCATCTTACAAGGGAGTTATCATGGGCATACTGCGGCCGAGCAGTCTGATATCGCAGGAAAAAAGCAGCTTCTTGTCACTGAGCTCGACCGGATCCTTAATCATATTTCCCAATAGCGCTCTGAGAACCTGGTCGAGTTCAATGCCAACAAGACGCAGGCATGTGCATTTACAGCAAAGGTATCTTTTTTCCTTCCCTTTGTGGCGTGGGCACTGCCTGCACTGGATGTTCGGGAGACGCCATCACCGTAGGAGTGAGAGTTCTCTCGCTTGCCACCTTGCTCACGGCGATAGTACGCTGCGCGAGTGCGTGGGCTGCCGCCCCTCCTTCTGTGCGCAAGTAATACTCCAAATGGAGACGGCGGGGTAGGAACGGAGGAGATTCGCAGCCCGCACAGCTCATGACGAGCGTAGGGGACGCGGGCGTCGGAGGTGCAGAACAGGTCTCTGTCGCTCATGAGCATGGGCCAGAGGGTGGTGTCGGGTGGAGCCGCCTGCACCTCCCCATTCCCAGGGGCTAGATGGGGATGCGATGGTCCCCGTACCCGAAGAGAGCCAGCTCGAGGGAGATGGGCAAGAGATCAGCCAATTTCATCTTCCGAAACCTAGGGGGGGAGGGGGTGGATGTAGTAGAAAGATGTACTGGCCCGCCAAAAATGTTCAAATCGTTAGTTTGGCCCCACAGCTAAAAAGGTTGGGCATGGGCACCCTTGGTCTAGCTGCAAGTTCACAGATAATATCGAGGTCTAGTCAAATCTGTAGATATAGACTATATAGACTGGGGTAAAGCGTACCCCAGACTCCGAAGCTTCGGATGCGCCTGGGAATTAACGCTAAGAGGAAGAAGAAGTGTTAACTACGTTAAGATAAATGTGTTGTCAGATACATTTGAAAATTTTGCAATAACAAAATTGTTTAAACTTTTTACTAAATCCTCGAGAGTCCAGGGATCGCGTTTTTCCACTTATACCTACTGCGTGTTAGACAGGCCTTCGATATTTGTTGTTTGCGACCTCCACAAAACATTGGCGATATGAAAGTATTGGAGTTAGACCAGTCGGTCGTTGGATTTCTAGGTATCCTACCTAGATATTCTTATGGCAACAGGGACCGAAGACTCAACGTGCTCTACGAGCCACAAAAATACCCAGACCTGTGCAATAGGATAAAAAAGCATTTATTTCTATTGCATACAAATAAAAGTATGCTAAAAATAGGAAAACACAGTTTAACTCTTGAGTATTTATTATAAGTTTTACACGTCATCACCATCTGCAATAGTCGCCTCTACGGAGTCTACGGCGTAGGCCTCCCCTTGATCTTTCCACACGTCCCTTTCCCTCGCCATTCTCATCCATTCTTGATCACATCTCTGTCCATATACCTATGCAAATAGATATATGCACCTTTATTCCGCCCTGTGCCACTGGATTTGCACTGAGCGGGAATCGAACCTGCGCAACTGTTTAGGTAATTAAAATTTGTGCCCGCGTCCCCCGCGTAGCAGTCGCGTTCACTGCCGCTACGCCACAGATAGTCACAAAATTACTTCAATGGACCATATGAAATCAACGAGAAAGATTCTAGCTTATAGAATTCCACTAATATAAAATCCATGATAGATACATATTGTTAATTGTGGAAAAGGTACATACCTACTCTCATTGTTTAGTGTTATAAGAAGGGCGGTAAATATTCTTTTTTTTTTTCTATTTTAGGTAGGTAGGGCAGGTACCTGCTATAAACATTTTGGAATACTTAATACTTACATACACATCATTGGTTTTTGGGTGCCAAGACGATAGTAAGGTAAGTCATAAGGTATGTACCTATCTACCAATTGCGTAATAATACCTCTACCTACTTAGTACCTTTTTATAAATTTACGATCGCACATTTTAAGAATTTACGCCTCTAGATATCGACTGTACAAAAAAATAAGGAATCCAAGGTTTTAGTTCGGAACTCCTAATATGCCTACCTAGATCCTCATGAATAAAATAAAGCAGTGAAATCAAAATCTTTATGCCCGAGACACATGTCCATTGAGTCTAGATTCGCTTTTGTAAGAGATCCGTCTTACAGTCCTTGAGAGCTTTTATTCCCCATCAATTCATCAAGAAGCGGACATGTCCGGGTGTCCGGGTGGTCGATGAACGACACGACAATGGGTGACGGAATCCGCGGACGAAACCTACCGTCAGCAAACGTGTTTAGATCGTAGCACTCGCTGTTATTTAATGCGATTCGATGCTAACATTGTAATAATGAAAAGAGACGACAATGAAACTATATATCTTTCTGAAAAAGTAGTAACGTCTGTTCAGACTTGTGCTTATTTCTGGTGTCAATAAATTTGCCTAGTTTGAAACCTACAGTTGGGGTGCTTGGTCCAAAATCTCTAAAGATGCACCCTGGGCAATGAAGACAGCAGCGCCTCCTTCACTCAGGTAAGACACTGCCGCCTACTGTAAATTCCAGTCAAACCGGAAGCGGCCCGCCTGTAGGAGGCTGCTCGGAGGCTCTCTACGTGTCCCTCTGAAGCCTCTCAAGCAGAGGGTACAGTGGAGAGCAGGAAAGGGTCAGTATGGTTCTCCAGAAGCAGGCGTGGGAGTGTTCGGTCTCTTTAAAAGTAGGCGCCTACTTACGCTATTTCCACTTATTAATTAGATCAAAAATTTTAAGTAGGTAGGTACCTATATTAGAGACGTATCGAATAATTTAGGTACTGTAGCTAGGTAATTAGTTGAGTCCGAATATGGGCACATTTACGGGAGCGAGTTGGCATGGTAACATTGCTGGCGACCTCCCAACCCTTCGAGAGACCAAGTGGTCACAACGTTTACCGCTGGCATTTGGCAATCTATCTCTGCATGCGTTATATTCATGTTGCATTATCATACCTTTAAATAATTTATTAGGTATCACTTTTACCTTCAACTTTATAATATTCAGAACAATATTGATGAAAATATTTATTTACACTGTATGAATCAGTTAATTTTCTCAATAATTTACATTCGTGCTATCTGTGGGGTGAGCACGAACTACTATCGTAATCGTATCGTGAACGTAATGATAGCACGGAGCATTACGATTGGCAGGCTTCAGGCAGGCGGCCAATCGCAATGCTTCGTGCTCTCGTTACGTTCACGATACGATTACAATAGTTGTTCGTGCTCACCCCACTGATCCTGGTTGGAAACGGGAGCTAGGTTGCGCGTTCATTGCTCACTTGCGTGCACTAGCACACTTGCGTGTAGTAACTAGAAGTGCGATCATTCTGCAAGTCTACCTTCAAAAACAGACAAAATGTCCGAGCTATGTCGAATGTCCGAGATAAACATTTCACTTGCTGGTTTGCTTTTAACTTATATTGATGATATTAATAACACTGACACGCCATTGATGTGCAAATGCAATCCGTGCGCACATTGGATCATGATACAGGATCACAATATTTACTGACTATCTACTAACAGATCCATCCATTCACCTGACAAAAAATATATAGGTACCTATCTATTTATCTATTAAATTTTATTATCTTATCAATACTTGTACCTAGGTACTATAACAGAACTACATATTTAGATATCAAAGGAAACAAACAGTAACGACCCCATTCGCTCACTTATTTAGTCACTTTATGGTTACGGTCCACGAAGGCTAGATCCACCCCAGAACATAAACATAATATGACGATTTGTAATATTGATAGTAGATACACGGACTTGGGAAAGAATTTGAAGTGCAAACAAACACTTTACAGATAGATATTTATTGATATGTCTACGTTGTTTCTGATGTTTCTTAGTTCATTTTGAAAGAGTCAACGTATAAACTGCTACCTAGTAAGTACCTAGTAAGTACTGGATTTAGAAGATACCTACCTACTTATTTTGGTACTAGTAGGTATATCTACTTCTAGGTTTGATATGGGTTTTTACTCTGTTTTCTTTTTAGGAGTTTCTTTCATTTGATGTTTTTACAGATTTACCGATGTAGGTGGATATATTTATATTTTGCCAAATCTCTTTAATTACATCTCGCCCTTTCTACTAACCAGACCATTCAATGTAGAATAAACAGGAACGTATTAATTTATGAAAACACAAAACTTTGATAAAAGTTTTTTATTTAATAAAAGAATAAATAATTAAGTGCTTAATTACAATAAATATAATATGATCCAATGGAATGTTTACTATTTTAACAATATTGTGAAATTATGATATGTATACATTTCTAATTATCTACTTATTGCTTTAGTTTCACTGCTAAACGATATATAAAACACAATGATAATTTTTATGGAGATATGCACCAAAGATCCGTCGACATTGGTAGCATGTCAGATTAAATATTATCACTAATGACATTCTTTTTTGTATAATAGATAAACACATTATAAAATAACATGTTAAATTAATGCGTAGCTAAAAGCACTCAATCCCACTAACATTAATCATTTTGAAGTCGGATTTAATTAATAGTACTTGGGTAGGTATAACCGTATTGGTTTCACCGTCGTATTGCAGAAGCTGATAATGAAAAAAGCAGTATTGAAATGGGACGGACTTCGTGAACTTCCTTACTAAATTCATAATGATAATGATTCAGCGTATCATTTTATGATGTAGGTCTATATCAAGTCCTTTTATGGTGCCTTGAGACCTGCCCTCCAAAACAAGTATCAATTCATTAGCCGGTGTATTATAGAATAGAACGATGAATGAATGAGATTGACGTATTTTGACGTTTATGACAGTCGTTAACGTATATCATAAACGTCAAAATACGCGTGTTAATCCCAATCATTCATCATTCTATTTTACAATAACCTGGTCATCAAAATACCACTTGTCCTGGGTACTGTGCGATTGGCCTCGATCGGTTTACTCTGTCCATTGATCGATAAACCAGATCATCGAAATCAAAGTCGTCAATATAGCATGGTAGATACTGAACAGCTACTCATGATCTATTGGCCATGCCGATCGAGCAGATCTACGTGCGCCTTTATACCTCTAAACATACGCGCTACTAGTTTAATATCAAATTAGAAAGTAACCCTCTATGAATACAGATATTAGATCTAATAAATAAATCACTTTCAGATAGATTCGAGTTGAATGTTGGTTGTTAATTCGTCTACTTAAAATTAAGTTAACTGATACTTTATTTAGCAAATTTCATCATCATTCTCTGAGCCTTTCCCAACTCAGTTGGGGTAGGCATAGGTATACTTAGTAAGAAAAAAATAATGTTGATCCTGGACAAGATCAAATACAACCTTGTATGAACTCAATAGCATAACAGCGGATTTCACCAATGACAGCAACCGCGATCAAGGCAAATGCGTTACCACATTTTACTCAATGAATTTCAATAAATTGAGAACTTAGTTTTCTTGAACGGGTGAAGGTGAAATCCACTATTAGCGTCTCGTAAGCTAATCGACTCTATAGAGTTCGTACAATAATTTACTAATCTTTAAAATATAATATATTGCTATAATTATTTTCTAAAAAAAGAACGATGCAGCACACAGATATAGAATAAAAACTATCATTATGTCCTTATTCTGCAAGTAAGACAGCATGTCTCTATTCTAGTGCTTATCCGACATATTATAGATAATTGGAATTGCGTATTTTTTCAAATTCCTGGAAAGGGATAATTAAATATTATATTTTGTATTCTTCTATTTCTTGATTGGTGAAAATAAATTTGGGTACGAAACTCAATTGTGTGATTGATGCTTGTTTCAACTAGATCTTATGTACTATCTAAATGTAGTTCGTTTCCTCTGATCTTTGTAATTCTATACCTAAATGTGCCACATACAACACGAAAGTTTAATTGCTATTAGAGCTATATAGAAGTTTTTATATAAAGAATTTCGATTTAGGTGCATATTTATATTATATCACAATTTTGTATAACACTGCCAATCTAATAATGACTAATGTCTTTGGCACTTTACATTTCAATTTGTTACAACACCTTAATAATAAAATTTAATGCAATTTTAAGTCAATTCCTTACATTTCTAATATCTAATAAATATTACAGTTCACAGTGCAGTAATTCATTATTTTATAATCCACTCGGTTAGGTATTTAACTAAACATAAACAATCTTAATGTTTTATTAAACTCAGTTCATAAATATTTTTCTGTTTGGAAACTTACTTTGACGACTATAGCCGATATCGAACTACTAGTTAGTCAGTTAGTTAGCCTAGTCTATTTGTTTAACTTGTGTTTCTCATAAAAAGTCGTTACAAGATCGTTTACCTTTAGTTAAGTACCTAACCGAATGGAGTATAGAAAACTTTAGATGCCGTGGTGTTTCCCTAGATAAATATCACTTTTGTTTTTACCTAGAAACCGCTTAGTAGTTGCCATTGCTACACTACTAAAACTCTATACAAATAATATCATTGAATTAACATCTTGTGTGTCTGTCACATGAGTGTGTGTATGATACTCATATCAAAAATTTATATTTTAAATTTTATCTGTTGATTGTGCTGGCTATTCTACAAAGTGACTGGATGACACACTGACAGATTGCTGGTATATATTATAAGGTGTAACTTGTTTTATTTTGAAAAGTATTATTGTTCCACGTAAAAAAAATACAATCCAAACCCACGCGGAATACGTCGCAGGCACAGACAATACATCATAGGTATTCCTGTCAGCCCCATTTGGACGTTGGCTTTTTCCGTACATTTATTTGATATAATATGACACATTATTATCAACAAACTTAAAGTACCTAATATTCCATAAGTAAAAACAGCATCTAAATTTGTCTCAAATATCACACGCAAATTAGCTAGAGGTAAAATTACAATTACCTACCTACCTAATCACATCATCTTTGAATGTTTGGCAAAACATGCCAATTTGTAGATCTCAAACATTATATTCTCGTAGTAGTAAATAAAAGCTATTAAAAGCCAATACATAGCCGTAAGCCAACATTATAACCTCTTCTGCTGTAGTACATTCTAAGATATGATAGTAAAACTAACATACCTACCTACAATATTCAAATATTAACAGATTTCTTAGCAGGCACACGCGGAGAATTTGAGTAGATTTTTTTGAACAATTCAGGTATGTGGTTGTCGGGAAATAAATTCGTCAAAATTGCTGAAAAACAATGTTAAAATGGTATAAAAATATTTTCAAAGATAAAGCAATAAAACATCTAAATTGTTTTATTTCAATATAAAATCGTATTTGATAGTGCTCAAGCACTTCCGAGAGCGACTGTACTGTACCTGTGTGTGTTTAGAATCTATTGAATTGAAGTACAAAAACAAACAGACCAATAACATTGAAATATAGGCTAGATTATATTTTGGGTATAGGTTTCTGTACTTAAAAGGTACTTAAAAAACTAGAAAACCTGCGCTCGTACTTGTATCTGTTTGAACATTTGAAAGCGTTACTTACATTCTAGAAGTACAAATATGAGCCGCCTATTTATTTCTTGCGTTTGGAAAAGATCGAACACAGTCAGCAAGCCCCTTCTGGCCGTATCTGAACCTACTATGTGTCGCAAATCATCTGCAAGTAATACAAACAAAACTTAGTTCACTACAAACAAACAAACAAACACATTGGAGTTTGAGGTGGAGATAAAAGGGTTTACCATCTTTAAATAACAGTGAAAAAGTAGAACATGACGTCACTTTTATGAAAAGATTTAGTAGTGAAAAGCGTTAGCAATATAGTCATGTCCCTGCGAATCAAGCTGGCTGTCAGTCCTAACTTCCCTTTTATTTTTTTTTATACTAGCATATAACACACCTGAACAAGCCGATAATAATGCTACTTTAGCTGCAATTCGCGTTCTAGCTCGAGTTGCAGCGTCCCTGTTTCCATAGTTCGAATTGTTACGAGTAGTCAACCACTGCCTGAAACAATAATGTCGAGTTATACGATGTCCTTCTGTTTGTAAGGGAAGCCCCGTAAAAAAGGCGCATCAGAAGCTTACTTACTTGAATGTTTTTAAATACTGGACGACATTACGAGGAGAAGTCAGTGACGATACGAATTCTAGCACCTTCCTGTGAAAATAAAAAAATAATATTAATTAAGACATTTTTTATATCTAGCGCTCGACCGGTTAACATAATATGGACGTCAATACTCCTCCGTCACCTCATAGAGATTATAAGGGAGAGGTAATATAAAAATATCGTAACAGAAGTACGTACTTGTTAACCCTGTCAGCAATCAGTGTCCTAATGGGAGCGAGTAGACGTCTCCTGAGCCATAGACCTCGGATGCCCAACACTTCTTCGAACAATTTGAGAGCCACGCTGTCATCGCCCTCCTGAGGACATAAAATACAAGGTGAAGTAATAAATAAAACGTACAAAGCACAACAACTCTGTATAAAAAACTAGCAGTGTCTGTGACATTAATTTAGACTTATTTATTTTTTACTTATTCGTACTCTTTTCTCACCAATGCAAGTTGATAGTTTACGGCTTAAACAACTTATCGACAACGTCAGACAAAAAATGAAAGGGATGGCTATATAAGTAAGAAAAGGATACAAAATGTGTTTGAATGACAACGTTAACATCATTTTGAACTTGTACTAGATTTGATATCAACAACGACCTACATAAATGAATATAAACACTCTACTAACGTAATAATGAAAAACATTGCTAAAGTGGTTTAACCACTCTGGAAGCTTATAACAATTGAAAATATTGGTATTCAGATAATTTTGAGTACTTTTTTAGTCAATATCAAACTGATGCCGACTGTACTGTACTTCTAAATTCGAACATAAACTGAGAGCGATCTTTAATCATGCCAGTGAAAAATCAACTTACATCTTGTCCGTCAGAAGAGCTGCCACTTTTTAATCCATCATAATAATTGTCTTCACTCTTACCTTGGAACACTTTAGAAATACCTGAAATAGTTTTTTAATATGGTAGTCATTCTGATGCGGAGTTTATGGAAACTTAGTAACGTATTAGTGAAATCTTCATTATCTTCCTAGAGAAGGTAACCTCGTCATCAGACTAGGTTCGTTAAGAAATACCCGTGTTGTGCTGTGTTGCAAAATATTCGAGTAGGCAAGTAAATGGGAGTTCAAAACAGTGTACCGGCATGGGCTGTTCGAAGACATCAGGAAGTAGTGGGTTAAGTTAGAAAAAGAGGCTTACAAATTCGTGTTCGCATAGATAATATAACATTCCAGACATTATGTAAGACGTATTACATATTCGAAAATTAATACAGGATTCACAAAACAAAAAGAAACACAGCAGTTAAGACATTCAACTTTGAGTCTCATTTTCAGTGGTTGTCCACAACCCTAAAGATTTAGATCGGAAAAAATAATCGTAATGAGTTTTCGTATAAACAAACTCACCGTCCATTACTCCATCGACAGTGTTAGCGAACTGATCGGGCATATTCTTCAACGTCCTCATACCGGCCCTCAAGGAGTTCACCAGTAAAGCGTCAATCTGGAAATTAAATATTTTTATAAGAACAAACGTATAGTTCTTAGAATTTGCTAGAATGGTTGAAACTTTCCTGAAGAGCTTTATAATAATAAATATTTATTGTTAAGCGGTACATGTGCGGTTCAGTGTGCGGTAACCGCTTACCGTTAAGGGCCTCGGCAGCCCGTGTGCGTTTTATGCACTTGAGTAGTACGCACACGAAGCGTCGGTAACATAGTGGTTCAGTCTTATAATCTATGGATTATAAGACTGAACCACTAAGTTCAGACCTATGGGTCGCGAGACTCGCGAGTGAGAATCCTGGCCTTTACACTAACCATGTGACTCTATCCCAAACACAAGCAATTTAGATTAGCTGGAAGCGTTAGAGGGAAACTAGTAATTTCGATTACTAATATGCAGATTAAGAAACAAAAAAAAATTGAACGATTGAGCTCTTCCTCTTTTGAGTCGGTTAAAAATAATAAATAGTCAATACTAACCGTATTACTATGTTTCTCAGTCTGATTCTCCGTACTAAGGAATCCACCTAAATAATCTTGAGACAGTAGAGTCATATACTTGGAGTCCCTTGCCAAATTTGCCAAGGTCTGCAGGTAACTGTTCAACATACGTTTGCGGTTCTCTAACACTGAACGAGATGTATTCTGAAACGTCTTCTTAGCGGGAAATGGGAGGTTTCCTAGTTCTGGCCACTAGAAAATAGTTTTAACCAAGATTAGTCGCTAGAAATAATAAAGTCAAATATGAATCAGAATTATATACTCACTTTATCTTTGACAGAAGTATGAAGATCGTAAAAATCACTATATCTCCTGTAAATATGCCACACCTCGTTGTCTGATTGTCTAGTAACAGCTATAGCGTATATACCGAAAGTTTTCCCTTTATCTTGAACCAGAGCTAGAACAGCAAATAAGAATTTCAGCGTGCTACGTTAATCATAACACATTTTACAACGTTCGCTGCCTTGTGCTGTTTCATGCATGTTGTCCGTCAGAGTGTCGTGCAAATCGTATATATTTTTGTACGAAATTCGCACAATATTATTTGTACGAAACGGACGCTTACATGCGTGCAACTGCTTGCAGCAGCGGACAGCCTTAGACTTGCAAATGTAGACATACCAGTTTCGATAATACACGCAGATAATGGCGACAGTAGATTCTTTGCGTTTCGGCTAATTTCTGTATGTGACAACGACAAACTACTTGTAGTTGCCGATGATAAATTTGAGGAACCTGAAAAATAACACGATTACAATTCTAGAAACAATAAATTATATTATACTTTCCTAAATACTGATCAGTAAAGTAGGACAGTGATTTATCTATAGGTAGCGATACTATAAAGACGAAAGATTTGTATTTATGTATGTAACGAATAAATTCGAGAACCGGTACCGATTTTGAAAAAATCTTTCTCCATTAGGACCGACATAGGTTATATTCATCACGCTACTATCATAATAAATATTTTTGTAAAGTACTTACATAATATTTAAAATTAAGATAAAATTAGAAATCAAAAATAAACCTGAACTCTCATTGATCATCCTTTGCGCTAAATTGCCAACAATATCGGACCTCGAGCGGTTGTGTCTTGTTCCTGGTATTGGTAGTAAATCACCTGAAAATTACGTTCATTTTCAAATAAAAGATTTATATTAAAACTACCATACTACGCACACAAACACGTGCGTATAAAATAATCTGAAGAACTACACTATGGGTCCAACCCCACCAAACGGACGGCATCGGCCCGGATTTTACAGTCTTCAAACAAAATTAAATCTTATTATCACAGTGTTTGAAGTTTATATTACCAAGTCACGCACAACAGCTTGACAGCGACGTGCGGCGGCATGACGCACGTCAAGCTGATGTGCGTGACTTGGTAATATAAACTTTAGAAGCTGTGATATAAGATTTATTTTGTTTAAAGATTGTAAAATCCGTTCCGATGCCGTCCGTTTGGTGGGGTTGAACCTTAATACTCCAGTTCACTAAAAAAAGATACAGTTCTCGACATTTGGGTTCGTACGTCAGAAAGGAGAGTGAGAGTCCGGCAAAGATTGACTTGTTGTTTTGTAGAGCGTTCTCTTTGTCGCACATCAGACTGACAACTTATGAACTGTCATTCTGCTGTGCGACAGAGAGAAGCTCTAGAAATCCGAACAAAGTCGATGTTAAACGAACTCTCACTCGTCTTAACCACGTATCAAGTCAAACGCCGTGTACCTTAAGAAGGAAGACAAGGAGTCACTGTTAGCGAAGCGGGAATTTCAGTTTTGCTAAGCATTATTTTAGATCTCTCAATTCATTTTCGAGGCCGTGATCAAGATACGAAGACTACCAAAATATTTAATTTTATTACATATTTCGATATTAATTATTACACCATCCATTTATCATTGTCTAAATCTATGTACGAAAGATCCGTTTTTATAAATAAACAACGTGAGTCGATTTAAAAATAAAGTATAAATATGGATACAACTATCGATAAAATCTATTTATATTATCGACCATAGCATCACACTAAAAACAATAAGATTGATAGCTTAGAATGCTCAGATAGTACTTAACGTTATTAGTAGCAATCCTTTTACTATTATGTTGATAGTATTTAGATCTAACACTGACCTATCAATATTATCGATAGGCCCTTACGAATAAAAAAAATATACAAGGTACATACCGCTGTTATATCGAAAGGGGATTGGGTAATCTAGTATGGACAGTGGCGTCCTTAATTTTTTCAGCAGCCATTAATAATTTTGATACCACTTCATTGTACTGTGTTAAACACACGTACAAATGTCATTATTTTCATTGTAAGTAATATCGGAGCTGCGATATACAGGGTGCAACATTTCGACTTTACCTTGAAGGAAAGTACCCTCATACTAAAGATAGCGAATTTTACTTAAAGGAAACATTACCTTATTTTTAAAAAGACACAAAACTGCATTCGAAGACTTTTGAAAATGCCACACCCGGTAGTCGAACCGACTAATATCTAACAAAACCTTCTCTTTCATGGATTTCCTTTTATTTAATTTACCATGTTTTTATAGAGATTTGATCCTTATGATCGACCCTATCGATTGATGCAATAAAAATACAGGATGTTATTTTTTCGAATTATAGTCGGTTCGATTATAAGGCGTGGCAAACGATTTTTCAGCATTCCTTAAATGCAGTTCTGTTTCTTTTTTATAAACATATTAAACTGTATTCAAAGTTTTCTGAAAATGCCACACCCGGTAGTCGAACCGACTGAAATCTTTCTAAATCTTCTAGTTCATGAATTTCCTTTTATTTAATTTACCAAGTTTATTAGAGAGATTTGATCCTAATGATCGACCTTATCAATTGATGCAATAAAAATATAGGGTGTTATTTTTTCGAATTGCTCGATTATAGGGCGGGGCAAACGATTTTTCGGCATTCCATAAATGCAGTTCTGTTTCTTTTTTAAAAACGTACTAAACTGTATTCAAAGTTATCTGAAAATGCCACACCCGGTAGTCAAACCGACTAAAATCTTTCTAAATCTTCTATTTCATGGATTTCCTTTTATTTAATTTACCAAGTTTGTTAAAGAATTTTGATCGTTGTGATCGACTCTATCGATTGATGCAATAAAAATATAGGGTGTTATTTTTTCGAATTGTTCGATTGTGAGACGTGGCAAACGATTTTTCAGCATTCCTTAAATGCAGTTCTGTTTCTTTTTTAAAAACATACTAAACTGTATTCAAAGTTTTCTGAAAATACCACACCCGGTAGTCGAACAGACTAAAATCTTTCTAAATCTTCTATTTCATGGATTTCCTTTTATTTAATTTACAAAGTTTATTAGAGAGATTTGATCCTTATGATCGATCCTATCGATTGATGCAATAAAAATACAGGGTGTTATTTTTTATAATTTTAGTCGGTTCGATTACAGGGCGTGGCAAGCGATTTTTCGAAATTCCTTAAATGCAGCTTTGTATTTTTTTAAATAAGAGAGTGTTTCCCTTGAATTAAATTAGCTATTTCCGGTAGCAAGAGTAGGTACTTTTCCTACATATGTATTAACATCCAAGAAGTAATTATTGTAATCAATTAGCCTATTGCAGACTACTGCTAGACATAGGCCTCTATCAATGTGCGCCATTTCAGTCCATCTGGCTAGGGGGGGGGGGGACGGGGGGGACTACTTTCCGTTTTCCATCTCGCTAGGAATAGTACTCTAAATACTGGAGATAGCGAATTTCATTCAAAGGAAATGTTTTCTTATTTAAAAAAGAAACAGAACTGCATTTAAGGAATGCCGAAAAATCGCTTGCCACACCCTGTAATCGAACCGACTAAAATTCGAAAAAATAATATCCTATATTTTTATTGCATCAATCGATAGGGTCAATCATAAGGATCAAATCTCTTTAACAAACTTGGTATATTAAATAAAAGGAAATCCATGAAATAGAAGATTTAGAAAGATTTTAGTCGGTTTGACTACCGGGTGTGGCATTTTCAGATAACTTTGAATACAGTTTAGTACGTTTTTAAAAAAGAAACAGAACTGCATTTATGGAATGCCGAAAAATCGTTTGCCCCGCCCTATAATCGAGCAATTCGAAAAAATAACACCCTATATTTTTATTGCATCAATTGATAAGGTCGATCATTAGGATCAAATCTCTCCAATAAACTTGGTAAATTAAATAAAAGGAAATTCATGAACTAGAAGATTTAGAAAGATTTCAGTCGGTTCGACTACCGGGTGTGGCATTTTCAGAAAACTTTGAATACAGTTTAATATGTTTATAAAAAAGAAACAGAACTGCATTTAAGGAATGCTGAAAAATCGTTTGCCACGCCTTATAATCGACCCGACTACAATTCGAAAAAATAACACCCTGTATTTTTATTGCATCAATCGATAGGGTCGATCATAAGGATCAAATCTCTCTAACAAACTTGGTAAATTTAATAAAAGGAAATCCATGAAATAGAAGGTTTAGGGAGATTTTAGTCGGTTCGACTACCGGGTGTGGCATTTTCAGAAAACTTTGAATGCAGTTTTGTTTCTTTTAAAAAATACGGGGATGTTTCCTTTCAATGGAATTCGCTATCTACAGTATTTAGAGTACTTCCATCTAAGTAAAGTTGAAAAATACCACCCTGTATAGCTAAGTCCCGATATAGTTTAGAGAAGTTTGTCCATAGTAACTTTTGATCACTTTATACTGTACTTTCATATTATACCAATTTCATTGATGGCCGCTCAATTCCAACACGACGCCAACATTACCCAACCCCCTTTGTATGGAAATTGTATCGTGACCGCTGCATATACCTTGTGCAATTTTTTACTAGTATGATACGTTTATGCGCATCACTGTTTGTTGGAAAAGTGTCTGAAGAAATCTGACATATACGCTTCGCTACCAGTGTAACTCCACAAAAAAAAACAGTGTGACCGAAAGAATAATAAGAATAGAAACAGTACTATTTAGCAAATAACGTTCAAGTTGCCTGATGCAAGGAGTTAACTACAATCTAATACGCATACACTATGTGGTAGGATCTATTCACTTTGAATTGTAATACCGAACGTATTGCATTTAGGTAGTGTGTGGTTCTTGTTACTTGGTACTCTTCGGGCCAGGGACCGGGGGAACGTAGAGAACTTGTTCGGCAGATCGTACTTCAATTTCGACTTCAAGAACAACTTTGGCAACTGATTGAGACATGACTTCATAATTTTCTTGCATTTGTCTGCGCATTTTGGACGGCAACGAGTTATAAGATCGGGGGTATTATTTTAGTGAGAATTAAATTATTTGTATAAGGTATAGGTTCTTACCACTGTATTTCTTGTCTGTTTTCTCTTCCTTTTTGTAATCACTGAAAATATAGAAAGATGTTCAAAATATCCACAAAAGTACTAATTGATCTTTCGTGACTTTAAGCAGGAGTCTTTAAGGAGGATTTCTGGCATTGTTGATCAAGAACAGATCAACTTATACAGGAGTTCTTTTGACTTTCACTACCTTTTTTTTTTTTTTTTTATCGTGCGAAAAATCCCCGCGGATACCTCCCCCGCCGGAGCCGGAGGAGGAGGTTATGTCGGACTCGAACCGACTAAAACGCACGCCGACTGTGGGCCGTCAGTTGCCGGAGGTGAGATTGTTGTAGCCATATCCCTCGCACCCCGGCCGACCCAGGGCCATATCTCTCGATCTGGCCCTCTCCCGATGTGGGGACCGTAGAGTCCCCAACTCGCCCCCGGGTATGGGCAGGCACGCAATGCGCACCGCCGCCGTGGCCTGCTTCTGCTAGGGTGACAGGCGGCTCCACCCGTCACCCCCAGGCCCGCGCTCATGGGGGACGGAGGTCGTTCTGCGACCTCCGACGCCCGAGTTGCCGTCGCTCGTTACGGGCCCCGCGGTTAGCGATTCTCCTACGCTCTTCGCGGGCCGCAAGGTCTGCGATTCTCCTTCGCTCCCGCTCCGCCTCCCATTTCACGAGCATTATTTGCTCGCAGAAGGAGGCGCCGGCGGCCCACGCATCCGCGCAGCGAACCATCGCTGCGAGCAAAGTAGCGAGCGTGAGAACTCTCACTCCCAAGGTCGCCACCAGCTCCCGTCTCGGCGTCTCCCACGCCGGACACTCGGTGAGCGTGTGCAGCGCCGAGTCCTCGCTCGCGTCGCAGTGATGGCACTCGGACGTTGGCTCTTTCTTCGCGATCCGATGCAGATACCGCCCGAAACACCCATGACTGGTGATTATCTGCGTCAGCCAGAACGAGAGGCCGCCGTGTGGCCTCTCTAGCCACTCCCCCATGATGGGTCTTACCGCCGCTACTACGGCGTGCCCTGCGCGTGGTCGCCCAAGTCGCAGCTCCCACTCCGCTACCATGTCCCTGTGGAGCCGGGATTTCACGGCCCGAATTTCTTCAGGCTCAGGATCATGTCCCCGCTCCCGCGCCTCCTTTCGGAACCGATATAGCGCCGAAAGGGTTCTCGCTTCCAGGATCCATGGTAGCGATCCGGCAAGGAGACTCGCTGCTTCGAAGGATATCGTGCGGTACCCCCTGATGACCCTGATGGCCACTGTCCGCTGCGGTTCATGCAGCTTGTCCGCGTGCCTGGCCTTCAGGTTATCCGCCCATACGGGGCACCCGTATAGAGCCATGGACCGCACGACACCCGCATAGAGTCTCCTGCAGGAGTCCTCCGGGCCCCTCAAATTGGGCAGCAGCCGCGTCAGAGCGTTAGCTGTGAGCACCAATTTGGGGACCAGACTTCGGAAATGCTCCCCGAAGTCCCACCGACCGTCGAGCACGAGCCCCAGATATTTCATCTGGGGCTTGATGGCGATGAGAGTGTCTCCCACTGTTATGCTGGATCCCGCTGGTGGTCCGCGCCGAGGTCCATGAAAGAACATGGCCTTGGTTTTCTGCGGATCCACCTCGAGACCCAGCCTCCGGATCCGTTCCACGACTTGGGCAACCGCAGTCGTGGCCTTCCGGGTCGCTTCGCGGTGTGTAGCCCCGCTCGCCGTCACTAGCGTGTCGTCCGCATAGCACGTCACGGCGGCACCATCCACAAGCTCACTGCGAAGCACCCAGTCGTATCCGATGTTCCACAGGAGCGGCCCCAGGACCGATCCCTGCGGAACACCGCACGACATCTCTCTCCGGCCGACACCGATCGCACCTGGGTAGATGACGGCTCTCTCCGACAGGTAAGCCCCGACTATACGGCGGAGGTAGAGAGGCACATCGTGGTACACGAGCGCCTCCATAATGCAACTCCAGGGCAAGGTGTTAAACGCGTTGGAGATGTCCAAAGCCACCGCTAACATCACCTCGCCCCGTGACTTTCACTACCTTGCGAATTAATCGCTCAAACCTGAACAGGATATTAATGAACTTATGGCGGAAAAATATAAAAGAGAACGAATTGTTTAATGAAATGAATAATTCCTATTACTAGGTATTCGAAACATATTTGAGATTTAGAACGTCTACGATAGAAATGGGGGTACAGTCCATTCTCTTGAATGTTCTAGAGAAATCTGAGCGATTTCTTTTCTCTTCCCTGAATCTTTCTATAATATTTTGCGGTAGACCTTATTTAAATGACGACGAACAGCTAGTATTCTATATTTCAACCGGTCAACCCCTATTTGCATCTCGCAAAATCTATGTAGTGGATAGAGTTAATGAGGCATAAAAATTATCACCTGCTTTTATCCGAGCTATCTTCACTGTCCATCATGAAGTCTGACTGCCATGTAGGGTCATCCTGAAAAATAAAAAGAGCATGAATGACAGACCAAATTTTATATTATTGACAGGCATGACTTATACCGAAAATATTTTATTTAGTAGGTACCTTGCCTTGCCAGTTTTTGTCACGTAGATACATACCTCTAACGCATCACATACACATTTCTGCACATCATCAAAGCACAGTACGGGGTTATTCGTAAACTCTTCGCCTTCGATTGTTATTTTTCTCACAAGTTCCGCGTGACAGTTGTCTGGTATGCCCATCACGCTTGGTCGACTTGGTGCAAGATAGAGATCACAGAGTTCCAGAGCCGAAGAACGTAGATTGTCAAGAACTGCTTTAGATGTATGCTGGGCATCTAATGTAAAGTTTAAAATAGACGTTAAAAAGTGTTTAATGGAAAAAGGTTAAGTATTACAAAGTAGACGAATATCTTAATGATAAATATTCATGGTTATCCTAATCCCTTGCTTGCTCGCACAATATAAGTTGTATAAAAAACCATATTTAAAAAAGGATAATCTAGTTCTCTGAGTATCTTGCTGGTAGCTTCTTAGTAGAACCAAGTTACCGAACCAGCGAAAAAATCATTTTCAAATGATTTATTTAACCTTTTTTTTTACTTTATGACATAATTGTAATATTTTGACGTTCATATGTGCTCTTTATGTGCCTAAATTGAATAAACTAAATTGATTCTTTGATAAAAATATGTTGAAGTAAGTAATAGGGTTTATTGCGGAAAGTAACTACCTAATATTGATGAAATTATTAGACTAACAGACACAACATACAGAAAAATACGTTACAAGTTACAATAGATACTTACCGGCTTCATTCAATTCTATCTCCAATAAGTATTGCGCATTTGATCTCCAAGCTGTCGTAGCTCTCAAGAACTTTAGTGACCTTGAAACTTCTTCTGGAACTTTCTCAGCATTTGTGCTGCTTGAAGAGCCTGTGAATGTCACATAAAACATTTTTTACATGAAATTAATAGAGAACTATTTAAACTGCTTCCTCTCTCCTACCAGACGACTAGAAAATACCTTCAAAATCTGGCATCGAAAATCCATACTAATATTATAAACGCGAAAGTAACTCTGTCTGTCAGTCTGGCTGTATGTTACTAACCGATCTTGATGAAATTTGGTACCCAGATAGATAAGAGCTTAGGAAATTACATGGTTATGTTTAGTCGCGATAACCGACCAACCGACATCCAAGAGGGCGGAGCCGCGGGCAAGAACTAGTTAAAATAGTATTTAGATACCTTCCTGTGGTCCCAATGTGGCTCGCCTAGCTTGTATAATACGCGCTACATATTGCAGTGAGGACAGTTTCTGTCGATCCTGCAATTCCCATTCGCCTGCACTGTCTCGTGAATGCTGAAATAAATATGTACATTTGCTTTACTTTTAAGGAGTAGACTAACTCTGAGAATAGCCTCTTCCCATTAATACTTAAAACTTAATGAATTTAGTTATCAATGCTTAGTATATACTAAAAAAAAAGTACCTACAAAATCAAAAACAGTTTCACAAAGGCAAGTGTTGTGTTTCCAACGGTGAGTAGGGTAGAGGGTAGCCAGAGCTCACTGGAGAGGTTTTGTGCTGTCAGTGGGTTAACCAAAGGGTTTGTCATACTTATCTTTTGCGCTGACGGCACCGAATCTCGTTCTTACAGGGTCGGCAGCACGAGTGTGACTCCCCTGGTGTTGCACTCGCCCATAGGCCACGGTAACCACTTACCATCAGGAGGTCCGTGTGCTTGTCTGCGAACTACACTTGAAAATATTTAAGAGATACGATTTGACAGATGTCTGGATTAATGGTAGGTAACTAGGCACTATTGAAAGGATACATGAAACTGTTATAAATTAAGTTAAACCATTTCTAAATACGTAATAACTTATAATAGTAAGTATAAAAAACATGGTGTGACATATTTCACTTTAAATTACTACAAATATTTTAAGAATTGCTACAAATAATTTAAAATAAGACGTGATTCTTCATTTTTCGAAATCTCGTGTGACAGCTACGTCATATCGTTCTTATTTTTTCATTTGAGTGTTGCGGCTGTGTTCTCTATGGTTGTTACATTTTAATCGTATGGAGTTTATGTCAACTCGTTACGTTTATGGTCGGCGTTGCCAGAATGTAACTTTTGTAATATTATGTATTTCTTTTTACCCTCTTATGTTTCTTCTAAGTAATACAAATGAAAATATTGCTTAGATTTTTCTTTTATCGTATCGCATACTAGAGACAACGAATTTTTTTATTTTTTTTCTGATACTGAAATCGAAAGTAGCTCAGACAGTGAATATATAAAAATTATTAATATCCATTTCGTATTTTCATTTACCCTGCTTTATTAACATTACTAGCCTTCCGCCCGCGGCTCCGCCCGCGTGCATCTCGGTTAACGCGATCTTTGCTCATATCTTCGGTTCTACTCAATCGATTGCGATCAAACAAACGTAAGATTTTAAGTCTGAGCAAGTTCTTTCTAACAAAAAAAACCGCATCAAAATCCGTCCAGTAGTTTTTGCGTCCATCGCGGACAAACAGACAAACAGACAAGCAGACAGGAAATTCAAAAAAAATATTTTCGTGTTCAGTATCGTTAACATAACATAACCCAAGTATTTTTTTTTTAAATATCTCCAATGTACAGACACGACCACTTTACAATTATATAGGGTAAGGATGCCTATTATGAGATAGGCGCTAAATATGAGATAGCAAGGTATTGGTCAAATTATTCACGTCAGCCATTTGGCGCTAGTGTCGCTCGAATCGACACGGCTGCATAGCTAAATGTCTGCTAGTGCGCCCCCGCCACCGGGCATGTAAGAACTTGTGCGTGCAGATTAATACGTAGTCGTAAAACCGAATATTTTTCATTAAATGTTTACAAGGTATGTAACCTCTTTATTATTACGTTAAATGCTTTCAATATACATATTGTGTGTAGATTATATGATAAATTTTAAGTTGTAATTGGAGTTTTATTGTGTTTTCTTTTGGAAGCAAAAATATTGGCATCCATTTAGTAAAATTGTTGTTTTCCTAATATGAGATATGCTGGGGTTCCTAAATTGAGATATCTCATATTGTGGTACACAAAAAGAGTAATTATTTTAGCTGTTGAATTAAGCTCTATATTTTTTTTATTTTAGATGCTTCCCATCAAAAGAAAGACCTGGGACCATACCGCCATGATACAGGCTGTGAATGCAGTACGAAGAAAGGAAATGGGTTACTTAAGAGCTGCAAAACAATTTGGTGTTCCTAAGGGTACTCTTGTGCGCTATGTGAAAAAGGATGTTCATGCAGAAGATCTTGTCCAGGTTCGTATGGGGAGAAGACCAGCCTTACCTATTGATTTAGAAGCCGAGCTGGAAAGTTATTGCAAAGAAATGGATAAACGATTTTATGGTTTACGTCTGCAGGACATCAAATACATGGCGTTTCAATTGGCTATTAAAAACAATCTTAGGCATCCTTTCAGTGTGACTAAAGCCTCTGGCTGGTAAAAAATGTCTACGTGGATTTCTAAGGAGACATCCTGCGTTATCAATTAGGACACCTGAAGCAGTTTCTGCCGCCAGAGTAAAAGGATTTAATCCAGTTGCAGTCGCCAACTTTTTTGATTTGTATGAGCCTGAAATTGATAAGATAAAAGCCGCTCCACACAGGATCTACAACGTCGACGAGACAGGAATAACAGTAGTTCAACATAAACGTTCCAAAGTTGTCAGTATGAAAGGCAAAAATCAGGTTGGTGCGTTGACAGGAAAACTCAAGACCATAGTGACCTGTATGAACGTCTATCCTACTTATCCTACTAATATTATAAATGTGAAAGTTTGTGAGAATGGATGTGTGGATGTGTGGATGTTTGTTACTCTTTCACGCATAAACGGCTGGACCGATTTGGTTGAAATTTGGTATGTATATAGGTTATACCCTGGATTAACATATAGGCTATATATCAGCGATGAACGGAATCAGAATTCCACGAGGGCGGAGCCGCGGGCAACAGCTAGTAATATTATAAATGTGAAATTTTGTGAGAATGGATGTGTGGATGTGTGGAGGTTTGTTACTCTTTCACGCATAAACGGCTGGACCGATTTGGTTGAAATTTGGTATGTATATAGGTTATACCCTGGATTAACATATAGGCAATATATCAGCTATGAACGGGATCAGAATTCCACGCGGGCGGAGCCACGGGCAACAGCTAGTAATTTAATAATTAAGGTACCAAAAATATTAAGGTTGATGTTCCTATAATAAAAATGTGATCATGACATTAATACTTATTGTTTTATTCTTTGATAACCCCAAAAAAATTTAAGAACCTAATATGAGATACTATCTTATATTAGCAACCCCTAATATCTCATAATAGGAGACCCTTTGCTTTGGATGTCTTTTCTGATATTTTTCACTTTTCACAAAATAGATAGAAAAATATTGTATTTAGCGCTAAAAAGCTATTACACATTAAAAGTACATCAAATTTCATATCTAAAACTATATATTAGAAAGCTGTAAATGTAACAGTTTTGTTTTTATATTCAAAAATAGAAATGGTATCTCATAATAGGCATCCTTACCCTAATAGTATAGATAGATATATCCTGAACCTAATATCAATACTAGATAAATATTAAATTGATTGTAAAAATGCACCTCTTAGATTATTTTGCCTACCAGCATCATCATGCGCATGGAGACGTATTTTCCTAATTGCATCTGAGGCCAAAGCTATAATTTTTAGGTTTTTAGGTTTCCCGTAGGAGCCGCGTGGTTCCCGGCAGAGTAGAACTTGGGCCTCCCCATCTCTTCCTATGCGGTGTCGTACCAGGCGACTAAGGGATAGGGCTGTTTATCACCAGACAGTTATATAAGTACAGCCACAACTTAGCCTCAGATGCATACCTCGAGTCAACAATAGTGCCAGGAATATGGCAATAGGCTCACCCCCTATTACGTGGGACCGAATAACTACAAATACCTATTTATCTATTATTTTTAACCTATTTATCTATTTTTTTTGTATGTTTGTTACGTGATTGTGAAGCCAATTCTAGACGGATTTTGAAAATTCTTTTTTTGTTCGTAAGTAGATTATTTCGAAATGGTCCCATTTAAATTTTGTAAAGATCTGATGATGGGTTTCCGAGATTAGACCAAGGAACTCTTCAAAAAGTACCAGGAAATCAGCCGTGATTGCTGCAATCGCATATTATTGCAATGTTTCTACCATTACACATCATAACATCACGCCTGAGTCCTTTGAAGGGGTACACAGAAGTGTTCAGAATATTCAGCTATATTTCCTGTGTATATGCATTAATTTTAAAAATTATTTTTGTATTCGCTTTGGCATACCTTTGAGGTAGTCAAAGCGAATCGTAGTCGATTTAAATACACTGTATTGTGCAACAAATAATGACGCGCGTCGCCGGTTCGATGGAAGCCGAAAAAGACAAGCAAATAAAATATTTGGATTTGGCTCGAGTACCTATCGAATATTGATTCGGCAATCATTGTCCCGATAGTCATATCGGCCTATAGGCTGATTGCTTAGAGCCTCTAAGAGGCTTAAGAGGCTCTCGTTAGGCAGCTGGATCAACGGCTTGATGCAGAAGGCGGTGTTCCTTGACCCTTTTGAGCGAATTACCTAAATTGCACGATGCCTATGAAGCAAATTGCCTAAAGTCAATGTCTAAAACGCAGGATGCCTATAAAGTTTAATGTCTATAAGGTTTTAATGCCTACGAAGCAAAATGCCTATGTTGTTTAATGTCTACAAAGTATAATGCCGGTGCTAGTCAATTGCCTACAAAGCATGAGTCCAATTTTATTACATCAAGAAATCTTTTTGCTAAATTATGACACATATTCCGACTCTTTAGTCTTAATGTCATAATAGTCATACAATCACGCTTATATCCCCTTATAATGATCCGAGACCTACCTACCTACATAAGAAGTGTTGTCATAAGTGGTAAATCAATCTGGCCGACCGTACCTGAATGCCCCGTACCTTGTATTGTGCTGGCAATCTTCATTTAAGACATTTCCATTCTTAGGCATTAAACATTGTTGTCAAAGTACATTGTAGGCAAATTAAGTTTTTAGGCATCGTGCAATTTAGGTACTTCGAGTTTCAGGTATTTCGCGTTTTAGGCAATTTGCTTCATAGGCATCGTGAAATTTAGGTACTTCGCTCAAAAGGGTTCCTTGATACGGCACGTATTGTGAGACTTGGTCCCTGTACCCTATACCAGTAGGGTACTATATTTTATGTTTTTAAATATATGTTCTTTTATGTATATGAATTTAAAAATATAACTTATAAAATTTTTCAAGGAATAAAGAGGAATAATAATGATACCTATGTTTTCATTAAGCCTAACACATATAGGTACTAATCCAAATATCAATACTAGATATATTACATGATTAATCAGTGTTGCCAGGGCCAGATAGTCTATACTTCGACTTTTAATTAGATGCAGTAAAATGACGTTTCAAAATGTCATTGCGTAAAATAATGTTTACAGCCTAATCTCAATAGGGATGTGATTCAGTTCACAGAAGATCATTCTAATCGTTCCATAACTAACTCATAATGATCATTCTTAATTCTATTTATTATTCACATAAATAAAAGGCTGTATAAACGTTGATCCTTTTACACATTTCCTTTTTGAGTGTTTCGAGGTGTGGTTCGCCGTCATTCTACCCAAACTCATGCCGAATGCAGTAGCAGTAGTCGTAATTGAGCTTTTTCCAAAAAAAAAAGTGTATCTACCCTCCACTTTTGAGCCCCTGTGTTTGAATTTCAATAAGAAAAAGATATTCATATTATATATCTGGGTACTTAATGATTTCAATATTTTAAAAATATAAACATACTCTAAAGTAGTGGAATCCATTCATTATTTTACCCTATTTGCCGTAATATTTCAATTGTGATGATTTTTATACGCCGAGACATCAGTTTTTGGTGTGGACTCAAGTTATTGAATATTATGTAGAAGCGATACTGATTTTTTTTGTACTAGGCTAGCATGAGTTGTAGGTCCCATTTGAAAGATATCTTAGACACCTAGCAGCGTCCTAAGTTTCTAATTCGAGTCTTATGCTGTTTAAGTATAGTTTAATCTCAAATAAAAACGTAATAAGTGATTCCGAACATGTCGGTTTTGACACGGCTAAAACGGTCTATTTCACGAGGATTTTTTTCACTTCTTGTAATGGAAAAATAACGTTTACATGACAGCTATTTCAAAAGTGCTAGTATCAAATAAGTTTCAAACTTAATAGTTGTGTTTTGTGTGGGTGCCACGGCGGTCAACATTTCTTCGGATCAGTTTGAGACACTTCTATAAGTATTCAGCTTACTTAGTTTACATGATTTAATTATTCGCAACGCTCAATTATATTATCAACGCGCTCTATCACTCTCGATCGAAACAATCCCGAAGATGTCGTGGACGAAAGCACGAATTCAAGAGTGGCTGACCACTAAAAATATTGCATTTGAACCAAATATGGTGAAGGCCATTCGAGATGGCTGTAAAGGTATCAGACTTCTAAGACTGCCCCCTTATCACTGTGAATTAAAACGATGAGTTATTTTGGTCTCAGGCAAAGGGGCACGTCGCAGAGAAATTAATAAGACGTATGAAATGCTACAAGTGAAAACTTTTTTCCAAGAAGTAATCAACAAAGTGACACCGGCTAAGTGGAGTGACTTTTGTGTCTCACACTATAAAAGAGGAACACAATATATACCACCTCGATCATAGTAGATGATGAATAGACAGACAGATTTGTCATTAGTGTGATTGAACGCGACAGCGACAGTGATTCCGATAAATATTGATTATATAACATTATTATGACATTTTTGATTCGTTTTGAATGTACATTCCTATACTTTCACTGAAAAAGAACAATTCTTTATCATATGTAATAATAAAAAATACATTACAACTTAATATTGAATCTTTAAAACAAAACCAAAGATCATTCATTTATTGAATGATTCACTTGCTCACTTAGCCACATCCCTATTTATTTTTCTTCAAAAAGTGGTATCCCACAAAACGTCATTTTACTGCAGCTGATTAAAAGTTCGACTATAGTGTAAATGTAAACAAGATAGCTTAAAAAGTTACTTAACAGGGAAAAAGTAACGTTGTTTTATGGTATGGAAATCTTGTCGGATAATTATTATATTGCGCGGTTATGATGAATAGTTTTATTTATTTACAATGTTACAAAAGTTACATTTTGGCAGCTATGCGATTAATCTTTTGTTACTTGAATCGATTATTCTGACAATTGATTTAAGAAGCTCCATCCCTAGACTATAAACGTCAAATCGTATCTTTTAAATATTTTCAACTGTAAGTAGTATAAAAAAGAGTGTGATTAAAAATAATTTATTAACTTACTAATTTCTGTATATCCTTCTGCACAAGTTCCAATGTGGCATCCAACTCCTCGGCATCTCCACAACACCGTGTGACTATTAGGAACAAATCGGACGGTAAACTGGAATCACGGCAACACTGGCATGTGGAAGAAAATGAGTATTACATCAGCCTCTTTTTATTTATTTTGAAGTCACAAAATACAAAATCAAGCGGACGTATTCTTAATCCTTGTATTACCCCATAAACTCTCACATATTTACGACTTATAACATCATATAGAACGTGATTGGTAATAATTTTCAATAGAGAACAAGCCTCAAAGTAAAGGAATGTTAATCAGTAGCCAATCGCGTTGCCATCATCCTCACAGTATTATAGTAAACAAATGAAAGCTACAGGGCAGTTCTTCTTGGTTTTATGTTCCATGGAAAGAACTAGATTTCCAGACAAGTAGATTTTTAGATTTTCAGTCAATACTGCAAATGCTGTTCAATCACTTAATGGGGATTGACCAAAATTTATTAACCTATTTTTTTATTTTAGAATTTGAAAATATAGAGCAATCTAAGAAACTAATTTGAATATTTTAATTATATTCATAGTACTTTTTTTTTTATTAAATATTTAAAAATTTAAATCGCTCAATCGCGCTGACGTCATCTTAGTTATAGTTCTTGAAAGAAAAAAAGGTGATGAAATACATGTAAACTCACATTTTTAACGATAGTCCTGTTGATATTATCGGGATCGCTGAGTAATGCTATAATAGGGCGTAGTACAACAGCCGCGAGTAATTCTATGAGAATCAACTTTAGCGCGTGACACCGCCACGCCTCTTCAGGTGCGATCAGGTATAGTATAGCTTCCGATATTTCGCATAGTAATTCTGTAAAATCTGGTTAATTATTATTTTATATGTAATGGGTGCCAGACACACTACGAGAAATCGTTACAATCGTACTGGGATATTATTCTATTTGACAGGCCCTGGTTAATATAAAAAGGCATGTATTTAAATCGATATTTATATATTCCCTATATTACAAAATATTTCAAAGTTATATCAAAAATACTGACTTGCACACTAATTATGCACACTAACTAAATCAAATTAAATATACTGTTTAATGAAATTTGCAGAACAATTCCTTTGGTTAAATAAAAAAAATAACCACGAAGGCAAAAGCGGAAGCTCCGCTTCGCTCCGCTCCCGCATTAGCCTTCTAACCTAATCTATCCAAGTCGGATTGCGTAACTTTTCAATAATCCTATCATTTGATTTAGTTAGTGTGCATAATTAGTGTGCAAGTCAGTTTTTTGCACAGCATTCATGTTTCTGGTATGCATTCAGTAAATTAGTGGAGTTACGTAGTTTGCTGCAAAATTATACAGATGTGCATTTAAAAATATCCCATATAAAAATAGTACTGTCGTAAAAATAAATCAATTTAAATGTGTCGCCTAATACGAGCATGCGTAGATAGGTATAGTGATTGGCAAACTTGATGAACCCGGGCGCACGGGCTCGCGTCCTTTTAATATTGTTTGGTAGGCCAGTACATGATGGTTCATGATGTTTGTCGATGATTTACGTTAAGCCGGTACACACGGCGCGTTGCGTCTCCGTTGCGTCGTTTTACATACTAATAATCATAGTGTCCACACGGTGCGCTGCGTCGACGCAACGCACACACGACGGAGCTGCAGCCCCCAGTTGCTTGTGCGTTGATTATTAGTATGTAAAACAACTAAACTATGTAATCGACGCAATGGAGACGCAACGCGCCGTGTTGACCGGCTCTAAGAGCGGAAACACACGATGCGTTGCGGCGACGCACCGCAGAAATTTCGCCGCAGTAGCGGGCACACGAGCGGGGGCGACGCCGCTGCGTTGTTATGACGCAGCGGCGCCGCGTGCGCCCCAGCTGCGTTGTAATGTCTGTTAATATAGTGCAAGCGCTAGAGGTAGTTGAGTATGCAAAATCCGAGTGACGGCAACTATGACCGGATTCTTATACCTGATCCTCTAAATAATGACAAAGAAATCTTGCCGCCGGGTGTGATGGTCCCTTCCCGCTCCCTTCACATCCCCTCTGCGCCCTTAAAGTAAGCATAGCGCGCGTATGCGTTTAGTGTGTTTCTACATCTATTGACGTAAAGAAGTCGCTTTATTAAGTCGTGTTTTTGTATCCATTTTTATTTTATACTACTTAGGTGGCAAACAAGCACTCGGCCCATCTGATGGGAAGTGGTCACCGTGGCCTATGGACGTATGCAACACCAGGGGCATCACACTCGTGCTGCCGACTGCCAACCCTGAATCCATATTTCCATACTAATATTATAAATGCGAAAGTAACTGTCTGTCTGTCAGTCATGCTTTCACGCCTTAACCACTGAACCGATTTTGATGAAATTTAGTATAGGGGTAGATTAGACCTTGAGAAAGGACATAGGCTATGTTTGGTCGCGATAACCGACATCCACGCGGGCGGAGCCGCGGGCAAAAGCTAATATAATATATATCGATGATAAATACCTATAATAACATTTTGCTGACAACATTAGTATCATTAATGCTACAAAATATAGGTAGGTACCTACCTAGGCATATATAAAAGTACACTTTTACGAAAAGCTCAACAGTGACTTAAGTACGTCCACGACAAAATGACTATACAAGCCGTCTTTACCAGAGTTATTAATTCCCCCCATGTAAATGAACTGTAAATTGTCGCACAAGGTCTTGTAATTGCAATAAATCTGAATTGGTTTGTATTTCATTATGTAAATGCATCAATAACAAATGTCAAAATTAAAAATAAGTATTTTTTACCTACTTTAAGAAAATTTATGCTTGAATTCACTGGTTGTTCGAATAACTTTTTTTTTTTTAAATATTACTTTTATTTTCGTTTTTTTTTATTAAGTACCTATTTAAGAATCCATCCTCACTTTTACCATTAGAACAAACTATAAATTATAACGGAAATATTCATTAAAATGATTTTATATCATGTACCTACTCAATACATTTCCTTTACGAATAAGACAAGAGGGGGTAAAAAAAATGGACCAGAAAATAGACCGGCAAGATCCACATTATCATTCTTGGACCTTTTCTTCACTTAAATCCGTTGGCGAAATTCGGTACTCACATTTTGCATACTCATACCTCTAGCGCCCGGTCTATAAATCAGAAACAACTACGCGGCGGCAGTGCGGCGCGCGCCGGAGCGGTGCCGCTCCGGCGCACTATGGAATATCGTAGAACAAGAGCTGCTCAAAATTACTTTTTTCAAATGTTGGCTATTTCACATATTTTTATTTTTGGTCCTTACTTAAGAAGTTGTACTTTCATAATAACAAAGATTTAAAACATTTACTAGAGTAATAAATCAATAAATTGCGTTTGAAATCAACATTCTGAAACTTAGTAAATTCTAACTTCAAAAAGTTCAACATTCAAAGCTAAATTTTGAGTACAATTTGTACACAAACCCATGTAGTGTGATACATTTCTAGAAAGGATATTTTATGGAAATTCAAATAAAATTATGAGAAATAAATTCTAGGGAAAAATTCAGTTAAGGCATGACTTTTTGTGACAAACCATATTTTTTTATTTATTTTCGACTTCGATGAAGCTTTACGCAGTTATCGAAGTTTATCGAAGTTTTAATTTTTATTGTATTCCATGCAGAATATAGTTACCTAGAAGCATACGTAAAATTAGGTGCATCTTTGCGCCATTTATAGAGATATGACGTATATTGTGATAAGGTATTTAAATAGCTATATCAAGGAACCGCAATAGATATGATCATGGCGGTTTTTTGGTAATATAAATGATTGTCCGGTAGGTTACGTTTTGCACACGTGTTCCATATGAACAATCACAATATGATAAGGTGGCAAATAAGGGCAGTGTGCACTGCGATGCACACTGCCCTATTTTGATTTGCCTATATAAAGCTCTGCCTGGTGTAATAGTTTATTGCCATTTATGCGTTACTCAAGTTGTCCATTACTATAATTTGTGTGACATTATCATTATATACTTTACTTTTTTCTTTTACGTGTACAAGACGTCAACTATTAATCTTTTTTATAGTAAACGGAAAAAGCGTTTCTAACTTGCCAACATTTTTACGTTACCATTATCAAATGTCAGAAGAAAACATAACAACTGTAATTCACGATTTTCAAAAAAAACTTACTACCACAGTTTAATAAACGTTGGGCGAGTGCTGAAATTTTTAGCGGATAATATCAGTTGGCTTGATACAGAATACGCTGTAAATTTATCTATTCCAATTCCGGAAGATGAAACAACTATCTGCACGCCATCTACTTCTTCAGAGAAGAGAGGAAGACCTTGTATTCCATATGAAGACACTTCAGAAACTAGTAAAAGGCGCAAAAATACAACACTACTCAAAGAATACGGATTTGCACACGTCTATGATGCATATTTACAAGGATTGCGATCTATGGGTGAGGTATATGAAGCAAACCTCGTGAGCGGTAATTCGAATGACGGCAATACCGCAAGAAGATTTTTTAGTAATACTAGTTGCTCTGCTGAAATAACAGGAGTTGATGAAGAACTAATACACAGATTTCATGTAATTTTGCAAGCTTTGTCATCCGGAATAACAGTTGATGCTTCAAGATTCGGTAACTATGCCTATGAAACAGCAAGACTATATGTGAACAAATACAATTGGTATTACATGCCATCATCAGTACATAAGATATTGATACACGGAGAGAGTATCATAAATCATTTTGCTGTATTACCCATTGGACAACTCTCCGAAGATGCGCAGGAATCTCGCAATAAGGACTACAAAAAATTTAGGCTACATCATGCGAGAAAATGTTCCAGATTAGCTACTAATGAAGACGTATTGCATACATTGCTATATACTTCGGATCCATACATAACAAGTATTCGTAAACCATACGAAAAAATGTCAAGGAGCTGGATCAAGATACACTACATCTTTTCAAAGTGAATCAACTCATCACGGATCCCGATGTTGTTTAACACAAAAAAATATGATATTATATACTAGTCCGCAATTTTATTATAATTTGAATTAACAAAATAATTCCTCCCACAAATTAATAAAAGTAATAATATTTGGCTACTCTAATTTATAATTTATATTTTTTATTACGTTTAATGAATAAAATACATTATTTTGTGTAGTTTTATTACCTGTAGAGATGGAGAGGAGCCTTTAAAAAGAAATCAATGCTTAAATAAATGCCGTAGCAAAATATTTGTGACCATTTTTATCAATTTTCATAATGAAGCGAGGGTAAACCCGTGAGTCGGCACTAGTTCATATTGAATTTAATGTTCATTTAAGAAGCATGGTCTGGTCTATGTTTATGCAAAATTACAAAATTAAATCTCAAGTATTTAAAAAGTTATAGATTTTTGATCAGCAAATGACCCATATTTTCCATAGTGCGGCGTGGCAACGCATTCACCCCTCCCCGCCTCGTCTCGGTGGTTGTAAGTCCGGTGCGGCGACGCAGCGCATCGTGTGACATGCTACAGATATTTCTATGTAAAACGACGCAGCGACACCGCTCCGGCGTCGCGCCGCCGCCGCAACGCATCGTGTGTTTCCGCTCTAACGCTGCAGTGACGCAGCGCCCGTGTGGCCGGCTATGTGTCAAATATTTGCGTTGCGTCGACACAACGCGCCGTGTGGATCGACTCTTAGAGTTCGTCAAACTGATTAAGGGCCCTATATCGTTTGAACAATACTGATAAATATAGAAGGGTGGCTGACTCACTTCATGAGAATATATTTATTATTTTGTACATTTAGTTTTTGCACAAAACAAGACTTCTGCATATATTATTTTATAGTCAAAAGCACGATAACCACTCACCATATTCTTTTTCGGGAGTCGTACAGAATATATCCCGACATAGTTGTCTATTTTCAATAGAGCATTCTAAATCGAAAAAGATATCTTTCAGAGTTCTCCCAGATATGTTTTCAGAACTATCATAGAATTTTGATTTGCCGAAAGTCTGGGAATCTGGAAAATAAATATAATATTATGCTATTATTGAGAGGATCTGGAACATTGAGAATCTAAATGATAAAATTCTAAACTCATCTTTAGAAGCATTCTCAAATCACTATGGATTAAGGTAGGGTTCACCAGATGAATATTTATTTTTATTCATTTTTTTAGTACTGGATTGATATTTAAAAAGCCCTTCATAGTATAGAAGCCCTCAGATGAAATATCACCCATCCAAATGGCAACCGCGTCTAGGTAGCTTAACCCACTGAGCTATTATACCTTAATTAATTCCATAGTGTAAATATTTAACAAAACATACCTGGTGGCCAAGATAAGTCAGTATCACTTTTGTTTCTCCTGTGTGTTTTCTTTTCATCTTGTTTCTTGGGACTAGGTTTTAAGTTACCATTCGAGATATCTTTGGCACTTGACAGATCTATGTGTTTCAGTCTCACCCTTGATTGTTTGAATAATTTCAAATGTGTTGTTAGTTCTTCCGGAAACCGGGTAGATAGAAGGTGGATCCAATCCACAGATTTTACTCTAAAGAATAAAAATAAATATTATTCTTGTTTTCCTTATTTTTTTCTTTATTACTCATTAGTCACTTTCTATTTGTAGGTATAATTATGAGCTTAGGCATAGTACAACTAAACTAACTTTGACTTTGATATCTAGATATTTAATATTTCATAGCTGAATAAATTATATGTGAAGTTATGTTATATTTAATTTTTTGTTTTCATCACATCTCACTTAACATCATCATAAATCTATAAGTAAATAGAAGTAAAACCACTTTACTTACCTACTAGCTACATTAGCACCTGCGGCCAGCACCAACCGTTTTATAGAATGACTTGTGAACTCTTCATCACTAGTCAAGATTTCATACCAAGGTGTGACATAGTCATTAATTATAATTGTAATTATTTCATTGAGAAATGAATCCACTGTCTCACTGCCTGTGATTCTACTATCAAATTTTGGCAAAGGTTCAACCTTTTTAAATAATTCTAGCACCTAAAAAGATAAAATATCGTAAGATTCCTAACTAGAAAATTAAAGTGAAACTAAATACTGTTGATGGAAAATGTCAGACTGAATGAACAGGTCCTCCAAAAGTTTAGTTAATAAAAAAACAAATACCAATATTTTACTGGTTATTAATTAGAGAAGCCTACATTGATATAACCACAAAAGCATTAATGGCTTTCCAATTTATTATACTACGTTTTTACTCAAGCAGGTATACAAACCTTAGGTATTTGAATAGAGAAATTTGACTGCTGCAGTGGGTCATCTAAAGAGTCTAGATCTACTGCAAACACCTTCTTGTGATCATAAGTGAAATATAGAATTGTAACTACCCTGTAATAAATACCAATAATTATAATTTTTATAAGGGATTAAGGGGTTTACTCCGTGTCAAGCATGTACAGGTGCACAGTTGTCACATCAAGAGATTTATAGAGGATTGGATTGTGTGTGTCAATACTTGTAACTTTCATTACAAAGTATAAATTTTTTACAATTTGTAACAACACAACCGTGTTGATACCTTATCTACCATTCTTTAAACAATGAATCTTCCAAGAGAGTGCAGTCATAATACATCAACAATTATTAATATAAAATATTCCTTCTTATCAGCTTACCCAATCAGAAATGCAACGAGAAATGTGAGAATTGTTATATACAATCCAAAACCAAACAATCCAGTGATGATAACCGTGACTAGACCATACCAGCCGATAAGTCTAATAGCCATATTTTAAATGTAATAAAAATGAACTACAATTTACAATGTAATAACAAAATAAAAGTGAAAACAAACTTCAATTCAACGCCACAACTTGACGATTTATTTTTGTAAATCTGACAATTTGTTTGTTGGAATTGCTGTCAATGCTGTCATTAGTGCCATCAGTGTCATTTCCTTTTTTTTTATATTAGTTCCTTTTGGAACAGGCTAAGGTTCTATGACCATGCTGCCTTGTCATCAGTTATTTTTATTCTTATTTGGATGATGATGATGATGGGTTGATGATGATGATGATGATGATGATGACGATGATGATGATTGCTGCCTCAGTAAAGTGGTGGAAACTTTACTAAAGGCTTCTTACGGAGAATTGAAACCAACACGAAAAGTCACAATCCACTGTAATATTTCACTTTCCTACTCTTGTGCGCGTTTTCCAAGACGTTATGTTTAAAATCCACCATATTTTTACACATAAAAACTCGAACTCACATCAATTTCGGAACATAAAACAATAAGTACTTACCACGATTTATCTTTCTACGCGTTTGCGCCAAAACCAGACCAAAACCGCTTTTTTCGTTCCTTTTGGAACAGGCTAAGATGACGCTAGCACCATGCTGCCTTGTTATCACCTTTCATGGTCAACTGAGCCCACATCCCATGTCATTTCTTTCCATTTATATATTTGTGTATTTTTAATGACATACACTACATTTTAGTGTATTTATGAAGCCAGTCAGTAAGGGCATAGCAAACGTTCTTAGGAGACTATCCCTCATAAAGTACTCTGTGCTATCCCTAAATTTCTAAGATATTCTGAACTGCATTCACAGATTTGACGAAATCGTAGCTAGCAAGAAAAATACTAAATATTTGTGCCATTATGCCACACCACCGAGGCAGTCTGCCTCTGTGGCGTGGCGGTGATGAACGCGGTCGCTTCGCAGGCGCGCTCAGTGCAAATATTTGTATGCATGAATATGGGTATTTGCATTGGTCTGGGTGTTTCTTATGTGTATTTACAAAAAAAAAGTTATAATGTGTATTTACAAAACAAAGTCTATTTAAGTATATTCATCCGTATTCTAGAACCCAGAACACAAGCTAGTTGTTATTTATTTCATAGCGGTACATCCACAAACACCGGTACCAATTTCTTCGGAGAGATACGTGATCTAGCCAAGTCTGATAGACTACAGATGATACTTAAAAATAACAAAGGATCAAATAAATTTATCTAAATAAAACAAATACTGCATAACAGCATTTTGATTTATTGAAATACAACACAATCACATGAACTGTTTATACAGTAGGTTTAGATAATATAGCCTTGAGACTACCTAATAATACTAGTACAATAATTTTATTGTCAAACATGTTAAATAAATAATTTAACATGATGGTTCATCAATACACATTTGAGGGCAACCCTCAAATCAATACTTTTTGATTATCTCGCTTAAATACATAATATATTATGAATGATTGAGGTTGCAGCAGAACAAGACCACTCCAATGAGGCAGTGGCTAAAACTGTACAATATATGGTATAGCATAGAAAATTTTTCACAAGACCAAAATATTAGCGATATTCAGAAAGTGCGTTAACAATTTTATTATATATTCAAGTTATCATCAATAAGTGCATAAAAATACATTTGTAACATACATCACCAATTCCCTTGCGAATTATTATACAATCACACTAACTTGTATATTACATTCCAAATTCTACATGCTTCCCAAAGAGCTGATAGTTATAAGACAGGTGGCGTTTATTTTATGTATGTGATACCGGCTACCGGCAATGTGTATAATCCGATTTTCTATACAATGCCTAGGCAATGTATATAATAGCGATTGCGCAGCCGACAATGTATGCAATATTATCAAAAACTTATATGGTAGTTATAGTAAAAAAAGTTTGGGCGCGCAGTGTCCACACCGCACAATTTGACTTGTATAGATTAGAAGGCATTCATGGTTATTTATAACCATCCATAAATAGAAGTTCCGCAAAGCCTAAAAAATCAAGATCTATTTATTTCACACATTGCCGGTGGAACAGCAGGCATTCAATATATGTAAAATACATTGCCTATATGTATTGTATATAATACTTGAATTATACAGATTGACGGTAACATACTATACAATACATAATACCTTAAACAAACGATAATATAATATTAAGTTGTAATTCCAATTGTTTAATAATTTATAGCACATAGAGAATACACAACCATATCATGTTCCTAAGGATGTTACTAACAAAGACCACATTTCATTGTATTGTGTATTTATAAAACTATAGTAAAATGTTTTACTTTATCAAGTGAAAACCTTATCAACATCTGTTATTTTCACAAAAGATTAGAGATTGAAGCAATACTTGCTTTATCACATTGAACAAAATGACCACTATTGTATATTGTATTTAAACATGATAAAGATGATAACACAAACATAACACCACAAAATGAATCGTCGCTGACGTAAAAAGTCAGACTTGTTACAGCTTCAATAGTAAATGTACTTGGGAAGCAAATCTGTCCTCTGTGCCTTATCAGATACCTACATTTTGCTAAACGATGTAATTAGTATCACATTTTTATAAGAAATTGGAACTCTTTTAGTTGCTCTTCTGCAACACATCCTCATACAAACAGTTTACATCACGCCACAAACATATTACTTTGGAACAAATATCACTTACTTAATCGTTTTATTTCGGTATAATCCACATAATAATAATAATATGAAAACTATAATGCTTATTTATAACTAATGGTCAATATGAGATCCTATATGTTTGCAAGAGGAAGTGCTCGAAAAGTGCAAATTGCTTACAGTTATGTAGGTAGATATTCCAAATGTTTTGCATCAATACTTTTTGGTGAACTTACACCATAGCGTCAATAAATTGACGACTTATATAGTTCAAAAATGAGTTTAATTTAAAGGGGGCCACACACCAAAGCAGCATTTGCTTTGTGCCTTACATTTACGCAGCAAAATAAATACTTCCTAACATCTCTTGGCAATTTTGCTGTGGGTGCAGCAAATGCTGTTTTGGTGTGTAGCCCCCTTTAAGCAATCATGAATATTATGATACATAATTTGACATTCAGTTATTAAGGAATCTACTGTTCAAGTCAATTAGTATTATGTCTTTATGTAATTTGATAAAAATTGACACAAACAAATGGTAAGATAGATTCATGATACTTTGGCAAATATTGTTTTGATATTGACAATTATTTATTTTCAGACATTCCCACAACATTCTCAATAGTTTAATTTAACACACAAAGTTGTTACATTTGACGGATTTTGACTAACATTTTGCTTAAATTATCAAATACCTTATATACGTAAGTAGGTATAGTATATTTTATAAATTAGTTATGTTTTACAGTTCTACGGCAAAACCGTGAATTAATTATTGTAGTTACATTTGTATAGGTTTAATTCCGTTAATTATATATTCAGATCTATCTATTATCTTTATTTAGGCTACATGTAAAATAAATAAGTATATTATTATTAAGGCCGTATAAGGACGTCAAGTACATCCAGAAAAGTGATTTTAGTAGAATTAAGTAGAGTATGAATTAAAATTTCCCAGTTTTGTATTAATTAGACAATGAAATTTAATACGATGAAATGTACCTAAGAGTGGTTATTATCATTGACAGAAAAAGAGAAAATGGAGGTCCTTTTGCATTTTCACTTTGGTAGTTATTTCTTCTGGATCTACTTCACATTGAAAAATATGACTTATCAATATCGTAATCAAGAATTATTCGACTATTAATTTCACAAACATCTAGCTATATACATTCTAAGTTATATACGTTAACTCGTTAGTCTGTAGAAAATTATTGCTTTGTCGTATCCTACAACACTTCATTGTGTTTTTTTTTTCACACACACTGTACCAAACTGGTTATTTCCCCAAACATAAAAGTCGATAGGCGCCTCGATAGATCTATATAGGATATCCAATATAACGATATCTCTTACTCCTCTTAGTACGGTGAGATATACCTAGATCTAGGTATATAGTGGGAAACTAGATATAGGTATACCTATACATTGGGAAAATGAAATTTGAGAATTGATATGCCATCGATACGACAGAAAAAGATATAGATGTAGGTATTTATTTGAATTGGCGAAAGATATAAGTCTTATATACCGTACATGTTCCGTACAAATAGGGTCAACTTATGTAATGTTTCTGCGGCCTGTGCTTACTGTGGGTTAAGTGGATATACCTAGTTAATGTGTCGCGCGCACACTCGACTGAAACGTATAATGCTACAGACATGCTTAAACGTTTCTTTTAATATGGTAATTCGTTAACAAATGCCCAAATACCAGCGCAGTAAAACACCCAGTTTGGTACAATGAAACTCGTACTTACTCTAACAACAACCGTTCGGTCGGTAGTTTGTTGCATTTTAAACAAAGCTAGCTGTAAACTTGGTGAACTATACACTACTAACGTCCTTCAAATTTTGCGTTAGTATAACGTGCAACAAAGGCCATTTTCATATGCCGAAAATAATTCACAAACATGCTCGTAACTAATACAACTACTGATAAATAAATAGAGAAAACTAAACCTTATTACTGTTATTCAAAATATACACCCATGGCAGACCTAATGTTACTATTTTCCTATAGTTAGTCTTAATGTTAGTATCTATATATTATATTACATCATACTCAACAAGAATATCAACAATGGACTCGTTAATTATAACTAAATAAATAGGTACATCATACATCGTTTTGTATATTACTCATACCTAGAGGTACATAATGCTTTACACTTAACCTGGCAGACAATGTTTAGTTGAATACCATTGATGCAGATCTGGATCCCACAGTGAAATCTTTATATTGCGAGAACACACACAGCTGAAAAAAAGAAAACATTAAAAAATAAATCATTACTGTCGTTACGTGAAGTCAACGAGGTGTTTCTATTCTATACCTACTTAAGTACTTGCCAGTACTTAGGTTCAGGAACAATTGCATAAATAACAAAATAATTTTTTTCTAAAGATTTTTGCTGCCTAAAAAGCTGTAATAAGGGCCGCTTTACAAAATTTTCGACATAAATTAAGTAGGTAGGTACCGATATTAGTAGATTACCCAACAAGTGAAAAAAAGGTGAATTCTTTTCGAGGCACCAAGTTGTATCCCGAGAGGAGCGAAGGTTTCTGCGGTAGAATCCCGAGCGTAGCGAGGGATTCTAGATAGAAACCTGAGCGGATCGAGGGATACAAGAGCCGAGATGAATTCTTTTTTCACGTGTTAGGTACGCTATTTTTCATCATTGACTACGAGAAAACAATTTCTCTGTGATCATGAATTAAATTTTGCTATGGATAGTACATAAAAGAAGAAGCAAATTATCAGTAATAGCTACCGCTTTAGCGCGAAAAAACTCCGGAGTCTTTTCGCGTTCGAGAATTTCATTTTCATCCCTGGATGAAGTCATTTTAAGATTAAGAAAGAAACAGAAACTTTTACAAGAAAAATTGCACAGAAAAATGGCGGCATTTTTTTTCTTAATTTAAACTGAGCCACATTCCATCCAGCCAGTGATAACATTTAGGTGGCTTTTAGTACGTTTTTATAGTGAGAGTGTGCAACCTCTTTGCATGTTTTACTACAATCCGTACATTCGCGCATGTTCCAAATTCAATTTTTTTTATTCACTCAGTGAAACAAAGAGCTTTTTAATCACTGTTTTTGATGAATCACGGGGCCTTTTTCGAGTGTCAATGGTAAAAAAAATTTAACTTCATCTTAAAACTATGCACTATCGATCGAAAGTAATCTAACATAATATATTATGTATTATGAATATTTATGAAATATGATGCTATTATCTTTTTGAATAGGTACTTGATGTCTTTAAACTTTTATTGTGCAAGTTTACTGCACGTATTGAGAGCATCTCATCCACTACACTAACAATGATTATTTTAATGTTTGAAACAATTAAAAACCGGTTATTAAACCTGGTAGACAATTTGATTGCGAATTGTAACGGAATGCATGATCGCGCAAGATTTTTTCTATTATGGCGTTATTATCCATATTCATACTTCCATACTAATATTATAAATGCGAAAGTAACTCTGTCTGTCTGTCTGTCTGTTACGCTTTCATGTCTAAACTACTGAACCGATTTTAATGAAATTTGGTATAAAAAAAGGACGTAAAGAAAGGAAGGAAAGGACATAGGTTATGTTTGGTCGCGATAACCGACATACACGCGGGCGGAGCCGCAGGCAAAAGCTAGTATTATATAATTATGTATGTAGAATAATGAATAATTATACTGTATACGACATAGTACATTTAAAAAACATTACTCCTTTATATAACTGGAATCGTATATTATGTTTAAGTAAATATTATGTTAGGTTTTGCTAAACTTCTATATCTACAAATCTACATTGTTTGTAGGACGTAAGACTTGATAAAAGCACTGCAAAATAAAGGCGATAACGTATTTATATTTATGATGTAATTTTAGATTGATTCATTATGACCATATTGAGTATTAAATAATATTATTATATTATCTACTAAACCCATTGATTACATAGCGGAATCCGCAGATATACTTTTATGTCACATCAGGGATTTAGATAAGAACAGATTCTGATATGTCTTTTCACTGCTTTTTAAGATAAAAAGAGGGTGTGCTGAAATGTAGACACTACATTATCATATGCGGAAACGTCACTTATGTATGACTTACGCATGACGGAAGTATATTACCAGGACAACAAGGCACTGATTCTGTGACTGTTACACAATTTGAGAGCACATCATTAATTACATAACAGTGAAGAAAAAGTCGATAAGTTGGAGATTTTGACTGACAACCTTAAAAGGTGGCTGGAATGACTAGATACGTAAGACGGAAGATCGGGTGATGGCGTATATTGGGAGAGTCGTAGGTATGTCCAGCAGCTGGATCCAGCAGGGCTGCATTAGTCTATTTGACTATTTGAAGTAAAAAGTCAAAGAATACCATCATTCGTATTCACATTGTATTAGCGAGCTTCACACCTACTTTCTGTGTAGGTACAGAAAGTACATTTCTAAAATTCAAAAATTTTGACATCATTTCACAGCATATTTTATATTATATTTCAGCAAATTTCGATACGGTTACAAACCGGATGTACACTGTCTGCGTGTGCAGATAACGGTCTGTGCTAAAATACAGGCGGCGGCTGCAGTTTAAAAGAACACAACTGACTTTGGTCTGCACCCGCGTCTAGGTATATAAAAAAGAGTATGAGCTTAAATGCAGGTTCCAGGTGTTTTACCATTATCCTAAAGGTACCACCACACTTTATGTACAAGACATTGGATACAATGAGCTGTTTGAATTTGAACTAGGTATGTACCAAAAAGTAGGGAGGTAAGAAATTATCGGTAAGTATTCTATTTTTAAAATACTACCGAATCCAATGACTCCTTATACTACTAGAAAGGCTTTGGTATTGCGAAAGACTACCAACAATTTTAGAATTGATGGCCACCACCTACGCAACCTTTTGTAGCTGTCATACAGATAGATACAAAAAGGTGCGCAAGCATAGCGCGCGCCCTTTGCAGATACTACAGGAACTACAGTGTGCAAAATATGAGCAACTATAACCGGGTTCCTATACCTGAGACCCCAAATAATTACAATACACATCTTGCCGCCAGGTGCGATAGTCCAAATACGAAATTCAAGTGTCTCAACAGCTTCTTTCTTAGTACAGGAGTCAATGACAGAGACAGTATTATTTTGCATCTTACTCATCTTAGTCATCGGTAGGTGACAATCACTCGTCATAGCAACTTAAACAATACAGAGAATTCCAATCTTACCTTATCCTTAAGTTGTTGACACATGTGAAGTGCTGCCGTCAACATAAACAACACATCACTCAGCCAGGGTACAGCACAGTCCGCCTGACAGGAATCTATGCGCATCGTACCATGAACAGAACTGAGTTGATACGCTACAAATATAAGCTTGTGAGACTGTATGTAGAATGATATTGCTAAGTCTTCTGGTAGATTTGGCGATAGGGCTTTCTGGAAAAATGTACATGAACATTAGTAGGTACTTACTCATAACACGATAAGAAGTATCTATATTATCACTTAGAGCGGTAGCAGGGCCATGGCTTTATACAAAATGAACTGTATCATCTCATTACTCTCCCTTCCCGCTACCGCTACAGTCGAGGACATGGCTTTACATTTTAGTAGGTATACTAAGTAACACGACAACCGTGGACAGACGACCTCATTAAAGCCGCGGGAACGCGCTGGATGCGAGCCGCTTCCAACCGGTCCTATTGGAGATCTATAGGGGAGGCCTATGTCCAGCAGTGGACTTCCTATGGCTGAAATGATGATGATGATGATGATGACTAAGTAACATACCATATTTCTACTCTTCATAAGCTCGTCAATCGCTTTCTTCTTTGGTAATACTAAGGCAGTACGCGCTCTTTGTAGGGAGCCTATCAAACACTGAATTATGTGCAATACTTCTTCTGATGATCTGTAAAGCAATGAGAAAATATATATAGGGTCAAACGGCATTTTATTTCAAAACTCAAAACGGTATCTAAACTTGAGAACCATTTTGTCCAAGCTGTAATGACCCCGTATTTATAAATCTGCACGTTATACTTACGCTGTAGCGTAAGTATAACGTGCACTTACGCTGTAGCGTAAGTATAACGTGCAGATTTATTTTTACGGTATAATTTCGTATCGTTATTGATCCCCCATCTAGTCCAGTCATTTGGGCGAAAACCTAGAACATTACCTGGAAAGTTTTCCGGGAGTTTTGAAAATTGGCATTTTTATAGATTTTGATATGCTCTTTCCAAATTTGAACTTTGCCACCTCGTATGTTTGCCGCTCGCGCCGCCATTTTGAAAAAATGGCGCCCAAAAGCAGTTTTTTGATAATAACTCCTTTCCGACGCATTTTACAGGAAAAACATATTACACAAAATAAAAGTAGAGAAAATTTCCTACAATTTATGTCAAACCTTTTCTTTCCTAAAATCAATAGTTTCGGCGTACGAGCGCCGTAAACCATTATACATCCACACCAACGTGTAATATTTACTTTAAACTGCTCATACTGTGATTTGTAAATTATAAAAATTATACGAAGGTTATCTATAGTAATTATAGGTAACTATAGTCTGTCATGTCTCCGCAGGTATAAAGAAATGCGCCCCTTCTGTGTCAGCCCCCTTCTTTCCCTTCTAAGAAACATCTAGCCCCGCCTGAGCTCAACAGAAATATTTAGTCTGAGTCATCAGTATACGTTTATCATTTCACAGTGTCGTTTGCATTTACAGAGCCATGGCTTCTAATGAAGTAGATAGAAGGGATACCACGATAAAAAAACGCGCCGATTTCTCTACCTCATGGTGGTGTGGAAATGAGTATTTCTGCCGAAACGTGTATTGAATTACACTTTACGGCGCTCCTACACCGAAACTATTAATTTTAGGGAAAAAAAAATTATCACAAATTGTAGGAAATTTCCTCTACTTTTATTTTGTTAAATATGTTTTTCCTGTAAAATGCGTCGGAAAGGAGTAATTATCAAAAAACTGCTTTTGGGCGCCATTTTTTCAAAATGGCGGCGCGAGCGGCAAACATACGAGGTGGCAAAGTTCAAATTTGGAAAGAGCAGGGGCGGATCCAGCTTTCAATTCAGGGGGGGGTCATGGTGTAGCCGAGACATAGTTTCGGGGGGGGGGGAGGGGGGTTGTCTAGTCTCCCAATAAAATGTCATTGAACAATACAATGAAAATAAATGTGTATGAAATTCATGACGAAATAATGGAGGAGGAATGAGGTGAGAGGAGAAAAGTAAGATACCTTGAACGACTAAATACGATCCAGAACCTGCTGGCCCCCAAGTTGAAGGACGCAACTAGCACTTTGGCTTGAGGGGGCTGGAGGACTCCTGCAGGAGACTCTATGGCGAAAAAAGATGTCAGAGCACCTTCGGTACTAAATCCGTATCAAAAGGCGAGAAATCGTGGCCACGAAGTCCCAGCTTCATCGGGACATGGTGGAGTTGAAACTACGACTTGGACAACCAAGCGCAGGTCACGCCGTGATAGTGGTGGTATTTCTTACCACCACTATCACAGTGAACTAGCTAGCCGCAGCTAACTATCACCCATCATGGAGAACTGGCTAGAAAGGCTTCAATGGGGAACTCTCGTAGCGGTTGACGCAGATGATCACCGGATATGGATGTTTCGGAAGTTGGCTGCGGCGAATTCAGAAGGAGCCAACGCCCGGGTGTCATCACTGTGATGCAAGTGAGGACACGGGGCTGCATACGCGGACCGAATACCCGGCATGGGAAACGCCGAAGCGGGTCCTTGTGGCGGCCCTCGGGATGGGAGTTCTCTCGCTCAGCACTCTCTCTCGCTTGCTTACAGTGATGGCGTAAAACCGTAAGCTCGCGGCTGCCACCGCCTCCATCTGAGAGCAAGTAATGCTCTCAGATGGAGGCGCGCCTCCTCCTTTCATGATTATCGTACATATTTTCCTGATTGCTTCCGAATCCGAGGTGACCTCGGAGCTCAGGGGCCGCCTTCTGTCACTTCCTCCTCCACTTTGCACGACGTTGGGCGTCCATGGTGGTGAGATGAGACCATTTGCACGTATGTCACCCTTCACGACTTCAAACCAAGACTTCTTGGGCCTATCCTTTCCACCTGGTCCCGGTGGCTGTGCTACTGCCAGCCATTTGTTACCGACGTAGCCTGGCGGTTGCTGCAAGACGTGGCCACACCAGCGAAGGCGGCTCTCTTGCATTTTATGTGTGATGTCGCGGACATGAAGGCTGCCGCGGATCTGAGAGTTCCTCATGCGATCTTTACGTGTGACGCCGCACATCCACCGCAGCATTTTCATCTCCGTGACACGTAGCTCCTGCTTATGTCGCTCCAGCAGCGGCCACGCCTTACAGCCGTGTAAAAAGACAGGCCTAATGATCGTTTTATAGACCTACCCCGTCAACCAGACTGGCATTTTAGGTTCAAATGTGACGTCAATCATTTCCCGCCCCTTGGCCCACATGGCGGCAATTCGTGCCTTGACGTCGCGGTTGATGTGACCAGTTACGTGAAGTACAGATCCCAGGTACTTTTTTTTTTTTTTTTATCGTGCGAAAAATCCCCACGGATACCTCCCCCGCCGGAGCCTTGCGGCCCGCGAGGAGCGAAGGAGAATCGCAAACCGCGCGGCCCGTGACGAGCGGCGGCAACTCGGGCGTCGGAGGTCGCAGAATGACCTCCGTCCCCCATGAGCGCGGGCCTGGGGGTGACGGGTGGAGCCGCCTGTCACCCTAGCAGAAGCAGTCCGCGGCGGCGCGCATTGCGTGCCTCCCTGTACTTGGGAGCGAGCTGGGGACTCTATGGTCCCTACACCGGAAGAGGACCAGATCGAGAGATATGGCCCTGGGTCGGCCGGGGTCCGAGGGATATGGCTACGACAATCTCACCTCCGGCAACTGACGGCCCACAGACGGCGTACGTTTTAGTCGGTTCGAGTCCGACATAACCTCCTCCTCGGGCTCCGGCGGGGGAGGTATCCGCGGGGATTTTTCGCACGATAAAAAAAGGACCAGGCATATGAGCCAGCTGCGTCATCCGCAGCAGAAGATGGCCACTGGCCACAACCGCTGGGCCCGCGGTAATAGCGGTAGTAAGGGCTAGAGACGCCACACGGCTGCCTCTCGTACCGGCTGATGCAGGTTATTACCGGGCACGGGTGCTTTGGTGACTACCTACGTCGGATCCAGAAAGTAAGGCTTCTTCCAAGTTCACAAAAAGTTTTTGTAAGCAAACAGTAACATAAATACGGGGCCTTTGAAGCTGAGCCCAAGTCAAATTGTTGCCCGAATCGAATAAGGACCTCATGGCTGTCAGCTCCAGACCTTCGACTGCCGGCCTGGTTAGTCATTCGCGCTTATTTCTGTAACATAGCGGACAGGGTGTCAGGTCCGAAAACTATTCGAGTCCATCGGTTGATCGGCTGATCTGCACGATAAATTGAAATTTTCAATCGTGCGAATAATATTCATACTGATGTTTGGTGCCTCATAAAATTATAATACTATTAGGTACAAAAGAGACAATCTTCTTATGCGTGGTATTTTTTAAAATTTATCAGTGACATTGGGATATTTTTTAGTAGGTGACCCGCCCAGGGGGGGGTCATGACCCCCACGACCCCCCCCCTGGATCCGCCACTGGGAAAGAGCATATCAAAATCTATAAAATTGCCAATTTTCAAAACTCCCGGAAAACTTTCCAGGTAAAAATACCAAATGACTGGACTAATCACCGTCGGGGTACACCAAGGATCCGTCCTTAGTCCTTACCTGTTCAGCGTAGTATTAGATGTTTTGTCGGACAGCATGAGAAACTCACATGAGCAGCCCCCGCGGTTGCTCATGTATGCTGATGATATCACGCTGATGGACACGGACCGGAGCAGATTGGTGCGACGCGTGAAAGGGTGGAAGGAAGCGCTTGAGAACGGCGGTCTGAAGCTAAATGTAGCGAAGACAGAATACTTAGCGTTAAACTCCACAGATCCCACACCCGTTCGCATAGGCGATGACTTGGTCGAGCGCACGGACCAGGTTAAGTACCTGGGATCTGCACTTCATGTGACTGGTGAAATCGACTATGACGTCAGGGTAGGGCACGGATTGCTGCCGCGTGGGCCAAGTGGCAAGAAATGACTGGCGTCACGTGTGACCCCAAAATGCCAGTCAGGTTGAAGGGGGCAGGTCTACAAGACGATCATTAGACCTGTCCTCTTGCACGGTTGTGAGGCGTGGCCGCTGCTGGAGCGACACAAGCAAGAGCTGCGTGTCACGGAGATGAAAATGCTGCGGTGGATGTGTGGCGTCACGCGTAAAGATCGCGTGAGGAACTCTCGCGTCCGCGGCAGCCTTCACGTCCGTGACATCGCGGATAAAATGCAAGAGAGCCGCCTTCGCTGGTGCGGCCACGTCTTGCAGCAACCGCAAGGCTACGTGGGTAACAAATGCTTGGCAATGGCGCCCCCACTGGGCCCAGGTAGAAGGGGTAGGCCCAAGAAGTCCGGGCTTGACGTCGTGGAGGGTGACATGCGTGCAAATGGTCTCACTACCATGGACGCCCACGATCGTACGAAGTAGAGGAGAAAGAGCCGGAAGGCGGACCCCAAGCTCCGAGGTCATCTTGGCCACGGATGCAATCAGGAGAATACGTCTGTATGCAAATGATGATGATTGGTCACCTCTATTCGTAAACTGATTTCATTATTCGTCAAAGCTCATAACACGGGTCTAAAAGATTCACTGTACGCATGTTAAACAGGTTGGGGACTTTTCGGTAGTACGTATATGGGATGCGCATGCAGAGAGCTCTCCAGCTCTCTGCTAATTCCTCACAAGAACTCACACGCCTAGATCAGAAATAGTTGTGATCGAGGCGTGTAAGTCCCGTGCTTCATATTTTATCTACCGATAAATATGATTAGGCGTTAGGTATACATTCTCTGCAGAACACCTGCAGTTACATTACAACATTATCGACTTATGACAACTCATTAGTGCTCATGTCCCGTCTACGTAGCCTGTCCGCTTGCGCTATATTAACCAACGTGAGGCCTTCACCCAGATAGGTATATTTTATTAGTATAAGTGAATCATCTCCGCGGGCTTTTCCCAACTCGGTTGGGGTTATCTTTCAGTCTAACTATGAATACGAAACGGTCGAACTTAGCGACTGCGATATCGGATTTCGGAGGTATCGGAGTTCTATAAGTAGTTAGATCAGGTGGTGAGGATATTTGATTTTTAGGGTTCCAACTACCAATGCTAGCTATAGAATGTTCGTATGGCAACCGAGACCGCAATGTGCTCACATAGGCACGGATATAATAGGTACCTAAATAAAATACACATCTATAGAACATTTTGGTTTAAACCTTTCAAAACGTAAAATCAATAAAAATACTATCAATAACCTATTATTAAATTTTTTATGGTCTGATCCTAGTTTCCGCTAATGCTTTTCCACTACATCCATACTAATATTACAAATGTGAAAATAACCCTGTCTGTCTGTTACGCTTTACGAATCGATTTTGATGAAACTTGGTGCAGAGATAGATTAGAAAAGAAAAAAGAAAAAAAAAATTAAAAAAGATTACATGTACATACATACATACATACCTACAATCACGCCTTTATCCCCGGAGGGTTAGGCAGAGGTGAATTAACACCCACATTTCACCAATCATTGTATTAGGTCCCACGTAATAGGGGGTAAGCCTATTGCCGTTTTCCGGGCACTATTGTTGGCTCGAGCCATGTATAGGCTGAGTCGTGGCTGTATATATCTGTCTGATGTTAAACAGCCCTATCCCTTAGTCGCCTTGTACGACACCACATGGGAGGAGATGGGGTGGCCCAAATTCTACTCTGCAGGAACCACGCGGCGGAGATATAGATTAGTTAGATAGATTAGACCTTGAGAAAAGACATAGGCTATGTTTGATCGCGATAACCGACATCCACGCGGGCGGAGCCGCGGGTTATAATGTCAATGTCAACTACAGTCAACTCCATAATGTGTTTAATTAATAGTGTCTATTTATTTACAGTAACCATTGTCATAATTAGTTAATGGACCTTTACTATTCGTTACAGTGACATTTGACAACCTCCGTGGCGTAGCGGACGTAAACGCGGCCGCTACGCAGGAGGCGCGGGTTCGATCTCCGCTCAGTGCAAATATTTGTGTTCATGAAATATGGGTATTTGGATTAGTCTGGTCGTGCCTCGGATAGCACGTTAAGCCTTCGGTCCCGGTTCCCATAAAAACATCTATAGCAGTCGTTACGGGTAGTTGAAGCCCTAATAAGTCCAAAAACAACAGTCTAGCTGCAAAACTTCGATATCGCCTAATGTTAACATTGGGTTGTGGAGGTCAGATGGCAATCGCTTCACGAAAAATATCAAGATCTAGCCAAATCCGTAGTTAAGACTGGTAAAGCGGACCCCAGACTCCGAGCTGAAAGCTTCGGATGCGACTGGGAATAACGCTAGGAGGAAGAAGTTACAGTGACATAATATATTATATATAACCCGACTAGCTTTTGCCAGCGGCTCCGCCCGCGTGGATGTCGGTTATCGCGACCAAACATAGCCTATGTCCTTTCTCAAGGTCTAACCTACCTCTATACCAAATTTCATCAAAATCGGTTCAGCGGTTTAGTCGTAATGCGAATACTGAATTTTAAATACGGAATTTCAGATAGATACTGAATCATTATCCGAGATAAACATCTCTACCACGGCTTCCGTTCGCCGAGCAATTCTACTTCCCTACTAATATTATAAATGCGAAAGTAACTCTGTCTGTCTGTCTGTCTGAGTTACTTTCGCATAATGATTCAGTATCTATCTGAAATTCCGTATTTAAAATTCAGTATTTGAATTTTGTAACTGAAATTCAGTATAAGATACCACCAGAATTCCATAAAAAACTGCCATGGTTGTTTTATGAGTTTTTTCCACCGGCTTCCATTTTGAAAATTTTCACTCTTGGCAACTGCTCCATCTTACCAATAAAAAATTATCAATGGAATCAAAATATCTGTATATACCCTGTACATTTTTTTATTAGTAAGGCTACTAATATTATCTGCTATCTTTGCACCTAACATCACTGCATGTTTTATGTGTACATTTTATACCAAGTTAATTAGTTAATTTATTACTATTTATAATATAACCCAAGTATTTTTTTTAAAAGTCTCCAATGTACAGACATGTCCACTTTACTATTATATAATACTATAGATTAAGATAGATATAGAAATATAACACCCATATTACAATTAAATAGAGATAATTGATTACTGTTTAGCCAAGAGTGGCTAAAATGCATCATGCACAACTCACATAAGATAAATAAAACATGGCATTGTAATGGAAACAAACAACCTTGTTATACAATAACTTATGTTGAGGTTGCTTGTAAATTTTCATAATTATGCATGCAATATACATTTACTAATATAATTTCAATTTTTCTAGCACTTCATGAGTGCTTGCTTGATGTGTTTGTGGAAAACTGCTATTACACCGTCCTGGTATAATATGAGTTACAATAGTGGGAATGTGGGAAGGACACAAAATGACAAATAATTTTTATAAAGATCTTGGACCAGTGGAATTTGAAACTATGAAAAGGCAGTAAGTAATTTTATTTTAGTTAAAACATGAAAGGATGTTAAAATTAAAGTTCACCTTGGCTCACAGAAGGTCAATTCTCCTAATACAAAAAGACTGGTTTGCTGTCAAAATCAAATGAAATGTCCGAAATGATCATGATTTAAATTTTTGACAATCATTTTTATTTATATTTGAAAATTTCTTCTTATTCAGATGACCTTATATTAAAATAATTACTGCTATGTACTATCTATGGTTTTTCAAAATATGTAGTAAAATTGGGTAATAAAATATATTTGAATAGTAGTTTTATCGGAAAAAATATAAGTTGTATTAAAAATAATATATTTAGGTACTAGTTGACTTTTAATTGAAACATGCATCGTACATACCTAAATACATAATGTTTATCAACATTGTCTATGTATCCAATAGCCTGTTGCAAGTGGTTTGCTGCATCTTGGATCTGTTGAAGTTTCCATTGTCCATCCTGGTTAATTGATGTGCGACATATTGTGTGCATTTGCCGAAGCACCTTGAAACTTATATCCTAGTATAACAGAACATATAATATAATTAATTTATAAATGTATGCATTGGTATCCTGATTTTTATACAGGACTTAATATGACATTGGAGAATACCTTTTACAGTTATTTGTACTATCTCAGTAAACATAGGTTATTTTAAAAATGACTATTTGAGTATACTTACAGCATGTGTTATACTGTCTCCAGTGAGTGTGACAATACATTTCAGTTGTTCAGGCTGTGATGTCAAAATGAATTTATCTTGTTTTTGGCCTTCATTGCCATACAAGGGCACTGGAAATCTGTGAGCGCACTCCTAAAAGACAATATTTAGTTTAACAAATTAAGTAACAAAAGTAATAAATGTATTTTTGTAATCTTAACCACTTACAACTAAAACAGAGTGAAGTTGATGTAATATTGCATGGACTTCTTCACGAAGAACCCATTCGAATTCTTCTTTCTAAAAACAATTACACATTATGAATATTATGTACAATAAAAGTAGTGAAAGAATGTCATAAAATAGTTGACATATGTGGTTAAAATACAAACCAAATTTGATGCCTCTTCTCTTTCGTTGTCACACATTTCAATACCGTATTTGGAATCTAAGTAATACATAAAACAATTGTCTTATTAATCCAACAATAATCGCTGTGCTACACACCTCACGGCTATTTTCACTGATTTTCACAATTGAATTGAATATTGAATGAAAATCCAAGAGGCCAAGAAGAGGCGATGAGCGGTGAATGAAAGAAGAGGGGCGGAGGCGGGGAGTCGGGGAGAAATGTGATTGACAGATTTAATTTCGTCAAGAAATCATAAAAATCTACAATATGACCGCACGGCGGCGCTCTTATAACTCTTGCCTCATGGCATTACGGCTACGGGCTACGGCACGTTTTACCGCCATTTTTAACCGACTTCAAAAGAGGACGAGGGTCTCTATTCGACCGCAATGCTTCTTGTACAATAGAATAGAAACGTTTTTTCAGGGTCGGTAGCACGAGTGTAACAACCCTGGTGTTGCATACATCCATAGTAGGCCACGGTAACTACTTTCCATCAGGTGGGCCGTGTGCTTGTTTGCCACTATAAAAATACTGATATAGTATGGAATTATACGAAGGCGTTTTCAAAATCGGTATTGTTCCTAGAACAAATGCATACATTTAAAATACTAGCTGTCCCGGCGAACTTCGTACCGCCATATTTTTCCCGTTCCCGCTGCACCTATTTTCTCATCCTTTAAACCTTCCCTGGACACCCATGAATATTTCAAGACTAAAATAGGCCAAATCGGTTCAGCCGTTCTTGAGTTATAAAATAACAACGAAAAGTAGCATTGACTTTTATATATTTGTGAAACGGATCCGGTGACTGAGTCTCGAGGTGGTACTGCATAAAACCGAGGCCAATGTTTTTTTATGAACCTCAGTGCGCGCCACCTGGGAAACCAACCTCATAGTGGGAGGCAGGGGCGTATTTACCCTAGGGCCAAGGGGGCCATGGCCCGGGGCGGCAGGTTGCGAGGGGCGGCGGAGTCGCCCCGAGCGTCTAATTTTTTTATTTTATACCACTTAGGTTGCAGACTAGCACACGGTGCGGCCCACCTGATGGAAAGTGGTTACCGTGGCCTATGGACGTATGCAACACCAGGGGCGTCACACTCGTGCTGCCGACCCTGAAGATCTGATCTGGGCGCTTTAATCTTGACTCTAAAAGGCGGCCAGAGATAGACGCTCGGGGCGGTTTCGCCGCCCCTCGCAACCTGCCGCCCCGAACGTCTCCATCGTCATCCAGTCCTAGCCAATGTTCCACAGAAGCGGCTCCAGATCCGCGCCAGCCGGAACACCCCGCCACATATCTCACTTACTAAGCCCTGTCCTACATGGGTAGATACTGGCTTTCACCGATAAGTAAGCCCCGACAATGACGCGAGGATAGAGAGGCACCCCGTGCTGAAAGAGTGCAGCTCTGATGAAGCTCCATGGCAAGGTGTTAAAGACGTAGGCAACAATAAACACTGTCAGAATCAACTCGCCGTGCCACTGCTTCTTCCACCAGGGCCCTCAAGCGCGTGTTGGCATCCACGGTGCTCCCGACTATAACCAAATTGATTGTCTACCAAATTCGGCCTCACTTCTGTAAGGCGCTCGATGTGGCACTTCACGAGGAATAATTCGTTTAAAACACCTGCATGACTGCACACCTTGTCCATCAATACAATGAGCCGATAGGCGGACGGTAACTTTGCAGAAGAGGACCAGTTTTCCTGTCTTTCAAATTTTCGGAATCCGTCTCTACTTGAGGCATATGTTATAGAGCCCTTCAAAACGGGATCCGAGTGCCTTTAGAGCCTAGAGTGCTGCCAGGTCCCAAAGCGGTGCTTTTGCTGTTGCCTTTGAGCCATAAAACATCATTCTTCACAAGCTATTGCTGTACTCAAGTGATTTTTGGTTGCGATATCATCTTCTACGTAGGGCGCTTTAATGGAATGGAATGCAAAAATTTCCCCTTGAAGGGATTCTGGTTGGGAGCCTGGGTTAGTGGAGAGATTGATGGAAGTCACTTCCCTCGCACCATAAGATAGAGATCTCACGAATCAGGCTTGAAAATCTACAGCAAATTCTGACGGCCCCTATTTTGTGTCAGCCCCTTGTGCGCAGGCTAACGGTGAACGTGAACGTCAAAGTCAAAGTCTTTATTTCTCAAAATAGTGCAACACTGTTATAGCTTTTTGACGTCAAAAACTCCTTAAAACTAAGTTTACCACCGCTTCCTAAGCGCTAATGGAGAAGAAACGGCGCAACAAACTCCACTGCGGCATTTTAAGGACGTTAGTTTACAAAAAATAAAAGGGAATACAAAATGTCACATAGGGGCAGGCGCGGTCGCAGCTTGAAGTTTGGGGGGGGGGTCACTTCGGCAATTCCTTAAGAAATTTAACCCCCCCCCCCTCCCCTCGTACTGGGACTTTTCAATATGACGTGCATGGTTTTGGGGGGGGGGGGGTCATGTCCCCTGTGACCCCCCCCCCCCCCTCGGACCGCGCCTGCATAGGGGGCGGCAAACCTAAGTGGCCCGGGGCGCCAAATCTTTAAATACGCCCCTGGTGGGAGGCATTCCCGTCGGCATCAAGCCCTATATGAAATACTTGGCTCGTGCTCAATGGCCGATGAGACTTCGGAAAGCATTTTCGAAGTCTGGCCCCCCTTTATGACTTTGCATGTACAGTCAGAGCTCATACGTGCATTAGCACAACAAGGCTCAAAATGGTGTGGCATGTGGCCGCCGTGCCGTTTTACATTATGTGTGTTTGTATCATTAGATTAGGGTTGCCATACGTCCCCGTACGCCGGGACATGTCCCCGTTTGAGGCCTGGTGTCCCGGCGTCCCGGTCAATAAGCAAATTGTCCCGGTTAAACATTTTTAGTATTATATTAGAGAACAGTAATATACCTACAATAAACGCGACTAAGTAGCTAGTCTATTAATACTTAGATAAAACGATGAAAGCGCTGATATTTTTCCATACATGAATATGTTAATGAGAAATAAAGACCCCGGGGCCAATGATTTTACGAGAAAAACGCGATGAAGGGCAGATGGCGCTCATACTTCCAACGACATGCTGAATAAGCAGCAAGAGGTGCATCCACCAGACCTCTTTCCGAAACAAGGACTAGTGCCACCGATAACGCCTGCAGAAGTACAGACTCGGCCTCGACGAAATCCCCATCGAGGCTTGGAGGCAATGGGTGCATTGAGTGCTCATGGTGTGAGCATTCTAACAAATCTGTATATCCGCGTACTTCTCACCGTGAGATCCTGAGCCAGTGGAGACTGAGCTTCATTACGCCAGTATTCAAAGGCAAGGGAGCGGTGCAGGAGTGTGGTAGTAACCGCGGTATAAAGATAATGTCCCACACCATGAAGCTCTATGAGCAGATAATCGACTCCCGGATCCGACAGGAGAGTACACTCTCGGAGTGTCAGTATGGGTTTCGTCCCGGGGCACGGGATCATTGATCCGGTGTTCTCCCTAAGGATTGTGGTGGGGAAATACAGGGCGAAGAACACGCCTCTGCACTGCCTATTCTTAGACATGCAGAAGGCCTTCGACTGTGTTTCTTGCGCGGTGATCTGGTGGGTACTGTGGGCTAAGGGAGTTCCAGAGACCTACGTTGACACCATCCAAGATATGTATCATGATTCTGGTTCCGTGGTTCAGAGTGCTTTTGGTGACTCAAAAGCCTCCCCCATCACCATCGGAGTACACCAAGGATCCGTCCTTAGTCCTTACTTGTTCAGCTCGGTATTAGACGTCTTGTTGGACAGTATCAGAAAACCACATAAGCAGCCTCCGTGGTTGCTCATGTATGCTGATGATATTGCGCTGAAGGACGCGGACAGGAGCAGTTTGGTGCAACACGTGAAAGTGTGGAAGGAAGAGCTTGAGAACGGTGGTATGAAGCTAAATGTAGCGATGACAGAAAGTTTAGCGTCAAACTCGACAGAAGTCACACCGGTCCGCATAGGCGATGATTCGGTTTAAGTACCTGGGATCTGTACTTCATGTGACCAGTGAAATCGACTACGACATCAGGGCACGCATTGCTTCCGCGTGGGCCAGGTGGTGAGAAATGACTGGTGTCACGGGTGATCCCAAAATGCCAGTCAGGTTGAAGGGGCAGGTCTATAAGACGATCATTAAGCCTGTCCTCTTACATGGTTGTGAGAGCAAGAGCGTAAGCAAGTAAGAGCTGCATGTCACGGAGATAAAAATGCTGCGTGAGGAACTCTTGCAGCCGCGGCAGCCTTCATGTCCATGACACCGCAGATAAAATGCAAGAGAGCCGCCTTCGCTGGTGCGGCCACGTCTTGCGGCAACCGCCCAGAATACGTGGGTAGCAAATGCCTGACAATGGCGCCCACGCCGGGTCCAGGTAGAAGGGATAGGCCCAAGAAGTCCTGGCTTGACGTCGTGGAGAGGAAGAGCCGGAAGGCGGACCCTGAGCTCTGGGGTCATCTTGGCCAGGGATGCAATCGGGAGAAAACGTCTACATGAAGATGATGTTTAACCTAATGTTGATTTCGTCAAAATATTTTGTACAATTATCAGAAGTTAATTCTGATAATTTTTCGCCTTTCAGAAAACATAGGAAGCCCGGGTCGCTGCCCGCTTGTTTAATGGCAGTGTTAAAAGTTGTTGTAATAAAAGTTCCTATTTTTCTACCTTTACTAATTTTTCTTCAAATGTCCCGGTCTGGGTCCCCACACTTATGGCAACCCTACATTAGATACTAATACAGTGATTTACCAACCTAGTAAATTAACTGATAGGTAAGTGGCTGAAGCAAGATACTATAGTGACTCACAGTGATTAGAGATATTTGTGGTTCGATTCCAGCTTATAACGATTTTTTATATTTATGACAAAAACATAATTTTAAATATTGATAATAGTTATTTGTTATACAAGAGTGCAAAGTTGCTTTTTAACCGCGTGCTCAGTTTTGATGACCGAGCAAGCGAAAGATTCTAAATTTGAATCACGAGCATAGCGAGTGATTCATAAATTAGAATCTTGAGCGTTAGCGAGGGAATCAAAAGAGCACAAGGTGTAAAATCTTTGCACTCGAGTGCAACACGTAACTTTTCATCCCACCTCAGCGAGGAAATAATGAAATGCTTCTTCTTCCTAGCGTTAATTCCCAGTCGCATCCGAAGCTTTCACCTCGGAGTTCGGGGTCCGCTTTACCAGTCATATCTGCGGATTTGGCTGGACCTCGATATTTTCCGTAAAGCGACTGCCATGTGACCTCCACAACCCAATGGTGACATTAGGCGATATCGAAGCATTGCAGCTAGACCGTTGTTGTTGAACTTTTTATGCATACAAATATTTGCACTGAGCGGGGATCGGACCCGCGCCTCCTGCGTTGCGGCCACGTTCACTACCACTACGCCACGGAGGCTGTATAATAATTATGTGTAATAATACTAATAATAAAATATCAACAAATAAAATTCAACAACAATGTTCAACCATAGGACGTGAAAAAAAAATTATGCGCGCAAAGCAAATTTAAAAAAAAAAGTAGGTACACCAAGGAGGTTCCGAGTTGAGTTTTTCATAAATTAAAAAAAAGTTGTATGATAAATCGGCACCATAGAGGTAGAAGTAAATAGGTATAATGATGTTTTGAGTTCACAAACCTAGTACACACGATGTTCTAAGTTCAAATTTACTTTACCACTCTAGAGGATAAAAGCGACTTTTACACTCAGATATCGAAGAAAAAAAGTACTCTTTCCGAGATGGTGGGATGAAAAGTTATTTTGCATGAAGTTGGCATTCTTTTTACATTTTATGTTGATCTTTGCTAAAGTTTAACAAATAATAAACATATTTTATTCATCAAACTGATATTAATTTATAAATGAAACACAGAAAGTATTATTGCAAGATCGTAGAATTCGAACCATCAACCTTTGCATTTCCATAAGCCTCATGCTAGAGCTAGAACCACTCGGCCACGGGTTGCATAAGTAGTAATAACGAAATTATCGATAATATTCCTACGGAAGAACAATTTATTTGTGTGTGTAAATTGTCTTAAAAGAAAAAGGTCACAAGTAGCGCTAGAATGTTGACGCTATAGTTACTAGTATATACTATAGTTAGTTCTACTGTACCTGTACCTAAATATTTGCACACCTTAAAGAGGTTGTAATACAGCTCACTTATACACTTGATGAAAGTGTATCCTCTAACAGCTTTTTGTAACCTGTGTTATGCAAAATAAATAATTTTGAAAAAAACTTTGACTTTGACACTCTGAAGGGCGCAGCTGCCGCTCCGGTGAGGCTGCTGCCCAACTTGAAGGGGCCAGAAGATGGCCAACAAGATCTTTAGAGGGTACCGCATGATCTTCCCCAAGGCGTCGAGTCTCCTTAGCGGAACCCTACTATGGTACCTAGAGGTGAGAGCCATTTCGGTGCAATACAGGTACCGAAGGGTGGTGCGCCTGGACGTGGTGGAGGAATGGAAGTTACGACTTGGGCAACCAAGCGCAAGGCACGTCGTGATAGCGGTGGTAAGGCACATCAGGGAGGACTGGCTATAGATACCTCACGGGGGCCTCTCGTACCGGCTGACACTGGTGATCACCGGACACGTGTATTTCGGTAGTCGCCTACGTCGGATCCAAAAGGAGCCAACGCCTGAGTGTCATCACTGTGATCAGTGGCGTAGCTAGGTGACCAAGGGCCCCGGTGCAAAAAGAAACAGGGGGCCCCCCTATTTTTTTTGGTTCCGAAAATTCCGTCGGAAGTCACCTTACCGAAGTAAACGATGAGGTGGGCATATCCCCTACCGAGAGCATATCACTGGCACCCCGGCTGATTCTGGGCCATCTACGGTTTTAAAATGGCCTCCTTGGGTGTGAGAAGCACGGTGTCCAGCAGCAAGCAGATTTCTATGGAACTCTGAAAAAAGGGACGAACATCGAACCGCGCGCCAGTGGGGGTGAAAGGGTGACAAGCGGCCGCATGTAACCCCCACGCCTGCGCTCGGTAACCGGTCCGCTCCTTGCTTGCTCTCCATTGTGCCCTTTGCTAGTCAGTGGGACACGTGAAAAGTCTCCGACCAGCCCTCAACAGATCCGCGAGAGAGGATCGCTGCCGTCTCCGTTGCCTAGGTTGCACCGCGTGGTGACTGCGCACCTCGCACTCCAATCCTCCTTTCCTTGTAGAATATATATATACATCTAGCTTGTTGCCGCGCATACATACATAAATTTCCATTTATTTTCGTGTCCCTACAGAATACTTACTTAGCGTTAAACTCTACAGATCCCACACCCGTTCACATAATAGGCGATAATTTGGTCGACCACACGGACCAGACTAAGTACCTGGGATCTGTACTTCATGTGACTGGTGAAATCGACTACAACGTCAAGGCACGCATTGCTGCCGCGTGGGTCAAGTGGCGAGAAATGGCTGGCGTCACACGTGTGATCCCAAAATGCCAGTCACGTTGAAGGAAACGAAAGAAAAGAAAATACATTTAGGTATTGCAAAACACAACGCACATTACACAATACACAATTAGGGGGAGGTCATTAGGCCACGGAGGTCATGGAGATGAAAATGCTATGCAGCGTTACGCGTAATGATCGCGTGACGAACTCTCGCATCCGCAGCAGCCTTCATGTCCGTGATATGGTGGATAAAATGCAAGAGAGCCGCCTTCGCTGGTGCGGCCACGTCTTGCGGCAACCGCCAGGCTACGTGGGTAACAAATACCGGGCAATGGCGCCCCCGTCGGGTCCAGGTAAAAGGGGTAGACCCAAGAAGTCCTGACTTGATGTCGTGGAGGGTGATATGCGTGCGAATTTTTCTCACTTTCATGGACGCCCAAGATCGAATGAAGTGGAGGAGGAAGAGCCGGAAGGCAGACCCTGAGCTCCGAGGTCATCTTGGCCACGGATGCAATCAGGAAAATGTGTCTATATGCAGATGATGATGATTTCGTGTTTATGTCGAATCGACATAACCATTCGGTGAAGGTGTTTAGGCCTTAGCGCCTTCGCTGCGTTTAGCGGGCGCACGGCGCGGACGTCCGCTTCACGTGCTTGTTTCATGTTATTTCAAGAGCAGCGCTGCGTGAGGCGGATACCTGTCACACACGACGGACAGGCGGAAGCACTGCGCGCGCATCCGCGACCCGCACCCGCGACACGCACCCGCTAAACGCAGCGAAGGCGCTTAATCGAACCAACTAAAACTGTATGCAGTCTCGGGTCTCAAACGCCGGAGTGTAAGCGGAACCAATAAGAAAATTCCATTGCACCTCGACTAGGGTTGCCAACTTTTTTGAGAAGAAATAGAGTATTTCTGATTTCAAAAGGGGTAAAAATAAAGTACAGACTTACAAAAAAGAGTACATTTTATTTACAGTAGTGAAAATTGTAATTTTTAGTACCTTTGACGGCACACAAGAGGTTTTAATAATCTTAAAAATAATTGCGAGTCCATACTAAATTTAAGTAGATCGAGCTCACTTTGAGTCACTTTCTTCCCGCCACTTCACATGCACGATTGAAAACACTTTCTACGAATACAAAAGTGGCGGAAACATACAAAATATGCCCAATATTATGTATTTTTTTTTATCAAATAAAATCCTCAGAACATTTTTTTATTTTTAACCCCCGACAAAAAAGACGGGTGTTTATGTTTGAAGTGTGTAAGTATGTATGTGTGTGTGTGTGTGTGTGTGTGTGTGTGTGTGTGTGTGTGTGCGCGTGCGTGCGTGCGTGCGTGCGTAGTGTGTGTGTGTGTTTTCAAATATACTCGTGTTGGGTATCAAATTAAAGGTCATAATTTATACATCACTATACAGTAGGTGTTATTGAAATCAGTTATGCGGTTGCCTATAAAAAGCATGAAATAAAAAAATAAAAAATTTAAAAAACCCCTAAGGTATCGCAAAGAACCTTGCTATACCCTATTCCGCCCGACGACGGTCAGACGGCGGTCCCTCGAAGAGACAAATGACAAAAGGGTTAATACTTAGGGTAGGTCATAATGTAATAGTTATTATTTTACTTTTTATGTGTCATTTTTGGGTCGGGGGTTTTTTTAATTTATTTTTTTTACATCATATTTTAAAAAGCTATTTAAGTATGGTATATCGTATTCCCGCTTCGCACAATACAAGAAATTGTGACAAGGCACCTGACATCTAATTAGGAATCTATGTATAGGTACTATTATATAATTGTAAAGTGGTCGTGTCTGTACATTGGAGATATTTAAAAAAATCTTGGGTTATGTTATGTTAACGATACTGAACACGAAAATATTTTTTTTAATTTCCTGTCTGTTTATCTGTTTGTTCGCGATGGACGCAAAAGCTACTGAACGGATTTTGATGCGGTTTTTTTTGTTAGAAAGGGCTTGGTTAGACTTAAAATCTTACGTTTGTTTGATCGCAATCGGTTGAGAAGAACCGGAGATATGAGCAAAGGTGGCGTTAACCGAGTTGCACGCCGGCGGAGCCGCGAGTGGAAGGCTAGTCTGACAATACAAATTGACACCGTTGACATTGGAGGTTAGAATGCGTTCAGAAAGTGAGTGTTAATACAGTAGATATATCGTTTAACGAAAAAATGCTTTTAGAGTAAACTTTTCAAAATATGTAGGTACCAAAAAAAATTAAATCATGCGAAATAAAGTATTTTCGCGTACTTTATTGTTCTCATAAAATATAAAGTACAACTACCGGAAATAAAGTACAATACTTTATTATAAAGTACGGTTGGCAACCCTAACCTCGACAGACCCTGGGCCATAGCCCTGGGCCATATACGACTTTGAGATGGCCCCTCAAATATGGGAACCAACGATATCTCCATCTGCCCCAGAACCATCACACCCCCTTACTTACTTTCCACTGCGACAGTTGCTAATCAGAGTTACACGTGGAAAGTTAATAGTTGGCCATAGGCCGCAGCGTCCATGCCATCTTGAGACAGGCTGCTGCTGTCTCCGTTACCCAGGGTGCACAAATGGTCTTCAATAGAAGACCAGTTATTATCTCTCTAGTCGAATCGCTAGCATTAAGCTTGGGGGCTCAGGGGGGCCTCCAAGCTAGCTGCAAATGTGATGGCGAATCTTTCAACGAGACAATACTGCATAAAATTCCCAGCAAATGAGCACTGATTAGAGTTGTGCTACACTACAACCCATTTTCACATTCCAAAATTAAGACTTTTTTGGTAGTTCAATATAAGATTTGTTAGTTCAGGCTCGGGCTTAGGGGGCCCCCTGAGCCTGGGGGCCCTGGTGCACCGCACCACCTTGCCCACCCATAGCTACGCCAGTGACTGTGATGCAAGCGAGAACACGGGGATACACACACTGACTGAAAGCATGGGGTGGAAAACACCGAGGCAGATCCTTTTGGCGGCCCGGGTTGGAAGTTGTCTCCCTTTGCACGTGCCTCATAGTGATGTTGCAGAGTGCGAGTGTGTGCACTGCCACCGCTTCCTTCTGCGAGCAAGTAATGCTCGAGAAGGAGGTGGGGGAGCAGGGACGGAGAAGACTCAGGTCTCTTCCTTCCCGCATAGTCCGCAATGCGCGAAGGCGACTCGGGTGTCGAAGGTCGTTTAACGACGACTTGTACGATTTTTTCATGAGCGCGGACCTAGGGGTTGGCAGGTAGAACCCGGGACAAGGTGGGACACCCCGGGTGGGGATATGTCAGAGGCAATCTCATCCTTGGCACATAATGATAATGACTCTCTTAATAACAAACACTCTTAATTTTGAGATCGAGTATGAGGGGGGGGGGGAGGGGCGGGTTACTTAAGGAGTTTCCGCACTTTGGTAAGTGACTCCAAGCTGCGACCTGCAAAGTGGGGTCAATTTGATCAGATGTAGACGAAGTAGGTTAACCCCGTCAAAAAGAATACAATGAAAAATAAAACCGCTCAAGTGCGAGTCGGACTCGCCCATAAAGGGTTCCGTAGCAGCAAAGGCATTGCAATGTACATCTTTTTTTTTTTAGATTTATCATTCTCTTATTTAGAGGGGGGAGGGGGAGGGGCACACACACATTTTTCCACTTTGGAAGTGTCTCTCGCGCAAACTATTCAGTTTAGAAAAAAATGATGTTAGAAACCTCAATAGCATTTTTAAAGCCCTATCTATAGATACCCCACACGTATGGGATTGATGAAAAAAACATTGGCACTTTCAATTTTGGATCAGAATGGGTGATGTCCTGTAATGTCTTCCGAAACGTTACGTCCTTTTACCGGAATGTCCAGTCGGTTTATTAGGTCTCTTTCCCTGAAAGTCCATTCCCCGAACCTTCACTTCCCTGAACGTCCACTTACCTGAATGTCCATTTCCCTGAACGTCCACTTCCCCGAACGTCCCTGAACGACATGACGAATAATCTATAAGGGTTCCGTTTTTTGCCATTTGGCTACGGAACCCTAAAAAGACAGTGATATTAAATTGCAATTAGAAATAGGTACACGTTTATTAATTTTGAAATATTACATATACAATTAGTGATGTCCTTCCTTCGCAGCATTTTTCATTTGAGTTTCATGCCAACTTCTTATGTTTGATTCAGAATTAGCCATTCCATGTATTTGAGCAAAAATATAAAATCCTACTGCCCAGCCCACTGGGTAATACATCCAAATCCAATTATTTTTGAAGTAAAAGAACATTGGAAATTGTGCTATTTTCGCTGAAAATGTATATGGAAATTTCATATGACGACCCGACTTTCTGAAAGGAAATTCCGAGATGATTATTTAATAATAATCTTGCTAAATAATAAATGTTTTAGGATATTCTCCTCAGCGCTTACCCAAAATTAATCAACAAGCCCATGTTATCGGTTCTAGAATGCGGATTAAGATTTTTTTTGTTACTACATACATATTATGCTGAAACAGCCACACCAATGCAAGAATACATACGGAAATCAAACCCCCGACCTCTAACTCAGCTGTCAAACACTACACTTGCACCACAGGGGTAGTTAATTAAATTATGGATATTATTTAGGGTACATGTATAATATTACCAATCGAATCGAACGAATCCACTGTTGTATTCGTCGTGCACATTGCGTTCGTTCGTTAGTCAATGTATAAGTGTGTACAGGTACAGTCAGCATCATAACGATTGCAGCTGTTAAAATCCGCAAAAATGTCTCAACAACAAGAATTGAAATTTATTTCAGCAAACAATGTGTCATAAAGTTTATTGATTGTTTATTGAAAAGGTCCTCGAGAGTGTATGGCACCCGTGATAGCATTTATTTATTTAGAAATGTTAATAAAATTGAAAATAAAGACCGCTACGCCACAGAGGCTGTCTTAACTGTCTCCTTCCTTGCCAATTTTGTTATCATTTTCGATTTTAACAGCTGCAAACGTTATGATGCTGACTGTACTACGCGTTCATTTCGAGAATACCGTTACCTCCCATCCCGCTTCCTCATATCGCGCAGGGGCAGCGGTTACAGGGTTGCTATCCGTAATAAAGGGGCGACCCGCGACGTGTACCCGGTAGGTAGGTATATCAAACGTATCAAGCATTGAGAAATTAACATAGCTCGGTGTTCCCGTATTATGGAGTAACTACTTATCATTAATAAATCGTCTTCAAGACACCCAGGTCAAAGGAGACATACTTTTTTTCAAGTCGGATTATAATAAGCTTCAAGATCAAAGGCTTCAAGTTTTTTGACACACTACATGATGACAGAATTAACCTTAATTCGATATTATTATACAATTTTAATTCAACTAAAATTCCTACTCCTTACCCTGCAATTATGCCACTCGAACGACATACTTTCTCCACTTGTTCATATAAATTCCTTAAAAGAGGCGGTGTCACCATTTTTTGTGCTTGAATTTCAAATTATCTGAATCGATGATGAATGATAATGAATTCTAATGAATTATAATAATTTTCCTTTATAGACCATGGACCTCATAACAAAGAGTTCCATTACTTTATACCCATTTAGTGAAAGAGGTTGCATGCCTATGAATCCTATTATAGTAGAACTTGAAACATAAAACAAAGTGCTCTGTGCTTAGAGTTCGTATGCAGTTACCCTTTGAGTATGGAAGTATCAGTTACCCCACCCACTAAACATAAAATTCTCGTGTCACAAAATGTGCGTAATCGAACTCCTCCGAAACGGCTTGACCGATTTTGATGAAATTTTTTGTGCTTATCCGGTATCTATGAGAATAGGCCAACATCTATTTTTCATCCCCCTAAATGTTAAGGGTGGTCCACCCCTTAATTTTTTAGACAAAATTTTTTGTTTTTATTTTTTTATGATACATCATACAAAAATACATGCAACCCTAAATTTTCACTCCTCTACGATCAACCCTTATTTTTTATTTGGTAATTAAAATGTTTTATCTATCTAATATATAAAATTCTTCTGTCACGAGGTGCGTAATCGAACTCCTCCGAAACGGCTCGACCGATTTTGATGAAATTTTTGTGCTTATCCGGTATCTATGAGAATCGGCCAACATCTATTTTTCATCCCCCTAAGTGATAAGGGTGCAGCGGGAACGGGATTTGAATACCACGCGGGCCGAAAATATGGCGGTACGAAGTTCGCCGGGGCAGCTAGTCTAATATATAAAATTCTTCTGTCACGGGGTGCGTAATCGAACTCCTCCGAAACGGCTTGACCGATTTTGATGAAATTTTTTGTGCTTCTCCGGTATCTATGAGAATCGGCCAACATCTATTTTTTATCCCCCTAAATGTTAAGGGTGGTCCACCCCTTAATTTTTATTTTTTATTTTTCAGACAAAATTTTTTGTTTTTATTTTTTTATGATACATCATACAAAAATACATGCAACCCTAAATTTTCACCCCTCTACGATCAACCCTTATTTTTTATTTGGTAATTTAAAAGTTTTATTTTTTTTATTTTGATGAAATTTTTTGTGCTTATCCGGTATCTATGAGATTGAGAATCGGCCAACATCTATTTTTCATCCCCCTAAGTGATAAGGGTGCAGCGGGAACGGGATTTGAATACCACGCGGGCCGAAAATATGGCGGTACGAAGTTCGCTGGGGCAGCTAGTATCTATATATAGGAATATGATATCTATGAGTTACCCGCAATCTCACGCAATATCGAGCATCCGCAGAATGAACCGCAGTGCAATCCTATTCCTCGTCATTCAGACTGTAGTCTGTACTGTCTGTAGTCTTATTTTTTTTAGTAGAGTATTTATATACTCTAAGGACTGTAGTTCTTTGAGTGACTGTCACCCATATAATATGTGCGCATTAAAAGTTAAATGTTACACAAATATTAAATATTATTACAACCTCTATTAATATGTCTGGTTGTGGGACTGAGGGACACAGCCTTTCTGTAATTTCTATCCACTGATCTATAAGATTGTAAATAGATCGTGTTTCTATGACATTTATAATAAACTAAAAGCCTTGTTGTCATAATAACTAATACTAAATAAAATAAAAAATCTGTACTGACAATTCTGACATTGCTTAATGTCAGTTGTCAAAAGACTTTTGTTGTTTGTGTGCCCTTGGTAAATTTCTGTTTTCAAAAATATTTCGTCAAATAGGAAATATGTTTGTAATACATGAAAATTAATTTTCTTATCATTGTCTGTTATTTGAAAGAATCAAAATGTGGATTAAACCTCAAGAAGTTTTCCTAAAAACTGCGATGTGGTAATTATGTTTACGATGGCTGCTTATCAAATGTATGTTTCGTTATGAAAACATTTCGTTTCTAAGTTTCTTTGTTTGTCCCAGGGATACCGACGAAACGACGTTATATTTTGTTCTTCAAAGGCGAAAAGGACATGAAAAGTCTAGAGGGTTCTACTCGGTTCTAGTGGGTACTTTAGACAGTGTACGAGACACAAAACCTGCGCCTTACAGAATTTTACATCAAACTCCTAACTCTGAAATGTATTACGGTAAATATACATCTAAAATTAATATATATATTAGGTATTTAGTAGGTTTCATATAAGTTAATATATTTAAATATGTTTGCATTAAGTACCATAGGATAGGAGCAACTTTCACATAAGGTATAATAAGAAAGAGTGTAAGCAAGCTTGAAAAAATAAATTCAGTAACAAGAATCTAAATTAGACTCCATGATAGCGGAAAAGTTTTACTATTTACTTCTCGCAACTTCTGTTAAGGCCCTAACTATTATATTTAGATTTGTATAAAGGGCAAGCATTTGTCTAATTCACAGAGTTTTAAATTGTGTATCTTACATGGTTTTGGATTCTTTATTTATTAGTTACTTGGGTAACATAATAATATATCTTTGACTGATTGTCAATTATTTATGATTATTAACACCAAACAGCTAACTGAACTCTATAATATCTCCTTTAGCCTTCATCATACTACCTTTTAGATTACACAATTGATCACTTATTAATACAGTTCCATCTATATTCTTGTAAAGCAACACATAGTAGAAGAATAAGTTCTCCAATGTAAACTATAGTGTAATCCTTGTTGCTAAGTGTGAGTATGCATAGTAATTCTAAAATGAAAACAGGATAATACCAAAAATGCCACAATGTCCTGTATTATTATTCTATTACTACATAATACAAACTTATATTCTGACTACAATATAATATTGTATTTGTTATGTTACTATATAAAACTTGTTTTGAATTATCACAGTGATAGCAACTGCGGTAACTGAACCAGAGATTCGTCAAGATTGGCTATGGCTGTTTGAAAATATATGTCCTACACTGCACTTATTTGACAATGAAGAAGAAGTAACAGCTTTTGTTCTTTGTAAAATAAACTCTATTATTGCGACAGAACAAGAGAATTTGACTGAAGGTAAATATTTTTTGTACTATTTTATGTATAACTAGCTGTCCCGGCGAACTTCGTACCGCCATATTTTTCCCCTTCCCGCTGCACCTATTTTCTCACCGTTTAAACCTTCCCTGGACATCCACGAACATTTCAAGACCAAGATAAGATAAATCCGTTTTAGCAAGAGTAACGAACAGCAATTGATTTTTATATATAAGAAGAAGAAGATAAATTAATTATGATCACTAATTACAGCATAGTCAATATCATTACATGTTGTAGGTAGTGTTGTTGACTCAATACTAATGTGGGACGTTGTTATCTTCATGGAAAAGAAATCAACTTCTAATTACCAAACAGTTACAAGAAAATTATTGAGACAAAGAAGTGATATCTATGTTCAACACTAAATCCATACTAATATTATAAATGCGAAAGTAACTCTATCTCTCAGTCTGTTAGGCTTTCACGCTCAAACCACTGAACCAATCTTTATGAATTTATTTGGTGCAGAGATAGATTAGACCTTGAGAAAGGACATAGGCTATGTTGGATCGCGATAACCGACACCCATGCGGGCGGAGCCGCGGGCAACAGCTAGTATTTGATAATACTAGGAGATAATGACTCACCAACTTTTTAGTTGGGCCAAATATTATAGGTACAATCACCATATAGGTATGAAAGACACATATGACTGAAGGGTAGATAGAATACCAGTAAGGCCTATGCAGATAAGAGACAATGTCTGATGTAGATTTTTATACTTCAAAATTGACACTTACATCTATATTGAATAATGTAGATTTACAACCGATTGAAAGCACCGAAACGAAAATTCGGAATGATGCCGAACTACCAAATTCGATCTCTTGATTTCGAATTTAGTAGTTCCATAAGTTCTATCTAGATTCGGTTCGGTCTTGACCTAGACTCATTTTTAGCTCCATCCACCAAGTGCCTACATATTGTAACAATATAGCTATTATTTTAAATTTATCTCTGTTTCCTTTATCCAGAAGAAGACACCGTCACATACAAAAATATTGAATTTCATGAACGATTTCGAATGCCCAAAGACGAGAAGCTGGTGTGTTATTATTCCTGCAGGTAAGTAACATTATTGCTAATTGGACTGCACTCAACTGTATATACCTAATTAACTTAATCAGTGATCACATTCCCTGTATTTAGGTGATTCACCCAAGAGCTGTCTGGTCGTAGCGTTGACAAAGACTCGTATATGTATTGTATATAGTACTTACCTATACACGCGATGTGTCCCTGTCCAGTGTTACCACTTAGTTTAGCTAAGCTTTAGGTAGGTAGATACTATTCGCTGTGTGTAGAGGATCTGAATCATCCTTTTGTTGGAAAGTTATTGACTGTCTTCGTAACAAGAACTGATTGTCTTTCGCGAGTGAAATATAAGTCTGTATTGATATTGCCTACTCACGCCTATATCATCGAAAGGTTAAATAAATTGATTTACACCAACAGTTCGCCAATTATATTTTTATTCCTGGCGACGTTATTACTGCATTCAAGGAACGTTTATGATTTTGGACTGCTACTGAAAATTTCCAAATACAGAATCAATTAAATAACAGTTACTAACTTTAATAACAATTTGTCTAAGTCTAAATTGAGTCCAGAATCGCTGGATCGTATACAGCCATAAGTGAAAAGTCACGAGACGAAACTAATGAGGGGTCGTGGAGGACGAATATTTATTCAGTTATTCTTATTGAAATATAAATGAAGAATTATCATACATCATTTAGTTATGTATGTACAGAACTAGCCGCACCCCAAGGTTTATTTTTCGGGATAAAAGTAGATATTTCGGTACACAAAAATCTGCATGAAAAACACTAAGTTGGTGCCAACCTGCCAACTTTCAAAGGGATCGATCAAACTACTGACTTCATAACTCAATGAGAATGTCTATCAAGTAAATTATGTCTGTCTACTTAATCTAATTCAAACGTGTGTGTACAAGACTGGGGGTATACACGTTTATATATAATATACTAAAGGGTAGAAAGGGGTGCTTTAGAGCTCATCATGATCCTCCTAGTTCATCCTAAGCTTTCACCTCGAAGCTCGCGGTCCGCATATCGACTTATTCTTCTCCATTTCGTATGCAACTTCATCGAACACATTCCTTACGAGGACGTTTAGCATTTCTTGGATCTTTCAAACCATGTATATCAGTAACTGAACCTAAGCTAGGTGTAAATGATTTTTTGTATTACAGTTACTGGAAAGGCAAAATGCCTAGACAAGGATGGATGTACCTTTCAGTGCACTATATGTGCTTTTATTCTTACATATTTGGACGGAAAACATCGATAAAGATCCGATGGGCAGATGTCACAGAACTAGCGAAGACTAACAGTATTGTATTTCCGGATTCAATAAAAGTGGTTACCAGGGATGGCGAGCATTACTTCACATTGTTCCTAAGAAAAAATGAGACATTTGCCTTGATGCAACAGCTCGCCAATATAGCTATGAAACAGTAAGTATATATCAACAATGACACTGATTACTTAAATTACAAATTAATTTGGTAAACGGCCATTAGTTGTATCGCTATACTTGCAAACCAGCGCCATGTAATGAAATCTTAGAGTCAATTCCCACTGAAAGAGCAGCGGTCGGCGACGGCCAGAGTTTGTTACTAAAAATAATTACGAGAAGGTTCGCGGCGGTGCCGTGCTTCCCTCCCCACCTTGGCCTTCAAGTGACTGATCTTTTTCTTCCGTAGATAATGGTTTGTAATATTATGCGTCAGAAAGCCGCTGCCGGCCGCTGTTCTGGGAAATGTGGGAATGGACCCTTATATAATAAATTGCATAAATAAACTTTAAGTACTTATCTATCATGCATGGTAGCTTACTATCTTATCATGCGCTTTGAAGTAACACCTAAAAAGGAGGCCTTGTATGATGTCATTGACTGTAAATACAGATGATAAACGGCTTACAGTTTAAAGTAACCTTGATCCCTATGGTTCTCACGCTTTGGTGGGAAACTCCTAGACAATTTATACTTACATACTAATTCATACTAATCCATACTTCTATATCCATACTCCATACTTCCATATCCATACTTCCATACTAATGTTTAGTTACTTTCGGATTTATATCCGAAAGTAACTCTGTCTGTCTGTCTGTCTTTCTGTCTGTCTGTCTGTCTTTCTGTCTTTCTGGTACTCTTTCACGCCTAAACCACTGAACCGATTTTAATGAAATTTGGTACAGAGATAGATTGGACCTTGGAAAAGGACATAGGCTATGTTTGGTCGCGATAACCGACATCCACGCGGGCGGAACTTCGGGAAACAACTAGTATTATAAATGCGAAAGTAACTGTCTGTCTGATACGCTTTCACGGCTAAACCACTGAACCGATTTTGATGAAATTTGGTACAGAGATGTATTAGACCTTGATAAAAGACAAAGGCTATGTTTGATCCTGATAACCGACATCAACACTTGCGAAGCCGCAGGCTTCAGCTAGTCTCATATAATTTATTAATGAAGACTTTCTCGCGAAATAAGGTTTAGCCCATAAAAATTGACCCATAATAAAATTATTCGAAGATTACTAGTGAAAGCCATAACATAATCGACTATCACCCGATTATCGATTACTCATTCAATTAATCCGCATAAATCGATCACCAATCAGAAAGATATGCTAATCAGAATAAAAAACCTGGTAATGTACGATGACGCCATTCATTGCCTATAACCGTCGCTCGCTGCACGAAGCAAGGGGAATGGAATATCCATACATCGTAGATATGCGGTTATATCTATCGCGCAGTCAGATCTAATCAATGCAACCATATACTAACCCATATGCAATGTATCTGTTACTGTTAATGTACTAACTACGGTAAAACCTAAGATTTACTAGTAAAACCTAAGATTAACCAACTCTTGGTAAAAGCCCGAACGATTTTGCGATTCGCACTTTTACCACCATTCGCTTGGTAAGGCTTAGGATTTACATTAAGCCACGGTAAATATTGAAAAAGGGTTACGTTATCAATTCGCACAAGTTAATTTCCTAACGGTTAGCTCATTTACAGTTTATTTACCTACTATTTAAGAAATAGATGTGGCATGGGTTATAAAAAAATGGACACTGCCCACCCCGACTCGGATAGGTTAGGTTAGAAGGCTAAGGCGGGAGCGGAGCGGAGCTCCCACATTAGCCTTCGTAGTTATTTTTTTTATGACCACAGATACAAGGATGGCACCTTAATTTGTTTTCTGTTTGTGTGTTCTTCTGTGTTTTATTCCCAAAATCAACTTTTACCAGTGTCAGTGGTAAAACCTACCATGTACTAAATTCTAATGGTAAAAGCCTAAAAAAATGTCCCATTTTCATAAATCCGTACATTTACCAACATGAGTTGGTAAATGTACGGATTTATAAGACTTACTCTTAAATCTTACGATTTACTGTAGTTCGGGCATTTACAGTAACATATCCACTGAAAACCAGTCGAAGGATTTGCTTTGTTTCTACTATGGCCTTTGCTTACGTACTAATGTTCTCATTTGGTATTTATTGTACTCCAAGATGGAAAAAATAGAACCAATGGTCGGCCTTATCGCTGTAAACAAATTGTACCTATTTAGTCATTACGTATTACTCTTTCAGGTTAATAGACGACAAGTCTGGAAGCTTCAATATTGACAAGGATCTACTAACGAAACTTAGCAAGAATGTACCAAAGAAACCTTCATTCCTCAAGAGAGACTTAGACGCTAGAAAACAGTCTAACTTGTTCACCCTAAGATTCAGATTGCCACAGACCGAGAAGTTAGATGGATCAGAAGAATGCACTTTGTGGACACCATACAACAAGAGACATAATTGGGGAAGACTGTATTTGTCGCAGAACTTCCTTTGTTTCGACAGTCGGGTAAGTCCTATTTATTTTTAAATCTGATTCAAATACCTGCTACACTGTGGTTATTGAATGGATTAAGAAATTAGCGTGATTATGAAACATTGGAAGCAGCAGTAGCATAGTTAGTACGGCTTCAGAAGTTCAGACTTCAATGGAGAGGTTGTCCAAACCTAGTAGGGCGTTTTGTGCAGGTATTAATGAAAAAGAATCAACCCAATGTCGATAGGTTGATAATCGATATAAAAACGTAAATCCACCAGTCCCAGCAGGTTGTTACGAATACCTGCCCCTCTAGACAAGTGGCAATTCGTTGCTCGGCGTATGATGGAATAGAATGACAAATGTATAGGATTTGATTTGCCTGTCATATACGTCAAATCCCATACATTTGGCATTCTGTTCCATCATACACCGAGCAACGAATTGCCACTTGTCTAGGGGCGCTGTACAGTTTATATTGAAAGTGAGTCCCCTTAACTAACTACAACTAACTCGTCAACTATTAAATATCGTCATCCTTTTACGAGTATCGGATACCACTGGCATTGAGGAAAACAGATATACAATCGGATTAGATTAAATACGACAGAACACAGAGCGATGTTTACCTTGCAGTCCAATATTATGCAAATCAATGTCTGTATGTTAGTTCCTTCGAATCTGCCACACCGATCATCTGATTGTCATAAAACTGTTATAGGATTTGCTTTTACGAAATCTTGCCATTTGCATGCGTGGCAAGATTTATAATTTTAATATTCGATAATATAATTTAAATATTTTAAACTAACTGCTGCCCGCGGTTCCGCTCGCGTGGATGTCGGTTATCGCGACCAAACGTAGCCTATGTGTTATTCTGATGTCTAAGCTATATTATTGTAAAGTTTCATTAAAATCCATTCAGTGGTTTTTACGTGAAAGAGTAACAAACATCCATGCATCCATAATTACAAACTTTCGCGTTTATAATATCAGTAGGATTAATTAGCTAATTGCCACATTCAGCTGTGAACTTGAAATCGGACCACATACCTACACCACGTCAATAAAACATGCCAAACATATCATTTGTGTGTCACAAATAAGATAAGCAGAATTGAAAAGAGTGCTTCTTTTTGGAGTCTATTCAAAACATTTGTTCCGTCACAGTCACATAAATGGCTTTGCGGTTCTGGTAACTAGTGCTATTCAGAAATAGAAGTAAGGGCAATTTTTACTATATGTACAAAAATGTAATACAATATAGAAAATACATTAGAGGCTAAGGCGTGCAGATGAATGGCGATAAGCATATCAAAGGGTATTCGCCCTTTCGGTATGTAACCACGCTTACGGATTTCACACAGAAACCTTTTAACTGCGTTAGTAAGATTTATCCATAACTCTGGAATAGCAAAGGGACGGTAAGGTCTTATCTAGACTGTAATAGACGCAAATATAAGCGAGGACGCACGAACGTGTAGTCGTCACTTCACTAGTAGGTACTTTGCAATTTGCATCCATGATAAGGCAAATCCTAAGTAGAACGTTAGAATTTAATTATAATTATTGCACACATTACCAATATTCCTTAAATTATTTTAATATTATCATCGATTTGCATTGAATAATTTTATAAAATGAATACGAATCTAATACCAAATAAATTATACAATTAACAACTTTGCGTACATGCAATAAGATTTAAAGTGTGTTGACTAAGGACCGCGCTTATAACCATAACAAGTGTGTTATGATGAGCTATTACATACTATTGTTATCATTGTTGACTCACAAACCTGTTTATGTAACCTTTGTTGTTTTTGATAATAACTTACGGAAAATGTGTTTTTGTTTTCATTTGTAGTTCACACGTAGGTATCTGAAATTATATGATTTTAAAATATACATTCCTGTGTCCTTGTGACCAGAATAATATAGACGAGTACGATCTCTCAAGGTATAATTTCACACTCTCACACTGTGCGTTGTCCATTCAGTAACTGGACCTTCAACGATATTCATGGTTCAAAGTCTTGATAAGAGCAACACACACACAGGACAGCCTCTGTGGCGGAGCGGAATAGGCTCAATAGGTTCAATCCCCGCTCAGTGCCAATATTTGTATGCATAAATATGAGTATTCGCATTGGTCTAGTGAAGTCTAGTCATACCTCGAAGAGCACGTTAAGCCTTCGATCCCAGTTGCCCTACGAACATCTATGGTAGTTGTTACAATACCTCGCTATTGTCAATGGATTGTGGAGGTCACACGGCAGTCGCTTCACTTAAATTACTTAAATATCGCATTGCATAAAGAGTTACATAACTTGTTAGTGTTAATAGAGGTAAATAGCAAGTAAAAAACAGCTTAAACACAATGAACTATTATTTAAACGGCATGAGGTAAATAACAGTTTACCTACTGTGTAGGTTCCCGAATCTGGAAGGGAACAGCTTTGTGAAACCAAATAAAAAATTCTAATCCTAAAGCATGAAAAAGTACTTGTATTTATTTCATTACCGTTACACAGGTATCGAATCTAGTCCGTCTCACTATACCGCTCCGCAACGTTCATCAAGTGGAGCGTGCAGACTCTGGAGGAACTGGCAGTACCTCAGGCGATTCTGGCAGCATCCTCATAACCACTGCACATCACACCAGTTTCCTCTTTGGAAATATATCCGATCGAGACTTCCTAGTGCATAAGATTTCTGAACTTCTCGCGAAGTTGCCTAAGTAAGTAATTTATTAGGTGCATGTTTGTAACTAATGATATAGTTTTATCATTGACAAACTAACGTTTTCATTTATTGATCATATTCCACGTAATCATTTCTAACTAGGTATTATTGACTCAGAATGTCACAGGGTAACCAATTAATATAACTGAATGACCTGAATATTGTGATTTGGCCTGAATACTTTTTCTAATCTGTCCAGAATTAATTAAAATGTGGAGTATTTTTTCAAATCATATGAGCTTGCTCTTTATTCGTTTTTCTTTACTACGTGCGCACTGTTTTAACGTTATCCACATAATAATATTCATATCTTTGCCCGATTGCGCGTAAAAATGAAGGGATTCATCTGCCTGATTGAAGTTTTTACATTTTTATTTTAATGTGCGATGGAGGAAAAAGTGAACACAGTGAAATGCAATCCAATTATTAGGCATTCTATCTGTTCTCTTTCGGTTGCTTGCCTCTCACTGCGAGATCATGAGTCCTTGTTACATTCATTCATTCCTATCAATTCATATGGATAGTTCTATAAATGCGTCTACAAGTATATAAGTAGCACATCATTTGACTGTAAAGAATTGCACAATTTCAACCAAGAATAAACAAAAGCTAGCTAATTTATTCGTTGAACTCTGTAGGTAATAAAATAACTATTTATCTGACGTATGAAATCACCCCATATTCATTCTAACCGTGTACGTTGTTCTTTTGCCATTTCTTTAACAGAGGTCTACATCTAACAGCATGAGCCTGCCGTCGCTCGTTAACATGGAGTTTCAATTTGGGTTTGATATTACAGATAGGGTTGATTTATGCTCACAGACTCAATTGCGTGAATTATAGTGATATGTACAGGGAGAAGGCTACGAAGGCATTGCCGCTATCCGAAGTTGAAGGATGGACGCCGCAGCCACCACTCATGACGCTCTTCAAGACACACCAGACATCACCTATCAGACAGATACAGCAGAAAAAGGTTGGTTATTTCATATTTTTATTAAGTTTGAAATATCGTATGAAGTTATATGCATTTGAGACTTGATTTTTTTAATAGATCTAATAATATATCTTCGCTTAACTTTCAAAACTTGTTTATAGGTTGTTTCATATAAATATTACGCTGATAATTTTATACTGTTAAATGCAGACACAGTTTATTCCACTAGCTTCACACAGCCAATACCGAGATGTGGTGTTGTAATCAGTTTTACCGAAGAAAAGACGGGTTTTTTGTGGGAGTGCAGTGAAGATTCAACTACCTCTATATTTTCCATCTACTGGTCGGGATACACCCGAGAATCACAGTGCAGAGTTATTTACGCCTCCTCTCTGTAATTTCTCAGTGGCGCGAACTGCCCATAGTGGATGTTCCAGTCCACATTACATAGAAATTAGACCAAAAAGAAGGCAAACATTCTTATGCAGCATTTATCCTCTTAGGAAAAACATTGGGAAGATCACATGGCTGAAGTTGGGCGAGGAGTCAGCATGTACCAAACAACAGAAGGCAGCGAACTGGTCGTCAATGGTCTCCCTGAATCGCTTCGTGGAGAGCTATGGAGCGTCTTCTCAGGGTCCACGTTGCAGAAGACACAGAATAAAGGCTTGTACGAAAAGCATGTTAATGAGGCATTGTCGTCCAAGAATCAGGCCAATGATGAGATCGAAAGAGATTTACATAGGTCACTTCCAGAGCATATGGCGTTTCAGAATGACGTTGGTAAGTTTTAGTTATATTATTGTTATATTTTATAATTTCCACCGACGTAGCATATAAGGGCCACCTTATATCTTAGTTATAATACAAGGTGATTAAAGGATAGGGTTGTCGACTGCCGTCCATCCGGCAGTAGGCCTACAGCAAAAAATAAAGTTTCCGGTTGGCGGCAATAGGTGCGCCTCATGTTACGTGAAACAGTGAAACAGGTGATTAGGATAGGATTAGGTATTCTGATTTCTCGAGCTTTTCAGTTTCTCGGAACTCGCAATTTTCCGGAATATCAGAAATACCTACTAATTTCTATTAAAATTTCTAACAAAATGTAAGCAGAAGTATAAACATTTTTTGGTTTTTCTGTAATCAACGTTTATTAACGAATTCAACAAAATCTGAAATTTTATGAAATCAACAATAAATCAACTCCTGACAGTTTTAACCATACGCCCACGAAGCTCTTAATACCCATAGATCAACGGGGCTCGAAATTTTCAATAAAATCGATAAGGGTATCATTTTAGAGGTTTTCTGGGTTGCTGATTACAAATATACTATCCATTTAGCGATCCAAGATGGCGGACTCGAAATTTTCAATAAAATCGATATGGGTATCGATTTTGGGATTTTCGTGGTTGCTGGTTACGAATATACTATCCATTTAGCGATCCAAGATGGCGGACTAGAAATTTACAAAGAAATCAATATGGGTATCGTTTTCAAGTTAGTTATTGTATTTTTTCATTGAAATAAAATAATATACCGACATAAATGTTTTCATTATTTGTTATTTGAAAAACATACACTTATCTGCCGTATGATTAACTTTGCAATTGATTTTTTATACATGAATCGTAGAATCAACCTTAGGTTAACGAAATTATAGTTGAATAAACTGAAGGGAAACCGAGAATGAGAATTCTCGGCACAGAAACCCTAGATGGGATTTAATCAATAAGTCATGTTCATAACCTCATCAAATAAGCATACAACAATTATACCTCCTTTTTTTGAAGGCATCTCAGCTCTCCGTCGAGTCCTGTGCGCGTACGCACTCAAGAACCCGACAATCGGGTACTGTCAAGCAATGAACATAGTGGCGTCAGTACTTCTAATATACTGTCCTGAAGAACAAGCCTTCTGGCTGCTAGCAACCATTTGTGAAACGTTGTTACCTGATTATTACAATACAAGAGTAGTTGGAGCTTTGGTAAGTAATTTCTATTTCTATTAGCTGTTACTTACATTGAAGAGGCGATTGGCGGTCAACTCTTCTTTCATATACATGTATAGGGTTATACCACAGAAATAGGTAAACTTAGTTTTAAGGAGTTTTTGACGTCAAAAAGCTGTAACAGTGTTACACTATTTTGAGAAATAAAGACTTTGACTTTGATAGGACATATACCTTAGTAAACCTTGGGGTAATTTTATTCAAAAGATCATGTTTCGTCTGAGTCTATTGTACATATAAAATAAGCAATGTGATTAGCCATATATTGATAATATTTAATTATAATAATAAATAAATAATCTAGACGCACGTTAATTCATATAATATAGTTTGGTAATTTACCCTTCACACCACAGTCTAAATGATAAAATTATCTACTAATTCTAGATCTTCTTCTATTATGATTATGATTTGTCTGTGCTAACCAAGCAATGAAATAAAAACCTAAAATGTGGTTTACTTCAGTTTACTTCTTTGAGAATATAATGTTTATTGATAAGCAAAGCAGCTCACTATTTCAAGGACTAAAAGTTTGAAATGCTGTATTTATTTGGCTAAAAATTTGTTCTAGTAATCCTTTACATACAATTCGCTACAGATTTACGTTCATGTAAATGAAATGTTACGCTCGTTAACTTTGTTACTGGTGACACAAAGTGTTCTTCAACATATGTATAATGCAGTACATGTATAAACTACCATCAATATTAATGATAACATTATGCTGAACCACAAGTACAATGTAACATATTATGCTTGGCAACTGAAACGTTACGTAAGTGCGTCGCAAGTAGACGTTATATTATGATATTGTCACTTGTTCACGTTTTTGATAAAATATTTTAGTATTTCTTCTGACCCAATGATGATTTTGAGGGAATACGTGAAATACTTAATGAAAAATGAAACAATGTTTAAGCTTGGAAATAAAAAATAAATGAATTGAACCGATTTTCAAAAATGAGAACGTTTATTAGAAAGATTTAAAAAATTTAGAATATTCCTAAGTTAGTATGAATGTCGGTAGATGGCTTCACCGTCGCCCTAGACGGTTCGGTACGGTAAGACGGTTGTAGAGAGGAATTTGGATCGATTTCGTACGTATCTCGGTGGCTTAGTGGTCAGAGCATTTCCCCTGTAAGGGAAAGATCGCGGGTTCGAGTCCCGTCCGAGGTCGATTCTCTTTTCTCTTTCTTAATCGATTTGAACAGTTAGCATAATAAATGCTTCAAAATTTAATTCAATATTCCTATATCCCAAACATTATGTCCAAAGTGTAACGGTCACTTCAGTCGAATACATCTATGTGATTTTGTTTTAAATCCGTAGGTGGACCAGGGCGTGCTAGAAGAATTAACAGAAGCCCACCTACCGGAGCTCCACGCTAAGCTCGACGAACTGGGTATGATGAAGATGATCTCTCTGTCATGGTTCTTGACTCTCTTCATCAGCGTAATGCCGTACGAGTGCGCAGTCAATGTCATGGACTGCTTTTTCTACGATGGTGCTAAGGTTATATTTCAGGTAAGATTGATAGTTTACGGACAAAAAAATCATCATTTGCAGAAACGTTTTTTGAATTTGAAGAATGATAAAAGAGATCCAATTAGGTATAGAGTATTTATTTAATAACCCCAGCATGCCATTTCATACAAAATTGCTGGAACGTTATGATGTTCCGAATTCAAAAACGCTCCTCGCCTACGGCTCAGCCTTCAAACTCATACTCAACTTGCAATTACCTATTTCACGGCTTTTGTACTATTGCCTTTCCAGGTGACATTGACAATTTTGGACATAAACCGCGAGAAACTTCTTAAATGCACAGAAGATGGTCAAGCAATGCAAGTCCTGAATGACTACCTTCAAGGTATTTACAACGAGGAAGCTATGGCGTTGTCTACCGAACCTAGGACTGCTGATAGGGTAGGTTCTATTTTTCATCACAACTATAGCTGATAGTGTGCATTTTGATGATATAGACGTTATATTTTTTGTTAAATTTCTGTTCAGACAATAAAAATCCAAGAGCTGATCTACCAGTCGTATCGGACATTTGGAACCAGCGTGAGCAGTGAGAGTATCGAGCACCTGCGATTGAAGCACAGGCTGAGGGTAGTCAGACAACTGGAAGACAGCCTTGAAAGGAATACGTTGCGAGCGCTGCAGCATGACAAATTGCTAGAACCAAATGAGTTGCAGGTACCACCTTCTCGCCTAATTTTTGGTAATGGAGTTCTGTGAGAATTTTGTTTACTTATTTGTTTTTTAATGTCTTCAGGAGTTATTAAGTGCCATCCGAGAAGAGCTTCTATGGGCTAAGCGAGTGCCATGTGAGCGGTTGGAAGCTCCTTACGAAGCGTACAGACTTGACTACGGGCAATTCAAAACTTTATATAGTGCGCTCTCGCCGTGGGCTAAAGGCGACTTCGCTGAGGTCATCACAGCTAGGATGTTTAAGGTGAGTTCAATGCCCAAGTATTTATGGTAGTGTGTATATGTGTAAGATAATATTTTATTGTTTCGTCTCTCTGAAATGACTTGAGCAATTCCAGTGTAATTTAAAATCATACTTTGCTTTTTATACAAAAAATAAACATTACCTAAATTTACCTACGTAAAACTCATATTATGAATGGGCCAAACCAACCAAAGATTTTCAAATGCAAAATGACTACTTGACAACAGGTCGCTTAAAGGCAGGTTTATAAAAAAAACGCAATGCCATACGAAGACCTTACGTCGATTACATCTGAACACTGTTACATGAATTCACCGTTCACCTTTCTGAATTTTCACCGTCCGTCCCGACAATCTACTACTACACCTCTTTTAAATTTTTCGTGCCGACGACAAATTACAACATTTTCCCCGTACTGACGACCAGCTACAACACCTCTCAATATTTTATCCGTACTAGCCTCCTCTGTGCGTTTGCTCTGAGCTGACGACCAACTACAACACCTCCTCTCTGCATTTTCCCCGTGTTGACGACCCAGCTACAACACCTCTCTATATTTTCTCTGTACTGGCCTCCTCCGTGCGTTTGCTCTGAGCTGACGACCAACTACAACACCTCCTCTCTGCATTTTCCCCGTGCTGACGGCCAACTACAACACCTCTCACGGAGCAAACGCACAGAGGTCACCGTACTGACCTCTGTGCGTTTGCTCCGTGCTGACGACAAACCACACCTCCTCTGCATTTTCCCCGTGCTGACGGCCAACTACGCCACCTCTCTGTATTTTCCCCGTACTGACCTCTATGCGTTTGCTCTGAACTGACGACCAACTACAATACCTCCTCTTTGCATTTTCCCCGTGCTGACGATGAACTATAACACCTCCTCTTTGTATTTTCCCTGTGCTGACGGCCAGCTACAACACCTCTCTGTATTTTCTCCGTACCGACAACCCATAACAAAACCTCCTCTCTGCATTTTCCCCGTGCTGACGGCCAACTACTCTGTGCGCTTGCTCTAAGCTGACGACAAAATATAAGATTTACACGACTAATGTCATACCGGAAATATGTCCAGCCTACTTAAAATGTCTAATCATACTAATGTCATCCCGGTAAAAACACCTCTGTACGTTTGCTCTGTGTTGACGACAAACTACAACACCTATGTGTGTTTGCTCTATGCTGACGACCAACTACAAAACCTCCTCGCTGTATGTTCACCACGGTCCCGACCAACTACAACACCTCCTCACTGTGTATTCTCCGCGGTCCTGTACAGCTGATGGACGTGGACGAGGACGGCGTGGTGAGCGCGCGCGGGCTGGCGGTGGCGCTGGGACTCAGCTGCCGCGCGGAGGCGGCGCGGCGCATGCGCGCGCTGTTCGCCAGCCACGCGCCGCCGCTGCTGCCGCGCCGCGACCTCGTGCCCACGCACTTCACCGACACGGGCGAGGAGCTCGCCGCCGACGCCATCTCCTTCTTCGACAGGTTAGTCACATCAACAAAGTCTAGGGATATTTCCCATATAAAGGTATACAAACATAACATAACATAACATAACATAACATAAACTCACGCCTATATCCCCGAAGGGGTAGGCAGAGGTGCTAGCACCCACATTTCGCCGTTTATGTTTAGGTCCCAATGTAATAGGTGGCGAGCCTATTGCCATTAACCGGGCACTTATAAACCTACGATAAATACACACATAACTTCGAATTCGAATTGATTCTTTGATTGATAAGGGTATAATTTAAGAAAAGTCGATTTTTGGAAAACAACTTTTGATATAAATTTTTTGATGTCATATTTTTTTTTTTTGCTTCCAGAGTGTAATTTTAAGTCCCTACCTAAGTTTTTTTTTTTTTTTAGATCCGTTTCGTAATCCCAAGTTTTTGCAATAAGTTCGTAATTCAGTTATAATATTAGTGAAAAGGTAAACGAAATGTATAAGAATATTATTTTTTATTACAAATCCTGATAAATTAATAAGTTTTTCTTTACCTATCCTTGGTTTTAAAATGTGCTCTATACGCGCTGTGAATGTTGGCACTCAGCTGGATGGCGGAGTTTTATTAGCCTTCTTACTTTATTTCGTTTTGTGAACACTGTGAACCTGCCTAGTGACGCATGTGAACCCGCCTAGCGACTCATTTCAGTGGAAACGTACCCTAAGACAGCGGTATAATAAGTTTTCTGCCTAAATTATACAAAGAGAACTTGAATATGTTCACAGCATAGATGAAGAGACTTCCACACCGGAGCCACTGCCAGGAGCCATGCAGAGGTCGATAAGTGAGGTGTACGGCGTCGGTGGCCAATTGGACAAGAGTGATTGTGAGAGCAGCCAAGGCAGTAAGTATTAGTTCTTTACTGTAACAGAGCTAAACTGCGGTTCACCCAGGAATGGATCCTAAGAAAAATGAAGTACTAAAGTCCACTACTCTTACTATCTTAGAACTATTCTTAAGGTACCTTTAACTTATTAATATACGTACAGGTGAGCACTTTCGCCTTCGCCGCAGAAGTATGGTTAGCCTCGCCAATGTATTCCGCCTTTATATAAGGTGACGGCCCCGTGACACCACCCAATGACACCATTGGTAGTGTCAAGGGTATCATTCAATCCCCAGAGACAGACATAATATACAAACATACTGAAAAATATGTTCATCGACCAAAAAATTTAATTGAGTGATAAAAAAATGGGGATCCCATTTTTTCTCATAATGGTTTTTGTCCTAATTTAAATTGTCATAACAAGTTAGGCATAATTTTCTTTGTCATAATAATAGTGTGCCATAATTGGTTTTTAGCATACTATGTTATTAAGCATAAATATTATATATCCTAATGTTTTTATTCATAACTTTGATATGCATAAAGTTGTAAAGCATATTGTTTATTTGTCTAATAGTTATTTGGCAGATTTATTGAGAAAGCCCCTGATTCCGACTTGGATAGATTAGGTTAGAAGGCTAATGCGGGAGCGGAGCGGAGCTAAGCTCCCGCATTAGGCCTTCGTGGTTATTTTTTTTTATAACCATGTAGAACTTTATTTAGTCAAATGAACATTCTGGCTTAAAATAGTTATGGTTACGCGTCGTTATGCGTCGAAGTAAACTTATGCTTTGGGACAGTATGCTTAAAAAATATTATGCTTATAGTAAATAGGATTAAAAAAATTATGATTAAAAAGTTATGGCAAATGAGTATTATGCGTAAATAATGTTAGGACAAGTAACATTATGCAATGTTAAATTATGACATAAAATTGTAGGAATAAAAATAGAGAACCAAAAAAATGATAAGTAGCTAGTGACTTATCATTTTTTTTATCACTCAATTTCTCAATTTTTTCCATCCATCCATCCATCCAGGCATCCATCCATCCATCCATTCATCAATTCATTCATCCAATTTATCATTCAATCGTTGAACTACACAACACTAAGTAATATCATAGTTTTTATGTTTCGGGACTTATCGCGATTAATTATTATTTGGAACTTACTTGTGCCGACGTTTCGGGTGCGTTGCAGCACCCGTGGTCACGACTTGACTCCGTTCCGTGACCACGGGTGCTGCAACGCACCCGAAACGTCGGCACAAGTAAGTTCCAAATAATAATTAATCGCGATAAGTCCCGAAACATAAAAACTATGAGTTTACACCGCGATAGTTTAAAAATAACTAAGTAAGGTAACTGTACCAATGCTCGACACTTTAAGGAAAAATAAAATTTCAATCTAAAAAATTTAACAAATTAATTACAGCATGGTCGTTACATTCTTTTTTAACTGTTACAGCAACAATTAGACATTAACTTTTGCCCATAAAATCTTTAAAATCTATCATACTTTTACTTTAAATTAAATTATTATGCACTTGGTCGAAAACACCAATGCTAGACATCATTGTCCCAATGGTCCAAGTATGTCAATAACTTCAATATTTGTAACGTTTATACTAAAATTAGTAATAATCATAACTTATAAACAAAAAAATCACACCTATAAAAATCAGTACCCTTGGCAAAAATCTTAAGAAATAACACGACCGTGTTCACGGAGTCACATTATTTGCTGTCAACAGTCTTTCTAAATTTACTTCGGATGGTGTTGCGAATATTTGAACATATCTTATAGATACTATAAGGCATCTTTTAAGTCAATAGTCTTATAAAACAAATGGATAATTTTCTCAAAATACTGGGTTTTGTTCGAAAGTGTCTAGCATTGGTACAGTGTCGAGCATTGGTACAGTTACCTTAATATTTTCATTTATTAGTACAATTTCGTATTCACAGCAAGCAGCGCGTACATAACCGCCGATAACGTGCGAGCCTGCGGCCTGGCCGGCCTAGCGTCAGGCGGGAGTACCCCTGCGGCCCCTCCCCTTGCCCCTCCTTTACCCAGGGACCACTTCCTGCAGCTGCTGGCCGTACTGCACGACCTCACACAACACGACCCTGTGGTCTACGAGGCCGTTGTACTAGCTGGTGAGTTCCTTCATTCCATATCTCGTTTCGAAGTGGAGGTGTTATACTTTTCCAAGCTCAAATATACTGACTTAATCCTTGTAAGGTTCAATTTCGGAATGACTTCAACTGGAACTAGTAAATTTAAGGACTTAGAAATTCAAAGTAAAAGCACGATGACCAGGTCCTTATAGGTATCGGCAGACATCTAGAACAAAACTCGGGTGGTACGCGCATGTGAAATATGCACTATGCGGAGCAACCAGAAAACTAACATTAGTACATGTGCCCACGTTACATAGCTTTGCAAGACATTAAGATAGCTATTCTTACACAAAAAAAAAATACAACTTAACCTGTAATTATAATATGTCAATAAATTTGAATAGATGGACTATCAACCAATGACGCGATTTAACCTAATTGGATGTATCGGCATAATATTAGGATTAGACTCTTGTTTGCCGGATTAGATTTTCCCTTTCTTCAATGTTCTTTTTTCTCCACATTTCTAAATATAAAATAACTATTGCAATAACAGAACTAAAAAATATCCCTATATTTGTCTCACCTTTGATAGTAAGAATTTTGAATTAGGTATTACTAGCTTGACGAGCTTAAGATAATTATATCATCTGCTTTATTTCCATTTCAGGCACTCTTCTATTGCAACTCGGCGAACTGAACCATCGTCCGTCGTCGATAGATCGCGAGATATCACGAGACAGTCTGTTCTTGGCCGCGGCTGCTAAGCAACCTGAAGCACAGGTACTACACCATTCATTTTTTACGCATGGAAACACAAGTACTGCCTCATCCATACCTATGACTTCATTTTAAGCTTAGCATCAGATAAGATGGAAGTATATTTTGATAATTGTGGAACTCTTTTTCTATAGTGTGGAAATCCCCTTAGATTAAATAACGGAATATTATTAACATTATTAACTGTTTATTGAGCGAACGTATACACCGAACACTAGCATACGCCGGACCGCTGTAGTTACCCTTACAAGGTCAACAGATTGATTTAAGAAATATCAGAATCATAGCTCTTATCATAATTTCAGCTTGACCCCAACGGCAACGCTACAGAATCCGAACAAGATAGCGCAAAGCCCTCTCCATCCAAAGAGACGGAACCCGAAGGCGTATGGTCTATAACCTTGGAACAATTTCTGGCTACGATGCTGGCCCAGCCCGCTCTCGAGGAGTACTTCAACAAACGGGTGTCCATATTACCCCAACTCGAGGCCTTGAGGCACAGGGACAGTGCTTCATAGCTAAAGGAGATAGCGGGGTTCCTGGGTATTGGAATATAGACTCTGCTACATCAAGGTAGGGGCGAGTTTACTATACAAAACTAGCCCACAGTTCTGTTGTTTTTTTTTTATGAATTATACTAAAATCATTTACAGTGATAGTGTTTGAAGTTTACGCGAACATCATTCTTTGAAATAAAAACACTTTTTAACGGATACTATCGCGATTTATTTGTTATTATTTACTTTTAGCCCGATGTTTCGGTTACTTTTCAGCTCAGCCACGTTGTAGGATGACTGAAGTCACATAGTTTGAAGTGTAAGCTATCTCAAAGTATAACTCCGGACACGTATCTTGGACTAAAATCGCAAGACAATCGAGGCTCTGGCGCCCGCGGATTACTTTGTAGTAATCTATACTTAGCGAATTTGAGTTCGTCCACCGCAGTAACACCCCGTGTTATCCTCAAAAGACACCCAAGAAATGTGTACTTGCGCGTATAAGGCACGTTTTGAGCACATTTTAGGTCCAAGATACGTGTCCGGATTTATACCCGAATCATGATGAATTGTTGATGTTATTATGTAAAATATGTATGAAAAGTAGCCGAAACGTCGGGCTAAAATTAAATAATAACAAATAAATCGCGATAGAATCAGATAAAAAGTGATTTTATTTCAATAATTTACAGTGTTTTAATTCCACTTGCACATTTAGATGTGATAATGTATGGAAAAGGATGTCTTTTGTGTTCCTATCGAACAGCCTTGAAATATTTATGCTTAGCGGCAATATGTGACTTGTTGTTTAAACAATGAATAAATAAGCTTGACAATGCTGCAAATATGTACTACACAATGCGATGGGGCCAATGGCATCAGTAGCTGAACAATTCCTTTGGGAATTTGAATAAAAACTAAATACACCGCACTTAAGTGACGCATACATAATGAAAAATTACAGGTTTGAGTAACTATTAAAATATTATAGAGGATAGAAAACTACCTGAAATTGTCAAATAATTGGTGTATATTGTCTTGTCTCCTTATCACGGCCCATATTACACAGTAAGACAATAACTGGGGCCAAATTTGAAGCATCATAATGGTGTTCGCAATAACAACCAAGATTTTACCATTAGTATTGTTACCGAATAAGCATTCTAACAATCCAATAGAGTAAGGCCCCTAAAGTGATACACGTGCTGAATTATGGAACATTATACTCATAGTGTCCATGAAATATGTTATGCTGTAAAGTTATACAAGAACAGATTGCTTTGTGACACTTTCTTCTGCGAGACCATGAGTATGTATCATACAATATTATATTAATATGTAACTTCGCGTTCACCGATTTCGCTAAACCCTAAACGCTGATGTAATCGCTTGATTTCGATGTAAACAATGTATATAGAATGTAAGTAGAATAAGGTAGTAGTTACAAATATATTTTAGTAAGAGCTTTGTTGTATATTTCTTAATTTGTTTAAATCATAGCCTCTGAAGTTATTGCATTGTATGTTTATATTTTATTTTAATATAAAGGGAAAGATATGTATTTTTATTCTATATAGTATATTTGTTCAGAAATTCCTTTCTTATGTTACTCTAGTTAGGTTAAAACATTCCAAAAGATATACCTTTACTGACGAAGTTATTCATAGCCATACTATTTTTAAGTTAGTTTATAGAGAACATATTTTATTGTATTTCTAAATTAAATTACAATCTTCGGTTTAGTACAATTAATAGCATTTCCTGTATGAAGTATGTTTATATTGAACCCATTTAGATTTATTTTCAGAACAAAATTATTTATTCGTTATTTTTTTGTTTTGAAATATTTTTGTTTCGCTTCTAAAATGTACAATAGACAAATAAAGCTTATTGTATTTTCTGTATAAAATATGTATTATATTAGTGCCTTTAGATTAATATTCATAGGTATGTACGTACGTCATGCTTTTTATATAATACGGTGCTTCGCATAAATAAATATGTCCCCCATGATTGATATTTACTTTTGTAAACTTATGTAAAATAGAAGAAAAATGTGCTGAGTGTACGATACCGTCACTTTTCACTGTGACACGGCATTGTCTATAATTCAATAGCCCAATTAAATTATTCGTTCTTAACTTACTCTATTTAGAACAAATTACATCCATCATGGAATACACGACCTAATAATTTTGTATGATTAGATACTTACGCACACCAGCCTTCAATATTTTTGTTTGCTGTTTGGTGACTTGCCTTATGACAAGTATAATATAACATAGTAGATGTAATATAATAATAATATATGCTATATGTATTCAAAGTACGTAAGTAATATGTATTTAGCACATATAGCGATAAAAGTTTGAACCGTTCATTTAATAACTGATAAATATAAAACAAAACAATGTATAAAAATATACTCGCACTACTTTCGCGCCGCTATTCCACATTGCGTGTAAGGTGAACCACCTCAAGCTAAGATTAGAGCAGATTGTGAAATATTCTTATAAAACAAGAAAATGAGCAATAAAGTTTGGCTTTGAAACGATTTATATAGGTAGCCATATTTATTTTTATACGCCACCATTTCTAGATATTAAATTATAACGAATATTGGGTACAATCTTAAAACTTTTAGGTCTATTCGGCTGTAGAAGTGTGAAATTATATTTTTTTATATGTACATAAGCACATTTTCCATGTTTACTAATGCACCTAGTCAGTAGCTATGTGCTAATTGCAAAAAAATATACGTTTTCACCATTGACACTCGAAAAAGGGCCCGTGATTCATCAAAAACAGTGAATAAAACGCTCTTTGTTTCACCGAGTGAATAAAAAAATTTGAATTTGGAACATGCGCGAATGTACGGATTCTAGTGAAACATGCAAAGAGGTTGCACACTCTCACTATAAAAACGTACTAAAAGCCACCTAAATGTAATCACTGGCTGGATGGAATGCGGCTCAGTTTAAATTAAGAAAAAAAAATGCCGCCATTTTCTGTGTAATGTTCCTTGTAAAAGTTTATGTTTGTCTCATAATCATAAAATGACTTCATCTAGTGATGAAAATGAAACTCATATTCTCGAACGCGAAAAGACTCCTGAGTCTTTTCGCGCTAAAGCGGTAGCTATTAGGCTATTACTGATAATTTGCTGCTTCTTTTGTGTACTATCCATAACAAAATGTAATTCATAATCACAGAGTAATCTTTTTCTCGTAGTCAATGGTGAAAAGTTGAGTACCTAACACGTGAAAAAAGAATTCATCTCGGCTCTTGTATCCCTCGATCCACTCAGGTTTCTCTCTAGAACCCCTCGCTACGCTCGGGATTCTACCGGAGAAACCTTCACTCCTCTCGGGATACAACTTGGTGCCTCGAAAAGAATTCACCTTTTTTTCACTTGTTGGGTAATCTACTATTTCACTTCTACAGGCAAAGGTTAAGAATTTAGACAATACACAATAATAAATCCTTTGCCATTTATAAGACAGGCTTTTCTAATTAATGTGCAAAATTTTCTATCGATACCTATTAGCTTTCGAAGGTAAGTGTTAAGATTGTGTAATAGGTTACTTGTGGTATAAATAAGTTTGTGTTTAGTAAAGAATCGAAAGTCATTAATATTTGCTAGGCAAATTTTTACGTGAAGTGAAAATGACCTACAAAATTTCTAAATACAGACCTTTATTGACGATGGATATTAATAAATCAAATATAAGAAGGAAATATATAGTGAATATTCATAGATTAGATTTATTAATTTCGATCGTTAGTCCACTAAAAGTATCTCATTTGTAATTAGCTCTTTATATTTGTACTTACGAATTCGTTTTTCAACTTCTATGCAATAAAAAATCTAGCTTGATATTATGTATGTAACATTATTTTATTTTGTTAAGCGCAATAATGTTATATTTATTATTTTTTCGTTTGTTAAACTATGACTCCATGTAAATTTCTGTATGGAAATATTATACAAGTTTCATTAAATACACTTGTTTGATGTTAAATGCACATTTTTATTTTGTATCTTCAATAGGTATGTTATAGCCTGGTTATTCATATCTTATCCGTAGGCCGCGGTAACCACTTTTCATCAGGTGGGCCGTGTGCTTGTCTGCCACCTTAAGAGGTATAAAAAATTTAAGCTTTCTCCACACTAATAATGTAATGGTAATGCGTACAAAAGAGTACCAAGGTACTCGGTAACGTTTTGCTGGACATCGTCGATCGTAGCATAAGTACGTAATTGAAAGAGCAAACGAGGGACGTGCTAATGTTTTTAGATGACTGTTCTTGGGTCGGTGAGTAAGTGCTCAGATGCGACCATCGTCAAATTATACTTAAACTAAAGATTGTTGACAGAAGAATGAAAATTGTCGTCATAATCCACATAACTTCTCAATTATATAACGATAAATTAAGTCGTTCTTTCCTACCATACAAATGAAACGATCGAAGAGTCCCAAGCTGAACACATTCGAGGTAGGTGTGCCAGTTAGCGCAACAGGTACGAATCGTAGGTATGTTTTAGTATTTAGGCTACCTACTTTAGTACCCAATACCCCGTAGATAATGTACATACAATAAATATTTCACGATAACACAGTTATTCACTATTTAAGTTATTTACGATGCAAGATGAATCGTAAATAACTAAATAAAAGAGAATAATATGTGTCCGTTCTTGCGGTTGCAGTCATATTAGGGCGCTGGTACACCCGAAGGTCTCTTCTGTTCTAGTTTTTTTCCTACTTAAAGTGTACGGGGGAGCAAGTCTTCCTGGAGAGCAGACGCTATTTGCCAGACATCACACTGAGACGTTAATCGAAGATCAGAAAAGGAGGCAGAATGTTTTTCTAAGAGACTACAATATGGGAGTTTTTCAAGAAGGGCAACAGAAGTTTCTTATAGGATCGACAGCACCAGTGTGAGTCCCCTGGTGATGCACACGTCCATAGGCCACGGTAACCACTTTCCATCAGGTGAGACGTGTACTTGTCTGCCACCAAGAGGTATAAAAAAAAATCTGCTTATTATAAAAAAAAAAGTGAAAAAGCAAGTTTTTAACAGTTTATTTTGAACTGATTTTCAATGTCCACGCATGAGTTGACTCGACATTAGCTTTATCTGGTAACACTATGTTTACTTCACCGTTACTTATCTGCCACTGAAACAAAAAAATTATATAAGTACATATTTAATTTTATAAATTTGAATTATTTTTAAATAGTAGGAACACAAACAAATGCCTAGTTACTTAAATGTTTAAGAAAGAAATTTGGTTTGGTCAGTGAAGTACCATCTGCTCATATAATGTAGACTTGGAGAAGCAGTGTGCTGCATTTCGACCGGTTTGTTACCCTATTTTTACTCTTCTCCTTTGCAAATCACAACATACCTGTGATAGCCCCGTACTTGCAAGAGTTCAAAGCCGCGGTAACGCTTGCCATAAGGTGGCCTTGGTAGTATTATAAAAGTTACTATTGTGAAATGTATAATCTAATTATTATATTTACTTACGTTGTATATTGTATCTATTGTTATTACTAGATATCTAAGTAGTTTACTTAAGATAAGTAGAATTGCTTATAAATATTGCGCAAACAGTATTTAACCTAAATATTTACTTACATCCAAGTACTGCTTATTGCCTAACATCTCTACTTTATAATTGCCACTATGCAGTAAGCTTGTAACATCCTTCAGTTTGAGAATGCTTGTAGATGGCCACTTGAGCATGATAGCGTATACTGCAGTTACTATGTCAGTTCTCGTCGGCATTGCTGTAGGTCGTCCCGAATTATATTTTTCTTTCTGGCATGTGTACCAAACATCTCCATTTACGGTGTCGTTTTGAGATATCCATGGCGAACTTTCATATATCGCCTCACCGTTTATAGCTAGCCAGGAACCCAGAGCTAAAAGACGCTCTTGGAATATAACGGGTATTGTACCTTCTGATGTAGGGCCTACGTTAATTAGAGCATTACCTGAAAATGTAAATATTCGATTTAATATACCTACCAAAATTTAAAAAAAAAGAAATTAGGAATTGGGATCATCTATCCACAATAAATTTATTGACATCCATCTGCACAAGTTATTATTTGATGTTTGGCTACTGGTTAGCCATCACTAATTCTCTGTTTGATACTTTGAATAGTTTTTGAGCCATCATTTTTGTTGTTTTCTCTCTTGTACCACCGCCGCGCCGATTACCTAAACTTGTAGGTATAATTTTTAGATAATGAACAATGATAGACAATCAAACACGACCTCTGTGGCGTAGCGGCAATGCATTCGACTGCTACGACATGAGGTGTGTGTTCGATTTCCACTTAGTGTAAATATTATTTTGTGTTTTGTATGTATGAATAAAAATGTCTATTAGCATTGGTTTGGGAGTTTCTATGTAAGTATATTATGTACCAAAAATGTATCGTAAGTATGTTTATTCGCCATAACACAAGCTAGTTAAGTTAGGTATAGCTTTGCTTGCATTATTGTGTCTACATAGTGTAGCATATTTATTTAGGAATTTTAAAAAACATTTTAACTAGGTATGTAATTTAATTAGTTAATATTTACCTCCACAGCTTACTGTTGACACCACTTGATACAGAAGTTCATCCACAGTTAATATCTGACTTATATTCATATTCCTTCTATATCCCCATGATTTTTTGTCCAGTGTAAAAGCATTCTCCCATTTATGGTCCAGCAGTTTGCCTAAGAGGAAAACATACATCATACATGTTTGTAGACCAAGATACTGTACAAATTGAGTTATTTATATACATATACACATATTACATACCTAATATGAACAGAAAACAGCTGATAATAAGAATTTCTTGAATATTTTTTTTTCCATTCTATTATTTAGTATTCAACTCTAGCTTCAAAATTACTATTATTATTATAAATTTGTTTAATGAATGTACAAAATACTAACCAGGATTAAATCTATCAGCATGGTTATAGAAGTCCCCGTGGTGTCCAGGAATATCAATGCCCCATCTATCGTTAACAACAATCTCATCCTTCACCGGACTGTCATTGTACAACCAAGCTAGTAAGTCAGTTGACTTCCAATAGACATCTTTAGCTTCCCAGTCCCCATCTGACCATAACACTGAAATCTTGTAATCTTCAATCAGCTGTTTTATATCAGGCCATAACTTTGTGTCTACATAATTCCGAGTTGTAAAATTATTATTCTTGTCTTCAAGATAAATAGGGTTGAACCACTCATACAAGGAGTGGTATACACCAAATTTCATGTCATTCTCTCTAACAGCTTCTGCTAGTGCACCTACAATATCTACTTTTGGACCAACATCAACGGAATTCCAACTGAACGAACGCTTCGATGGGAATAATGTGAAGCCCTCATGATGTTTGCTTGTAAGAACAACGTACCTGAAAAGTAGGAACATAACAATTAGGTCCCCTAAAATTTCTACATTATAAATAAAACTGGTATTTGTTTGAATAATTAAGTATATAAAAAAAAATTACTTTGCTCCAGCTTTAGCGAACAGTTCAGCCCAATGATCAGGTTCAAAAAATTCGGCTTTGAACATTGGTGCAAAGTCTTGATATGTGAAGCCAGGAGGATAGTTGTTGGCCATAAATGAATTAATATCATTATTGGTTCGTCCTGCAAATAATATATAAGTAAATACCTATAGCTTTGACCGTAATAAGTAAGTATAGCATAGAACAAGTAAGCACAGTGCATAATGCATAATATAAAGGCAAGTCCTAGATAATCACCATTCCAATTACTCCAGAACCATTCTGAACCAAAACTTGGTACGCAGAAGACACCCCAGTGCAAAAATATGCCTATTTTAGATTTATCATACCACTCAGGTAACTCCCGGGTGTCCAGATCAGACCATTCGGGACGAAACTTCTTATTTACTCTTATCACTTCATTTTCACTATAATTTATAAGGAGCGTATCCGTTACGTCAGCACTCGCCAAGCAGAATATTGCGAAAAGTATTAATAATCGCATCTTACTGTAAACAAAACAAAATGTTTGATAATCCGATAATGTAAACAAACAAAAAATGGTCAACAAGACAATAACCCAACAATAGACACTGACGCGACGCACACCGACACCGACTCTGTCTGTCAGACTGTCCTCTGTCCTGTCAGGTCACAGGTCAATCGTTCAATGCGGTTCAATGACATTTTTCTATGAGGTCAACTCTTATCAGTGGGACCCTAGACGGCGCGGAATTTGGTTTTAATCGGTTTAAATCCGACATTATTTACCGTACGAAAAAAAAACAAAAGTCTGTAGCTGTGATCGCGTCAGAGCGTGCACTGAATTACATCTTTAATGTTAGGCTGGCTTTAGGGCCTTTGATTATTAATGTAATCAAAGTTTAGGGCTTTAATTTATTTATGCGGGTCCCTAATTCTTTTTCGAAAATAAAAGTAGGTAGCCTATGTTACACCTTATGATATTCCCATCAAAATCAGCTCAGCCAGCTTCAAGCCTAGATCACAAGCGCAAGAGAACAAAAAATTGCAAAAATATTGAATGAGGAAAATTAATTGGGAACCAGGAAACAAATAGATTTACGTTACGTGTACCACTAATACACACTAATAGGTAGCGATATGCTATTTCCAGTCTGCGTTAAAAAATATTTTTACAGGAACAAAAAAAAAAGAAGTAGATTAAGTTACCGGAGCTTGTGAAACATCAGGGATGAAAAAAAAAATTTACTTACGTAAATAAATAGCTAAATATTACTTACGTGATGATTTCTTCTTCACACAATGCACGCAGAAAGTCCTTAGTATTTTTGTTTTCTGTAGAATACCTACTACGTTACGTTACAATCTTAGAGTATCCATTACTATAGTATAGAGCAAGTCTAACACTATGGTCCATTGTGCCGAGTGTAAGCAGTTTTTTATCTGTGGTATAAAGCGCCTATAGTGATGTTTCATGTACATATTACCAAAATTATCGATAGTTGGTTATGTTGTGAATTTGGATGGATAAAATTAAAACCAAGATACAAATATTAGTATCATTGAATGAATTGCAGAAATTAAAATCCCACAAATCTAACATATCAACAGACAGAGTCGTATATAATATTACGTCGTTGCGCTTGCCAAAACCTCTATGTGTTTTTGGTCAAGTTTTCAGGAGAGACAATAAGCTGTTTTATTAAATAATTGATGAGCGTATCAAAAAAACTAAAAATGCAGTATGATGCCAAAAAATATTTTGAATGAACTGAGATATAAGTGAAAATCATAAACGGTACTGTCCATCCACAATAAATTGTTTTTCCCATTTTGATACACATATCAGAATTGTCTTCCTAGTGCCATTTCTTACAAGTGAAAAATGTACACGTATCAGATTTGTTATGGAACTCAATAGGATTTATTTAGCCGATAAATACTGACTGGTGGCAAGGTACATTTGATGTAAATAACATACGATGTAAATAAATACGTACTATAAACTTGATAAGGCATACAAGTAACAAAAAAGAACAATACTGAGTTAAGCTCGCCTTTGTACATCAAAATGTATCAGTTGCTAGTCGGTGCACATGTTAAACAACGGACGAGGCTCTGGTGCCGACTTTGCTCTCGGAGTTGGGAACTAATCGCTGATCGTTCCCAGTATAGCCGATAATATGACAATCAGAAAAGAAGAGCAATTCCCGAGTTCCAAGCACATTATGGTACCAATTAGTTATACAATTTAGTCCCTCTAGTCTCAGTAGTCCGGTTGCTAGTCCGGTTGATTCGCATCCGAGCCCTTCACCTCGGAGTCCGGGATACGCTTTTCCAGTCTAATTGCGACGCGGCTAAGCTTCGATATTTTCCGTAAAGTGCCATCTGACCTCCACAATCCTTTGGTGAATCTTTGATATCGAAGTACTGCTGCTAGATCAGTTGTCGATCTTTTACTACGTCACGTGACCATAGAAGTTTGTGTGGTGAAATGTGTGTGTAACCCCGCGTTTACATACTGCCGCTCGCATTGCTCATCGCCTTGCCGGCAATATTCACGCGAATAATGCCCTAGCATTCAAACACTCGCATCATCGCGATGTTCATCGCGTTGCCCAACACTCGCATCATCGCGATGTTCATCGCGTTGCCCCGCATACAGTATTCGCCTTGCGATGGAGATGGACGACTTTAGTTAAGTGGACACCTAACCGAATGCAGTATAGGCATTTTATTAGGCTAGGCTATCTACTTAGATACTTAGCTAGTAGGTAATCAGGCTAATTTGGTAGGTAGGTAGGTACCTACCTACCTACCTATTTTAATTTGGTAGGTAATTAGGCTAATTTGGTAGGTAGGTACCTACCTACCTACCTATTCTAGTTTGGTAGGTAGGTACCTACCTACCTACCTATTCTAATTTGGTAGGTAGGTATCTACCTACCTATCTATTCTAATTTGGTAGGTACCCTAGCTACCTGTTTGGTAGGTATACTTAGGCTAATTTGGTAGGTAGGTACCTACCTACCTACCTATTCTAATTTAGTAGGTAGAGGTACCTACCTACCTACCAAATTAAAATAGGTAGGTAGGTAATTAAGCTAATTTGGTAATTAGAATAGGTAGGTAGGTAGGTACCTACCTACCAAATTAGCCTAATTACCTACCAAATTAAAATAGGTAGGTAGGTAGGTAGTACCTACCAAATTAGCCTGATTACCTACCAAATAGGTAGGTAGGTAGGTACCTACCTACCTACCTATTCTAGTTTGGTAGGTAGGTACCTACCTACCTACCTATTCTAGTTTGGTAGGTAGGTACCTACCTACCTACCTATTCTAATTTGGTAGGTAGGTACCTACCTACCTACCTATTTTAATTTGGTAGGTAATTAGGCTAATTTGGTAGGTAGGTACCTACCTACCTACCTATTCTAATTTGGTAGGTACCCTAGCTACCTGTTTGGTCGGTATACTTAGGCTAATTTGGTAGGTAGGTACCTACCTACCTACCTACCTATTCTAATTTAGTAGGTAGAGGTACCTACCTACCTACCAAATTAAAATAGGTAGGTAGGTAATTAGGCTAATTTGGTAAGTAGGTTACCTACCAAATTAGAATAGGTAGGTAGGTAGGTACCTACCTACCAAATTAGCCTAATTACCTACCAAATTAAAAAAGGTAGGTAGGTAGGTAGTACCTACCAAATTAGCCTGATTACCTACCAAATAGGTTGGTAGGTAGGTACCTATCTATTCTAGTTTGGTAGGTAGGTACCTACCTACCTATCTTTTATATACATATGTATTACCTATATTATTTAATGAGCAGTTTTCCAGTAGGTATAATAATCAGTTGGTTTTTAATTCATCAAGAGATGGCGCTAGCATAACTTTTGGTAATTTTAATGTAATCTGTGGTTTGTTGTTGTTCTTTTCGCGTCGGTCTGTAATTTAAAATAATAATATTATAATTTAAAATAATTTCATCAGAAAACATGTCAAAACATCTATGTAAAGTAAATCAATACAAAACCGAAGATCATTTTTTCCATAAATTAGTTACCAAAAGTGCCGGCTGCGCCATCTAGCTTGTCTTTAGGAACCCTATAAATACCTACTGGAAAACTGCTCATTAGATCCGTAGCAAGCATTTCAATAAATTCTATTGATTTTTCGTTGGACCATTCGATTGGTTGCGTCATTGTCATGATAATAAATTTGAAGTAATCCTGTGACTGTGACACGCGCGTACACAACGAGCGCTCGATGCGAAGTGTGCGCGACGCGAGTATGTGAATGCTTCATCGCGCTAGTATTGCCGCTCCTTCTCGCGCCGCCAAGCCGACACTCGCAGCAACATACGTGGCAGTACTCGCGGCATGACGAATATACCATTCACACCACGTCCCTGCCCACTTCTCTCGCCACTTCCCTCGCTCTGCCGCGAGTATGTAAACGAAGCATTAAGTGTTATATAATACACCTTGCCCTACACCTTCGTGAGCGTTCGAGGACGACTGTATCGGGAACACATATTAGGTACACAGGCAAATATCCCTCAGTCAGCGATGGAGGTAAGTTACAAACTTGTGTCTGAAATCGAGACTACTCTCACTAGAGTATCCGATTGGGGACGACTAACCCTAGACCAATTCAACTCGGCTAAGACACAAGTATGTGCATTCACCGCTAAGAAAACCCCATTTATTGTAGCGCCGCAATTTTCTAGACACACCGTTTACCATCTCTTCGAGTATAGGGATCCTCGGTGTTGGTATCTTCAGCGACGATCAACGCCGTAGTCACTTGAAAGACTAAGTCAAGCTGGTATCAAAGAAACCAGGAGTGCTCAACAGGACGAGGCAGTACATCACTGCGGGGCAAAGACTTCTTCTTTATAACGCGCCCGTTCGGCCCCACATGGAGTACTGCTGTCACGTTTTTACCTAGACCCTTTCAACTTGGCGCAAAGACGGACGCTGAGGATCGTCGACGATCCCATACTCACAGGCGGGGTGGTAGTCCCTCTCAACCTCAGAACGAACTTCCTTGCTGTGGGTGTTTTACCGCCGATGGTTTGTGTTCAGAAGAATTGTTCGACATAATGCCTAGAATTTCGTTACTTTTCATCGCCGCACCGCTCGCCATACGAGTAGACAGTGAATTCATTCTCACACATTACGACCGGAAACGGTGCGCACTGTGCGGTATGAAAGGAACTTCATCCCACGTACGCTCAAGCAGTGGAATGATCTCCCTGTTGTTTTTCCACGCGACTTCAATATGTATGGGGTTCTTCAAGAAGGTCTTTATATTAAGGTTTCTACAGGGTCAGCAGCACGAGTATCACGCCCCTGGTTCAAAGGCCACTAACACTTACTACTTTCTAAAAGGAGGGCTGTGTGCTAAAAGCCATCCCAGAAATACCAGCAGTATTCCACGAAGGAGCGAATTTGTGTCTTGTACAGAAGACACCGCTGCTCCGACGTGTAAAAACGTCTCACTTTGTTCAGGACTTCAACCTTACGCGAGGCTGTTTTGATGATACTCTAAGTGTAGTTTTTGTTGTTCAGTTTGCAGCGAACATCCAAACCGAGGATACTGAGATTTTCCTACTGTAGCAGTGGCGTGCTCTGAAGAGTGGAAGGAAAGAAGATATCTTTGCACTGAACTTCTTGGTCTTCTTGGCACTGAACTCGATCAGGTTCTCAGAGCCCCATTCGGAAATGTGCTTCAGGATCCGGTCGAGCTCAGTGACAAGAAGCTGCCTTTGTTCCACAATATCAGACTGCTCGGCCACAGGATGTCCATGATAACTCAAGTGTAAGGTTAGCATCTGCATAGCATAGCGTCTGCATAGCAATTAATGCTGTCAGTGGACAGCATACGTTTATATGCAGAAGAAAGAATGGATGATAAGACGGACCCCTTCGGCATGCCAGCATTTACCTGCAAGAACTCCGAAGTTCGTCCATCTCTAAAGGCGCAAATACGGCACACCTGCAGGAAGTTAGCCACCCAGTCGTACAGTTTGGGAGGACTGTGCGACTGGGTGGCCAGAGGCTGATAGACGGGAAGGAAGGCGCCAGATTCTATAGAAAGCTTTGGCGATGTCAAGACTAATTTGCCAGTGACCCCAAAACTGAGAACAGCAATATTATTGTACAAAATTTAGTCACCTGTCTCGTTTTATTTCCTATTATAAGATTATTTACGTTGTTACAAAGGTAGAACACCAATTTTACAACCAACAAACCGAAGAGAAACAAGCTGTCAAATTATCTATGTGCAAACCAATTCTGACATGTGCAATATGAGGGTGAAAAACTTTTGATGTGGACATATAACCAATTTTGCAGGGTCAGAAGTGCACATCCATATTTTGTCAAATCTATTTCTAGAAGGAATTAACACTTGTTTGTTTTTTCAGCCGATGCGCAATTTTTTTTTAAGGCCGTCTAGCGAATAATTTTTTTTTCGAAAAAATGCACATAACGACTTTGGCAGGCGCACTGAAGTATGGATAAGCATATAAAGTTTTGACGCACTTTGGAAGAGGCCAGTGGTTAATTGAAATATAAAGTTTTGCATAAGCATTTACCTACGTGGAGGTAAAGTTCTGGTACTGCATCGTCATTCAGTTTGCAAAGCCCTTTCTTAGTTACTTATTTGAAATCAAGCTTAAAATAGATAGAACAGATGAAACTTCGAATATTCGGCTCCCAATCAGGCCTCTTTATAGCTTTTAGCTTTCACTCATGCATCTATTATTATGCATCTTAGTATTTTTGTAAACCTAACAAAAATAATAGTGCATAATATATAAAAGTAAAATGAGTAAAATGAGATTTATTTGTTTACGCAGTAAATACTCTATACTACATAAAAGAAAATAAACCTACAATGAAATTCTATTGCAAAAAGAAAATTATCGTAACCGAAAGTGCATGTGCTACATCACTATTCATTTAAAAGCAAAAATGGCCGATGACAGCCGTCAGCTGTAACCCGCCCCGCGTTTCTCGCATCCCCCTAGGAGACCCGTATAAATTATATGAAAACAAATAAATTAGTCATATAATACTACTCACGGGTGATATGAAATGTTATCATTCTTTTTATTTTTCTTTCGGGAATCGTTTTGAGAGCCTGGCAATGCACAGTTCACCATTATTACCACAAAATGAAATAAACTGTTATTTGCGAAATCACTTTGGCAGATATTGTTTTGCTACTGATTGCAGTTGTCAAAAATTCTAGGCACTGTTCACACCCGTGATAGCAGTTCATACTTGCTAAGACGCGCTCTACAGGTGATAGATACTCTAAGGTTACAATGGACTAAACCCAACCGAAGTCTCGTAAACAGTGCCAGTGCGGACAGTTATGCGATGTGAATATTATGTGATGATACAATAAACCACAAGTATGTACACATATTTATACCTACTGTGGCCGGTTTGATTACTTATGTTATGTATTTAACGATAGGGTGGGCGATAGATATGAAGTGAAACCACTCTTCACATAGTATTAGGCTGTTTTATGCAGCTAAAATGGCAAATAAGTATCTAATACACGCATCTGAATAGATTTAGCCAGTTATTTGAAGTGTTGGACGCCTTGAACCTAGGAACATAGTGATTCTAGTTTAATTGACCGTAATTAAACTAGAATCACTTAACGTTTTAATGACTTGGTGCATTGGAAGATGGCTGTTCGCTTCGTTTCGCACGAATCATTCGTCGTCATTCACTCACATAGCCTAGCCTAGTTGGTGGTAGCCACTGGCTACTAGCCAGGCGGTGGCAATTTGTTCAATGGTTCAATAAGTGTTAATAATAATTTGGTCGACTGTATAATGAATAGTAAACAAAGCAATATATTTGAGATCATTTATTTAATGTTGTCAAACTTAGGTTTTAGTACTTATAGGTAAATATTGCTATAACAATACTAAGTACTTAATATCTTTATTTCACTTTTATTGTAGGTACCTGACCTGATTATAATATAATAGCCTTACCTTTTAACTACTATTATTTTCGACACTCTACAGCAATGGTTTTATTTCTGTAAGTTACTTATGTATTAATTTGTTTGTGATCCACAAACAAATTATATTTCTTCTACAAGTAATGCAAGTATTAGATAGAATCAACAAAGTCTATCTAAAACTTACATTCTGTTTAAACATACTTAATAATATATTGATAAAAAAATACTTTTAGAAAATTACTTTTAAAGCTTCTGCTGTTTTCTAGAAAAGCTATTTATTACATTATTAACAAAATACCTAATCAAGGTATATGCCATGCTTATTACTAGATAACAACAATCTACACATAAAACTAAAGAGATCTACTATACACATGTATTTCTATCTATATAGTCACTGAAATTGTAAAATTGTAGGACACAGTACTTAGAACTAAAAAAATAATTTCATGAGCTTGAAGGAAAAGCACTTCAACTAAACAATTCTTCTACAGCTACAAATAGTATAATCAAGGCAAACTTTAGGTATTTTTACAATAGGTAAGGAAATAATTACTGTGCCTTAGACACATGTCTGAGTGTGATTGCCAATATTATTGTACAATGATAGCTATCCAATGATATTTTATTTAAAAAAATATAAAACTGAAGTGATTAGTACTTCTCCTTACTTCCAGCTAAGCTAAATTGCTCATCTAGGAGTGGGTGCACATTATCAGCATAATGACTAGGATTAAGCCCAGGACCTCTCAATTGCATGGCTGACACTTCGAGCCCAGAATTAGATAAAATGTTCAGGCAACAATATAAATTCATTAACATAATTTATATCTAACTAGCAAATGAAAAAATAGTATGCAATTTAAATCTTAAAATAAAAATAATTTTCTTATATATCTAACTTTTGAAATGTGCTTTACATTTCAAAATTTAGATAAATTAGAAAATTATTTTTATGTATAATTATATAAAAAATTATATGACCAGAACAAACAATATTTTTGCTAAACATAATAATGTAATTATTATGGTTATACTAATTTCATTCTCTTAGAACAATTTACATCTTAGATGCTTTCTTACATCTAATTTCTGATAATATATCCTTCATTTTTTTCCACTTCCTCACCAGGAAGTGGCTGACACTGCTATTGTGTATCAACTTTGAAGGTAGGATAATGACAAGTGCTATTATTGCTAATTAATATTTCAGTGATACGTGAAGTAGGTGGTGTGTGTGACGTCGACAGTGGCTCAATATGTGCAGGGGTTGGGGTAACAGGTGATGTGTAAAGTTTACTGCTGTGAACAGTTGTATTATGGGGTTGTGTTGTATGGGTGAAAACTGTGCATATAGGCTCAGGTCTGGGTTCACTGATCATCCCCATTTTAACCTCAAATATAACATCTTGTATCTTCTTTTTGGCTACCAGTAGGTTCTTCTCACCTTTAAGTGATCTCAACTCATTCGCTATATATTCTCCAAATACTGAGAACTCATCTCTATTTGCAGGATATATCGTTTCAGATGTAACAGATTGTGCAGGCTCAGAGAATCTGGATATTTTATGTGGGGGTGACGAACTGGAAAGTTTACAGGCATGAGGTTCATTGTCAGTCTGAGGTGGAACATCATTGGCTTCTGAATTATTTTCCTCCTGAAACATTTTGTTATCACATTATTTAATATGTGCAAGCCATAAAAGAATAACGAATTAAGTAAGTTTATACTGTAAATCTACACTATGTGAAGCAACAACAAATGCATTGTATAGGCTTACCGGCTGCAAAATTCTGTAAGGTTTGCTGGAATCTTTCAAAAAGTGTAAATAGTCGAACGCGTACCAATTACTGACATATCTATCATGCGGATCTTCGAGGTACTCTCGTACTTCTCGCGCTGATTCTCTGTTGTACTGCGTTCGAAGATGTTGGATTTTTTTAGTTACGTCTGGCACAGAAATCCTTAATATTTCTGCTATCACGCGTAATTCCTCTCGGCGCTTCTGTTTGATTCGTCGAGTATCACATAGTGACGGATTCCACAGAGTAGCGTTCACTTGCAACAACTCAATCAACTTCAGTGTTTTATCCTTCGACCACTCCATCGCTCGATTTGTATACTACAGTTCAGATTTAAATGTAAACACTGGATTTATCGACCGATCTTCCCATTGAACGTGAGATTCAGACGTCAATAACTTCAATTACCTACTGATTGTCAATGTCAAACGCGGAGTTGTCAAACAATACCAGAGGAGATCGTTCCATTCCATCTCTGTGCTTTTAGTAGTTGGAGCATAAATGCATAGATTGCGGTTTCTTTTACTTAAATTTTATTTTATAAATGCGTGTTCATATAATGATATGATTCCCTTTTTGCATGCGGAAACCTCATCGTAGTTAACGACAAAAATAATTAATAAAATTTACTTTGATGATGCTAAATTAAACATGCAAATGTGGCGCCACCCTAATTTAGTTTATTTCATCGGCGCGCGACGTCCGCGTCGCACAGTGGGACGAAAGTACGATTTGAGTGACTTAGGACCAAATGTTTTTTATTTACTTTTTTCTTTGTGCCGATGGATAGAGCTCGTTGAGCCCAATAATAATTTCTACTGACGTTTTTCTCTAAACTTTATACTTTGGGCAGAATAATACTTTTTATTTTTTTTTGTATGGAGCGAATCAAATAAACTTATATTTCTGGTAAGTCTCTTTTGATCCCGCTTTGAAACTACATTTTTCTTATACCTTGTCTAGTCTAATGTCATATGATACTATAAACATGTACCTAAAGTTGCAATTCTGCGAAATAAATGGATCGGTAAAAATGAAAAATCACATAGAATAAAGAGTTTTAGTTTTGTTTTTGAAAGTTCTTTTAAGTTGAATTTAATATGAAATAGTAAGTTAAACCACGTTATAATACACATAATTACTTAACAAGTAACAACAAAACAGTTAAAGGTCCCTATTTCGCTATTACTTAAAAATATAGGTAAGTAATTCTATTTATTTTCGTAATGACTGTAATTAGTTTATCCTTTTTACTTGTTAAAATTACAGCGTTCTCACCTTTACCTATTAGTATAATGTTAAATCGGATAATTAGTTAATGAGGGTAGTAAAAAAATAATTTATATTTATTGTATGTTATCTAGTATTCGTTTAATTACATTACTACTAACATCTCGTGATTTTGATCGTCCCTATATTTCATATAATGGAGAGTTTAGTTAACAATTTAGATTTATTTATGATTTTAAGAGATCATCTGAATTCATTGCCGGGTAGTAAAAAAAATTCCAATTCCTACTACATAAAATAGATGTGACCGAAGAGAACAGTGCTCAACTCCAAAAATTCTGTACGTGATTTTGTTCAAATATAAGTTGCAGTTCAAGTATAAGCAAGGTGGGAACGAAGTAGTCGTACATTAGCACAATTCATAAGAAAAAATGGTGATTGGTTACACCGTGCTATAAACTGGCCCGAAGGAGTAATACCTGTGAATGTGGAACAAGAAGAGCTCGAAATTTGTAATACTGAAGATGTTGAAAATCTTCTACCACCATCAACAAGAAAAGCTTCGACATCTACATTTACACCTAGAAAACCTTTTGAAGAATTGGGTTCCAGACAAAAACGAAGACGCGTAGAGGAAATCAATAAATCGCTTTCGTTGTCCCCGGATGAACTAAAAGCTTCTATGATTGGAAATTTAAGAAAAATAATAGATCAGTTGCTCAATAACCTAGAAGATGTTGAAAAATTTAAACAGTGTTTAAGCAAAACTAAAGCTAAAAGTACGTATTCACCCGATAAAGCTTTGTCTTTAATAATTTCACTTAAAGTAAGTAAGTGGCAATATGTAAGCATAAGAGAAGCAGCAAGTGAAAACGGATCTGACTTATACCCTTCTTATTATAAAATAAAACAAGCAAAAATATTACTCCTTCGGGCCAGTTTATAGCACGGTGTAACCAATCACCATTTTTTCTTATGAATTGTGCTAATGTACGACTACTTCGTTCCCACCTTGCTTATACTTGAACTGCAACTTATATTTGAACAAAATCACGTACAGAATTTTTGGAGTTGAGCACTGTTCTCTTCGGTCACATCTATTTTATGTAGTAGGAATTGGATTTTTTTTTACTAACCGGCAATGAATTCAGATGATCTCTTAAAATCATAAATAAATCTAAATTGTTAACTAAACTCTCCATTATATGAAATATAGGGGCGATCAAAATCACGAGATGTTAGTAGTAATGTAATTAAACGAATACTAGATAACATACAATAAATATAAATTATTTTTTTACTACCCTCATTAACTAATTATCCGATTTAACATTATAGTAATAGGTAAAGGTGAGAGCGCTGTAATTTTAACAAGTAAAAAGGATAAACTAATTACAGTCATTACGAAAATAAATAGAATTACTTACCTATATTTTTAAGTAATAGCGAAATAGGGACCTTTAACTGTTTTGTTGTTACTTGTTAAGTAATTATGTGTATTATAACGTGGTTTAACTTACTATTTCATATTAAATTCAACTTAAAAGAACTTTCAAAAACAAAACTAAAACTCTTTATTCTATGTGATTTTTCATTTTTACCGATCCATTTATTTCGCAGAATTGCAACTTTAGGTACATGTTTATAGTATCATATGACATTAGACTAGACAAGGTATAAGAAAAATGTAGTTTCAAAGCGGGATCAAAAGAGACTTACCAGAAATTTAAGTTTATTTGATTCGCTCCATACAAAAAAAAATAAAAAGTATTATTCTGCCCAAAGTATAAAGTTTAGAGAAAAACGTCAGTAGAAATTATTATTGGGCTCAACGAGCTCTATCCATCGGCACAAAGAAAAAAGTAAATAAAAAACATTGGGTCCTAAGTCACTCAAATCGTACTTTCGTCCCACTGTGCGTCGTCGTTGTCGGCCACGTTCCCGTTCAACCTTTCTTAGGGTGGCCGCACATGTACGGTTTCCGGAGACGGTTTCCGTCCACGGTTTCCTGATTTGGAATTCCGTGTGCCGAGCGCACATGTCAGGTTTTTTGCATTAGGTTTTTTTATTATTAGTTCGAAGCGAGCAGTGTTGCCAGTGCTAAATTATCAAATGTAACACAAGCTGGCTTAAAAGTTGCATTTTCGGGGGAAAAGATACGTATTCTTGTTTTTTTATACAGTGTTTCTTGTTTTTTACAAATCCTCGCGTACGTTTGCGCGGAGCCTAAGGCTCCGCGCAAACGTACGGTTTCCTTCCACGGTTTCCTGATCAAAAAGTCAGATTCAAAAAACCGAATGCTCCATTTTCATACAAAATGTTCTACTAGCCGCACACGTCCTTACTTTTTGCAGAACGGAAAAAACCTGACGTTCGGTTCAGAATGGAAAAAACCTAATGACGTCATACCGAACGCAGCACTCGCATACATTTTGTACTAATCGCCGCACACGTCAGGAAATTTCCATCCGGAATCGCGCTTAAATTGTGTCCAGCGTTGTCAATTCCCAAGAGAGTGGGGACTTTCAAGCCGATTAGGGAATTTGTGGGGATTGTGCTTATGTGGGGCATTTAGACATTCACACTAGACCTAAACTCAGAAGTAATAAGTGGCAAGTATTATACATATTGATAAATTATTAAAGCAAAATATCCGACATTAAGGTACTATTTAACTCTTTATTGGCAATATATGTACACGAGCCGCAATAAACATCGCAAGTGGTGAATATAGCAGGAAACTTCAAGAGAAGTAATGTAGTTATCAATGTCTAATATTGGGGCCTTTCTGTTGGGTTTGTGGGGAATTCAGATCATCAGTAATTGGCAACACTGATTGTGTCTCGCTTCCGGGGTTGCCAGATTGTATTGTAACTTTTATTACATTTTGCGTAACTTTTGACTCTCTTACGACTATAGATGTAAAAATCCCGAATAATTCCGAATTATTCCATATTATTCGGAATTATTCCCAAATATTCTCAAATATTCCGGAATTATTCCCGCTAAACTCACCTACAAAAAATGAAATAACTGTGCTTCCACCTACCTACTAAACGAAAACTTAAGTATAGACGTGTAGGTATTGGTATGTAGGTAGGTAGATACCGGAATATTATAATATATCTTGACCTGTGACGTCACAAAATGTACCTACTTATATGTATGTATATGCGCAGTAACATGCGTTTTTTGGATGTCTTTTGTGGATTAGGTGGATTTGAGCTTTTCCGCCACCATGGTACCCCGTGTACCATGGGACGGAAAAGATCAAATCCACCAATCATAGACCATATCAAACCAATACGAGCATTTCTCGCGACTTGGAGTCAAGATGTACGGTACCTACTTATTTTATTATAATATGTAGGAATATTATATAATTTGAGTACAACTTTCACACAGATACTAAAACAGCGACTGTAAGCGACTTTCGACCTTAATGACATTATCTTAATTACGTGTCTTTTTGCGCTAATAGATGACACTGATTACGAATATAAGAAAAAAAACTCGATTCTATGTCATGTAATTAAGGTCGAAAATTGCTTGCACTACGTTTTTTAAGGTTTTTTATCCCTAGCATCCATAACTAGTCTGTGCTATGGAGCAAATAGCCAAATCGGACCGATTTTATCGGATATTTATATGAAAACAACATAATAAATGGTGTCGGATATCGGATGTCGGCCATCGTCGTCCGATACAGATATCGGATGGTGTGAAAACACTCATAAAGAGTTTAAAAGTGTATAAGTAGGTACTCAGATATATCCCTAACTCGGTAAAATCAAGAAAATGTTGTTATAATTCACCACTTCATTCGTTTTAGCACGGTTGGTATAATATCGGTATTAATAAGAATACATGTAGACTGTATGTTCTTAATTATACCGATATTATACCAATATCTATAACCGTTTATAACGCTAATCATAACTGCATTTTGAGTCATCAAGAGTCAAGACTACATTTTTTTCTTAATGATACCGAACCGAACCGACCGGAATAATTCCGAATTATTCCGGGTCATTTGGGAATTATTCGGGATTTTTCGTTTTATCCTCACGGAATATTTGGAATTATTCCGGCCTTACATCTATACTTACGACCCAGCCCCATAGTGGTAGACGCTCTCAGCTGCATTAAGTCCCAGATGAAATAGCTGGGGCTCGTACTCAATGGCCAGTGGGATTTCAAGGAGCATCTCGGAAGGCCGGCTCCTAAATTGGGTGGATACCCGAGATAAACCGAGAGGATTTGTAAAAAACAATAAACACTATATAAAAAAACAAGAATACGTAACTTTTCCCCCGAAAATGCAACTTTTAAGCCAGCTTGTGTTACATTTGATAATTTAGCACTGGCAACACTGCTCGCTTCGAACTAATAATAAAAAAACCTAATGCAAAAAACCTGACGTGTGCGCTCAGCACACGGAATTCCAAATCAGGAAACCGTGGACGGAAACCGTCTCCGGAAACCGTACATGTGCGGCCACCCTTATAGATGTTTTTTAGTATCATAAACCATATAATTTCATTATAGATTATACTTTATACCTAATACCGTCCGTCCGTCTGTCTGTCACCAGGCTGTATCTCATGAACTGTGACAGACACACATTAAATATAAATAGAAATAAACTAAAATATTATAACTAGTTGAGGGTGGCTCCCATACAATGAACGTGATTTTTAACGTGTTTTATTGCTCGATAAAAGGTTTAAAATCATCACCTTCTGAACCTTTGGAGGTCTGATGCTTTCGTGCTCTCCGACGCACGACCAAATACCCATATTCCCGCATACAAATATTTACACTGAGCGGGGATCGAACCTGCGTCTCTTCCACGTTCACTACAGCTACGCCACACCATAGAGGTTTAAAATGGTCGTGCACTTGTGCGTGTAGGTTGTAGGTACCCAAAGAGCGCGAGCGAAATGGTTATTTGTATGCTTTAGTATCTGTATCACTTTATATGAGATAATGGTATGGAACTCTTCTCGCGCAAGTCCGACTCGCACTTGGCCGGCTTATTTCTTTTTGTAAGATTCTAACCAACCTTACAGATTTCTGCAACCGGTTTGGGCTATAGGTACATACTAGGTATGTATTTACTGATTATTATTTTCGTTATTGTTTATTCAATCAGGTGTTCCGTGAGCTTGTCTGCTACCTACCTAAGGCGTTTAACACACTGCAGCGCCTACCGCCGCGGTTGGCGGTGAAGCAGACCTCACGATGCATTAGCCTCTACTAAATCCGTATCAACCTACCTAACACACATACACCGACCGACCGCGCGGACCAGCGGTGTTCTCGCCGCCACCGCCTCTCCGCGCTGCCGTCCGAGCGGAGGAGCGGCGCCTCACACACGGGGCGCCGCATATCCGCGCGAATTATCGAAAGTACAGAACTCGTTGCAATGCACAAAATGGACTTCGAAGTCGAAAAAAATTATTTCGGAGAGTAGTTAGTAGTATATTTAGTCGTTCTGCTATTTGGGACATCATCTGTTATAGAATAACACGAATGCCAATCCACTTAAAGATCTCTTTCGTAAAAATGGATGAACCCAATATCTTCTTTTTTTATTTTTACGCCATAAAAGCCAGATTGCTGTAACCACTTCAGCGTCCATTCTTGCCAATCTCTTTGATCAAACTGATCAAAACCACGTTAAGTCCATCCGCGTGGACAGGCGCGTAAACCGCCTTACCGCGCGGAGCACCGCTACAAAATCCGCCTTACCGCACTGCCCTTCGCGGCGGAGCGCGGTATCGTGTGTTAATCGCCTAAATGGGCTAAATGGTACACAGAACACTACCTTCTGAATTGCAATACGGGTTTGGCGCGAGTCGATGGCAAGAAACCGGACTAAATATCCTACACTACAGTATACGGATACGGACATAAAATATACGGACTTTGGTGTGGGATGTAACATGCGTCGACACCTGACAAAAAACACGGCATTGATCCTACTCATATCAATCTGGACGACTGACTACGCCAGTCCAGTCTTGCTTCTGAAACTGCACACATATTGGAATGTCTCTACAGTGTGCTATTTAGACCCAAGCACCCGCCTCGTGATAAGTGGTTCTACAATAGCGGCCAGGGGTACCGTGGGTCTGAAGCGAATGCGGAGCACCTAGATTCATGCAAATTTTTATATTTACGCACACAAATATTTGTATTCAGCGGGAATCGAACCCACAACCTCGGACTTAGCGGTCGAACGGTCTTCCGCTCCGCCATTCACAGAGGTTGTACCAATAGGTACCTATTTTATACAAAGTGTAGTTGTAAAAAATGAAAGAAAACTTCTAATTCATTCTCATTTATTTACAGACTATATCAAGTAAGAAGACTATCACATTATAAAACAAGTGCACTACATTATATTTACAATATTTACATCAACCATTTCCACAGAAAAATGCATTTCTTAAAATCTATGTTAACTAAAATAATAGGAGACTCCATCCTCATCCGTACGGGACAACGATATTATTATTTAATGGTGAAAGGAACCATATAACAAATAAGGAGAACACAAGTGTTCGGAATCATATGATCTTAAAATTAAATATTCTTAAAATAACTTATTAGCACAAGAGTATAAAGTATACTACAGAAAACACAATCAGTTCATTTAATAAACAGTATGTACCTAGTTACCAGTTTTTTTAAAAGCTATATGACAATTGCAACACTGGAGGCAAAAGAGGAACATATTTTGAACTCAATATAACATCTTTTCGTTATGTACATATGGCCATAATTTGTTATAAATAAAATACACCTTTTAATGTGTTGCGGTAGGTAAATGAATAGAAAACTAGGTAAATTAGTGTTAACATCAAACCAAGTTCACATAAATAACAACAACAATAAAAATAAAACAAAACTAGGAATATTTTACAAAAAAGTACATAAATTAATTAAAGTCTCTCTAGATCTGTTCCATTACAATGTTATGATGATTATTGATACCTATTCCAAGTGTCAAAATCGTTACTATACATAAAAAGGAGATTCTTCAATCAAACAGGTTGTGTTTGATAAACTGGGTAAAAGTATAAACATTTACCATCATGGGCATATAATATTATTAGTCTTATTTTATTATACTCATAATTTGATGACAGCATAATTATTATATCTACTCGGAGGTACACCCAGATATCTAAAAATTTAACATATAAAATATAGTCTCTATTTTCAACAATTGACAACAATTTGTCTATTTGTTACATCTGGGCGTCGATTCTACTAAAGCAAAACCATTGTCATGCCACCGAGACTGCAATAAATGGCATTAAATTTTCGACTTTATTGCTGTAGACTCAAAGTCCAAAATTAGTGTATTGTGTGTATTGAAAAAAGTTTCATTACACTCTCTCATTCGCTCTACAAAAAGCCATTTAATTTTAAACTTTAACTGCATTACTTTAAAGGCTAAACTTAAATGGAAATTTCTTGCAGTGGCATAACAGTGGTTTTGCTTTAGCAGAATCGAGGACCTGATTGTTACAATTTAATGTAAAGTCTGTCTTGAAAAGTTACAGAGAATTCATGGACCCTGTATAATTAGGGTTGCAAGTTGTAAAAAAGAACACTCAGTATCTTTGTAACAGACTAGTTACTACCTAAAATTCTTTGCACTTCAACATGCCAATAGCATGTAGGTAGAAAAAATTAGCACTATTGAAAAGTCATTAGGTCTGAAGTATTAAGACCATAGTTTTGGATACATCAGACTTATGACTTTTCATTATATTCTTTGACTCAAATAAACATCGGTAGTAACTAAATAAATAGATACCTACTAACTACCTATGACTGCACATAGTTCATTTATCACAATACACTGGGGTTTACGTGACATCCAGCGGCCGAATTTCGCGAGGCCGAAAAAACCCCTTTTCAGTACGGCACTCACGTATCGTGACAGTCTGTAGGTTGACAGTCACGTCCGTAATGAAGATCTGGTCTGCCACAGGAGATCGTGCCATCCAGTAAGCAGCATTGCGTCGTGGCGTAGGTGCAGCAGGCGCCGGAGGAGGCACTACTGTTACAGGCGATTCACCCCATGAGTCCTCATCTTCGGGTTGAGGAGCTGCAGGAGGTGGCGGTGGTTGTGCACCTTTAGGTTCAGCAGGTGCTGTCGCCGTCGGTTGCGTGTCAGTACGCCGTTCCCGTTCAGGAGGGGTGTGCGCGTCGGCTTCCTCAGGTGAAGTTGGCCCTCGTCGCGGGCCGGTACGGGGAGCGGCAGCTTCTGCCGCTGGAGAAGCAGGTGCAGGCGCTCCGCCAGGCGGTGCTGCTGATGGAGGAGGTGGTACCTGAACCGCTACTGGCGTACGCGTGCCGTTGACTTTAGCAGCTTCAGGGCGATCTGTGCGATCGGTACGATCAGTGCGATCGGTGCGATCTGTGCGATCTGTTCGATCAGGCCGATCATTACGGTCGTGACGTTTTGCAGGTGGGCTCATGGTAATCGTAACGCCGATCTTGCCGGATTCCCGCGATAACACCTCGGCCTTGCGTTTGCCGGGTGGTGGGTGATGCTCCTCGGATCCGCTTCGCGCGTGCTCGATGGGCGAGTGCTCGCGCTCTCGCTTGCGACCCTGTCGCCGAAGTTCTTCGCCACGCTCGAAACTCTGTATGAGTCTCGGATCGAGGATGTTCTCTTCGGGTTCCCACGTGTTGTGTTTCGGCTTCCAGCCTTTCCATTTCACGTAGTACTCCACCTTGCTCTGTAAAGAGAGAATACGACGGTTAAATACGTTATACCCATATAGGTACGTGCGGGGCGGTGCACTGATGTGGCGCGACTGCCGATGGCGTGCGGACTGCGGCGCGTGGAGGGTTGCACATAACCTTGCAGATTTTAAATGACGATAAAATTACGGGTGAAAATGGATATGTGGGTAGAATACAAGCGTCTTATTGCATTAATAGACCAGGAGCAACGATGTTGAAAATATGGATGTCGGGGACTGTTGACTATTGACAACAAAATTAGGCAGATAGAAAGGCAATAAATAAAAAGCTGCATCGGGTTGTAAGTGCAGTTCGCGAGTGAACGCGCACCTGCCGGCGCCAGCTGTCGTGTCCCACGATTAGGCCGCGCCCTTACTGCCGTTAGTGGTGGTTCTACCTACACACAAGCATGTCAAGGACATGCTTATTTTTTTGCCTAAAGAATTATCATGCGTTTCTACATACTTATACCTACATAACGAGATAGATAGATATGTATAATATACATATTTAAAATTTAAACAAGCAATAGCTAGATTCCTAATATCGGTTAAGTAGGAAGATAAGTTAATCTGAATATTCAATTACTTAATTAGGAAGGTAGTTATTCTATGTTCTCTAAATAAATAGGGCCATTCATTAGTGTCATTAACAACGTCTGTAATTATTCAATGAAATATAACTTAATTAAATGAATGAAGTGGATTGTCCCTTCCATATAAAATGTTCTTTCCGCTTGTAACAAAATAAGAAATAGGTAGGTATTTAAAAAAGGTATCGATGTTCATTAAAGTATGATTGTTTAAGTAATGTTAAGGGCTAACGGTTGCATCGGTATTTATTAAAATCGTCATGTTCAGACCGATTCCTAGACACCTACCTATCTAACCTATAATAGTACCAACGCATTCGTATTTTGCTTGGCACGACGACGACGAACATCGCGTCGCCCATCGTCACGTCAATCAAATTTAAATTTAATTAAAAACGTCTAACTTGTCGTAACGAGGATTGATAAGGGGAGGATTACTGAGGTGATTTGGGCACGTAGAGCGTGTGATACACCAGGTATGTAAGGCACAGGTGAATAGGCAAACCAGCCGGGATCATTGGCCAAATTAATAAAATTTGAAAAAAGGACAGGTCAGAAGTACTCGAAACCGGCAGGCTTGCATGTAAGGATAGAGTCACATGGCGGGGTGTAGTCTCAGCCTAGTACATATGTATAGAAAAAATTCAATGTCATATTTAGGCGAAGTCAAAAGGAACATTACTAGAGGAAGCGTTTGTGAAAGGAACATGACTAGAGGAAGCGTACGTGAAACGGAACTGATTAATCTGTTTTGATCACTAACTGATCAATCTGTTTTTAAGATAATAAATAGGTAACTTAAATATAATGTATATGTGTGGTGCTGGACAGCCTCTGTGGCGGCGTGGTGAACGCGACTACCACGCAGGGGGCGGGGGGTATACCGTATAAAATTTATTCTAACTTCAGAACATAGGCTAACTATTATTTATAGTGACACAGGAAAGAGACGACGACAGCCTAATTCGTATCGTATCGTTGGGATTTTCAATCGTACGTGTGGTGTACACCTACATCTACCTATAGGATATAGCTTCTTCATGATTTTAAATTGTCCAAGCCTGCCACTGCCTTGAATCATCACCATCATCTTTGCGTTAGTCCCGGTCACATCCGAGGCCTTCACCAGTTAAATATAATGTGACTTTGTTTTTATCGGCTATATTGGGAGCGACTGCCGTTGCCGTCTGACCTCAGTCTGACTTGTGGTTAGTGGACAACCAAACACTGACAGAGAAGTTCAGCCGCCTAGACAAGTGGTAATTTCTTGGCCGGCGTATTGTAGAATACGATGACGAATGTATGGGATTTGACGTACTTATATGACACGTAATTTGACGTTTCTGATATACGTTGACGAGTGGTCTGCCATATAAGCCCACTATTGCTTTGAATAAGTAGGTGAAACGGTCTTATTTAGTGGAAGAGTACAGTGGATTGTCATAAGTGAAACCTGTGTGGGTGTGACATTTTATTTCATGCCAGGTTTTGACGTAATTATTTTTCCTTTAAAGTACATAGTCTTTTTAAGGACAGCAAGTTATGAATCAGTGATCTGTAGTCTTTATTAATAAGGTATGATTCCGAAGGTGACATTATAACAATTGTAGGTGCACGCAGTAGATACGCGTAACTCATTGCGGCTTCTCAATGGTCCCCCTTTATTCGTATCGGAGTTTAACAAGTAATGTGTACGCTGTATCTGCTGCATGCGTCTACATTCATCGTTCTACAGATTTCGTATGCGATGGGCTTCGGAATCATACCTTAACGGTGCCTATAACATAATAAAATTGTAATTATCAGTGATGTTGAATTGTTGATAGACCACGGAAAATCACTTTCTACGGTCTACCTATCAAAATACTACCCTAACATAGCCTATGATTTGTTTGTTGTTGATTTGTTTCATATTCTCGTGATTATGTTTTTGTTATTGATTTATAAATATTTCTTTTTATCCAGTAGTCGTTGACTTTTCATTTAAAAAAGCTCGTCGTCCAAATCGTATCGATGGCAGTCCTCGGGAGAAAAGGTTAAGGATGTTATCTAATGTAAAGGTAGACAACGGATCTATGCATGAGGTCAAGCACCTTTTTACATGTGATTGATTACGTACTCAGTCTCGTCGTAGACAATATATATAATGCAAGTAAAGTAAAAAATTGTTTATCATTAGGTGTGTATCTACCATGTAACCGTAATTTCTTTTTTTTTCATAAATCAACGCTTTTGATCTTTTGGGGCTATATAATGGTCCACCATATACGGTGCTAAAAAGTCAACTATAGCTACCTAATCCTAATCTAACTAATATTAACCCTCGCTTGCAGCTCCTGCTTGGATGACGCCATTATCAAGGCACATTAACAAGAAAGTGTTATTTAGTTTTGAAATCAGGAGGCAATTGCGAAAATGGGGCACTCATCTCAGTATTATTTACTGTATTCCCTAAAACCGTAGCTCGACCTAAACATCTGTTTCAAGTCGTAACTTTACATTCGTGGACATTCCCTAATATGAAATAGCATATTTTATTACGAGTCTTTCACCTCAACCACTTAATTTGATTAATCATGCTATGTGAATTTATACTTACACCACATAACATAGAGTCGAAAATCGTTTGCAACGTTTGTCGTTTAGGGCGTATCGTAATTGAAGCAGGGATTTAAGACCCACGCGTCTTATTGGTTTTACAGACAGAGGGTGAGTGAAAATTGGTCGGCACGCGTTAACCTTGCACTGGCGTTTATTCAGTTTCAATATTTCTATGGCTATTTTTGATTTTAATATCGTAATAAGTGTAGGGATTTATTATTTAATTTTAACAGCACCCATATAATTTTAGCCATGTAATTTCCCTAAACGTCGTTTATTTGAATGACATATAATTGTACCTATTCATAATTAATATTGTCATTTATACAACAATGTAACACTTATCAAAGAATGATGTCTACGTGTAGTCCAAATGTGTGTGTAATAAAAATATAAGTACCTAACACAAGCTATAAAATCAATGTAATCCTCGCTACTTAATAACATTACATTGTGTATTGTGTCCAATTTCAACATCATTATAAAAAGAACAGATATAAAAAAAAGACTAGAAGAATACCGAAGCGACCATTGTATTCATTAATACCAATAAACTCAAGATGTTCAATTCAAACTTCAAAGTTAGAAACCAAACAAAGGCATTATCATTAAAAAATAAAATAAAAAGGACCCGCTGGGACGTGTGGGCAAGGTGAAGTCGTTCGGCTGTCGAGCAGCGATTGGACGGCGCGCGGGGCGGGTGGGGCGAAGGGAGAGGCACTTCACCCCCGCTTCGTCACTCTCCACCCCCGCGTGCCTGAACCGACCTACAATATTACTTACATCGCTAACATGGCCCTTAAGACAACATGTTAAGGTAGCTTTTCGTTTACACCAGAGTAATTGGGATTATGGTGGTGTCGATGGTATTAATCGCGCCATGGGCGGACCGCGTCTCTGAAGCAGCGACGCCAATTAGCGCGGGTCGGAAGCCGGTGGTAATTAAAGAGAATAATTAACGATAATCCCATACAGGTGTGATGGGATCGATGGTGCTGATAGTTGAATTTAGTTGATTTGATTGATTGACGTTGTGGTGATGGATTGCTATTTCCTCACAGTTTAGTAGTGTATCTACCTAAGTATCTATCTATTTTTCTGTATTCTGTAGCAATTTTCCCAGCTCTTTCCCGACACAACAGCCGACCCCAAGGCTGTTTAGCCTAACTACAGAGAGAGCCAAACTTCGATATTTTCCGTGAAGCGACTAGCATCAGACCTCTACAACGCGCTGCCAATATTGATATGGGACTGTGTTCTGTAGTATGACCAGCTCGTCAACTTTTTAAGGTTCACTTACTAACTGAACGTGCTCTCCGAGGCCCGTATTGTCATCGGTCGTGGTGGACCCTTCGACCAAATAAAAAGAATGAACCTCGAGACCCTGTGTATCGTGGTCCGCCACCCTTTTAGCGAAAAATATACTTTTCCGAGATGGATAAATCGATACAAATCTTTTTGGTCGTCTTTTCGGTATTGAATAAGATATAGGTAGTTATCCTACCTTTACTCTAGGCAGGAGGCGCGGGTTCGATCCCCGCTCAGTGCAAATATTTGTAAGCATGAATGTACCCAGACCCATGTAACCAGACCGATGCAAATGCATGGGCATTTGCATCGGTCTGGTCGTGTCTCGGAGCGCACGTTAAGCCGTCGATCCCAGTTGCCATACGCACATCTATGGCAGTCGTTACGAGTAGTAGGAGCCCCAAAGATATCGCCTAATGCCACCATTGGGTTTTGGAGGTCAGATGGCAGTCGCTTCACGAAAAATATCGAGTTCCAGCCAAATTGGCAGTGAAGACTGGTAAAGTGGACCACAGACTCCGAAGTGAAAGCTTCGGATGCGACTGGGAGTGAACGCTAAGATGAAGAAGATCCTACCTAATAATGAACTTATATTAAGTGATGCGTACGCAATTTCAAGTTCAATTTGAGCAAAAGCTCAGTCGGGTATGTTCAAGAATATCCAGTATTTAGGTAAGCAGAACCTAATTCACGCTTTTCGAATGAGCTTTACTCCTCGTTAATGAAAGCGTACTGTAGAGGTTTGCTTTCGTTAGGACGGTCCTCTTTTGCAGATCATAAGAGCTATAAAGATAAAAACAAATCTTTTGAATTGTTTCAAGGGTTACGTTACGAAACCGTTTTACGAAGTGTTAAAGAAGAAAAAGAGCGGAATGTCTGGTAAAACACGGAGGTGATACAATAGGTACTGAAACGTGAGAAGGGACAAGTTTGATTTATTATCTCAAGGATTCCATCAGGATCTTCGGGCTTTTATATTTTTATTCATAGCCGGTTTTTAACTTAAACCGTAGTACCGTTTTTAACTTAAACCGCAACACTAACTTTTAAACCGTCGCGTTTCATGCAGTCTGTACCTATACCATAATCGCGTTAATTCCCGTTAACATTGTTGTTATAAAATTGCAACAACCTGTTATTCTACTCGCTAAGTACTTAGGGAGAAGATATGTTTGCTTGCACGAGCCCCTCGAGGAGTCAACAAAGGAGATTTTGACAGTAAAGGTATGATGCCGCAGCCGACCGCATACTACAACTGTCGACGCATGCAGCAGATATAGTGAACCCATTGCTTGTTAAACTCCGACTCGGTTAAAAGGGATGATTGAGAAGCCGCAATGAATTACGTGCATCTGCTGCGTGCGTTGGCAGTTGTCGAATACGGTCGGCTTCGGAATCATACTCGTACCTTAAGGACAGACAAGACAGGCACCTTTAGGTTAGTAGCCAGTTAAGCAATTTTCCGATGTTATGCGATTTATAGTCACTGGGTATCGTGCTATGAAAAGACTGCTACTAGCTTCTATGGCGGGCATTTATCCACTCCAAATAGGCTGGTGTGTCTAAAAATACGTCATGAAGTAGGTACACCTTATGAAAAAGATCAGAATGATTATTGCTTATTTTGTTGGCAGCTAGATACAACATCGATTTTATTATTCAGCATTATATTATAGTTATTTATTGAATAAAAAGGTTTAAGTACCTACCTATTTAACTCGCACGCATAATAAATAACGTTTATACTTAATTAGTTATGCTCTTCTGAGCACAAATTAGATGCCCGCATATTCAAATGATCGCAGTGATTGTGTCTGATATAAATCATTTAAGTTGCGAGTTGTATAGGTCAAGTGGGGAATATTAGTTCATTACATGGCTGTTTATGGAGAAATTATTACCCACTTAGATCACAGAAAAATGTAGGTATCTAGCGTACTTATATTCATTCTAGAACTCATAAGTAGGTATTAACAATCTATGGTTAGATCCGAGGTCTAAGTATATTTTGATGATGAAAAGCGTACCTACAGGGAAACACGTAAAATCAATTCCCTGCCTTATGAGGATATATTTATACTAGAAAAGTGTACTTACTAAGGAAATTAACAAATTTAAAAAAAAAATCAGGAAAAAATTAAAATTAAATGCCATCTTAAGAAATCAAATACGGGTCCTATTGAGCCCACGTGGATCACATAGAAACGACGCAGTATTCGAAGTTAATTAATTCTTTTATTGAAATGTTACTGGCAGAATGATTCCAATGATATCAACATCCTATATTTAGAAAATTTCAGCAAACTTGATTTCAACTTGTTGACTATTACCGAGATTGTTGCTAAATTCGCGTCGAAAAAGCTTCTGTTTTGAAAGATCTTAATTGTACAACTTTTGATAAAAAATACTGTTTCAGTATACACACAATTGTTCATTTAGGTCACGATTTACAGGACGCGAAGGACGCGGCGGCCTCTCGTTCTGGCTGACGCAGATCATCACCGATGATGGATGCTTCGGACGGTATCTGCATCGGACCGCGAAGAAAGAGCCAACGTCCGAGTGCCATCACTGCGACGCGAGCGAGGACTCGGCGCTGCACACGCTCACTGAGTGTCCGGCGTGGGAGACGCCGAGACGGGAGCTGGTGGCGACCCTGGGAGTGAGAGCTCTCACACTCGCCACCTTGCTCGCAGCGATGGTTCGCTGCGCGGATGCGTGGGCCGCCGGCGCCTCCTTCTGCGAGCAAGTGATGCTCGTGAAGTGGGCGGCGGAGAGCGAGCGAAGGAGAATCGCAGCCCTTGCGGCCCGCGAGGAGCGAAGGAGAATCGCAGACCGCGCGGCCCGCGACGAGCGGCGGCAACTCGGGCGTCGGAGGTCGCAGAATGACCTCCGCCCCCCATGAGCGCGGGCCTGGGGGTGACGGGTGGGGTCGCCTGTCACCCTAGCAGAAGCAGGCCACGGCGGTGGCACGCATTGCGTGCCCCCCCATACCCGGGGGCGAGTTGGGGACTCCGTGGTCCCCACACCGGAAGAGGGCCATATCGAGAGATATGGCCCTGGGTCGGCCGGGGTGCGAGGGATATGGCTATGCCAATCTCACCTCCGGCAACTGACGGCCCACAGAAGGCGTGCGTTTTAGTCGGTTCGAGTCCGACATAACCTCCTCCTCCGACCCCGGCGGGGGAGGTATCCGTGGGGATTTTTCGCACGATAAAAAAAAAAAAAAAAAAGAAAAAAAGGACGCGAAGGACGCTGGACGGGTAATAACTGCAATACTCATAGGCTCAATACATTGAAAGTGGAGTGCACATGATGCGTGGATGACGCACGCACGTGTCTGTTGACTGGGCTACACATCAGGTAATTTATTTACCATGATTAGTTGATAATTCTATTTGTCAATAAAGATTTTTAATTTTTTTTAATTGTAGATCGTAAAATCTTTTTCTTCAGCTTTATTATTAAGTAAGAACCTATATCGTATAGTTTAGTGAGATCTGAGTATCTTAACTTATTACGTAGGTACAATAGGTAGGTATCCAGAATTTTAGATCGTTATGATAGTAGCCGCTATCATAACGATCTAAAATTACAGTGAAATGTTTATACGCTCCCGGTCTGCCCTTGACATAATTTAGCTCCCGGCAGTATCTAGGTAGCCTTACTCGGAATACAGGTCAATAAATGTAAGCTAGCGTCACTTTTCCCGGGGCCTTAGACAAAGTGACATTCTATTGGCGAAAACGCCAGTGGAATCGCTAATTGTAGTATGAAATTGAACGGCGCAATAGACTGTTGTCTATAACTGATGTATAGTTGGCAGCATATACCTTGACCCCAGTCAGTTATGTACTTTTTATGCGCTGTCTACGCGTTTATTGGGGTGTTTTTTGAGGATGTCAACCCGCTCCCGCTAGAGCCTCGTTGTTAGTTACACGACTGGATGTTCATTATGGATGTTGCCTGTCCACTGTCCTTCGCATTCCCTGCATTAGCAATCAACAGACACAGAAGGAGGAGCGGGGAAAAAGACAATACGAAAAGATAAAGTTATTCTGACACATTTCCTTTTCCCATTGCCATTTTTATCAATAGGTACTTATACTCCAATCAGTTAGGTACTTAAATAAACGTAAACAATCATGGTGTGTTTATTTATTATGTTTTAACTCAGTTTATAAATATATTTTACTATTTTGAAACTTATTTTAAAGACTAAAAAGACTAATAACCGAAATCAAACTACTAGTTAGTTAGCCTAGTTTATTTAATACTAGCTTCCGCCCGCGGCTTCGCCCGCGTGGTGTGTTGATAAAAAGTAGCCTATATGTTAATCCAGGGTATAACCTATATACATACCAAATTTCAACTAAATCGGTCCAGCCGTTTATGCGTGAAAGAGTAACAAACATCCACACATCCATTCTCACAAACTTTCACATCCTACTAATATTATAAATGTGAAAGTTTGTGAGAATGGATGTGTGGATGTGTGGATGTTTGTTACTCTTTCACGCATAAAAGGCTGGACCGATTTAGTTGAAATTTGGTATGTATATAGGTTATACCCTGGATTAACATATAGGCTATATATCAGCGATGAACGGGATCAGAAGTCCACGCGGGCGGAGCCGCGGGCAACAGCTAGTTTATAATATTAGTAGGAGTAGGATAGGATAGGTTTTGATAAAAAGTCGCTACAAGATTACCTAACCGCATGGAGTATAAGTACGTATCTAAAATACGTTGGTCTTGCTTTTTACAGTTCATAACACAGGTGACATGTTGTCACAACATCCCCTTTCTACACGAGACACGCATTACAATAATTATCATGCCTACCCACCCACTGCGAATTTCTACTCCCTTCGTGATCTACAGATACCGTATAGTGTAGATCTATAGAAACAATATCTTCTCTTATAAAAATATTTTTTTTAGAGAATGAATGACTTTTAATAAAGCGCGGAGAGGTATTCTCAAAGGGAATAGGGGAGATGTACGAAATATCGTCGACGTTGGCACCGCGCCAGCTTGCGTCCATGTAGGCACACTCGTGTCTGCACTCAATAACGCGTATGGCGGCAGATAATGGCAGAATAAAAATGATAGGGACTATTTGGGGATCGAGATACTTTATTTCTTTGGTAAAATTATATTTCTAGAAGTGAGCATTTGAAAACAATTAGCAAGTAAAGTCACATTTGAAGTAGCAGAAAAGAAGATGAAGAACTAAGTCATCACTTTTTAATACTATTCAGGATTTTGTACCTTCACTATACTATCACCCAACGATCTTCCAATCACCTTCTTTCGAGAAGTCTTGCTTTCGAGGGTTGCGCTAAACAATCTAAGACAAAATGGATTGCCTTCTTATCAGCCCTATCATTTTATTGGTTTTATCGGTACCTAATTAATATAACAAAAACAATCTAATTATTATTAGAAATATGTATAAAAGAACATTTTCTTCATTTGAAATCGGTATTAATTCAATAGATATTGAATACTATAACATTGCCTACACAGGTAGATACTTTAATAGTTTCCACTTACATACAAACATACACTTCAATGAAAGCGAATAAACACTTTAAACCCAATAAAGTGCACTTAACATCCAAATTACTCAACCGAGTCGCCGCTGTACTTTAGCATCGCCCGGAGCATCTCGGAACTCCTGTCCCCCGGGTCGGTAGGGAGGCAGGGGGGTTAGATTAATGTTCCAAGCCCAGTTAGTCACGTCACCGGGGACCGATCGGGCGTTTAAACATGAATCCTCTCAAATTGCCCGGACAAGAGGTCTGCTGAAGGCGTGAAAGGGTTTGTTTTGTTTGGCTGGTTTTAACTTTTGGAATTCCTCTATAATTTACTTTTGATATACTATAACTATAAGCTCAAATGCTGATAAACATATTATAATTCGTGCTTTTGACATTTCTACCACGTCTCCTGAACCAAGCGAAACGAACGTTTGTGGCCCTTGTCCACAAACAGATATTCCTCAGACGATCCTCGACAAAGGAATTCCCAGTTCCCACTAAAGTATTTTTTTGTAATACACATATCAAATAATCACTAAAGGAGTTTAAAGTAGTCCTTATTGAATTTATTGCCTATAGAGCATTAGCCTTGCCTTTTAATGATCCAAGTTGCGTTACGAAATAGGTTTACTGTAGTTGTGTAGGCCCTATCAATTTTTATTATTAATAGCAAATCTACATAAAATAAAAGTAGAGTAACAAAAAGAGCCCAGAGAAACGTCACTTACGCCCTGTGTACACTTGTGAAATTGAATGGAGCTTGAAGTAATGTAAAAATATTTACCATAATTATGAAAGGATGAAACAAAGCACGTTAGACTATGTAGACTGAGAGACTAGTACTTAGTTGGGAAACAATGCATGGCTAAGAACTGCATGTCTTTTTTGATACCGTAATTTAAGGCTATTTTTAAGGTGAATAGAAAGCAAGGGTATCTAACCAGTTCTATGATGATTGATGATTCTGTTAAATATTGCATTAAAATACTCGTAGTTCATAGTCTCAGTTAAAAGAAAAACAACTGTTGTATAATTTATCTGATCATTTCATTTCTAGTCAATCCGTTTTAGGTAGCTACGAGTAGGTATATATTATTTAGATATATTATGCTAATTATCCAATAATGTAGATGTGTAAGTAGGTATTGAAGGTGAAGATACACTGGTGAGACCGAGCACTGACAGCCTAAGCCACGGCGTTGAAGTCCTATCATCGCATTACCTGGCACAGAAAGCGTGACGAGCGCTCCCTCGACTGACGACACTCAACGTTCATTATAACGCTATCCTCAGGTACCGTATCAACACTGACAGGAATTGACTGAATGTATCAAAAGATCCAGCTGTCTTACTTTCTGACTTAGCAGTTCCTGAAGGCTTCCCAATAAGTCCTTCCTTCTGAAAATTTTCACCCTTCGCCGCTGCGATTTAGTATTGCCATGGATAAAATTACAGATCACTTAGTGCCCTTCTAAACGGGCCATGTTTTTGTGCAATATGTGGCTGCACTATTGGCAACTCATTGCCCGGCAACATCAAAAATATTTCATTGCAACTTATGGCCGAACAATCAATGGCTGGGCAATGTGTTGCAAATATATCTGCAATAGTATGGCTCTTGATGCAGATTCATAAACGGGCTACACAAACCGGCAACAATGGCTGACGAAATCACACCTGTTGCAGCAGCTTATATTGTTTTATTAAAAAATAAACAGAAAAAGAAGAGATTGTGGATTCGACCTTACTTAAATAGGCGTGAAACTTTAGATAATTTAAGTCTAGAAATAAGCCTTGATAGTAAATTATTTAACAATTCGCGTAGAAAAGGATAGACTGTGTCATAACAAGGAGAGCGACTGAAACAACAATAGAACTGGCCGAGCAATATTGCAGTAAAATCGACCGCCTAGCGATCGTCCGGCAACCCATTGCGGCAATATCGGCCATATGTGGCAACACAAAACATGTTTGGCTATATTCCCGTGACATTACTGCAATACTGACCGATATTGCTTGCAATAGTTGAAATGTTGCCGGGCCACAGTGTTGCAGCCACTAATTGCAGTAAAACATTGCCCGTTTAGAAGCACCTTTATACAAACTTATATTTAGTTGGAAATGGCCAAGTCTAACTGCTCGTGGAAATTACTTGCCCTGTGTACCTACTTATATTTTTTGTCTCGTCGGCACTTTTACTAAAATAGCTTTCAATCCTAAAAGGTCGGTACTCGTTTATCTGTTTGGTCAAAAGACTCAAAAGTAACTGATAATAATACTTCTGCATTAACATCTAAGGAACTTTAGAACCAACACACATTAGAAGACATATTAGACATACGTGGTATATATTAGAAGTCCAATGTTTATTGCAAGCATAACGCTCGATTTGTATTCTGTATACATTATCGCCTTAACACCTAAATAACAAATGTATCTTGAATATACCTATCAATTACGATAAGCTATCAATAAGGCACTTCTCAGGTCGATAACATCAAAATTCAACATTTAGGTAAACGTTTCTCGAGTTATTGGCAAGGCATAACAGGCTTACTATTGTAACACTTGAAGGTGTAAATTCGTGTGTATCTAATTCAATTCTGCGTAATTTTATAGAGGGAATACTGAAGCGTAAAAGAATGTAGGGAGCTCAGAGGGTGAGAGAGGGTGGAAAAGTGACAGGGTGAATCTCGACCGAAGTCGTGGGCAATTGGCAGCCGCGAGTAGTCTAAGTAATAACGATGTCGTGATTCATTTCTCACAATTTTGAAATGATTTATTGATTTTGATTATTATTTAAATCGAGTTTGTAATCATTACTACGATTTAACGACCGATGCCAATTATTGCATTGGAGGTTTATTATGTAGAAAATGCAACAGGTTTTTGTATGTCAATATTTCTTCAGATTATGGAACCAAACCTGTGTGATATTATTTTGATACCAGAGTCACGAGCAAATTATTTATCTGTTCTTTCACAAGGTGTAGGTAGTCTTAACACGTCATTCATTTACATAATTAGAAAGAAAGAAAGAAAGAAGAAAGAAAAATATATAATTATCTACACAGTATACCTAAGCGTTTAGATAAACAACACTAAAACAATTAGCTACGATAGTTCGTCGTCGTCTCGCGCTTCACTCGCGTTTAGCATCACAAACGGCCAACGGGTTGAATTAGACGAGGTTCACACCCCGGACACTTCTTGTGTATATTCTGACCACGTACAGACCTCCGCGAAGCCGGACGTGACGTACTCATCAGTGTCCATTTGCCACGCATCCAACATGCGCAAACCTCTCTGTATGCGTATATCGACACCGCTAAACAAATTACTAGACTGGCATTCAATAAATGGATAAAATGTACCTATTCCTAGGTGTGAAACTAACCTATGTAAATTCACGTGTCGTCGTGAATGATACCTACAATAAAATTACGTAATATTTATGTGATAAGTGATAACAATCCCACACAGCACAGCTATTATCAAGAAAACATGGTTTTCTTTCTTGGCGAATTTTTAATAATAAGTAATACCTATCCACTCAGCGCTCAGAATTAAATGTTCAGAGAGGAAAGAAAAAAAGGAATGTTACTCAGCGGAGTGCGGCATCACACGTATTCTTTCGTAACTCAAATACCAGGAGCGCAAAGTTGCTGAGGAGTACGGTTGTAACCAGAGCAGTGTGTGCGAAGAGAAAATTGATATGTCAGACAAGGTAAGCAAGTCTGGCTGTGAAACGACGCAGCCGGCCCGGCCGTTTGTACGGCACTTCGCCTCGCAGCGATACTACTCGACACTCGACTCACTCGAGTCGACAGTCGTGTCGCGAACGTGCGGCTATGTGGATGTCTAATATGTTGTTTATTATACAGTGTTTTATATTATCGTTTATGTCAATGGTAATAATACTTTTCTTATTTTACAGTAAAGTGTTACTTGAATTACGTTAGATACGGTTGTGAGTAAAGCAAAGACGCGCTTGATCGATTAACATGCAACTCTGCCTATTTCTGCTTCAATTTATTGCACAGGCATAAATTAATAGTTTATTTACATACGGGATATTCCAATAGGTATTACATAGAATGAAACCTGTGCACTTTTAATATGACGTATCAGCTGATTATGTAAAGTTACAAGAGCGTAAGGTTTCATATGGTAATTTAAATTGGAATACACTTTCATTGAATGAAATTAATGAGGACTCCTATGGTTTAGTGCGATACCTAGTAGGTATAAAAGCAGTTACCAGTATCGGTATTATTAAACAGTTCTGTAGAACGTCGACAGAGCTAGCGGTCGCACGGTCATCGACTCTGAGACAATTAAATCGACGTACTTGTGAAGTACCGTACCGAATGTCATCGGTTGCTTCACGGTTACTGCTGCACCATTCACAATACGTTAAAAAAATTGGATTCATAATTCACATAGGTTCGCTTCCAGTTCTTCAATTTAGGTTCTACGAACTTATTCATTTTACAACAAAAATAAAAGGATTGGACTATATTATTAACAGCAAGAATTTTTTCCATTCGCAGTTTAGTATCAGGAGTTATAATTTAATCAAATAAATAAATTACTTGATATTACATAATAAGGTGACTACGCTATATGCAGCAAATTCAATTTACTATGTAATACTTTAAAATCTACCTGTTCAGCGGAATCAAACAACGTGTAGAGTCCCCCAAAATATCCTATTTGTACAAATTACAGGATCAGGCTAGCAGCAAGGTAAGCAAGTTGTGTGACAAGGGGTGAGTGGACCCTCACTATTTGTGGCAAGTCGCAGAGCAAACACTTGGAACTAAGGGGACGTGTGATTTGGCCACCGGCATGATTCGTTAACTTTGTAAGAAGTATTTTTGGTGAATTATACAAGAACTAAGAGTTTGAGAGAACTAGACTAGCCCTAGTCCTTGCTCGAGTCAAACAATTCAATAAAATGATTTATTACCTACACAATTTATCACGAGAAGGGTAAATCTGTAATACAATATTTTTTTACGTGTAGAGCAAGCTGCAATATGTTTTATAATGACATCTTTCATATAAGCAGATACTAGACTAATTCTACAGAAGATTTGCTATAGGTTAGGTTAGGAACATTAACTTGCTCAATTTTATTGGGAATGGTAATTTAACCTGTACCACAAAATGTTAGTAATACCTAGTATCTAATCTAGTAGCTAGGTAGGTAGGTATCTAGTTACCGACGTAACGTAGGTAAGCTTTGTGTTGTGTACACTACGCGTGGAATGTCCTAGTTCTATAAAAAATGCACCACGTACCTACCAAAGATTACCAGGAAACTATCCTCGGTGTGAAGGACACCCATAGCTTTCAATCGATAGCGATTAGCAAAGTACTTAGTATTAACCTACAAACTGGATTAAATACGAAACACTCATAAAAAGGCGAAGGGTGCAAAATATACAGATATTTATAGTAATCTCGTGATAAATACGTCAGTAATAACTCAATTAAGGGAGATCACACCCCATAGACGAATAAGATAAGGGTTGGGAACAGATAAGAAAAAAATACAATGGTGAAGAGCGGGTGGTTTTGTCGTTAGGGCGCGGAGGGGAGACTTCAAATATTTTGTGATAGCCTGGCCCTCGCCTACCCTTCATAACATCCCCGTGTCTGATTACGGTCCATTGTTATTGAACGCATTAAACAATGTGCAAATATTGTTGTTGTTTGAGGCATTGTGTTATGCATGGCAAGTGTTCTATATTAATAATTTGATTGAAGTCCTAAGTAGAATAAGACCATTCGTCAGTAAGCATAATTACACCCAACGAAGATAAGAACCCTTTAGATATCTACTTCTCTTTCAACGAATATAAGTTAGCTTGAGCACGAGGGCTTACGAACAGAAAAATCTTGCTGTAGTCAGATCCTCAATTTAACAGAGCACATTGAGGATGGCTTTGAAAAACGTAAAGCAAATGGCGTAGTTTTTGTCGACTAATCTGCAGCCTATGACACAGTTAACATTAAACGCTTGCTCTGGAAGGTGGAGAGAGCCTTCAGAATCGGCCCTTTCATGTGCATTTGTGCTCCGGCACGGGTCGTTGGAGAGTACAGAAAAATGGTCTACTCCAAGGTAGTGTTCTTGCCCCTTTACTGTTCAACATTAAATTACAAGAACATTATTAACCTGCGAGCTCATATTCACGCTACGCTATCTCTACGTCGTCGTCAACTTAACACACGCACGTCGTAGGGTCAACTGTGAAGACGACAAGCGGAAAGTTTGTGCTCGTAATGGCTTGCTGAGAAAGCCGACTAGCAAAAAATGGAGAAGCCTCGTTGCAAGTGCTGTGAGCTACAGGACTGGCTCTGCTACTCCGCAGGTGAATAGGCGTGTTCTGTGTGGTGCCTGAACGGGATGCTAGGTTAGTAGATATAGCTTCAATGAAACCTGTCGAGGTTACTATGGAATAATCTAACTAGAAACTGTCAATTTTTATTAAAAAACGATTATACCTACATTTCATATCTGCATGAAATTCATTTTTCAAATCCCTAAATAATAACAGGGCCCTTACCATGAACTCTTAAAACAGGTCAATAATTGAACTGCTGTCATTCTACCAACTGCAAATGTCACTTTGTAATCCTGTATATTTTGATATATTTATATGATATTAACGTTTTAAGAGTTTATGGTAAGGCCGCAGATCTATAAAGGTGACTTGGAAACATTTGACCTGCGGTGAGTATATAAGTAGAACATCCTTATAATTACCATTCTTATCTGCATCAGATAACAATGTACAAAAAAGCAAGTCCTTTCCTTTTCTTTGCATTTACATAATAATGCGTGAGGTATAACGAGCGGGCCGGCCAGGCGCATTATAATAATGACGCAGTCCCATCGCGCCAACTTGTCGTATTATTAAAGCCCCAACGATTTCGCTCTCAATCAGTCGGGACGATCGACAAGTTGACATGGGATGTTTTCTAGCGGGACCTTTTTAACGGGTCGGATGTATTTCAGTCGTGAAAACCTTTTAATTTTTAAACATAGGTAAAACAATATCAGTTTTATTTGCTTGTTTTGGTCCGTTAAGTTTAACTAAGCACCTTCAAGTTGTTAATTAATCGTAATCAGATAAGTGTAAATCCGGACACGTATCTTGGACCTAAATCGCAAGACAAACGAGGCTCTGGCGCCCGCGGATTGCTTTGTAAGTGCCCTTCTAAACGGGCCATGTTTTTCTGCAATATGTGGCTGCACTATTGGCAACTGATTGCCCGGCAATCTCAAAAATATTTCATTGCAACTGATGGCCGAACAATCAATGGCTGGGCAATGTGTTGCAAATATGTCTGCAATAGTATGGCTCTTGATGCAGATTCATAAACGGGCTACACAAAACCGGCAACAATGGCGGACAAAATCACACTTGTTGCAGCAGCTTATATTGTTATATTAAAAAATATAACAGAAAAAGAAGAGATTGTGGAGTCGACCTTACTGAAATAGGTGTGAAATTTTTGATAATTTAAGTCTAGAAATAAGCCTTAATAGTAAATTATTTAACAATTCACGTAGAAAAGGATAGACTGTGCTATAACAAAGAGAGCGACTGAAACAATAATAGAACTGGCCGAGTAATATTGCAGTAAAATCGATCGCCTAGCGATCGTCCGGCAACCCATCGCGGCAACATATCGGCCATATGTGGCTACACAAAACATGTTTGGCAATATGGCCGGGACATTACTGCAATACTGGCCGGTATTGCTTACAATAGTTGCAATGTTGCCGGGCCACAGGGTTGCAGCCACTAATTGCAGTAAAACATCGCCCGTTTAGAAGCACCTTAATAAATAAATAATCTATGCTTGGTGAATTTGTGTTCTTCCACCGCAGTAGGGCAGTAGCACCCCGTGGTATCTTCCAAAGACACCCAAGAAATGTGTACTGCGCGTATAGGGCACCGTCCGAAGTTATAGTAGCATTTCATAGTAGGCTAATTTGAGAAGTTTCCTTTAAAATTAAAGGAGTCAATGAGTTGAATTGAGAGCCTTTTTAAATGGCGAAGCATAATGAAGCGCATATCTATCTATTGATATGTACCTAATTATTAATTTTATCCAAATTAACGATATACTAACTTCTTTTTTTATCTTTAAGTTAATAAGAAATGGATTAGTTAGTTAATCAATTTAGTTGCAACACACAACGCACTGTATTATGTGTTACTTCTTGTGATTAATATTGCTTATCGAACTACTAACAGACGTAATATTGAAATAACTCTTTATTACGTTGTCGTAGTCGTGGATCGGCTAGACTTCAATCAAATCATGTCCAATTGGAGTTATTAGTATTATAAATTGATTACTTTTTTGCCATTTCTTACAATTTTTATTATCGTTCTCTCAATTTGGGTCGCCTACTGTGCTAACATGCCATAACTCCTTTGGCTAATAGAGTTTACCTACCATTTTTATAAGTGAATTATTCAACTCGAACTATCACGTGAGTAAATTAATATTGTCCCGACTGATTGGGATCGAAATCGAAGTGTCATTCAGTTGGAGCAAGTATTTTTTATCGATTCCTGTAACGGTTATACCAGACTACAGAAGCTTCGAATAAAGATCGGTGTCAAAGATAAGTTTTGTAAGAGTCAATACAAACGAAATGAAATCGATTATTGTCTTGGAAGGCGTTTGCTATAATGTTTAACCATTTCGATGTCCGGATTTAGATGAATGTTTTGGGTGCGGGTCCGTTATGTGACCGTATAGTGGGTTTGATGTGTTTCCGGTCTCTACGTCTAGGGAAACTAAGCTAAGTATAAACCGCGCCACGTATCTTGGACCTAAAATGTGCTCAAAATGTGCCCTATACGCGCAGGTTACATTTCTTGGGTGTCTTTTGAGGATAGCACGGGATGCTACTGCGGTAGACGAACTCAAATTTACCAAGCTTAGACTATTACAAAGCAATCCGCGGACGCCAGAGCCTCGGATGTCTTACGATTTAGGTCCAAGATACGTGGCGCGGGCTATAACTGCGTAGTAGCGAATAAAGGGCATTGATGTCACGCACGACCGTTACCAAAACCAAAATTCCTAATTTTCTACTTGATATTAGGTGCATAGAGCAAATATAATGTATGCTTGAAGACAAGAATTAGAAGAATTATGTAATTACATACTTAGGTTAGTATTACCAGAAAAACATTAATTTTCTATTCAATGAACAGAGATTAGATTAAAGTAAGATTTGACAGTACACTCTCTCAATTTGCATCTTCTGAAGCGAGGGTAGATAAGGGTGATTATGTAGTTATTCTAGAGCTGGAAAATGATGAACGCGCAGATGTTGAGCTTTTTAACCCTTCTATGTCCCTACTTTTATGACCTGATAATGCAATCTTCTTAAATTTGTGAACGTCTATGCACTATGTTAGAGAAGTATTTTGAATAAGTAGTTTGGTAGTAAATATCTCTGAAGGTACTTAACATCTATATTTAAATTAAGATACAAGGATGTGTCTACCTCAGTATTCTTTTGGTCTGAGGTGTCTACCTATTCCTAAATATGAAATTGAAATTTAGTTACTACTAATACAGTTATTTAGATTTGTTCAAGTTAATATGGCTCACGCAAAAATTGTGAACCAAGTTTGAGATTCATTTGACCAAATTCCGTCGTCATCGAGTGGCGTGGTACTATCGTTATCGTGGGTTCTCACTCGTTTGCGGTACAACGGAATGCGTGCACGAGACAATGCAGGTCTCCGCTTTAATTGCAGGGGCTCCCATATGACGCTTCCCTTCACTAACTTTAATATTCCGAGCGCACGTATGCGATTAAGTATGCTTTATAAATATAGGGGAGCCTTAGACATAGCAGTTTTAATAGCGAGGGGTGGTTTGTACCTACGAAGAGTACATAAGAGTAGTTATATTAAGATGCGTGATAGGACTGATAGGGACGTCCGTGGACTGGCCTTGAAATATTTTTTTTTTATTGTGTAGGTTTATTTTGAATTTTTTATCTGTTATTATTTTGTGAGGAATGTTTCCTGCATTTTTAGACATGATGCCTATTGATGTCCATTAAGCCACTAATAATTATTGCTTATACATACTTCTTGTAAACATAGGTATCATACGAACATAATAGTCGACTGCACCTAATTTGCTACACGTTTTTAACAGACTTCAAAAAGGAGAAAGGTTTTCAATTGGGCGGAATCTCTTTTTCATCACGTCTATTTATCTCGCAGGCTGCCTATCTCTTTAAAAAGCGTAAAGATTTATAGTAACTACATACGTCGTTTTTACATAGACACCGTTCGTATATCTACTTATTCTTTTTTCCTGTTCGTTTTCGACACACCACACATCCTCCTTAACATTCACATCTCACCTTACGCGTTGCTATTAAGGTTAAACAGGATGACCAATACAATTTCATATTAGGGAGAATTCGGGAGAATTCTACTGCGACTTGTGTTGCAATTGCATCGTATTGTATCAGGAAACAGTTTGATTATAAAGGTACTTAGGCACAAATACGGAAGGCAGGAACTGACAGTTATAAATCGACAGGTCACAGTTGTCACAGTCATAACTCGTTATAAATGTTTTTTGAATAATTGTAAACCTAATCACAATATTATGCATCTTGTGCTTAGGTTTACGACTGTTAAATAATATGAATTAATCAAAATTTAGCGATTCTATTGCTACTCCATATCTTTCTATGTGCCCTCGTTAGTTTTTTACTTCATTCCAATACAGGGATGGATAAAATTACGGTGAGGCATTGTGAAGCGATTATTTATAGAAAATTCGGTCGCTTTGTGTCGCTTCCGAGTGTTCACTTCGGACGACTTTCGAATTATTACCGCTTACCCGTGACCCTATAACGGCCTATTTTTTGCTTCTTGTAATCTCTTTTTTTTTCAACAAAATTTGGTAAAACCGTTATAAAAGATAAAATAAAATAATTTCATTGTTTTGAGTTTAGATTAATATGTTATTATTATATTATAACTACACATAAGTTAGTATTGTTAAGGTAATTAAAGTATTAATTAAAGTATCTAAAAGTTGCCTGTTTTCAGCGATAAGGCCTCCATTTGTACATATTTCTTATACTTTCCGTACATGTATTTTATTAATGTACCTACAATATTTTCCTTTTCTATTCTATTAGCTAAGTTATTTTGAATAACAATATTTTAAACGATATGATTAACTGACAAGCATACAGCATCAATTTTAGTCAGTGTATCAAAAGGCACTCAGGACTCTTATAATATGGCAAAAAAACGTATAAAACTCACGATTCGATACGTTACACTGTTTTCTTAAAGTTTCAAAAAAATGCAAAATAACGCCATCTAACAAATAAGCTATGAACTATGTCGTCTGATATTTGGCTAACAAACATCAGGGTAAGTTGCGATAAAAACCACTATCGGGATCACGTTGAGACAAGGCACTAGCATTAGAAAAAAATATTGGAGCATTATTTTAGAATAAATGAAAGTAGAAAATACCTTGATAATATAAAAAAAACTTTGTAAAATGTTTCATTTTACTACACTACGATACTTTTGCTAAGCCAGATTTCTGCTCGACGCTGATTGGCCGGACGAAACGGCGGGGAGCATGCGCAGCTCTATGGTTGTTCGGTTAAAGCCGAATACTGGCGCGTTCGCTCCAAGATACCAGGGACACAGAGCTCTGTAGGAGTTTCTATGTTTACGTTTGCTTGCTTTAGGATTTTAGACTCTAACCTCAAAGGGTAGAGCGTATAATTCCTTGTAGCTAAATGTTCATTTTGTTCGACCACGCTGGCAGATAACAAGGCCACAAAGTTGTAAACGAAAACGAATTGTATTTCTAGCACATTAGAGTGAATTTTACAAATACTAACTTTAAGTTTGTTTTGATATTGTAGTTTCCTAAAATTGACACTGAGGCGCTGGGTAGCGGACATAAACGCGGTATTTCAATACATCTAGCGCCTGGCAGAGAAGAGAAATATCACTATGATGATGGAATGGAGGGAAATTTTGGTCGTGAGTGTCGTGACTGACTAATTGTTTATGTTTATCGTTTAATGTGGTTTCAAGGGACAGGTTTCATAAATTGGATTGAGTACCTATAACATGGATTGTTTCATACCTCCAGCGTTTATGAAAATGTTATTTTTGGTAATGTTTGTAGGTACCGCATTTGATAAAGGTATGTACTGATTTTAGCACGTTAATATTATTAATGGGTTTTAGTGTAATATTACATCATTCGTCAGCTTATCCCATATTTATTTGGGTCTGGGTAACAAGTGTGCTTTTTCCACTTATGTTTGCTTGCAGTCATCTCAAAATTCACTCCCTTCCTAGCCATGTCATTCTATATTCTAAATATTAGAAATGCGAAAGTCTCTGCCTGTTACGCTGTCACGCCTGAACCACTGAACCGATTTTGATAAAATTTGATAAAGGGGTAGATTAGACCTTGAGAAAGGCATGTTTGGCCGCGATAACAGACTTACATGCGGACGAAGGCGCGGGCGACAGCAAATATATCGTACCTACATCCATCTCCTTTTAGAAATTCATGTTCCCTTTTACCACCAGTTTTAGATAAGCATACGTACCTACCTATAGAAAGACATCGTTAGTTTAGCTTTAGGGGTCGTTATAGCATGGACCACCATCTTAACATTATCAGCATACCTAGCTTGCTATGATCGGATCGGGGATGAAGGGATGCAGACAATTGACGAATTAAGTAGATGATAATAAATAACATTATATTATCAACTAGCTTTTGCCCGCGGCTCCGCCCGCGTGGATGTCGCTTATCGCGACCAAACATAGCCTATGTCCTTTCTCAAGGTCTAATCTACCCCTATACCAAATTTCATCAAAATCGGTTCAGCGGTTTAGTCGTAAAAGCGAGACAGACAGACAGAGTTACTTTCGTATTTATAATATTAGTAGGGATAGGTACACGTCTACTTAGTGTAAGTACCTACTGTTTTATTGTAAATCAAAGACATTTAGCACGATTTGACAATATTGAAGGGATTGTGGCATCAACTTTTTAATTTATGATTTCAACTGCTTTACAAGGCTTCTTCCCCTACGCGTTGAGCTGCCTGCTATCCTGTTGCGTGGGTTTTGTGTCACGTTGAAATGAAATGAAATGTGGGCGTGACACGGTGCTAGCACACGCTCAGAAACGTTTTCTTCATAAGTACTTATAGTTTAATCAATAGGTATCATCGCCCGAAATAGATTTTTTAATTTGAGGTGACCGTATCTAATATTTCATCGCAGGGGGAAAGAGGGAGGGAGGGAAGGAGATCAAAGAAAAGGAAGAAAGTTACCTAAGTAATTTGTCACTGTTATAAACCGAATGGACGAACAGCATTCAGTTACTGCTAGGTAGCAGTGGCGAGTAGTCCTTATAACCCGTTCCTGCCAGCTTCCCAATCGGTCGCAAAATTCACGACAAACTAGATCGAGGTAGGTACCTTAACTCTTTTTCTACTAACTTCGTTTTCACCCTTCGCCGTGAGCACGGTAACGGTAATACTATTGTAGGTAATTACCGTGCCGTGAGGCTTCGCCACTGCTAGGTAGGTGCAAGTCGCTAGTCTTACACGAGTGTCAGTTCCTCGGTTCATCAGACCAGCTACCGAAAGACTTTGCAGCTGGCTACTTCCTTTCATTCCATGTGATTTTAAAATGCTTTCGTTTTGAATTTATAGGTACTTATGTAAGTATGTACCTACTTATATTTCATTAATAAGTGTTTTGATTACTGAGTTTACTGACTGTACAAAGGTGTCATATCAGTCTTATTTTAGAGTCTAAACATGAAAATGACAAGTCCCTTTCGTCATCTTTTAATTAAGTGCGAGAAAAAGAGACGAGCATCGTTACCACGCCGCGGCCTCATTGGCCTAAGATGGTAAACTCCAACATGTGGCATTTGGTACGGCATTAATTCGTGTTACAATAAATAATTCATCATGCCACTTATCTTGGTCGTTTGTTTGGTTAAGGATTTCTAAGAAATTGGGTAGCAGATACCATGGTATGCTTTGCAGTGATGACACTGATGACTATCAAACGCCACAAAGACGAATCCATAAATATTCTACCTACCTACGTACTTCATGATATTTAACAAGTCTATACTTAATAATATTATAAAGAGGAAAGATTTGTTTGTTTGTTTGTTTTTTTGTTTGTAACGAATAGGCTCCGAAACTACTGGACCGATTTCAATAATTCTTTCACCTATAGAAAGCTACACTATCTGGGAGTAACATAGGCTATATAACATCACGCTACTACTAAAGGGAGCGGAGCAGTGAGCATAAATGTCAATAAATCGGGCAGATTTCCATACATTCTTTACTAATATTAGATTTGTATTTTTGTATTCGAGTAAACTCAAGAACTACTGAACCGATTTCAAAAATTCTTTTACCATTAGAAAGCTGCGCTATCACTGACTAACATAGGCTATAATTAATTTCCAAAAAAATAGGGATCCTGGATAAAACTTCAATAATGTAACCCAAGGTGTAAAAAAAAATGACCTAAAAATTCCTTACATCGCGTACGCTGCGAAAACTATTGAAGATAGAACAAAATAATGTACTGTAGAAATGTATAACTTAAAAAGGTCTACATAAAAGTCCGCGACAGCATATGTCTATCTAATAAGGGTAGCTCACAATAACCATTTTTATCTTTTACAAATTATAAAAAAAAAATGTGTCATTTTCGAAGCTATTTTTAACAATATAGTGTTAAGCCTTATCTGACTAAATACGTTAGATACATTGTACATTTAATGTAGATCAAAATTGCCCTTTACACTGTATAATTATAATGAATATTTTAGAATCTATTGCAGTATGAAAGTAACGCGCGACGATATAAATTCAAGCCGAAATGCCGATCAAAGTCAGACCACGGAATCTATACCTTTATATTAATTCTTATCTAAATAAATCGTTTGGTATTTAAGATTGTTTCAATACCTGTTGATTACTTTTTCAATTATTGAAATCGGACGTTCTATTCAAAAGATATTACGAAATTATAATGTCAATAAATCCGGTAAATTACCATACATTATTTGAAAACTAATTATTATTACGGGCATGGGCTAAAAAGGTGCAACCACGGGTGTTCGAAGTATTTCACGAGCGAAGACAGGGAAGGTCAGCTGAACACAAGGTATCCGAGGCAATTTTAGCACGAAAGAAAAGTTTGTACGGAATCCGAATTCCACGCGGGCGGAGCCGCGGGCAACAGCTAGTTATAAATAAAACGGAATCCTATTTTTAGAGAATCTGACTTCGAATTTTTCGATGTTACCTCAGAAATATCGCCGTTATTAAAAAATCATCGACTTATCGGACGAGAGACTTCCCATTAAACACATTCGGTCTGCTCTAAATCGAAAGATGTTAAATTTTTTGGATGCCTGCCTAGTCAAAATAACCATTACAGCCGATCTACCTGCCATTTATCTAATGAGTGTTGGTAGTTTGATTTAGAAAAAAACCTTTGCGGTTTTGAAATCTGAATTTGATGACTAGATTAGACACCACGCCTACTTATAATAGATGCAACTTCTTAAATCGTTCATAACTACAAGGATTCATATATAAATGTGTACCTGTGGCTTAAATTTAGTGAAATTCATATTACCGTAAACGGGGGGTTACTTTGGGACCATTTAAAAATTAGTTTTTTTTTCAAAAGCAGCAGGCAAACGTAAGAAACGGACGAATGACTGGAATATCATTCCCAAAGTTACCGAAGTGCCCAAAGTAACAACAGTTTACGGTACCGATAAAATCATAGTTGTGCAAAGTCAAAAACGGAAACAATAATCTGCTCAACTGATGGTCAATCTTCTTCCACTTACTCACTTGATATTTGAGTATAAATTGTGTAGGTATGGATGAAGAACCTCGTCGCCGCACCACTTGACTTACCTTTATGAACCAAGTGCTATTTAAATGGAAAACAATGGTGAGATTCATTACACAGATTGCAGATATTATTGCCAACATATGAATGTTTTTGTTCTACAATATCAATTACGTCCACCGCATTCTCATTTCAGCCAGGGAAATAGCTTGATGACGTGTGAAACCTGCCTAAAACAAACGTCTTCCTGTTTGAGAAGACCGGTTGGAAATCAATTGGCATTTTGTAAAAAAGAATCTCGTCATTGTTATTCTCAAAAGACAAAAAAAAAACGCATGCCCAAATTCAAACTCTGAATATTGTGATCAATATTAGGATCAAGTTAGTAACATGGATTAAGATCACACTATAATAAAAAAAAGCTTTGTATCACTAGGTCACCCCTCACATGGCTCTTCCAAACTAGTTAACTGTCAAAAAATTAATGTAATCTCAAGAAGGGTAAGGATAAAGAAGTATTCAGTTTCTCACTGCGGGCACCGGTCTCAATGAGCCTATGTAAGGGGAGCCCTGATAATAATAAGCACGAAAAACATGCGTGAAAAGGAACACAAAACCCTTGCGATAGTTTCTGTACAGCTGCCGTCTCACAATACAAGGATTATACCTACACAAAATTTAATTACAATCGTCATTTTTATATAAAGCGTGTTTTGAAATCCCGTGCAAGCGAAAACAATCGGTGCTCGTGTTGCGACACAGCAGTTTACAAATAAAACGCACCAATCGAACCACCGGCTGATATGTGATCTCGCATGCAAGTTTCGCAAGGTTAGAATCTGTTACGGCACTATTTCACCAAACATGTAAAGCTCACCTTTCTAATTCTCTTCTTCATGATACGCTCAGCGGCGTACACGCTGTCACCGAGCTCCATCTTATGCATCCCCAGTTTGCTTGATAAGAGTTGATACAAAAATCCAAAAAAACACTGCAATCCAAGTAATGTGATCCAATCACTGCATCCGTTTGGTATGGCACTGCAATCCGATACACATTCTCTGTCACAACAACAGTGTCCTCGTGACTGTCAACGTTCAAAGTTGGCGCGTGAACGATCCTTTCCGCTAGCGTGCGGCAACACGTCCTCTACACACAACGTCACGGCCGAAACTGAAGAAGGGGGAGGCGTCCTCTGCCGTCGTACCCCGCCTTCACCCCCGCGTCAGCCTCCGCGTGCGCCCGATAGAGTGCGCCACTGGTCTAACAACAACCGCTCGATATTCTGTAAACAACGTTATTTTCATCAGTTTTGTGTTTTCAGCGTCCACACTTGCATTATATTGCTTAATTACCGTTGTGTTAATGACGAACCAATTAAATGTATGATATTTACACTCAGAGTGCTTAAGTTCGTATATTAACAAATCTATTTACTACATAATTAAGTATATACTTTGGTATATAGATTGAGTACATAAACATGTAATTAGTACCTAAGTAGTTAGTATCTTAAAAACTATTCGTAGGCTAACATATAAATATAAAATGTAAAGTAATATGATGATTGGAATCGTTGTGGTGTCGTTATTGTAGGTATATTGCGTCGGCAAAGTCGATGTCGTAGCGGAGTGAATGCGTCTCGCTCGAGTCGGTGGCGGCGCGATCCCCGCGGCGCGGTGCGGACACGGGAGCGCGCGGTGGAGGCACAATAACGCGCAGAGAGCGCGCCACGTTGCCGTGCCGCGCCAGCTGCGAGAGAAAGACCGAGCGCCTACCCTATTATTTACGCGCGACGTTGCCAGCCCGAACGGCCTACGTTGATTACGAGGACACCGCTTTTACGTTCGATCATCCGCTATACAAATACCTGTTTATCTTATGAATTACAGTAGATATTGAATTTCTAATTATACCACCAGTGTTATTACTACTAGAGGACGTAATGGACATATAAATTAAATATATACCTGTATTGAACAGTTGTTTGCAGTCAGCAACGTAGAGCGTAACACATTCAGTTTGAGAAACGAACACGAATTCCGTATAGACGTGACCGGAATGTTAGAATTTTCTCTAGAAATGTCAGCGAAAGCGACCATTCAACAGCACGCGCGTGTGGTAACTAAGGCATTTTCGGTCGTATCGAATCGGGTTGGCATTCGTGAAAGGTCGGTATTTTGGGCCTTGCGGGGCGCGGGACGTGAGAAACAAGATTGGTTCTGATTGGCAGAGAAACGCAGGCGGCGGGCTCTGTAACGCACGGTCCAATGAGATAGCTCAGCTCAGTGGGCGGGTCGGTTCAGTGTAATGTTGGGTTGTTTCTCTCTCGCTCGCACGGGTGCTCGGTCGATCGGCCTGGTGTTTTTTGTACGTGGAACGTCTCACATATAGAAAAATAAACGGACATTTTGATATGGATTACGCGCTATGCGAAGGGTCGCCGGATGCGGGCGAGGACATTTTATTTATTTAGTTTGTATTGTTGTAGGTCTATGGCGCAGCGTGTAGGGAGAGATATGGCGCGATAAATAGATAGAGCGGTGGGACCGCGGGACACGTCCGCTAGGCTATTTTTAAAACTGTCACGTTTGATGTATGAGCGCCGCATTTAATTCAGTTGGCACCTCGTGGATTTTATTAATAACTTGACTTCTCTGGGTAGGCAGAAAACTACACTACATACCTATTTAGGTAGTCAAGTAGGTATGTTATCGTTTTTCATGAGTTCTGTTAGAGCGTTTTATGCTCTCGTTCCGTTTTTACTGATCTGTGGGGTGAGCACGAACATCTATCCCTTCCAACTCTTCAGAGCACGCCACTGCCACTACAGGATAATCTCAATATCCTCGGTATGGATGTTCGCTGCAGACTAAATAACAAAAATTACATTGACTGTAGGTATCATAAAAACCGCCTCGCGAAAATTCGGAGTCCTGAACAAAGTGAGACGTTTTTTCACGCCGGAGCAGCGGTGTCTTCTTTAAAAGACACAAATTCGCTCCTGCGTGGAATACTGCTCGCATCTTTGGGATGGCTCAGCTAAGTACTTACTAGATGCTCTTGACAGGTTGCAGCGACGTGCGATACGCATTATTGGGAATCCTGAAGTCACCAACACCCTCGAGCCTCTGCAGATGCGTAGAGATGTGGCGTCCTTGGCGGAATTATACCGTCTCTACTATGGTGAATGTTCTGAGGAGCTCTTCCAATTAATCCCACCCTCCCCTTTCCTATACAGGACAACACATGCAGGACTTAGATGCCACCCGCATACGGTGCAGAATATTCCATCAAGAACCAAGCGGTTCGGTGACTCCTTCTTGTGCCGCACAATTAAAACCTGGAATTCTTTACCGGCTCACGTGTTTCCCTCCTCCTACAGTCCCGGGTCCTTTAAGCGGGGCGTGAAAAAGCATCTGATGAGGCCGTCAAGCTGCGTGCCACCATTGTAGCATGGTAGGTATGTGTCTATAATGGTGACCCTCTTTCCAAGACTTTGCCCTCAGCTTACCATCAGGCAAGGCGAAGTCAAATTGACGTGTCATAAATAATATATAAAAAAAAAAGTATCGTCGTATCGTAAACGTAACGAGAGCACGGAGGGCAATACTCCGTGCTCTCGTTACGTTTACGATTGGCAGGCTTCACAGGCACACACGTTCACAGGCTTTACGATACGATTACGATAGTTTTTCGCTAGGGTTTTTCGTTTTGCATCTATTAGATAAGTTTGGGCACAATACGGAAGGGAATCTTTGAACATAAAATTTGAAATGACGTTCTTTCAAATTAAATTCTTTCAATTTAAATACTTTCTATGTACCTTAAGTTCAATATCAGAGGCTTATCTGGTCGCACTGTAGATTGCCCGGTGAGTGCGAAGATACGAAGGTGGATTGAAAAGTTCTCGGCCTGGTCAAGAAAACAATATATAATTCATGGTAAGTACCTAAATTATTTTTATTTTTCGACGTAATCTCCATTTAACTCAATGCATTTCTTCTATCTGTTTTCTGAAGCTTCTATCCCTGTTTTAAAAAAAGATTCCTCAAGCTCCTCAAAATATTAAGTTTCTGCCGAGGTGTTTTTTTTTAGGTTTGGAAACAGGTGAAGGTCCGAGGGGGGCAAATCAGGCGAATAAGCCGGGTGGGGCAGCAATTCAAAACCACGATCGCGAATTTGAGCCATGATTTCAACAGACGTGTGAACGCGAACATTATCCTGATGAAACACCACTTTTTTTCTGAGTAATCCGGGGCGTTTTCTTTAATTTCTTCACGTAAACGCTGCAAAAGGGGTGCAATAATACGCTGAATTAATGGTTTCGCCTAGGTAGTCGACCATGATGACGCTCTTCGCATCCCAGAAAACTGACACCATCACTTTTCCAGCCGACAAAATTGCTTTTGCTTTTTTGGGGGCAGGTTCATCAGTTTTTTTCATTGTTTGGATTGTTGTTATGACTCGGGAGTGCAGTGGTGGACCCAGGTTTTATCCATAGTCACAAACCTATTCACAAAATCTTGCGGGTCAGCCTCGAACATCTCCAAACAGTCACGAGACAGCGTGAATCGAATTCGCTTTTGCTCGGCTGAAAGCAACCTCGGGACCTACCTAACAGAAACCTTAGAAAATCCAAGTTCGCGGACAATGATGTTTTGTGTTTGTTCGTATGAGATCCCCATAGTGTCAGCAATATTCCTGATAGTCAATTTGCGGTTTTCCAATATGAGATCACATACTTTGCCGATGTTTTCTCCAGTCGTAGACGTCGATGGCCGGCCGAGCGAGGGTCATCTTCAATATTTTTACAGTAAGTACTAGATATACGACGGGGTAGATTCCCCTAATGTCGTTTTCATATCAATATGAATCTCTTGTGGTGTCATTTTTTATTTAACATATATTTTATTACCGCGCGATGACACTATGACCTATGACAGCCAAAGAACCAACGAATTCAACGAGGTTAGTGTCATATGAGTACCATCATCATTTATATGTCAAGCTGAGAACTTTTCAATCCACCCTCGTACCATGCTCTTCGCACTTTAGATAGGTAAGCGTAAGTAGGTACACCATCGACCATCCAATGGCAGTCAGTGGCCGCGTTTCACGGGCATTGTAGGTATCCACAGAGGCGGCGCACGCTCCAGCTGTTGAAAAATCCTGTAACTGTGACGCGACTTGCCAAGGCTTTTAACTGACCGTAGAATTATCGGCAGGCACCTTATACCTACCTACCTAGATATTTAGGTATAGAGGTAGTTGCAGTCCTATCCGAGAGTTCTGAGGGTAACAAAGAACCGCTCACTTAGGCGTCCCGGCTGGTCGTCGCGCCGTAGAGCCGCTCCAATCGTTCAGTTAGAGCCAAATTACCTAGGTAAATAGGTACTTAGCTGCATTTGTTTGCCAGGAGGGAATTGAGGGATCATTCCAAATTAGTTTCTGCTGTTCTAGAGTTGTAGGTACAGTTCAGAATTGGCTGCATCACGTGGGATCACAGTCGCTGTTATTCAGCTTGAGAGCCGGATTTACGCTTCACCTATTGGAGCCCATTTTAGCTATCGGCTGTCGCGTTGTTTGCTCCACGCCTGGTAGAGACTATTATTTTGCCGCGGTTGCAAACTCCATTCCACATTTTAGAGAAACATCACAGGCGGACAAAAAGAAAAGACGTAAGACGGGGAAGCGTGGCGGACGCGGCGTCCTGTAAATAACTTGTGATACAAAGTGTAGATAAGTATAGAAGCGTCGCTATACGAAAGAAACAGAAAAGACAAGACGCCGATGAGACGCGGTCACGATTCACGATGCGTTGAAGTCTGCGCACTATTTGAAAACATAGATAGAGGGACGAGACGCAGACAAGATGCGGAAAGTGGTGCGCGTGGTCGGGTACCCAGGTACCCTGCTTTGATCTGTTTCTGGAAATTAGGCTTCGGCTGTATACAGAAAGAAAGCTGGTAGCCTCCTACCAGCGCTTAATGGAACCGATCCACGCAGGTCACTGCGCAGGCATTTAGATACAATATGAAGAAGCGCTGAATGTCGCCGACAAGTCCCGATAATCTTCCAACACACGCCGGTCAGCGCTAGATAGGGAAATTGGACACGTCGCGTGTTGATTTCATTATTCTTCAGTAACGACTTGCGTGTCATCAAATGAGTACGACATCTTTACGATGACGTCTGTATCGCAGTAGACGAGCGTCAGTACCTAGGTAATGCTGCAATTATAGTGATCTCAGAGTATACATTGCTATAGAGCGCGCCTTACAAGTATGAACTGCTATCACGGGTATGAACAGTACCGAGGCTCCTAGCTCAACCTCAATCAGTAGCAAAACAATACCCATCAAAATGACTTCGCAAATAAAATTTAAGATCAAAAGTTCTAAAATTACTTGTGAATGAACAGAAACCAGTTTACGTAGACGTACTTACTACAACTCATGGATGGCTTTATATTCGTCGAGCCTTTCTGCAGTAGAAATAGTGTTTTTGAAAACACTATTTCTACTGCAGAAAGGGCTCATGATTACGGACTATTTATGTAGGGTGGAGTAGCATAAGTTGTACCAGCTCGTAATTTGTACCACCTCAATATCTACCAAACTGCAATGCTTAGGTTTGATGTGACAACACTAAAAAGTAGAGCTACCAACATTACGCAATCGCTGTCAGTTTGGATTCGATAACACAACTGAGGTAGATGTAGTAAACAAAAATCACTATTTTGGCGTTCTGATATAATTTTAGAGCTATTTACCTAAGGGTTTCTTGTGGCAGTGGTAGGTACACTGCAGCTGTTATATATGTTTTTGGAAAGTAAGCATATTAGTGCACTTTTTTTGAGGATATAATTTTAATTAATGATTAAACGAACTTACTTGTACGTGAAGTTCTATCATAATTATACGAAGTGCTTCGTTCGAAGAGATGAGTAACCTGTAAGATAATATTATTAATTCATTCAACTTGTAGTAGTAGAACCAGCTGTCTCATCACTCACTGTATTTGAGAGTAGTTGCATTTTTTTTTTTTTTTTTTTTTTCCTACCTCCATTCGCCTGTCGGCCCGTCGCCGCCTCGGCGAGTTCGTCATTTCGTTTAGAGCAAACGATCACTCCCAATGATATGATATTTCCGAAAAATTTAGGGGAGTATTTCTGCAGTACCTCGGGAATGGGCGGGCGTTTGTTACTCATCTCTTCGAACGAAGCACTTCGTATAATTATGATAGAACTTCACGTACAAGTAAGTTCGTTTAATCATTAATTATACTCGTGCTTCGTTCTCGAGATGAGTAACCTGTAAGATAATATTATTAATTCATTCAACTTGTAGACTTTGAGAGCGTGATTTGAGGAAATATCAATGAAACTCAAAAGTCAACAGAATTAATATTGTTTCTTTTGCTTTTCAGATTTATTTATAAATAATTTTACTATATGGTAACGTATCAATGGTACATAGGTAATTATTTAGAACGTATAATCATTGATAACAACCTGTTAACAAATAACTTCTTTCGACATATTAATTGCATTAGGTACTTATATTGTAACTGTAAACATAAAATTAACGATTCTTCCGAGTTGTAAATAACATATAGGACTAGTTATTAATCATTCAAAATTAGCCTAGCCAGAGAATCATTTTGATTGGTCACGATAGTCCTATCGTAGAACCTAGCGAATGTGGAAGATGTTCCGCTCCAACCTGCAGTTCTGCGGATCGTATCAACACTGAGCCCGAGCCGACGCGCGCGCGACGTGCTCGCGTGCCGCGTGCTGTGCGCGCTAAAGATCGATACATCTATTCCACATTCTTCTAAAGTCGACTTTATCCAACGACTTAGTGATTGTGAAGTGACAACCGAGTGAGGCTTTCTATGGCTGATAAAAACATAATTATTATTGCCTCTTAGCTCTCTTGTTCTGTCTAAGTAGGCGAGTAACGTAAGCGCGGGACAAATTTCTGGCTTGTGCCTAAAAAAGGGTAAGAATAGGGTTGGTTGATTATTACCAGCACGTGATGTCTTAATAAGTTCCGGTATTTTTATAGTAATTTGTGAATCGGTTTCTACTATATTTCGAATGTCTATCTTGGACAACGTTTGTACCCTATGGGCTGTTGTCAGAGCCAGCAGCACTGCGCATTTTTTGGTTAATTTTTCCAGACGCAAAGTTTCATTTGGGTACCACTTAGCAAGTTCTTCTAGGACGCCCGACGTATCCCAGGTAACGTCATACTTGGGAGTGGGAGGTTTCAGCCGAAACACTCCTTTATAAAAACGTTTTACTCTATCGTCAATCGATATGTGTGAGCCCATTAGCATTGATAATGCGGACCTATATGTATTAAGAGATCCGTACTGGGAACCACAATTAAATAGGTGTGTGAAAAATGATAAAATTGTAGGAATAGATTCATCATAAAAGTTTAAATCGTTGTCCCTCGTATAGGCAAACCAACGCTTCAGACAAACATCATATTGTTTGATCGAGTTTTCGGACAGGGATGCAAGAGATATATCTACGGAATCTGCTGGGACATCCCGTCGCAGTAGCGCCGTCCGCAGAGCACCCCGGCAACCAGGGTAAGACTCGACTTGATGTTGTCTCGGCTGGAATGAGAAATTAGTACGTTTTCATGGGGACTAAACGTAATAGTATTGCTAACAAGCAGACGTAGAAAAAGTGGAAACCAGGGCTGTGTCTCCCATAAGGGGACTACAATAATTCCAGTGGCTTTATCTTGAATAATTTTCCTCAAGGATTTCAAAATAACTGATAAGGGCGGAAAAGAATAGAAGAAGAATTTTGACCAATCAAGAGTGAATGCGTTTATCGCAAAGGCATCTGGGTCTTTGTGCCAGGAAACGTATTTTACGCATTTCCTATTTATTCGGCTAGCAAATAAGTCTACTTGTGGATGACCGAAAGTAGCAGCTATTTTGTAGAAAGCGGAATCCATTAGCTCCCACTCAATATCTGGGTGGTTACGTCTTGATTCTGCGTCTGCCACGACATTATCTTCAGATCGGATATAGGAAGCGTAAATAAATACTTTTCTCAGTTCACACCATTGCCAGATATTTTTGGTAATATCGGCGAGGTGTGGAAACTGTACCCCTCCCATCCTGTTAATGTACGACACTGCCGTCAAATTGTCGACTCGAATAAGTATCTGGCAATTTGAGTAATTTTTAGCAAAAAATTTTATCGCAATAAACGCGGCCAGCAACTCTAAATAATTTATGTGTTGTTTTGCTTCCGCATTGGACCACTGACCACTGGCTGTCTCATTTCCGCACGCTGCGCCCCATCCCGTCGTTGAGGCATCAGAAAATATTTCGATTTCGTACCTGTCCTCTAAAATTCTGTGTACTGAATTCTCGATTGAATTAAGCCACCATATTAAATCACCATGTAAACGGTTTGAAATATTCATAATCCTTTCATAATTTTGATCCTGAGCTAAGTTTAGATATTTACATCTTTCCAAATTTTTGGTGTAGAGCCATCCATATTCGATGGCAGGACAGGCCGAGATCAGCAGTCCAATGAGGTGCGCAAACTGTCTAATTGTACACGTTTTGGTGCCAATAAACTTAACTATTTCCTCTTTTATGTGTTTTCTTTTTTCATTTGGAAGTGAAACTTCAAATCTTTGAGAGTCGAGAATGTAGCCCAAATATTTACATTTATTTGATGGTGTAAGTATACTTTTATCATGATTAATAATAAATCCGAGGGAACATAATAGTTTTTTAGTAATTTCAATGTTTTCCATACATTCTTCATAAGAATATCCTATTAAATTTATGTCATCTAAGTAAATTGTGGACAAAAAACCACCGGATCTTAGAAGTTTTACAATAGGCTTTGTGATTTTCGTAAAAACGTATGGTGCTGTACTCAAACCAAAAGATAAAACGTTGCACTCGTATAATTTATTATTCCATTCAAACCTTAGATACTTTTTGCTATCCGGATGAATTTTGATAAAATGGTATGCATCTTTAATGTCAATTGTTGCCATATAGCAGTCACGTGACATAAGTTTTAAAGTTGTACGAAAGTCTTCTATTTTAAAGTGTGAGGTATCTATGAATTTATTTAGTTGTTTAAGATTGAGTATAAATCGCATTTTCCCATTTGGTTTGGGTCGTAAGAAAACGCTTGAAAGGAATTGGTCTTTACAAGGCTTACAAACCGAAATCGCCCCATATGACTCTAATTTAGCTATAGATTCATTTAACAGCGATTTTTCGGATTCCGAATATCTACTGGGCGGGGGCGGGGATACTTGTTTTACGGGGCTAGAAAATGTTATTTTATAGCCTGGGTCTATCCAAGAGAGTAACTTGAGATCGTCCGTAATTATTGCCCATGATTTGTAAAAAAGTGACAATTGTCCAGCATATTTCACCTGGTCTAGTAACGCCTGCGAGCGGACCTCGGCGGCGGCGGCGGCGGCCTGCGAGACAAGGGCGCGCGTGCTATGCGCGGCTCTGCTGGCGGTGGCGGTGGCGGAGGTGGTGGCTGCGCTGTCGTCATCGGCGTTGCAGGCGCGTTCCGTCGGGGCGTCGCCGTCGCTGGTTGCCTGCGACCCGCGACGGAAGGCTTCCAGTTTTTTGGCGGCTTCGTTTGGGTTTTTAAGTCGGTACCTGACTTTGAAACGGCCTTGGCGGCTTTCAAGGCCTCTATTAAATTGTCCCCGAATAGGGACTTATCTATGTTGGTATTGATCAAAGGCTCCTTCATTTCCTTTTTTAAGGAATAAACCGCCAGATTCCTTCGTGACACTGACTCATTATGTTGTGCGTCACAAATAAGTCGCGCCGTATCCATGAGGCGCTTTATTTGGTCATTGTCCTTTTGTTTGGCCTCAAGGGCATGAGAAAGCGCTTCCCCCAGGCAGGATATCGCTGCAGCCATTCGCTTCTGGCGATATTCTATCAGTTTGTCACGTTTCAGCGTGGTTTCGTTAAGGGCAGCTTTAATTTCGGCATTTAAAGTTGGCGCCCCAATCAACGTGCAATTTTCGGGCAACAGGTATTTTTCGCACAGCTCTTTCCTAATTTCTTTGCTCAATCCGTTGGTGGCGATATGGTTGAAGCGCGAAGCTAACTCCGGACGAATATCTTTTCCGTACTTCACTTTTTCTGTAGGGTCGTCGCCTAAAATCTCTAGGATGTCATTATCGAGCTGAGATTCCTCTAAGAGACCGTCTAATGGCTGTATCGCATCATCTTGTGGTTTTGATTGGTCTTCCTGTGAAGACGAAGGCATTACACCCGACAATGCCGGTGTCGTCGGCGGGACAGGTGACAATGGTGGTGGAATAGCTAGATTTTCACCTTGTTGGTGCTCATCAGATAGGAGTATTGAATCCACTTCTGCATTGTCTCTCGAGTAGTTCTGATTCTCCTCGCCTAAAAATAGCAAAAAGCTATTTTTAACAATTACAACTTACTTTGGGGGTAGAAATGAAATTGGAATTTTCTACCTAGGATAAGCGTAGATATTAATTAAAAACGAAAAATTTTTACGTTTATTTATTTGCTGTTTTAGCAGATGTATCGTACATACATATAGATTTTTATCATTAACGCTAGGATGGTCCCGCAGACATCCTTGTGCGTGAATATATTATAATAATAGGTATATATATGGGGCAGCGGTCACCGTAGCCTGCATGTAGGCAGTATGAGATGTGGTGACTATTGGTTTACGCTCGGATAGTCCCGCAGACGTCCTTGTGCGCTACCAATATGTCGGGTAAATACCCGTAATTAGTCAAGCGATAGTGACGTCATGATAGGTTTTACGCGCGGATAGTCCTGCCGACGTCCTTGTGCGTTCACCTTTTTATGAGTCATGCGCTTTTAACACGAAATAATAGCACTTTATCACTAATTATTTTATATAAATTGTGTGGGTACATACCGTTTTGGTTGTGCTTGGATTGTGAAGAACCTTCTGAGGACGTAGAACTAATCCTTTTGCGGCGCCTTTTACATTTTTTCAGCATTCTTTCTATTTTTCTTAACTTTTTTGCAACATCACCCTCTTCGTTGTGCTTCCTTTTGGGCATTTCGCGACCGAATTGCAAATAAGGGAGCGTACAAGCGGAGTGATCGACACTGAGAACACGAATGACGAACTCGCCGAGGCGGCGACGGGCCGACAGGCGAATGGAGGTAGGAAAAAAAAAAAAAAAAAAAAAATGCAACTACTCTCAAATACAGTGAGTGATGAGACAGCTGGTTCTACTACTACAAGTTGAATGAATTAATAATATTATCTTACAGGTTACTCATCTCGAGAACGAAGCACGAGTATAATGTTTGGTATTTCGAGGTTATAATGGCGGCTCGCATAAAAATAAAACTTAGTGTTGCCTAATTTGTACATACTAGGTAGTGTAATCCTAAAATGTACCGGTACAATTTAGATATAACTTGATGTTTAAACATTATACATTATTAATATTTAAAACTTTATGTATAATAATTTTTATAAAGATGTATAACGGTAAGGCTAATTTCAATTTGTAGGAGATACTAGAATCTTATTTAGACCGTAAAGTACAATTTAAGATACCTATGGTACAATTAACGAAACCGGTTTCCTAAATTGTACTTTTTTCGACCTTTTGAAAAACTTTTATTGTCCTAATTGGGTTATATCTACGCATTTTCTAGTTATAAAATATGTATACCAATAGAACAACCTTTTTATTTCTTATAATATAATCCTTTTAAATGATATAGTTTTTGTGATATCTTGTAAAGTTCGTTAACTGGTACAATAACGGCAACCTTACCCTATATCTCTTGCCTATACTAAAATGACGTGCATGTGTCACAATAGTGGCGCGACTAGCGCACCATAGATGCGCCCGGCATCGGCAGCGCGGCGCTTCCTCACGCCTCTAATTTGAAGGCGGTCTAAAACCAGATTCTTTAATTCATAACTGAGTGTGAAAAACGCTCATCTCTTTGACCAGTCTTTATGGATTTTAGTCTTGAGATGTGTCGTTAGAATCGTATTTATTGTGAGATTGACACTGCGTACCTATATAAAAGTAAAACATTTGAATTTGGTGTAAAGAATCCGCCATTTTGGCGGATTCTTTACACCAAATTCAAATGTTTGGTACGCTCTGCAACCTGAACGGCTTAATGGATTCGAATTTCAGAGGTGTCGTTATGTTCGTATTTACTGTGAGAGTGGCACTGAATAGGTAGGTATATCAAAATAAAAAATAAATAAAAATTGCTGATTCTTACAACATTCAAATATTTGGCACGCTCTGCAGCCTGCAGCCTGGACGGCTTAATGGATTCGCGATTGAGAGGTGTATTTAGATTCGAATTTACTTTGAGGTAACTCTCACAGTAGGCAGGTAAATATATCAAAATAAAAAAATAAAAACAAAACGGCGGAATTTTTGATGATAGGTAAATGACATGTGTTGTCCAAAATTATAGTAGGAGGGTATAAAAATGAAGGGAATTAGGAGATTACAAAAATATAATATCTACATGTCATAATCATGACTAAAAAAGTTTACTTACTTACCTAATAAAATAAATTCTTAAAAATAAAAAATCCGACTGCGTGAGATCGATACAAGTTTGCTAGCAGATTTTCTATTATGGACCGGACGCCTTTTTACAAGCAGTCGAGGTTTTTTAATTGATTCAATCGCCCGTTACCTATTTGGTTTGTTGTTAGATATAAATTTTGATGTAACATTCGCGCCTCTTTTTTGACAGCCTCCGTGGCGTAGTGGTAGTGGACGCGGCCGCTATGCAGCAGGCGCCGGTTCGATCCCCGCTCCGTGCAAATATTTGTATGCATGAATATGGGTAAAATACTTTCCTGACACTTTACATGACACTATTAAATAATGATTTAGATTTTGGATTTAGACTATTATGTATTAGGTAGTAGATAGGTACTCTACCTAGAGGAGAGAGGCATGAGAGCATGATATTATCGGAAGTTTGCGTGAATGTTACATCTTCTTCCTCCTAGCGTTAATTCCCAGTCGCATCCGAAGCTTTCACCTCGGAGTCGGGGGTCCACTTTACCAGTTTTAACTGCGGATTTGGCTGGACCTCGACATTTTCCGTGAAGCGAATACCATTTGACCACCACAACCCAAAGGTGACATTAGTTAGGCATAGACTGCCATATCGAAGCATTGCAGCTAGACCGTTGTTTTTGAACTTTTTAGGGCTCTAGTTACCCCTAACGACTGCCTAGGTATATATCTATATTAATGATTGGTACTTACGGGCATAGGCAGATATGCGAGCAGTTCAATGCGCTGGTAGACACCTTCATACAGATTCTGAAAAAGAAAAACCACTTAGTTAGGTATGCCACCTACAAAGTATAATTGCAATTGTAAATACATACCTATACCTATTTAAGTACTTATCAAGTAATAGGGCAATGCCACAGCAATGCCTATGATCGAATAACATCAGCTTCAAGATCGAAAATGACGCAACATTCCTTCTAGTCCAGAATGTCAAATTCCCAAAATGTCAAGCTGTTTCAAAATGTCAAGTTCCCAGAATGTCAAGTTCCCAGAATATCAAGTTGGATGTTAGGGAAAAAGAGGTAGAGATCCGATTCCCAGCATTTCATGGTTTCACCGTGTGGTCGCCGGGTCCATAGAGTGGAACACCGTGACGGCGACTGGTATGAGTATGGTGGTCAGAAGTTGAATGCGGTAGAGTACTTAGGTAAATGGCATTAAAATGTACAAATCACACACACGTCCGCATAGGGAGATGCAGATGAGATGACTTAAGACTTAGACGAGCGCATGGACCATTGCAAGTTGTGTACAATTTTTTGCTCCGGTGAATGTGTGGAGTGTGGACTCACATGTATAAGAAACTCCAAAGAGTCGGTTTTGTTGGTGCGGCCACCTCACGCTACGATCCCCTGACTACATGTAAAACAAATGCCTGCCGCCTCCACCGGGCCGCAGTAGGAAGGGAAGAGGGCTATTACGTCATAGAAACTGGCATACCTACCTACCTATCTAATCTTACTGCGAAGACAAGCTGGAGATATCTCCGGAAAGTGGTCATTTTAGGAAAGTGGTCATTATCAACCTAAAGGCTAGATACCTACTACCTACAACACGAACAAAACAGACTGGGTAAGTAGTTGAATGGGTAGGATGGTTTTTAAAGCTGGCGGCTTCACCACCCGCAAAAGCTATTAAAAGGTAAATAGGTGCTGCATGCAGTAGGTAAACCTTGTTGCTATGTAATTAATGTAACTAGTCGACCTAAGGAACGTGAGAGGGTAAAACTTCCCAGCCAGAACACGCTAATTTATGCCGGGAATTGCGGCTCTACCATCTATTTACCTAGGTACCTACCGCTATTGGTATCAGACATAGGGTCGGTCGTGGTGTTATAGTCGCGGTACAGATAACCAAATAATTGTTACGTGATACAAGGTACCTATAGGTCTGTATCTACTTCCTTATTAGCGAATGAAATTATTGAACCGCTCTCTTATTCACGAGGAACGCAGCGGAGACGCGTGACATTTATGCATATCTCTGTACCTCTGGCCCATTAGGTACCTAAACAGTTAGCTATTCTGCCTACCATCACAAGGCTAGGTATTCGTTTATTAATCTGAAAAGATTTCATACTCATACCTAGTCTTCAAGAGACACAATTAAACGGATACCAGATTATACGGGGACAACCCCTATATACTGCAAGTAAAAAATATAAGAGACTAAGGCCGATAGCAGGCATCTCGCTGCAAAATCACTGCCCGCAACCATCAAAGCCCTCTAGATGCTTTGCCCGTCTTTGATCCAGTTGGTAGAACGGTGATCTGTATCTAAACAGCAAATATGGAGAGGACGACGCCACCTGCGGTGATTTATTTAAAGAGGTTTTCTAAGTATTTCACAGCCCTGAAGAGCCTCCGTTCCTGTCCGTCGCCGATCAAATACCGAGACGGAACCAGTTTTAATATTCTAAGGTATTAATCTACCTCGATCGCATTAACTCCCGTAGAACCTATCTAGGTTTTATAGGTACTACTACCTACCAAAAAAACCGTGAAATATTATGTTATTTCTTTAGTAATCATTCTGTAGTCGGACAGTAGTAATTAGACAGTTTTTAGAAACAGGGACTACTTATAAAAAATCAATAACTTATAGTGGTCAATCCTGTCTTCAAGATATTAATAGTAAAGAAATAAAGTAATACTACTGAATGAGTTTTATATTATGACTGTTCGGTTAGGGCATTAGTAAAGATAGATATCAAGTGTGCGCGTGGGCAGCCGAGATCGTTATCCGACCGATGTTACCCGACAACGTACGAATTAATCACTTAGAAAATTATTAACGACTTTTGGCCGTATGGCGGTAATAAAAATAAGATTGTGAATATAAAATCTTGGAGTGATTATTATTATTGTTAAAGTATGATGTATCATCTGTCGTGGTCGATAGGTTGATGTTTTAATTCTCATGTTGTCCAATAAATGACATGACGGGTGATATTCAAGTAGATAATTTAATAAATGTCTTGGGCATTTATTTTATTGAGCGCTTGAGGAAGGTTTGCCATACGGATGGGACGTTTTTATGTTAATTTTCTTTTTATTGAGAATGATTTGAAGGGGTGATAGGTTCGGGGAAGGGGGTAAAATATTAGTAGCTATCAATTCTATCATGTTTTGAAGTTTTATAGGAGTTACTGACATAAAGATTAATTATAAACGTATTTAGAAAGAAAGAAAGAAAGAAAGAAAACATATCGATTTAAACTGAGAACAGATTGTATAGACAGATTTGACAGATTGTCTATAAAATCTGTCCTCAGATAAATTGAGATTCTGAACTGAATACAATTCTAGAATACGGGCCTTAGACTCTGTAAACTACGTACTACTACGTAGTGACCAGTCCACCACCCGTGGACACCATTGGATAATCGCTGAGGTTGATGATGGATGATGATGAGGTACAGTCAGGCACAAAGTTGTTTAACGTACATTTTAATGTATACTTATGGGTAACTTTAGCTCTAATGCCTGTCGTAAAATAAGTAACAAAACTCTAGATAAATGATAACCTTGTCGTCTGAGGATTGCAATGCAAGCTACGTACCTAAGTAGATATTTATTTCCGCAATTCCGGAATTACTTATCCTGCTAATATTATACGCGAAATTTTGTATGTAAGTGAGGATGATGTATGTATGCGCGGTGTGGCGCCGCGCCGCACCGCGCCGTGTGGCCGCTCCCTTACTCTTTCATGTAAAAACTATTGAATGGATTTTAATGAAACTTTACAATATTTTAATGAAGCTTATACATCAGAATAACACATAGGCTATATATCTGCGACGAAAGGGATCAGAATTCCACGCAGGCGGGGTCGCGTGTAACAGCTACTTGATTTTATTCCAATGTAAGGCTCGATTGTAAATTTATTAATGTACAGACTCAGAAATTTTTTTCATCAACTGTACCTAACTTATAGGTAGGGTAGGTATGTAAAATATAAACTAATTAAGTTCTTCAGTACATAAAACCTTTACAGATCATGTAATATTAAGGTAATACGACTCTGCACAAAGAAGTACCAAAAAAGGTTCAATGGCTAAACGAAGACAAAAAAAAACATTATCTTATCATCTCTACCTAATTATCTACCGGAGCCAAGCAATCATAATAATAATGGCCCGCCTTGCCACCATAAATAAATTCTTTATGATCCTTCCAAACTGGTTTAGACAAAAAACATGTGCTGGACAAAAAGTTAAAAAAAAAACAAAAGCTATTGTAAATGCCTATTTAGATTTCTAAGCCAAAGGAAAAGGTTTCGATACAATATAACTGAAAATTCCGACCTTTACTTTGAACAATGACATCTCTTAGAAGTAAAGCGCTGGAAGATTTAAGTGTTTAGTACACTTTATAAAAGTAAAGCGATACAGCGCACGATAGGCACAATTTGTAGCTGAGACACCCGGAGCAAAATAACTGGGGTATCCCGTTGATCCCTGTTAGCTAAAACTCAACAAACAAAGTTCAAACTTGGGCCTTGTACAGAAAGTTGAATTTCAATTGATGCAACATTGTTTGTAATAACCCTGGCTTACATAAAGGGGATGTGAGATCTCACAAAATTGCGCGTTGTAATAACGAACCGACAATGGGTGTTCTGGGAAGTGAGAGTTTTTTTGCAAGCTTTGAACAAATTTGCGAACGAACTCCGCATGCGATGGATGGCACAAAGGAAAGAATGAAAAATATGATTTAGGTAGAGAAAGAAAGCAATTCCTTGAAACAATGTTATTTTTTTTGTTATGCCTCAAAAATCATGAATTCCTGTCTTGTGCATTGTTGTTGAATCCTTTCGTTTTTTTGTAGTTAATATGTTATTAAAATAAAGTAATAGATACATAAGTAGGCAGATGCTTCAATAAAAGTCATTAATAATAAATTGGTAATAAAATGTAATAATATTAGATACTCATATAAATAATAAAATAATTCATATTAATTAATAATAATGACGAAAGTATTATTCACGCGAGTAACTAGTACCTAATATTTTTTTATTTTTAGTGTTTGCGCCATTTTTGAACAACAAATTGGTGGATATCTGTATCAGATACTTACAATTCCATTTTCATTTTCATTTAGGCTCAGTTCAAAATTTCTTATTTACCGTGAATATTGTGAACAGGTGTACAAATTGAGCTTGAGTCTTGTAAAATACCCAGGATCATTACCTAACTTCAAGTGCCATCTTTACTGAAGACTGAGATATGCACAGATTTTGATAACATTTTACCGAGTATGTACTTATTAATATACATTGCAACACATATTAACACAACATATAAAATTAAAATGCAACACAGTTTTGAAACTCGATTTATCTTAGGACAGTTAAAGATTGTGAAGACAATTTGACAAATCTGTCAATCTGTCCTCATAAATGGAGATTCAGGACAGAGTGTCGTTCTAGAATACGGCCTAAGTATAATCTAACTCAAGTAATAGAAACCACTAATACATTTAATGCCATTTTACCAATGCAATACGCAGAGCCAGTGAAGGAAGGAAGAAAATACTACCTAAACACATTTATTACCGCGAACATTAAAAACTAAAAATAGAATAATGTATTCGGACTAGTGTGGTTGTAGAGTTATTAGCGCACGAATAAGCACAGGCAGATGTGGAGTTAAACTGAATGTAAACATTACGCAGCCATATAGAGCTATCGGCAATTAAATCGAATTATCAAGTTTTTGTCCGTCCCAAATATGGACTTGCTGAGAGATCAAATACCGTCTTAGTTGGTTCAGACTGTAATGTGGTTTTAAATCTAGGAACCAGACTTTTTAATGTATTTGAAATGTAATCAGAAGCCCGGGGAGATTTATAGGTTCCATTTAAGTACCAATGAGCTGTATCATCACGGATGCGTGAACGTTGATGGATTTAAGTAGACGTACAAGTATTGTCGCATAACAGAATAGGATGACTGCATAGAAGAAGAGACTTAGATGTTTGCTCTGGTCTTTTTTTTACATTTCTGTTCCTCTCAAGGTAGGTAATCCGTGTGGTGACGGAGAAAGAATACCTATAAGTAAGTATCACCAGCCCATCCGAAGGGTGGTGGGTAAGAGGCGACTAACGGAAAAATACCCAGGCGATATCACTGCGAGAGAAAGAAAAACGAAAATAAATAAAACCCTTGTACCCATCCATCTGGCCAGCGTGGAAACAGTAGGCCGAAGCCTCCCAACATTAGGAGATGCCTATGTCCAGCTGTAGACTGCAATATGGTAATTGATTGATTGTTCCTCTCAAGGTTGCTGGAAGATATCGCTTTTAGCAATACTTAAGGCACAATTAAGTATTCAACCGTAGATAGTCTATTCCTGTTTGCGTCCGAGGCCTTCACCTCGGAGTCTGGGGTTCACATTTTCCAATATAACTGCGACGTGGTTGAACTTCGATATTTGCCGTGTAGCGACTGACTGACCTCCACAACACAACCTATTGGTTTTCTTCTTGTAATGTAATGTTTCCTCTAGATGTGTTGTGATTCTCGAGGTTGACTTTAAGGTTTCTGATATTTATTTTCTCCTACTTAGTTTCAAAGTCAAACTGATAAGTATACCCTATATCATGGACCTATATTTTTCTATAGGTCCATGCCCTGTATAATTCACGCCTAAGGAGTTTCGTGAGCGTCCCATGCACATCGGCATCGGCATTCGGCATGGCCTGCCCGTATTAAATAGGTAGAGTAGGAATTTTTCATCTAGATACATTGTAACACATTAATAAAATGAAACAACTGTCTGTTGGGTATAATATTTGTACATAGCTTAGTGCATAGCTACATTTTTAAAAGATTTTGAAACATTTTTTGTCTGTAATGCCATAAGCTTTGATTAACTCTCAGAATACAGATTGTTCTGTATTCTGAGGATTAACTATATGTCATCAAAGGCCATAAGTAACAAACGTGACAAAAAAGTTCCCCAATTGCAAGAAGGAAAAATGATTTAAAGGCTTAATTGTGAGATGATGAAGCGATGAAGATTGTGTTGAAAATAATTCACGTGCAAATGAACAATTCTTACCAATTTTAGAGCGGTAGGTAATTTTATTCAATTCAGGGCTTCCTTGACAAATCGAGTGCTTGCTATTTCACAGACAGTTTAAGCCACATAGATGCTGTGATGTAAATCAATGTCATTTTGTACCAGTACTTGGAAATGTACCAAAGAGGACGCTTTATATTAATCCCACTAGATTTCTGGAGCTTTATTTTATTTATAAACCTTCACGAACGGTAAAGATCCAGATCTCATTCTGTATTAGCTAATCCTAGCGTAGGTACCTGAGCAATGCGGTGCGATAACAGCTTATCATGAAAATATCTATTCAAAAATGTTAGATATGAAGGATTTATCAGGACACTTAGATTAATAAAATTGTAGATAAAGAACTTGTGTTGAAACAATTTACTTTTTATACTTTTATACTACCTTTGCTGTATTGCGTACCTACCTAACTTGAACCCAATGAAAAACTTTTTCTTTCTTTCTTGATATCTTTTTAAAAGTTATTTTAATATTTATTTTGTATACCATACTGCACAAACTCGATCTATGTTTATAGTATGTTTGCGATTATACCATTTATGCCTTACCTACTCACGTTGCCTTGCCTAACTTGTCCAAAATCCAAAGATACTCCTTCAAATTCTACACTACTAAAACAGACTACGACGTCCTCATTCTATCAGAATGCATGAAGGGATAAATATTCAGAGTTGGCGTGGTGTTTTTAATAAAATTACCCCGCGGGCGAGGGTCGAGCGCTGAGCCGAACTTCCGAGGGGTGGGTGGGGGTTGAAATTGAAAACCTCGCCGCATATCCACCCTTGTTATCTGCGATATTGTGAACACTCACATTCTGTGATGGATTGAGTAGCGTTTTGTGATTATGTTTGAGTAGGAGTTTGAGTTAGAGATAAAAATGGATTTATCTATTAAAATAAAAACCGTAATGTTCCGTACCATTACGCATTTTTCTATTTTTAATATTGGCAATTGTATAAATTTGCTATTACGGTTCATGTGATATGGTCTAGCGACAGACACACAGACAGACAGCGGAGTAAAAGAACAGATAATAGTACTGGCGTATCGGAGTCTTAATAATAGGGTTACATTACCCCTTGGGTACGGCACCCTATAAAAGGAATATCAAAAACATGATTCCCTTATTACAGTTTACAGTTAAAAAAAATGAGATGTTTAAGTACCTATATCTTAGGAAATTGTTACTAGGCACTATTTTAAGCACTTGTGCGATACAAGTGCTTAATAGATACTTATTAACATTTTCATGGTGCTTTGATATCTTGCCACCCAAGTACGAGTTCTCAAAAGTATCAAGTACTTGTTAATGGATCCCTTGGTAGAGCGGTCACACCGGCCCGCGACGAGCGGCGGCAACTCGGGCGTCGGAGGTCGCAGAATGACCTCCGTCCCCCATGAGCGCGGGCCTGGGGGTGACGGGTGGGGTCGTCTGTCACCCTAGCAGAAGCAGGCCACGGCGGTGGCGCGCATTGCGTGCCCCCCCATACCCGGGGGCGAGTTGGGGACTCCGTGGTCCCCACACCGGAAGAGGGCCAGATCGAGAGATATGGCCCTGGGTCGGCCGGGGTGCGAGGGATATGGCTATGACAATCTCACCTCCGGCAACTGACGGCCCACAGAAGGCGTGCGTTTTAGTCGGTTCGAGTCCGACATAACCTCCTCCTCCGACCCCGGCGGGGGAGGTATCCGTGGGGATTTTTCGCACGATAAAAAAAAAAAAAAAAAAAAAAAGGTAGAGCGGTCACACTATGTTGTTTCTTTCACTCTCATCTTTACGTAGAGTCACCTGTGGATACACATTACTACATACGTAATGTATCTATGGGATATTCAGAAAGATATCGCATCAGCAATCGCAGGACCGGTAGGTAGGTACATTTAAATGTTGCTCCATGGAATTGTAGCATAACAGCCAGGATGTTGGTTACGAGGCATCTGCACCTGAACTCCTCAAAGAGCAGATGGCATGTTCAAAGAAACGGACTCCCTCAGAGAAGTGTACTGGCTCCAGCTTTATTTAACCTACACAAACGATCAACCAAAATCACCCGGCACCCAGCGTTTTGTCTATGTGGACAATCTTGTACTTACTGCCCGAGCACTTAGCTTCAAAAAAGCTGAAACATCACTCACAGCCGCACTGAACGTACTTGGGGACTAATACGAGAGCCACGCCCTTCGACCTAACCCGTCAAAAACACAATCCTGTGCGTTCCACCTCCGCAATCACGAAGCGACCAGAGCTCTGAAGCTGTCGTGGCGAGGTGTCAACATTGAACACTGCCCAAACCCGCGCTACCCCGGTGTGGACAGATCGCTGACTTTTGACGTCATTGCCATAACACCAAGCAGAAAATAGGAACCAGGAATAATCTACTGAGACGTCTCGTTTTATCATCCTGCGTAGCAACCCCTCATGTTCTCCGTACAACCGGTCTATTGCTCTGTTTTTTTATGGGAGAACACGCATGTCCAGTATGGCACTGTTCTACCCACGCCGAGGACGTCGATGTGGTTTTAAATTAAACATGCAGGATTATTACGGGCTGCCACAAATCAACTCCACTGCCATGCTGTAACCCTTGGCAGGTATAGCTCCACCAGACGTTCGGCGAGATATAGCTTGTGCAGTGGAGAAGCTCTCCTGCTCGCTGTGCCCCTTCACCTGTACTACCGACGACCTTTGTAGAGCAACGGAGGGCGTTGTTGCTATGGCCGAATTTTGGGCCGACAAAATAAAAAAAAACTAGTCACTGTATATACATAGATGCAGACCCCGTAATCGAAGATAGGCCCTGTTTACCATAAAAGAAATGTTAAAGTTAAAAGTCAATCGGTAATATTTATTAATTCTCCCAGACATTTGGTGCCTAGATACTTCTGATATTTTTAGTACGACACGACTTTACCTTCAACATTTCTCCGGAGAAATGTTGTAATGTCGTGTCGTGAGGGCTCGTTATGCCACCGCTCCAAGTTGTCATGTCTATATCTGTGACGTTCATTACGGCCCCTCACAGCGCTGAGCAGTTACGACAGAATTGACTTGCGTTACCGAATCGAGCTGTAACGGCTACTAGATATAAATGCATAGTTCGATAAAGGTTATGAAATTGTTATAGCCTGTATTGAGGCTAATAGATACGTACCTAATGCCACGAGGGTATGTTCACCTCTCAGACTAAAAGAAACTATTCTATTAGTCTGAGGTTCACCTCTAATGCAGGTGTCAATCTGTTTGGTCTAACACTTGAATCAAGTACAGACTTAGCAAATACTGAATAGAGAGAATACGTGAGTGATGCGGGTTTTGTCTAGGATTACCTAAGATGAATTGAATGACTTTTTAATAGCAGCACACTGTCTGAAGTGAACCCATTAGGTACAAACGGACCGACTAACATACCGAACAGGCTACGAATAAAAAGACATCATTAATCCAAGATCAAACTACGTGAGAGGAATAAATACTATAAAATAGTACCTATCTACCTAAGTAGGTTAGATATAGTAACTTTGTTAGCCATCGCTATCTGCAATGTTTTATGAGTAATACTACTCACACCTACCTATACCTACCTATGTGTTAAGGATTTCTGAAGGTTCTAACTGCTTAGCTTAAAAATCAAATAGGTAGTAAGGGTAAAAATACGTAGATTTTTCAAACCACAGCAGGTCTGTGGTGACAATGACTCATTGGTAATTCCTAGCAACGACTATATAGGTACGACTATGTGTTGTCCTGATAGGCATGTAGGTATTGCAGGAAGGAAGTTGCATGTAATAACTAAACACTGAACTTCATTTCCTTTATTGCCGGCCATGTTTATTGTTTTTGGTTTTAGGTTTTAATTGTAGGTTGCCGTTTGGTATATTCACTACGGCTAGTAGGTATACTGTTATCACAATTTCAAGGGTTTAATACTCATAAAAAATATTCCTACCTATCTAAATGTTTCATTTAATATGGAAGATGGGCATGACGATCTCTCTAAAAGACTCGAGCCACTGTACTCACCATTCATTCAAGACATGGTTTATTTCGTTAGGCAAATGTACAATCATTCATTTTAAAAAGCATGAAGATGAAACAATAAAGATTGGCAAGCGCGGTCGGTTTTTTCACTCACTTAAAATTAATGGAACGTTCGCATGCCGTGAGAGTTTGTGAGAGTTCCTCGGTTCGGCGGTGCGTCTGTGTGGGACTGTGACGTCACAATGGACAACAAAGATGGATGGCGACCCCTGTCTCCAACACGCCATTGTCTTGTACTTAATACTGACGGCGCGAGTTGTAGATACGCTGTATGAATAAACATCGATACTGTTCAAAATTGGTGCGAGAGTGTCTCTTCGAGCCAATATTCAATAGTTAGGTATTCATTGGCTGTAGTGAACAGACTTACGTAGTAACTACGTGGTAGTGCCCCGCTTTTCCCAGTACGAATAGGTCGACTCAACCAGCAATGCTGGTAGATTCCATCCTTGCATGAAATTTTTATTATCGTTTATTACCTTTAATTTGGAACAATCCACCTTCTTATCTGGGTAGTGGCGTTGATGGTTGCACTTCAATGCATACTTTTGCAGTCATCATCGAACCAATTTTGTCTGTGATCCTGTGGATATTACTTTTTAACCCTAATAAAGATTTTTCTAAAAATGTTAAGTAGGACGCTGGTGAGACTACCAAAGACCATTGCTTTTTTCTTGTTGGGTTTCGTGTGCCGTAGTACCTATAAATAAGACTTAGAACAACGGTATAAAAAAGTGTTAAACTAGGGACTGCCCTTGGGGTTTGCCAGATTTTGATAGATAAGTAGAAACCATTGTCAAGTAGAGTAGGGGCTCGTGCTTATGTGGTAAACGAACAGTTAGCATATTATAAAATTAAACAATACTAGCTAGGTCAGTCACAACCATTCTTATCATTTGAGACCTCTCCATGTTTCCGAGAGTAATATGTTATACCATCACTGTCAGGGCATCGATTCTGCTAAAGCACAACCACTGTCGCACCACAGAGACTGCGAGAAAATTCCATTTGATTTTAGCCTGTAAGACAATACGATTAAAGCTTAAAATTAAATGGCTTTTTGTAGAGTGAATGAAAGAGTGTAATGGAACTCTTTTCATTTAATTTGTAACTGTAAATCTAAAGAAATAAGGTCTAAAATATAATGCCATTTTTTGCAGTCTCTGTGGTGTGACAGTGGTTTTGCATTAGCAGAATTGAGGGCCTGGTTACTATACGTATAGGTATCTGTAGCATTCGTTACGGGTAGTTGAACTTCGATAGTAGGTAAGTCAGATGACAATCGATTCATAGAAAATATAGAAAGTCCCCTACACCTCTTTTCACTTCTAGTGTGGCAACGTTCCATTCTTATTTCTCCTAGCGATCATAAGTCATGTTAACCTTTTGTAGGCCATCTAGGTCTCGTGTTAGAATGCTGACTTAGTACTACATATTAACTTATACCTATATAAAAAAAAAGTAAACTAAAATACTTATAAGTAATAAAAAGTGGCCTTCTGGCTGGAAGGCAACTTTACAATACTTAAATATGTAAAATTATCAATTTTTAAGATAAGAAAATGAGGAAGATAAGATATAAGTATCTCAGATATATGCTGTCGTGTGACCTCCTCTACGAAACAATGATATCCTACTTATGAAATTGCTTGTGTCTAGGCCAGACGTTGGCTAACTTCCAATATTGGCTATGAGTGCTGCCAACAACAGCGGGTCTATAGAGTCGACTATATAGATGGCCTACAGAAATCGGTAAGTGACAGCACTATAGGCCCTGTTGATATCGATACACAAGCTATCGATAACTTGATTATTCTTTATCTGCAGGAAAGGTAGTGAACACCAAATGAACATCACCGGCTATTTTATTTATAATAGTTCCGTACGATCGTAATTGTGATATCTGGATCGTGCAAGGTTTTGCAACCCTCGTAGGGTCTTGCTTGCAAAATATTATTTAGTAGGTACCATAAAAGGAAACATACATAGCCGGGTAGACAGTAATATCTAACTAATTAATTGGGGCATTACGATGATTGAAACAACATGCCTAGCTGGCAACGTTATGGGAATATGATAAATGTATATCTCTGCATATCCATTTGGAGACTTACAGGTGTGAGAATATATCATAAAATAAAAATTCAAGATAATATACAATCGTACTTATCTATGCTTTAAAAAAGATTCGTCTCAAACTGTTCGTAAAATCTGGTCGCGAGGCTTGGAATTCATAATTAGGTAGGTAAACTTGTTTACAACAAGTTTCGAAAACATTTCTATACAAAAAATAATGTCTCTAGATATTGAATTGAGCGAGATAAAGCAAGGATTAGGAAGCGAATGACCGTGGAAAAACACTTAATATTATAATAAAATCTATATTAGTTGGCGCGAGCGATAGGAATGTCACATGTCAGTATTTATAATGATTGTGTATCTAGTTAGAGACTGTTGTCGCCTTTTCTGGGAACAACCAATTCGAGTTCTATGGAAAGCTAATAGCTCGAGAAGTTTGTTATCGAGCTATTTTACACTTCGATTCCTCAGTGAGTTCATCCTCACACATTGCGACCGGAAACGGTGCGCACTGTGCGGTATGAAAGGAACTTCATCCCTCGCACACTCAAGCTGTGGAATGAACTCCCCGCGATGGTTTTCCCAAGCGACTACAATATGGGGTTCTTCAAGAAGGGCATTAGAAGGTTTCTTCAGGGTCGGCAGCGCGAGTGTGACGCCCCTGGTGTTGCATACGTCCATAGGCCACGGTAACCACTTTCCATCAGGTGGGCCGTGTGCTTGTCTGCCACCTAAGTGGTATAAAAAAAAAAAAAACATACCGAATTGGTGGACTAAGTCTATATTATCAGATTCATCAGGCATGTAACTGAGTTTTTCCTTTCCTTACCAGCTAGGGTACCTACAAAAGGGTTACGTTATATTTTGTAAATCGTTAGGTGGATACAATATATATACTTCGCTGGTGCTGATGCTGGTGGGGACGGGTAGAACATAAGATACTTTTTAGCTTTTTTGTAAGTACATACCCAGTTAAAAAGAGATACCGATTTCATAAAGGTGGATTTAAACCGGGATCCCGCATTAGGCCTTCGTGGTTATTTTTTTTATAACCATGTAGAACTTTATTTAATCAAATGAATGCTTAAGTAAACTTATGCTTTGGGACAGTATGCTTATAAAATATTATGCTTATAGTAAATAGGATTAAAAAAATTATGATTAAAAAGTTATGGCAAATGAGTATTATGCGTAAATAATGTTAGGACAAGTAACATTATGTAATGTTAAATTATGACATAAAATTGTAGGAACAAAAATAGAGAACCATTTAAACCAAACGAATATAGAGCTAAAGCTAGAGCTAGAACAAGAGTATTCTAAGAGCATTCTTTTTTAATATTCTAGTGTAAATGAAACCTTATTTTCGGTGTTTACATAAGAAAAAGGCAAACATCTTAATTTTTCATATTAAATGATGTTCCTAGAAGTTTTGATTATGTATGTTCTAAGAGTGATTATTACTATTATCAGTTGAGCTTGAATGTTTATAACGAAGTTAATAAACTGTGCACTTCGTCACGCCGCACGCGTCCGTGTTAAAAAGTAGGTAAGTACTTGGTAGACTTTCTTTTCCATTTGCGTGAAATGTGTGATAATTCTTGACTTTTTAAGTATCCTAAGTCATCCTCGTCTTGCCATTTTCCACATGCCTCCAAGTTAAAAATTGTACTGTCCGAGGTCCGGATTGTTTTAGATTTGTAAATCGACTTTTCTGAAAGCGACCGCCGCCTGACCTCCCAATCTTGAAAGGAAAGACTGCGTCCGCGGTTCATTCGTTATTCAGCAGGTGCACAGACTTGCAGGTGAGGTGAGATCTCAAGGATATTGGTAGGACCCTGCAACACTCATATTTAAATAATTATGATAATCAAATGACTTCCTGTGCCTAAACATATATTAAGCCTATTAACATTGTCATCGTACTATTTATCTATTTATACGCGAGATTGAAGATCAATTACCATACATTCCTTTATCTTATTGGCTATGTTCACCTTTCACTGGTGATAGATGGTAGATATTAGTGGCGATGGGTCCTTGTAACCTGATTCCAGCCGGTTTGTCTTAGCAGAGATGGTAGAGTAGAGACAAACGGATCGCTTGAGACGTCGCAAACTAGTTCGCAGTAAAAAAATCTTCCGGCTTACCTTTTGAAAATGTTTACCCATCGCCACTGGTAGATAATGTTGTAGAATAGTCAGTGTCAGTAATTCAGTATGTCTACCATCTGGCACGAAACTATCTACGTGTGACATTGTCAACAAACAATCCCACGCAGAATACATCTTTTAAATTCATTTTCACGAACGAAACTGATATGAAGTTTACTTACTCGAATGTTACATATTTAAATAAAACTACTATTCACGGATTATATTTATCGCGATTTATTTAGTGTTATTTTATTAATTCCATCTCGATGTTTCGGTTCCCTTTCAGCAGCCATAATCACAGAGGACTGGAAAGGCTTGTTGTCTCATAGTTTGAAGTTGAAATAGTTGAAAAGCAATCGAAATGTTGTCGAGCTCAGTGTAAATAAAAAAATAACACTAAATAAATCGCGATAGAAGCCGTTAAATACAGTTTTATTACATATTGATACAATGATGTATACATCGTAGGTGGCATATGTCCTGCTCATCTGGATAAATCTACCTAATCATTTTCCATTTCCTTTTTTCTCGTAAGGTATATTCGTCATGATATTCCCAAGAGAGAAAGGAATTTAAAAATACTAGAGCAGCACTATCCTGACATCTATTATGTACTTTGACGGGATTTTAACATTCTTGTCTTTTACGGATTCTTCGTAACTGTATCTTTTTACTCACATTTTTACTCTTTTAGGTATCTATTGTTTTTGCCCGTGGGTGCACAGCCCTAATGATATTTTATGCGTTCATATACCATGGTAATAGTTTACATAAATCACGAGCTTCTTTATTATAGTAGAACGTAAAAATAATACAAAAGAAACTATATACTAAAGAAATAGCCCAAAGAGCAGTGTTCTTCGGCATCAACCTCAGTCGTTAGTTGCCACAATCAGTGTTGGGTCAATCAACTAATTTTTTCAATCAATTGAGTACTCATGACTAATTTAGTCACCACTAATTTAGTCATGATTAATTTAATCATGACTAAAATAGTTAATCATAATCGTAACTAAATAAATCAGTCTTTAGTCATTCAATCATTATTTTTTATTGATGACTAAACAAAAAAAAATAATTTTTTGAAGTAAAAATCACGCAACGGATGGTTCGGCGGGTACTTAATTCCCTAGATGTTCGAAAGTCGAGTGGGCCGGATGGCATACCGGCGTTGGTGCTTAAGCGCTGTGCTTCCGAGTTGTGCCCAGTACTTACACGACTTTTTGCGCTTTCACTCTCTGCGGGACGAGTTCCAGCTTCATGGAAGACCGCATACGTGCATCCTGTGCCCAAAAAAGGCGATAGGACAGACCCGTCCAATTACAGGCCTATTGCTATCACCTCCCTCCTCTCGAAGGTGATGGAGCGTGTTATTAATACACAGCTCCTGGGATACCTTGAAGGTAACGATCTTCTGAGCGACCGACAGTACGGCTTTCGCCACCGTCGCTCAACCGGTGACCTTCTTGTGTATCTCACAAACCGTTGGGCGCAAGCCATCGAGACTCGAGGTGAGGCACTGGCGGTTAGCCTCGATATAGCAAAGGCCTTTGATCGGGTCTGGCACAGAGGTCTTCTTGCAAAACTACCATCTTATGGACTCCCCGAGGGATTATGCGTATGGATTGCCAGCTTTTTGTCCAACAGAAGTATCCAAGCCGTCGTCGTTGACGGCAGCTGCTCGGATCGCATGGACATAAACGCTGGTGTCCCACAAGGCTCCGTGTTGTCTCCAACCCTGTTTCTGCTGCATATCAATGACATGCTGTCGGATGACTCCATTCATTGCTTTGCGGACGACAGTACTGGAGACGCTTGTTACTCGGGCCGTGCAAATATCCCTCAGCCCGAAGTAGAGGAAAGTCGCGAACAACTTGTGTCTGAAATCGAGACTACGTTATCTAGAGTATCCGATTGGGGCAGACTAAATTTAGTCCAATTCAATTCAATTTGCAGTGAACGTTTCAGTGTACTGTACATGAATCCATCCATACTAATATCAGTCTAACGAAGTATTATAATAAATGCGAAAGTAACTATCTGAGCGTCTGTTATTTGTTATTAGTATACGCTTTCACGCCTAAACTAGTACCTATCTGAATAAACTTGATGATGACGAAAAGTGAAGAAGTGGGAGTGGGACTGGGACTGTCCGTCACAGAAAACGGAAAGGTAATCTACAAAAAGAACTGAAATCCCATCAAAACCAATACTTGTAAAAAAATGCCAAGCCTCGCCGCCCTCGGTTCTTCTACCGTAAAAAGTTGTGAGATCCATGTAATACCAAGTCGGTTAATTTATTCAGTCCCTACTTCAGATACCTTCTGTCCTAAGTTATTACGTAATAAGTTTTAATGTTTTGAATATAATAAATTGACTTGGCCATCGCATGAAAACACAATGTATAGCACATCACAATAATTACATTATATAAGATTGTTTAGTGCGATTGCCAAGTCAATTTATTACATTTAAAACATAAAAGCTTATTACGTAATAACTTAAGACAGAAGGTATCTGAAGTAGGGACTGAATAAATTAACCGACTTGGTATTACATGGATCTCACAACTTTTTACGGTAGAAGAACCGAGGGCGGCGAGGCTTGGCATTTTTTTACAAGTATTGTTTTTGATGGGATTATATTAGTCATGATTAAATAACTAACACTAACACTAATCAATCTTCAATCATCCTACATAATTGAATTTTTTTAGTGATTACTCATTAGTCATGATTAAATAATTTAGTTTTAGTTATCAATCATCAATCAAACTAAATTTTGCCCAACACTGGCCACAATGGCACAGTAATTGCCGTTAAAAGATTCGAATTCCTAAAAATATGTAATAACAATAAGTGCGAAGACAATAGCGAGTGTCAGCACAAAGCCTTATCATTTGTTACTAAACGGTCAATTGGCAACGTCTCGACGTGACGCCATATGCCCGACATGTGCAAGCCACGCACTATCATTTTCTATGCTTGGCCGCACTGAGGTAGGTACTTCTTTATATTGAAATTTCGGAGTTAATTAGACGGTTAATGTGTACTTGAGGTTTTTTAAAATGGTTGTAATTTTTATGATGTGTTGCTAATTAATTAGTAATCGCTCGGCTGCGTTAAGTACTGGTATTTATGTCTTAAGTAAATTAACGTTAGAAACTCACAGTCGTTTATAACTATTAACTATGTAGGTAGGTACCTTGCTAAAAGCCTTGGTTTTTTTTCCAGCAGTTCTCACTTAATATAGTAGCGGTACTAACTTAACTTTATTTTAGATTGGTTTTTATTCTTAAATTATTTTATATTACAATATATAGATTTTTAAGTTTTTGGAATGAATTCACAACAGCTCTCCTCTGTAGTCATTTAACAAAAATAATTTGATTTACTTAGAGAGAAAATAATTTTATGTGTAAAGTATGTTTTAACTGTTATAATATGATTATATTAATATGTATTACTAAATTGATAAAAGAAACCCACCAAATTATTAATGTGATTCATGGATACCTTGCTTCAACAACAAGTATCCTCAGAGTATCGGAGCTAATAGGAAGTTCTAAGGTACTCGATCTACATAAAATGAATTACTATTTTCCCAAGAAACCTTCAAGGGCTATGGTCAACAATCTGTCAGGTCCGGGTGACTGTCAACTATGTGGAATAGCGATGAGAATGTTCATAGACCAGTTTTTTGTAGAGCAGGATCTTGTTAACGAGTTGCGCACACGCACGCGTCCCGCATAGCGCATTGGAATACTTCGGAGAATTTTTACAGATTATGAGTATTCTTTGTACTTCTGAGGTAGCTAATAAGTAAATACATGATACACCCAAATCGAAGTCCCGTCGAAACATACCATTTTACTCGATTTATGCCTTGCGCATTATGTTTCTTGTCTTTTACAATTCACTCCTGAGCGATTGCTTGTTTTTGTATGCCTAAGAGCACTAAACTAGTCCTCTGTCAAATCATAGTCATAAAAGTTGCTTTAGGTATCCCAAATTATGCTCAGGGTCAGAGATATTGTCTTTCTAATCAACAGCGCTGTGTTTTTCAACATATCAACAGTTCACGACACAATCTCCTTGGTTTTCCCCGTGATTCGCATTTAAATTGAATGAATATAGGTAGGTACTTACTTAGTATATGACTCATTTTCAATGATAAAAAAATGAGGATGGATGATGCAATGCTCATTTCGGATTACTAATTCAATTTGTGTACCTAGTAGGATGTAGATACAAGATGAAAGAATAGCAGTTCCGTGACAAGCTGCTTCTATTTTCCCTAACGTCATCCTGCTTGGCCACAAGATTAGTAATATCACCCTGGCCAAGTATAGCACTTGTGCAGGGTGACATCTGCATGGCAATGAATGTTGCCGATGCAGGAACGAGAGTGTGATAATACGGACTCCATCGGAAGCTCTACCAATGATTCCAAATCCTTCAATTTTTGTCTGAAGTCATAATGCGGATTTATTAACTAGAGAGCAACCTTTTAGGTAGTGCATGAGCTATGTGTTGATAATGCACTTATCCGAATAATTCTTACAGACTTGAGGTTTGTTTGGGAATCGTTGTTTGTTTGTTCCCTCTTGGGAATCGAATGTACATTTGCTTCCTTCCAAGCATCGGTGGCCTGTCGGGTGCTATGGCGTACATTAAGAGAGGGCCATGTATAGCAGGGGACTACAGAAAGTTGATTGAAGCATGCGGCCCTGAGCCTGAGATGTCTTTCAATCTTATGATATAGCTGCTTATGCATTGGAGTCAACCCAGCTGCGGAGTGCGGCTTTCTGCAGAAGGTTCCATATGGGCCACTAGCTTGCTGAATTTCCGGACTTTGAGTGATTGCAGTGTTGCAAGATTATCAGATTGCCTGATATGAATAATAGGCATTGTAAAGTTGCAGCTAACAAGTGTTGGTGGCTGCAAATCACAATAATCGAATCAGGAAGTAACCGTAAAGGGATTATGCTTTGTCCTGTAGCTCGTGAGCCAGTGATCTATCTGAATAACGCAATAGGGGAGGGAAAGGCTGGCCTAGCTACTAGCTAGCAAAAGTTTGAGTACACCACTTTGTCGGATTAAATGAAACACAAGTTCTTCACCAAGCCGCTCTAATATAAACCCTCTTGCATTCCACAGTGGCTTCGTTGTACTTACGCTTCGGATCGCGAATGGCGCGAATCTTGATTGGGTCTATACGCTAACTGCTTTTGCCAAAAAGCGTCTCGTCATTCACAGCCGAACCACAAAGGAACCAGAACCAGGCTTGCGGCCATCGGGACGTTAATGTGGAATTTTCTTAATACTCCATACCCTAATTGATGTCACTAGTTACAGTAGTTACAGCTGTTTAAGTTACGGGATGAATGCAAAGTACTCGCGCAAACTATCCTAGTCGGTTGTGAAGTAGTGCCATAACCATTATCTCCCCTGCATGGATGGTGTAGACTATACTCGTACTTTGGCATAGACTAGACCAGGGGTGGCGAACCTTTATGCGCGAACCTATCAACGTGGCATCATTCTAAAAGGAAGTTAAATGAAGCCTTAGACGTGCTATCAAATAAGTTTAACTTAAGGGTGTTCCTGGGGCAAGTGGCGCGCAATTTATCCCATGATTATTTGGGGCTATCGCTGGGGGTATATTAAGTGCAGGCGGATGATGATAATATGGCATAGTCCACCTCTAATAATATTATGCTTTCTGAAAAAATGTGTGTCAGTTCGTTCATTTTCTAGCGCCTAAAGTATGGCAAGGGCGTATCTAAATAGTTACTTGGAGGTGGCGTGTCAAAAAGTTGCGCCGCGTGAAATGTCACGCGGCGCAACTTTTTGAATTAGAAAGAACCAATGGGTTCGCCATCCCTGGACTAGACAATGGTTGGAAAAATCTAATAGGGCTTGCACTGAATCACTGTAGATACCTACAGTACTAGCCTGGGCGACTCCTTCGATTAGAAGGTTCAATCAATCGAGAGGGCGCTTGTATTAGTTGTTTTCGCATGTTTGGTATTGCTCGGGACATATATCTTGGACGTAAAATGTGCTCTTTACGCGCAGTACACGTTCTTGGGTGTTTTTCGAGGATAGCACGGGGTCTACTGTGGTAGACAAGCTCAAATTCACCAAGCATAGAGTAATACAAAACATACCGCGGCCGCCAGAGCCTTGTTTGTCTCGCGATTGAGGTCCAAGACACGTATCTCGAGGTCTATATATCCTGGTGGGCTGGCATACCACTTTAGTCATGCATGAGAACCAATCTAGTCTTATGCGTTAAAATCCCCCCAAAATACCAATTCAGCTTTCACAAACAACTTCTACGCATGACTTGCCACAGATATTGAAACACCTCCAGGCATATAGGTAAGGGGTAGAGACATTTGTTAAGTCATGTTCTACGTGTAGTCAAAGTATGGGGAAGCATGGATCTTCTAGTTAATGCAGGTGGTGACAGTAAACATCTACAACAAATACGTACCTATTTACATCCCACCCTATGGTATTGTTTCGATAACGTGGTCGGGGTAGAGCAAGTAAGAGCATCCCTAGTTGTGCCATCTTTAGTTGTTTGTGAACGGTTTTTAACCAACTGATGGACGGACAACAAGATCCTTTTTTTAGAATAATAAGGTGCCTTCTTTCCTTTTGAGGCAGGTAGGTGGGGCACACAACACAACCCCAAGATATAGTGAGGTAAGTATTTTGATGATAAACCAAAGCTGGATTGTTAAAACGACTAAATATTTCAATTACAGAATACGTTACAATACACGACACATATATTTCACCCTCCTACACAAGCACAACACACAGGGCCGTAGTGGATATCAATCAAAGAATATAAACAACAACAGAAACACCAGACATAAGAAATATAAATATTTCTTAATACAATACACATTGATGTCAAAAAGGAAGGATTAAGTTCTCTCCGGCGAGTTCCCACGTCATCTGCGGACGTCTTTATAAAGCCGAGCATTCACGCACTTGACCCTTTCGGCATAATAGCGCCACGAAATTATCAAAACGAATAAAACGGAACCAACACATACAAATGTTCTCTCTAACGAACACACACACGAGACAATAACCTCATTCGGACGTATCAAACGTTCGAAAACAAACTCACACAAAGAAAAAACGCTTTACAACGAACATACACTCTTGTAAAATAATTCGAAAACACGTGCACGCACACTGCGATCATTATAAACCGCTTGTATCAACGCCTAACATTCACAGAAGTATGTCTATGTGTGTGTCGGACTATTCCACGTTTCGGTGCCAGCGGCGGCCCTAACTTGGATAGTTGCGCAGTGCGATTCGATTGCGGAGTATTTTTAGAGCTGATGTGTTTTTGCTAAGAGTTGTTACGTTACCGTTGGACGCAAAAATGCGTCCGACTATGCGTACCGCTAATGAGGCACACATACTTTAACAATATGGAAAAACAACTTTTTGTGGAATTAAATGTCATCGCGCTATGGTAAACTTATTATAAGTAGTTTATAGTAATTTACAAATAAGCCAGATGTAATGTTATTATTGAGCTTGGTTCTTTATTAAGAAGAACACGATTCTTTATTAGCCACTAGCCGTGGTAGATAAAATGTGGAATGTTAGATTGTAGGAATTAGGAATTACAATCTAACATTCCAAATGATAATTATGAACAGTTTTTCATGACCGCTGCCTATTCTGAGGGCAAATGCTAGCTAGCACTTATCACCTGAAGGCCAATTCTCGTCATAACAATCTGTACAAAATTAAGTCTCGATCTGTCACGATTTCAATGAAAATGTTAATCTATCAGGATGTGAAAAGTGTGACGAAAATTGTGTTACGAAAAAAACCGTTTCTAACCGTTTTAAAACCGTTTTTGTCATTTGATTTTGACAGATCAAAATTGTTATTTTCATGAGATTGTTGTAAGGTTAATTAGAAAAGTTTACCTTCTGATATTAGCGATGACATGGGCTAAATCAACAAGGTACTTCACAGTTCGTATGTGCATGTTAGGATAACCAGCCCCCTAGATACCTAAGTGTCAGTTCGTTTGTCGGCATATTCTAGAATAGAATGACGAATGTATGGGGGCGTATGTGACAATCGTCAACGCATGTCATAAACGTCAAATCCCATATATTCGTCTACCTATTCTACAATATGCCGACCAACGAATTGTCACTTGCCTAGGAGGCCTGGTTGTCCTATGCATTGTAAACCAAGGATAAAGTAAGTAAATTAAGTAAGGATCTCTAGTGGTAGTCTTCAAAATGTGTACGAAAATATACAAATGAGCTCGGTATCTACGGATCTATCAGACTTCGGGCTCGCCAGTCTCTAGTACAAGCTTGGATGCAACCGAAATTGGTGCTCGGATGAGGAAGAAGATTTTGGTGTTTAGGCGTAGCAGCTCTCTGAGTGATATTTTATTTATGTTTTGGAACAGATTTGCATGCCTAGTTCTATATCGTTTTAGGGGTGTTTAAGCAGATAGTAATTCAATCTTGATATGCCAAAGACCAAGTCTGGAAACTATGTTTCTACCAACCTATTCATCTAAAAATTTGGGATTCACCAAAAAAACTTTCTATTAGCTTCTGATGATTGGTCAGGTTATTCTGTCAAAAGTACCGTTTAGTGAGTATTAATATTAGGTAGGTACGACGTATCTTTTTACGGATGGTAGATAGGTCCCCAATGTCCCCATGCATTCCGAGCTGTTATGGTTATGACGATTTAAAACTAAATATAATCTATAAATCTAAAAAAAATGATCGCATTTGCTAAGAGGTAGGTAAGTACACTTAAAAAATACTTATCTTTGTTAGCTCGAAAATGTTTTAACAGATATTTAGGTAGGGAACAAGGAACACACCGCTCTTGGTCATAGGACTATAATTTAGTTACGATCAGTAAAGAAACCTTTGGGTTTAGGCCGAAATAATGTACCAATCTTTATCATAAATAGGTACGTGATCAAGCTTACAGTCTATGTATGGATTAGAATATCTAGTCCATCGATCCAAAACTCTTTTGAACCCTTTTTTCTAAGATGGCGGCCGAGGGACAAGGGTAGCATCCCCACAAAATAGAATTTAACTTTAAACTGGATGAAACAAAACTGGTCCTACTTGATATCTAAAAAACAAAATTGCATCCTCTGATAAATGCACGCTCAAGCTCAAAAAATGTAAGATTTCAATCGTCGTTACGGTCATGTTTGAGTATCCTGAGTCAGTCATTGCGATATTGGCGTCATCGTTAAATAAAGATCCCGGTCATAGCAGAGTGTAGTCAGCGCATAGGCACGCATGTACTCTGCCTTGAAGATTCAGTCACAAAAAAGAAGATAGAACTGATTTCAACACACTTAAATAATTAGTTTTTTTACGGCTTGTGGCTTGAAACTGACTTTCGGGTACCTATAGCATTTGCTAAATAAATATGTATTTATTTGATGATTTAATGATCGAATTGTTTATCATCTTGACAAAGTTATATAGAACCATCAGAAATATGTACCTACACTCTATCTAACGACATTCATAAAAGAGTGGCATTCCGGGAGTGCCGACAGAAGTGAAAACTTGGCCTTAGACTTTGATACTTGCATACACATGATGTCACAGATGATTTGTCTCAATCGGTGAGGTGTCACAATCTGTCACAAGAGGTGTCGGTAATGGTGTCACGAATTCAGAGGTTTTTTTCCCATTTAAAGAAATGTGTTCTACGATAAATGCCCAAAGCGCTTGAAGAAGTTTTCACTTCAAAAAATCATTGAAATCTACCCGATTTGTGTGTGAGGAATTATTTATCGCTTAACATACCTGGGTTGGTATTGGTAGGCTTTTGATTTTGCAAAAAGTTTCTATATTAGATACAGAGTTACGTGTAATTTTAGGAAAAAATATTGTATTTTGAGAGATAAAAATCGAATAGAGGCTTCATCAACAAAAAATGTCTCTAAATTGTAGAGTTACCTAGATTGGTACGAGTATTTTCAGGAAAATATAATGGCATTATTGAGTCATAAAAATCAATGAACTAGTAAATCATCATACAAATAACTAGCTTTTGCCCGCGGCTCCGCCCGCGTGGATGTCGGTTATCGCGACCAAACATAGCCTATGTCCTTTCTCAAGGTCTAAACTACGCCTATACCAAATTTCATCAAAATCGGTTCAGCGGTTTAGGCGTGAAAGCGTAACAGACAGACGACAGACAGAAAGAGTTACTTTCGCATTTATAATATTAGTATGGATATGGATGGATAAAACACACACATACATTAAATAAATTTCGGCGATTAATTTTTTTACTTATAAGTTTAAAAAGACTTCATCATTGCGATTGAGTTACGCGTGATTTTTGGAAAATTAACTAGTGTTTTGATAACTGATTTACGGATGGAGGTTTTACTGTCAGGGTTTGGAGGTCAGATAGCAGTTATTACCTTTGTAAAGATAGGTAAACAAACAACAACAAGTTGATCCAATGCGGGTGGTAACAAAATACAAGTTAATCCAATGCGGGTGGCATTGGATCCGTATCCAACGTGCAAGTTTTGAACGGAATCTCTTCTTCATCGTAGCGTTTATCCCAGTCATATCCGCTTTTTCCAGTCTTACTGCGGGCTTCGTTGAACTTCAATATTTTTAAGTTTTGGGCAGAATAATCGGGAATAATAATGATAATCTTCTTCCTCCTAGCGTTCATCCCAGTCGCATCCGAAGCTTTCAGTTCGGAGTCTGGAGTCCGCTTTACCAGTCTTAACTACGGATTTGGCTAGACCTAGATATTTTCCGTGAAGCGATTGCCCTCTGACCTCCACAACCCAATGTAAACATTAGGCGATATCGAAGCTTTGCAGCTAGCTAGACCGTTGATTTGTACTTTTTAGGGCTCAACTACCCGTAACGACTGCCATAGATGTTCTTATGGCAATAATAATGATATTGACTAAATTTTAATAGCACACTGCGTAAGTTGTTTCAAAAAGTACTTTTATCATGTAGGTAAGTATCAACCCCGTAATTGATTGTAGACGAGAATTTTCACGAAGCTGGTAAGTTGTTAGTTATTTCTATTTCTGTTTAAATTAATCGATTGATGCCTGTTGTACTTAGTCATTTGTCAGTTATTCAACATACATACCTACATACTACATATCACGCCGTTATCCCCGGAGGGTTGGGCAGAGATAAATTAACACCCACATTTCACCAATCTTGTATTAGGTCCCACGTAATAGGGAGTGCGCCTATTGCCGTATTCCAGGCACTATTGTTGACTCAAGCCATATACTCGTTCTGAGGCTGAGTCTGGGATGTACCTATAGGTATATCTGTCTGATGTTCAACAGTAAACAGTAAATCAACTTGTTCGTTACAACGCATTTATTGTATTAATGAATCAACTACCGACTTCATTTAGATATAGGTACCTACCTAAAAAACTGAACCTTAAAAATGTCTACTAATAATTCTTGCACTGGCTTTATAGGAGTAGGTAGGAGTAGTAATAATGGAATAATGAATGGATAGAGCATCCAATATATCGGCTTTGTAGGAGTGGGTGCGCATCGGTTGTATGATGACAAGGATTAGAATCTGGTATATCTTCGTCATATGGTTGAATCCTTAGCCACTAAGTTACGTAGGTGTGCTCTGGGTCGGCTGGGGTGCGAAGGATATGTCTACGATAATCTCACCTCCGGCAACCGACAGCGCATAGATGGCGTGCGTTTTAGTCGGTTCAAGTCCGACATAACCTCCTCCACCGGGTCCGGCGCGGGAAGTATCGGTGGGGATTTTTCGCACGATTAAAAAAAAGTTACGGATACTTCTCTATCGTTTTCCTATAACCAGTTAAGTACTTATTGATTCTCAAGAAACCATTTGTTGTTAAATATCTTATTTACCTAACTGTTACGGAGAGTTATAAAACTGGTGGAAAAGGTTAATGGAGTATTTTTGAAAAATGGACCTATGGAACTTAAAGCGGCAAATTGTATATGTTGATCCTATTAATCCTACTGGCATCTAAAGACGTTTGGAATTGCAGAGAGAAAAGAAAAGGATGGGAAAAAGCAAAGGAAGGCAGATTTTTACTTGTAGCGTGATATTTCATCAAGTAAAAGAAAGCGGCCGCGGCGCGCGGCAGTGTGATGGGGCAAACGCCCCTGGTGACATCATGACCAATATTCTCCTTTCCTCCTGTAGAAGCGCTAATCGCCGGCCTCTATGCGACCTCTTGTTCGCCAGGCGCTTGTACATCGTGGATTGAGCTCATCCAGATGTTGACAGCTACTAAAGGTATTATATGTATTATCGTTTTTACAGTCATGACTTACAAAGTACCTAAACATCATAGTGTGGCGCCTGTGCAGCTGCGCATAGGTAACCTTGGTTAAGTTCGGAACGCACACGCGGTGCACCTTGGGCAACGAGGATGGCAGCCATTCCACAGCTTCTTTGTGATGCATCATTATCTTGCCGAGTATAACTATCCTATATTAATTTTCGTGTTTTCTATGAAAGCCACTGTAGCAAGGGGTCATTTATGTTTAAATGTCTAATCAAGTGTGCATTATCTGAAATTGCATGTATCTGAATTCATAACACCTCAAATTCCGTACAAAATTGAATATGCCCAGAGATATGAAGGGCGATAATCTTCAAAAGGGAAGTCGGTGGCGAAAAATATGTGTTTGAATCAAAATTACTACGGTAGAAAACAAACAAACAGCTCATTTGATGGTAAGCAGTTAACACAACCTATAAATACATTTTATACCGGAGGCGCTATTTAGGTACGCATTGCTGCTTATACAAGGGAAAAGAATGGAGATAAAGCTTGCGGCACTGTCAGTAACCGTACGAAATTGTGCTGTTACTTATAATTTATAATCACTATTAAGAGTAATGAGAGGGTGGTATTTTCTCAGTAGAGACGGCCCACCCCTGCTAGAAAAAGTGCGAGTCTACCACCCTGCACCAACGACTTTGAGGAACTCTCTGTCAATCGAGACGTTTGTAGTAGGTAGGGCTACGCTATTTTACTACGCCTGTATAGCACCAATCCGGAAGGTGTCAAACTTTAATTCGGATTCCTTACTAATATTATAAAGGTGAATAGTTTCTTTGGTTGAACGTAGCGCGTATCTCAGGAACTTATGGTTCGAATTGAAAAAATATTTTTGTGTTGAATAGTCCGTTTATCGAGAAAAGTTATATGCTATGTATCATCACGCTACTATTCAAAGGGGTGGAGTAGTATCATATTCCCATATGCCGGCAGATTCCCATGTATTTGAAAATTCATAAATAGCGGCCATATGCCCATACATATAGGTAAAGGGGTGATACGGGGTTCCGAAGTATGCCATGTGTGAAACCGGGACGGGCCGGCTATCTGCTTATAAAGGAAGATTTTGAATCAAATACTAGTGTAGTCGAATATCAAACTGCGATGACTGAGTTCGCACCAGAAAATTAAGAAATTGTAAATTGTTGTATTCGATTCCAGTAGACAGTTGCAAGATTTTCTACTATTTTTCTATAGAAGCTGAAAGGAGAAGATACTTTAAGTTTCTCTAACAGTAAGCTAACATAGTAAACACAGAAGATATGTATTTCGTGGTAAGAAGTTACCTACTGTAACTTGCATAGAAACGCTGACGATATCGGAACTATTAGTTAATTGCGCGTGTTAAAGCTCGGGTAGGTAAACGCGAGAGGAATAGGGTAGGCGATGTACTCTTGAACAATCAAAAAAGCAGTATAGGTACCTACCAACGTAACCTGCCTATGTACCTATTAAGTAGAGTACCTAATCTACTTAAATATTACCTAAGTGAGATGGTCATACTTCCCCTAGTCGAAGTTACTCATGTTGAAAAACGCATAGTTAGCTCTAATTTGGCGTATTCGGAGATGCTCTGGTAACTTTGTGTCGTGAAAGAAAATTCGGATGCTGGTGCGGTAACTAAGTAATTTGTCATCTGCTTTCTTACAAGGATGGTTAGCAAGTGCGGTACTTCAATAACCTAATACTTATATTCTATGCAACAATGGATCTTGTTATGGTAATACCTATAACAAGTGTAGGTTATTAGATAGCAAACAGATACACAAACGGCCTGGTAATTAGGGGGTATTGTCCAAGGGTTATTCCTACGACTATGTCTTATATTAGCTACGATAAGTACTATTCACGCATTGGCGGCCATAAATGGTAATGTAACATTCGAATGAGGAATGTTACCTTTTATGTCCCATCGCTTTCACCGGGAAATACTGATTGCTAGGTACTAACTAACACATTCAGAGTCACATTATTCATAGTCGCAGAAGCATAAACAGCAACAAAGACCTTGTTAGAAATAATGCATGTTATTTGAAAGCAAAAGCATAGAATGGACAATAACATTCAACGCGCGTATTGATATAAATGCCGCATTTGCTGCAGCACAAAGGCCTGTGAAAGACTTCACTCTTCAGTAACAAAACTGTGAGACGTTTTTGAATGACAATCGGTACAATCGCGTCGGTTTCGATGCACGATCACGGTGCCCCCATTCACATATATCAACCGCCGCCGACGAACGACTCATCTACATCTATCATTTGAATGTGTAATCAGATTTGCGGGGCTCACCGCTTCATCCATCATTCATTAACTCCTCGGACCGATGTTAACGACGGTCTTAAACGACGATTCCCTTTAATCAATTAGAGGATGAAGGTAAAAAGATGAAATCGCCGCTCGGGACTCTCGCCACTAACCGCTCATTATTTCTTCTCACACGTTTTTTATTGCGGCAACATTATACGTGGGTGTGGTTGTAATTTCCTTTCACCGACGTAAGGGCACACACGCAATCCGCAAACTGCACGAGCGATGTTCAACTTTAAACTGATGTCCTAAGATTGAAACTACCTTGGCGAGTAATTTCCTGATGAGAAGATGCTTGATAAAATATTAAAGTGTCCGTCCCTTTCCATCCTACGAGGTCGTTCTCTGTCACTCGCAAGTAGAATTTCTGTGGATGTTTTTACGCACGCCGGGGGGCAAAATGTACGTTGTTTTGGCGGCAAAACGCTTCGGGGACTTCGTAACTCAATAACGCGAATATTTCGAAGGGAGACAGGCAACATGTTTTATTTACGGTGTTTGAATTGTGCTCCATCCGTTTTCCGAAGTGTACTGTGGTGATGAGTCAGCATTTGGACGCAACGTGTGCGTGACAGCGCCGCGTGACGGCGTGTAGCGCTCATATTGCGCTCCGGAAAATAGGCCGTTTATGAGATTAGCTGTGTTGACACGCAACCGCTTTAGATATTGATCGACACTGATAAATATACATAACCGGGTTGTCTGAAGACTTTTTTCAGATGTTCCAAATAAATGCGTCTTAGAACTATAATATGAAACAAGATATTTTTTTAGGCGTTTAAGTAGCACAACATTAATCATGTAAAAAATTGTAAAGAATCTAGGTAAATATCTTAATAGGTTCAAAGTAAAACAATTCAACAGATATATTAAGTATCTTATTCAGAGCTCAACAGAGAAACAGTAGAACTTCACAAATAAACGTACATGATAGCTAATGAATCAGTATACTTACTCAACACATGAGGCATTAAAGCAAACAAAACGCGACAAGAAAATCTCTGCAAACTAAAATTAATGGCTGCTTTGATCCGGTCTCATTCTTTATTAAAATACATTCGCGTCATGCATTACCCCAATTTAAGCGTGCAATTAGTGAGCGCGCGATCCCTCGGGGGTGGTAGGCCACCCTATATTACCCCCAACAAGGGGATGAAAGGGGCCAAGGGGTGGTTAACGGACAGCCTTTGTGATCCCCTTTGTTCCGTACCACTTTCTAGACGCGGACAACGGATATGGAATTGGAAAATGATTTGGCTTTTAGTTGATTGCCTCTCACTTAGCCGTTGTTCAACAAAAACTTGCTTTTAGGTGCGGCTGAGAGGCCATTGTTGACTGTCGAATTTCGCAGGTTTCTGTTTGAGTGCGATCGCGCCGAATGTTATTGACAGGTAATTTAACTTTTGGGCTACAAACTCGAACATGGGCGAAAATCACCAACAAGCAGCTCTTATTAGTTATAAATGTAACAACATATTCCGAATGGAAAATGGAGTAATATCTATTCAAGTAGGTACCTAACACTTACGACGAAACAGAGGCTTCATTTACAATTAGTGTCGTGTTCACAATTTAACAAAAAGTCGAGCCTGTGTGTAAGTAAGCCTATTGACCAATGTTAAAATTGTTGTTAAAAATAAAGTGAATAACTAGAATTGAAATACATACGAACTGGTGTTTACTTTGGATGTAAAAAGCACAACCACTCGATCGATAGTAAGCATTCAGATTACTGACGCATAAAGCACCCGGAGTATTAGACTCTGTAACACAGAAACCCAGAAACTAACCGCTGAATAAGTTACCCAGCGTTACTCAGCTGTTGTTTATTCAGCTTCTTCATAAAGAGCCCTTATAATAGTAGATACCCACTTATAATCGTCTCAACTACTTGGGGTAGCCGCAATCTGATTGTTAAACGTCGCGTCGACAGCTTCTCCATGTTTAATTTTTGCCAGTTCTTTAAAAATACCCACATTTTCCTCACAAACTTTCTTTTCGGCCCTGAATAATTTTAGTGCCGACAGAATTTATCCTGCCGGTTATTATTCTAAAATTTAGAGTTCAAATAAATACTTGGTGGAAATAAAAAAAGAATTAAATGGAAGGGTAGGATTACCACAGTATAGATAATATACAGTCCAAGGTGTCTAGGTTTTACAAAGAGTGTTATTTTAGCTCTCCAGATCGTTATAAACACCTGTACGGGGAATATAACAAGAAGTGCAGCAAGAAAATCAATAATCATATCGATGATGGTTGAAAACGTAATTGCTGAAATGGCTAAAATGGCGCAAGTAGGTTTAAAATACAATTAGAATAAGAAAACAATTCAGTGTCGAATGAACCGGGTGTCATTTCGATACGATAAAAAAATTGCTTACTTGGTCACTGTTGCGAAAATTACCTCCGTCTATTTTGGTGTAAGCCCGTCAAAATCTTATCTTCACCTTATTGAGCGAGTACCAACAGATTTAGGTCAGATTTCATAAGAATTCCTACTTCATACATCAGTAACGGTAACGATTAATTACATATTTAACTCGAATTTACTCTCACGTGATTATTATTTGTAAAATGAAGAAGAAGAGTGAGAGAAGAAGAATGTAATGCAACAGGTCATAAACGTATCTCGCTCATTTACTTATATTTATCTTTACCATGTTTCTAACAAATTGCTCATATTGCCTACCTATATGATCTCGGCCTGATGATATATTACCAGCAGAACATAGGCTTTTCAAGATAAGCAGCCTTGATACGATTCCATTCCGCAGCTGCCTGCTACGTCAAACGGTAAAACATCACTGTAATGCACTGAATATTAATAGTCTTTTTATTGTAATAATAAAAGTAAGTACGTAGAGTTGAGATCAAAGAGCTGTCTCGCATTTCTTGGCAACCCGTGCATTTCGGCGCCCACCTGCATGCGTGATAGTTAATTAAGTGCTAAAACAAAAACAGATAAAAATTCGCATTATATTTTGCAGTCATTACGCGCAGTAACAAAAACTTTGGCGCGCACGCACGCGCAAGTATGGCTACCGCGCATACGCTGTAATTTAGCGACATTAACGCACCGGTATCAGGTAAGCGACCGTACTGAGAAGATTGTTGAGCATCCACATTTGAAGGAAGTGTATGATAGCGAGCTATAGATAAGTAGATACTAGGAGTCTATAAAGTATCTACACTTGTTCCCGCTTACCTTGTTTGCACCATTAACGCATCAATATAAAAAAAAACTCAACTGGACAAACTTGTGTGGATTATTTCCGAATTTCACTTACTCCACCTACAGGGTATATTCCACTTTGTTCACCTGGGTGATATCACCTAGGTGAACAAAATGGAATTGATTAGTCTACTTTGATCACCTCGGAAATAAATCACCTGGGTGATATCACCCAGGTGAACAAAGTGGAATTGGTTAGTCTACTTTGATCACCTGGGAAATAAATCACCTGGGTTTTGTCATCCAGGTGAACAAAGTGGAATTGATTTGTCTACTTTGATCACCTCGGAAATAAATCACATGGGTGATATCACCCAGGTGAACAAAGTGGAATTAATTAGTCTACTTTGATCACCTCGGAAATAACTCACCTTAAAACTTGTATCTTATGGGTAAATCGGTACTGTAAAATAAAACCCAATGTTTATAGGATAATGAATCGGGTATACCGTCGTTTGCCCGAATTTTATTTACCCTAATATCATTTGCCATAATATTAACAGACATAATATTCATTTGCCCTACTCTTATTTGCTATATTAATCACGTGCTAGAATCTTTGTTTCCCATAAAGTCACTTACCATAACATCATTTGTCAGAATCATTGTAAGCCCTAATTATCACATGCCATAATTATCACATGCCATAATTTTCACATGCCCTAACTATCACATGCCATAATTATCACATGCCATAATTATCATATGCCATAACATCAACTGCCATCGACATTGTGTAACAGTGAAAGTGTGTAACGGTATTATACTTTAGGGCACCCCGACTCGGATAGGTTAGGTTAGAAGGGGATGGCGGGGTCGTTTGAGCGAGCGAAGCGAGCGAATAGACCCCGCTATCCCCTTCGTGGTTATTTTTTTATAAACCACCCAGAAGTAGTTTGGTTAGGTGCCATTTGAGTTAGGTTAGAACTGTGACCATTAACCCATCCACCCATCACACCCATTGACATCGACAGCCAGAAAGAGCAAGAAGAAAATATTATGTCTAATAATCATTATGGCGTTTAAATATTATGTCTAATAATCATTATGGCGTATAAATATTATGTCTAATAATCATTATGGCGTTTAAATATTATGTCTAATAATTATTATGGCAAATAAAAATATGTAAAACAATACGTATGGCACTCGTATGTTATGGTATCTAAGTTTCGGGCAATTAAAAGTATGTCATATGTCTTTTAGGCCAAACAAAACATTCGGGCAAATGAAATTCGGGTAAATGAAATTCGGGAATATGATGATTATGGCATATATAATCTTCGGTTAAACAATAGACAACTAATGAATCGGATAGCTTCCAACCCCAGTTCTTCCTACTCTATTTATTAATATGATATATCTCATTAAAAACAGTAAATAATACATTATTTAAATAATAAAAAAAGTGAAAAAAAAAAACATATTTTGTGTTCGTGGGTGAGAGAAACGTACAAAATAAAAAATAAAAAACGGACCTGTAAACATTTCTATAAGTAAACAGTATCCTATAAATATTGGGTTTTTAACGGTACCGATTATTATTTATTAGATTTAAAATAAAATTAAAAATTGGAGTTATACCATAAGAAGCGTCTTGGGTCAGGTGATTTATTTCTATATGTATATGTATATGTATAAATAAAATGTTTTCTTTCTTTCTTTCTTTCTTTCTTATTTCCGAAGTGATCAAAGTAGACTAATTAATTCCATTTTGTTCACCTGGGTGTCAGCACCCAGGTGATTAAAGTAGACTAATCAATTCCACCTTGTTCACCTGGGTGATATCACCCAGGTGATTTATTTCCGAGGTGATCAAAGTAGACTTATCAATTCCACTTTGTTCACCTGGGTGACACCACCCAGGTGATTTATTTCCGAGGTGATCAAAGAAGACTAATCAATTCCACTTTGTTCACCTAGGTCATATCACCCAGGTGAACAAAGTGGAATAATCCGTACCTACCTACCTAGTGACAATATAAACATGTGGAGAGTACTGAAATATTGAAAGGAACCAAATATTTAGGTTTCTGTCCAATAGCAAGACCTTTTCTCAGTTGAGGTCAGGTGTCACACTAACTAGGAACGGCCGAATTTAATTATTTTCCGTGACGCGGCTACCATCCAATCTACTATACGAAACCTAAAAAAAAAAATTATTTCCCTGACAAGGAAATGGGACCGAAGATCTAACGATTGGACCCAGGTATAAGTGCATACTTACTTCGGCTCAGCTTGTTGGTTAGCTGTGAAACCTGTTCAAGTGGTTGCAATTAAAATAACCTTGTGGGGTGTTTAATGGTCAAACTTCAGACTGAAGAAGTCTATATTAAAGGCGGCGTTGCATGTAACGCCAGTAGAGACAGCTTACAGATTGGTCACCTTGGTGTTCGCATCTATAAAATAAGATTTGCTAGTCTTACTAAGGCAGAACTGCATGAGATGTGGTTATCCTGCTATGCGGTGTTGCAAACACCAGAGGCTCTGTAAAAGTGAACAGGGAAGAAAAGGTAAGATTGGGAAAATCAAATTTTCCATTCCTTTGGCTCTACTAGTTAATGTCCATATCAAGAGAGAGGGAGGAAGGTAGGTACCGGGTGAGCCAGCCCATTTGTGTTAGGAGAAGCAAAGCAACTACCACCTATGAAAACTGTTCGTTATTTCCAGATGTTATGATAAAATTTCAAAAATATCACATAACATAACATAACATAAACTCACGCCTGTATCCCCGAAGGGGTAGGCAGAGGTGCTAGCACCCACATTTCGCCGTTTATGTTTAGGTCCCAATGTAATAGGTGGCGAGCCTATTGCCATTAACCGGGCACTTATAAACCTGCGATAAATACACACATAACTTCGAAAAGCATCGAAAAGTCATTGGTGTGTGCCATGGTAAAACCTGGGATCGAACCCGAGACTTCGTCTCAGCAGTCCATTACCCATACCACTAGGCTATCGGTAAAATCGGTAAAAATATCACTCAAAATTATAACAAGTTTTAGAATCGACCACAGATGGAAAAGTATGTTGACGAGCTCAGAGTATCAATTAACACGACAAAATTCCCCTCCAAAATAAACTGTACCTACCTACCTTTACGTTATTTATTTTTAACAGCAGGCTTTGAAGTTATTCTTTTAAAAAAAGGGCTCGGCCACATGACTACCGGAGCGGCACGGTGCGGTGTCCTGCCGTAAGAAGGTGCCCGCCGCGGCGTGTCATATAAAGATCGCGTATGATGAACGTGTGAAGTGATTATTTACAAACTAGAACTTGACCTGCAAGATACGTATTCTTCTCATGTTGCTAATAATGCATGAATTAAAAAATATGTAAAAGGATACGTAGGATTGAAATAACATAGATCAAAAATTTGTTGCAATATATAAACGAAAAAAAATACTAAAAATTAATAATTGCTTACATCGCCAGCAAACTTTTACAATGTAAAAGTTTAGGTACGTATGATGGTACGATGTCTTGTCGATTCACAGTTACCGTGTCGCACTATCACCAATTATTGTGATGTGGCCGAGCCCTAATTGTTTCCAGTGATACCTAAAAATGTGTTATCTAATATATAAAATTCTCGTGTCACAAAATGTGCGTAATCGAACTCCTCCGAAACGGCTTGACCGATTTTGATGAATTTTTTTGTGCTTATCCGGTATCTATGAGAATCGGCCAACATCCATTTTTCATCCCCCTAAATGTTAAGGGTGGTCCACCCCTTAATTTTATTTTTTTATTTTTCAGACAAAATTTTTTGTTTTTATTTTTTTATGATACATCATACAAAAATACATGCAACCCTAAATTTTCACCCCTCTACGATCAACCCCTATTTTTTATTTGGTAATTAAAAAGTTTTATTTTCTAATATATAAAATTCTTCTGTCACGGGGTGCGTAATCGAACTCCTCCGAAACGGCTTGACCGATTTTTATGAAATTTTTTGTGCTTATCCGGTATCTATGAGAATCAGCCAACATCTATTTTTCATCCCCCTAAGTGATAAGGGTGCAGCGGGAACGGGATTTGAATACCACGCAGGCCGAAAATATGGCGGTACGAAGTTCGCCGGGGCAGCTAGTATTCGAATAAATAAATTAAGTTTTATGAAGATTCGACTCAGTTTCCCCTTTTTCTTGTTCTTTATTATTTTTCTCTATTATATCCTACCGTGTCCATACTAAACATAAAAAGCAATGCCGTTATAAGAAGAAATACAGCAACGATAAAAGGGTTGTCAAATTATTTGGAAATTTTTGCAAGGAAACATTTGTTTAAAGTTGTGCGTGTATGAATTACAGCAAGTTCGCTCAATACGACTAAGTTCTTTCAAATCAATAAATAGTACAATTAGAGCACTTAGGCAGACCACGTTTTTTTATTGTAATCCTATTGTCACGTGGGCCCTCAGTGGCACGTACGCACACTCCCACTGCCACGTAACTCTTAAGTATAAAAGTACTTGTTTGAAGAACGTGCAATGTTCGCGGATTACATAATTTGAATTTAGACTATGGCAGCAGCTTTCGAGTACATTGGCTATATCCTTCAACTACAAGAACACGGCATATACCGAGTGCGAACGGTGAAAATTTTCAAAAGGGAAACCAGTGAAAATAAGACCTTTCCTTGAACTAGTTTGTCAGAAACAACACTACCATCTTTTGCAAAAGAAAGCTTTCTTTCGGACGTTGTAAACTGAAGATGAGAAAGTGGAAGAAGAATGAGACTACGGGAAAAGTTATACAGATATGTCGCCCGGAAGATGCTGGTGTCCACCCTGGCAATAAACGGTAGTTACCAAGTCTGGTGATCCCGTTATTTTGAAGAAGAACAAACCCTCCTCCCTATTCCTTTTTCTTTTTTTAAGTACCTTCCTCCCTACACCTTTGACTCGTTACTCGGGGGCCAAGCCTACTTGGCCACCAACACTAAGCAAACTGCATTTGTAGCTATTTGGAGACTCAAGGTAGGTATCTTGTCTGGTCGAACGCTGGTCTGGGTAAGATTGAAGCAATCATCGTTTAATGAAATTGCTCTATCAGCGAATTTTTTTATCGAGATTATTTTGTTACTCGTTGTCTCATAAGCGATTTATCACGTAAAAGTCTGCATGCATTAGGCCTAGTGTTCGGGGTCTGTTCCAGATCATTCCCACTACTTCGATAGAATCTAGACAAGGGGAACCATTCAGCCCTTAGAACTGAAGCGAAGACAGATAGTGAATTTCTTCTGTGCTAGTACAATCCAAGAACTACGGAGAAATGGAGTAACATAAGTCCGAAGCAGTGGATTTGAAGAATAAAGCGATGTCATTTTGATTGCCGCTAGACCTCACGAATATTGTTTTGCTAATGTCCACAAAATATTTACGGTAACGGCGGATTATATTAGGTTTAAATAAGCACTTTGGGTCGTGAAGCTCTGATGGCAGAACACAACCAACCACCAATGTAAGTTCAACTGCATCGCAGTTAGACTGCAAAAAATGGGCCCGGACTCCGTGGTAAAGGCCTCGGTTGCAACCGGGATTAACACAAGGAGGATATGGGGATTCTCAATGCAAGATTACGCTAAACATCATCGATATTATACAATATGGATACGACATATAGGCAATAATTGAAACCATATACTTGGTACCCCCTAAGCTTCAAGCAGGAAAAGTTTGAACTAAATTGGTCCAGTATTAAGGGCAGAAACTAGAGTTTTAATTTTATAGAATTTAAACAACTTTGAGCACTCTGTAGAATCGCATGTTGCCGCTTAGCTGTTCAAGTAAGTTACCTACTATGCCTATTGTTGTGAGTGTGTGTGAAGTTGTTGTGTGTGTGTGTGTGAAGGTGTGTGCGTATTTATTAATGACTTATGACACAGTCAATGACTTTAAAGCAATGGGTGAAACTATTTAATGACTTATACAAGTGGTTGCATTTTCTACATTTATTTTAATAATTATTTTGTTAGAAAATTTCGGATTTTATAAATCAGGGAATTTAAGTTTAAATTTAATTTGGTTCTATTCCTACGGACCAGGATGCTTCGCGGTTTCAGTATTTGCACATATGTCGTATCCATATCGTATGTAAGTACTTCCTAGTTAAATACAAAAACAACCAACCCGCGCACTCGGGACAGGTTGTTACCAGGAGCAGAATTAAATACATCTCTTCCTCTTAGCGTTAATTCCCTGTCGCATCCGAAGCTTTCAGCTCGGAGTCTGGGGTCCGCTTTACCAGTCTTGACTACGGATTTGGCTAGACCTCGATATTTTCCGTGAAGCGATTGTCATCTGACCTCCACAACCCAATGTTAACATTAGGCGATGTCGAAGCTTTGCAGTTAGACCGTTGTTTTTGGATTTTTAGGGCTCCAACTACCCGTAACGACTGCCATAGATTTTCTTATGGCATCCGGGACCAACGGCTTAACGTGCTCTCCGAGGCACGACCAGACCAATTCAAATACTCATATTTCATTCACAGAAATATTTGCACTGAGCGGGGATCGAACCCGCGCCTCCTGCGTAGCGGCCGCGTTCACTACCGCTACGCCACGGAGGCTGTCAACAGGAGCAGAATACATCACCTAGACAAAATTTGTGGCAGCGTATTACGATCCAAATCTAAATATCGACTAGCAACATTCGAGAACGACATGGCGGGTATAGACTAACGTTTATGGCCCATAAAACTATTTTAATCTGCCCATTACTATGCCAGTGGCCGTCGTCAATTAGGAGAATAGCCAGTGTTGCCATATTACTCCACCATACCCCATATATGACGAGTTCATTTTGACGACTATTTATTTCAATTAATTAAGTACAAACATATAATAATTTTCCGGTAAATCGTTGATTAGGTGACAGCTACCAAGTAGCTAACAAAAGATCTATGTTGAAATTTAGAATGACAGGTAGTGTAATAAGATTTTTATTAATTGCTTATTCTTTGCTCGTCGTATTATATTCTTAATAGAGTCTTTTTAGGTCCATGAACAGCAGTAAATATGTGACATGAGAAAACGAAGTTGGAAACTCCGCATAGTGGCGTTGGCAGCATCAACCAGCTATTTCTTTTTGACCTTATACAACCTACTTACTGTACGGCCTTCCTCTAAGTATTAGGCCTATCCTTTTGTTCCTACAGAAAAAATACTATTCGAGAAGCATCCGAAACTCATCATGATTTTTTAAAATGAAATATTTTATTCGCCGTTTAGAAATAAGTTATCACAATATCTACATGTGCTTAGGTTAAAGAACTCTTCTTATGGGAATCGGTTAGACTGGTGTACCTAATATGGACACATTATTTTTCATATCATAGGGTTATGTACAATAATACGAGTATTTATATATATCTGATGATGATAATCATATGATAATATTCTTAAGTGTAGTTATACATATATATTGTGTTCTCTTATCTTATTTAGAAATCAAAATTACATACCTATCTGCTGCTACTTTACAGTTAGGTTTGGTTGTGTTAAGTAAACAAACCCTCATACAGAGCGTAATCTGGCAACCCAACTACAATCATGCTCAGAGTTGCTCACCGAAAAAACTCTTGCGCAGCCAGTCCGACCTGTTTCTCGTTCGCAGAATTGGCGCGAGAGCGAGAAAAAAAACTTAAAATTGCCATCGAGCGGTGGCCCGAACGACTGAATGTCGTCAAGGATCACTGCTTTTATGTTTTTGTTTAAATATTCAAGTAAGTAATTATTTTAAATGTCAAATGTTTCTTTGAAGAAATATCTACATAATTATATCTTAGAATTCTATTAAGGCGGATTAAGGTCCTTATGATTTTTGAAAATGGGATCAAATAATTTATCACTCACGGAAGGATGGATGATTAACCACCTTTAAATTATGAAAAGCAACGCTCTGTAGCACAACCAACTATCCTAGAATAAAGTCAGTCAAGATAGACCATTTACTAGATGGTTCAATGCCACACGCAATAAGTCAACCACCAACGATTCATACCTAATTAATCAAATAAATACATTGCAAGAAATTTTTATGGATCGTTTCGATGAAGATAATCTTTATCGCACGATAAAGAAGTGATGCTCTACTTACGTGTTGCCTTCATCTTAAAATCCTGGGTTGTCCAAACGGGGCGTAAAAAGCACAGTAAATAAAAAGGATCTGTCGAGACCATCAAGACCACTATTTTAATCGTCTACATCTGGAGTGGTGACTCATGTTTTCTGGACTTCACCCTTAACTTCTTAATGATCAGTAGTTTGCAGTGCGAGTGCAGACTGAATGTAAAAAGTCATACACATTAATTATATGTCGGGATTTAAAAAATCGGTACCGGTAACGCTTGAATGGCGTCCCAAACCCTGGACCACTTGCAATAAAAGATTAAAGTCACTGATTAGACAAAACAATAATAACGTTGTCTCAGCGCTAATCGCGGTTGCACAAAAAGATTGCACTATGAAGCCCGGGGTCGCTCTCCTAAGTTTTCTTCCTCGGTCGCGGCGTATTTTGGATTTTACTGGATCGACTACTGTCTGAAAAAATCATCGAGAAGAAACCCTGCACTAAAGCATCGTTCGTTAATCAGTAGTTGTACCAGCTTGTAGGTTAAGATAGTCGAAGCTTGGATCTGGGAGATCATGATAGGGCCTCATACACCGTCGCTGCCTCCGTGGCGTAGCGGTAGTGAACGCAGCCGCTACGGGTTCGATCCCCGCTTAGTGCAAAAAATTGTATGCATGAATATGGATATTTGCATTAGTCTGGTCGTGCCTCGGAGAGCACGTTAAGCTGTCGGTCCTGGTTGCCATACGAAGATCTATGGCAGTCGTTACGGGTAGTTGGAGCCCTAAAAAGTCCAACAACAACGGTCTAGCTGCAATGCTTCGATATTGCCTAATGTCACCATTGAGTTGTGGAGGTCAGATGGCAGTCGCTTCACGGAAAATATCGAGGTTTAGTCAAATCCGCATTAAAGACTGGTAAAGCGGACCCCAGACTCCGAGGCGAAAGCTTCGGATGCGACTGGGAATTAACGCTAAGAAGAAGAAAACACCGTCGCTGTCAGAAAACGTAGAGCTTAAATTCTCTTATCGCTATATTTTGTAACTTGCACCATTGCGATAAGACATGCGTCTCCAAAGCCGAGGCGATTACAGACGCTGTTTACAACGCTGAGGTTTCGGTGAATAAGCAGATACCAGCCATTCCTTACGTGGACGGCTATTAAATTACTTTTTATATGGCATTCGAATTAATTGAGAAAGTACCTATACGAAGGTAATTTACGAATTGTCGTTTCTGTATTCTGTATAAGGACACCTATTAAGAAATAATGGGAGAGTATTTTTGCGCATGGTCTAATTTAATTATCCCTTTACCTTTTGATTACACCATTTTATACACTCCGTGTGGAATTCTGGTCTCGCGTCCTTAACCTATTCCAGGGATAAAAATAGCCTTTGTGTAATTCCAGATAATACCTAAATCGATTCTGACAAAATTTAAGCCAGATCCATTCATGAAATTTACACTACCTAGTAGGTAGGCAACCAACATCAGGTACTTCTGATACGCCTAATTACTTTATGAAGAACACTTTGTTCAAAGGGAAAATATTTAGGAAAATGCCATTAACTGTAACTTCTACGTTGTCACAGGGTACCTACTTAATCTAGATGTTAAGAAACTAAGTTTAATCACATATTATTACGTAACGCATGTAATAAATGTTATTCCATGCGACTTCAGTATGGGGTTCTTCAACATAGGCATTAGAAGGTTCTTACGGGGCCGCCAGCGCGAATGTGACGCCCTTGTTATTGCATACGTCCATATGCCACGGTAACCACTTTCGATCAGGTGGGCCGTGTGCTTGTCTGTCATCTAAGTTGATTATTATAAAAAAATACTTTAATTGCAGAACGCGAATATAGTCCAGTCATTTGGTATTTTTACCTGGAAAGATTTCCGGGAGTTTTGAAAATTGGCAATTTTATAGATTTTGATATGCTCTTTCCAAATTTGAACTTTGCCAAAACTTTGGCAAAAAATGGCGCCCAAAAGTAGTTTTTTGATAATTACTCCTTTCCGACGCATTTTACAAGAAAAACATATTTAACAAAATAAAAGTAGAGGAAATTTCCTACAATTTGTGATAATTTTTTTTTCCCTAAAATTAATAGTTTCGGTGTAGGTGCGCCGTAAAGTGTAATTCAATACACGTTTCGGCAGAAATACTTATTTCCACACCACCATGAGGTAGAGAAATCGGCGCGTATTTTTATCGTGGTATCCCTTCTATCTACTTCATTAGAAGCCATGGCTCTGTAAATGCAAACGACACTGTGAAATGATAAACGTATACTGATGACTCAGACTAAATATTTCTGTTGAACTCAGCCGGGGCTAGATGATTCTTAGAAGGGAAAGAAGGGGCCTTACACAGAAGGGGCGCATTTCTTTATACCTGCGGAGACATGACAGACTATAATTACCTATAATTACTATAGATAACCTTCGTATAATTTTTATAATTTACAAATCACAGTATGAGCAGTTTAAAGTAAATATTACACGTTGGTGTGGATGTATAATGGTTTACGGCGCTCGTACGCCGAAACTATTGATTTTAGGAAAGAAAAGGTTTGACATAAATTGTAGGAAATTTTCTCTACTTTTATTTTGTGTAATATGTTTTTCCTGTAAAATGCGCCGGAAAGGAGTTATTATCTAAAAACTGCTTTTGGGCGCTATTTTTTCAAAATGGCGGCGCGAGCGGCAAACATACGAGGTGGCAAAGTTCAAATTTGGAAAGAGCATATCAAAATCTATAAAATTGCCAATTTTCAAAACTCCCGGAAAACTTTCCAGGTAATGTTCTAGGTTTTCGCCCAAATGACTGGACTAATATGAGTAATTAAAACTAAGAATGTGACGCGTACGCTAGTGCAGATTCCAACGCAATTAGGGAAGCGCTTTTGTTCTGTAGTAAAAGTGGTAGGTAATTGTTGTATTTTGTAATACAGTCATAATAGCTAGTAAAAAAATGAAGCAGAGATTTTATTAAAAGTCTTGGAAAAAAAGAAAATCCTTCGCTTATAAACGTGAAATTAGTGTAGGTAACGTATATCGGGGAACCACGAGTCGGGTAAAGTAAGATTAGCTGACATGATGAGGCATGCAGATATAGATTATACGAGAAAAGAGTTACCTAAAAGGTCACGGAGTGATCAGACGACTTCGAGGATTTGGGCAAGAGTAGATAGGGAGGTTGACGGCGATGACTCTGTATAGTGTATTACCTTTACCGATGACATTGGTAAGAAGTATTTCGCAAAGGGCAGGTCAGATTACGTGTGTGTGTGTGATCTGGATGGGCACACAGATAGGTTTTATAATCTGGAATGGTACACAGGCTACGTTTTATCACGAAAATAGGTTCCTTTGGGAACGGGACCAGTATTTCACTTGGGTGGAGCAGTGGGCAACAGTTCGTTTTCTATACTCGACAGGGGATAAGGACCACTCTTAAACTCACGAGTCTCAATACTGTGATGGTACCTCTATAATTGTACGAGTATAACAAAACAACAAAATCATGTATAACAAATCCAAGCATACTTTGCACGCATGCACAGCAATCGCACTCATTAGCGCTGCGCTACCGAGTCAGTCTTATACCTATAACAAACAAAAGACCTTTCTTCGGAAAGTACGGAAACCAATTAGAGCTAAAGTATGTCGCTCGTAAACTAGTGCAGAGAACACTACAATACTGCTTTGTCTTTGTTACTCGGGTGCGTAGGTGTTGATTCACAGCTATAGCAGCTATTCTGCAGTAAATTATATTATCTAGGGTGTCATATTTTGATTCTATTCATATAAAAATGCTATGTTACCTTGTGAATGTATTACAAATTCAAAAGTACTCCATCGATTGAGCTCAAATTTTTACACGATATTCAAGTAGTTTTGGAGATGGTTTCTACATCCGAGCGGGTGGCACCTCGGGCATAAGCTTAGCTAGTTTTAAATATAAATAATTTCACCCCTGTAGTAGTGCTAAAGTTTTTTTAAATGTCGTGTACAGATTTAGCGAATGAAGGCGAATGATAGCTTACAATGAGAACAAAATTCATACGAAATGTAGATCTACAAAGTCAAAGTCAAAGTCAAAAATCATTTATTCTGTATAGACCATCAAAACGGCACTTACAAAACGTCAATAATATACATATATGTACTAAAGACTAGCTTAGCAAATGGACCACCGGTTCGAAACGCGGCCCCGGCCTGAGAAGACTCCGGCAAGAAACTCAGCGGGCTTTTTTTTTTTGGTCTATTTACAAAAAATGCTTAGTCTACTTAGTCTAAATACAATCATTTGTTTGAGAAGCATGCATGAGTGAACAGCTCAATTCCAAGCAAGTTTATCATCTAAATATTCTTGTATTTTATAATAGCCTTTTTGGCACAATTTCCTCTTAACTACATTTTTAAATTTATTTAGTTATAGGTAAATCCCTAATTTCATTAGGGAGCTTGTTAAAAAAGCGTATACAGTTACCCTGGAAAGAATTACAAATTTTTTGGAGTCTGCTATCACAGACTACAAGATTGTTTTTATGTCTCGTATTTACGTTATGCCTGTCACAAATTTTTGGAAATTTGGAAATATTTTTTTTTTTTTTTACATTGATATTAAGTAGGAACCTACCAGTGGCGAAGTGTCCATATAACCCGATTCCTACCGGCTTACCTTTGCAAAAACCCCTAAGCATTGTCTATTAATAAATTATAAATCAATGAAACCACATCCGTTCAATACACAAAAATATAAAACAAAAAGTATTCTGTTACGTAAATCGCAATTATAATAATTATTTACTTATATTACATATTACACATATTTCTCATAACGCCATCTAGTTCTCAAATAAGGAAGGAAACCTCTTGTTTGATTCTGTCTGAACGCGCGCCAAGCGAGGTAAGCCCGGTGTCAAAATAGGAATCTTTAACTATTCTAGTTAAGCAGTCGCACGCACACATGCGCATTTTTTCTTAGTAGTGTTCGTAGAATACGTCGGCACACGTAAGCCGCTATTCAACGGATTATGACAAAGAGAGAATATACGATAAGAATTTGCGAGAGCGAGAGAGCACTAATGTGAATGCAGTTTGTTTTGGTTACAATATACTGAAGTTGAGGCGAATGAGCGATGTATTCAAATCAATTATTTTGACATTCATTTTTGATTTCAACAATAATTATTTATGTTATTATAAAGTACTGGAAGTAGTTAGAATTCGCTCTTTTTGTGTGAAGTAGTTATTACTAAGTATAATTTGTGTTTGTGTAGTGTACTGACTGTTGTGCATTGATTGACATATTTGTCGTAGTACGTAATATTTTGGTAAGTAGTTGCTTGTATTATAATATATGCTTTGGTCAGCAAATTTAGTAGTTTGCTGTTATAATGGCTGCGTTAAAAGCATTAGATTGTTGTCTGACTGATTATTTGTTGTGTGAGGAAACATCTGTCTCGAAATTAAATTATGAAAATAAGAAACATGTAGTTCAGTCATGAATATAGAATATAAACGGCCGGCGCGATGGATTTACGAAACATTTTAATAATCTCATTACGATAAATATAAGTGGCTCACAGGCAGTTGTAAATTAAATAGAATGTATTGTTTTCCTTGTTTGTTATTCTCAGATTCTAAGAGTATGTGGAGTCATTTAGGATATAGCGACATAAACAATTTACCGAAAGAAAATCATTTTTTGCTTAAGACTAAGAACGAACCCGGTTTTTATGATAGTGTCCTAGCTCATTTCGTAAGAAAGAATAGACGTAGGTATATACCTAGCTTTATTAGAGTATAAGAAGATTAAGTAGTGTAGTTTAACAAGTAAATAATATTTAGTTGGTAGACATCATATCATATTCATGCATCATAGGTACATCTCATTTGTAAAAGGTTTTTTTTTTTCAAAACCACTTTCATTATACTTGAAAGACAATGTTATAATAATCATCAGTGCTCACACGTATAGTAAATGTGGGTTGAAATTTCCTCAACCATTTGGACCCAAGCATCGAACCAGCCAGTCACAGCTTTTGAAAGGAGTACCTCGGCCATGGTAAGTTTTTTTTCTTTCGTTCGGCTTCCCTTTTGAAAAAATCCACCCTTCGCCACTGGAACCTACCTAACAGGTTGTCCCTGGTCAAGTCATTCTAATTTGTATTCAGAAACGCATTGTTCTAAGACCTGCCTACTCCTAATGATGTTAATTTTTCCAAAGAATACGGCATCTTTAACAAATCACTGCTCTTTTCGCGGTTTAAACTGCTGAAAGGTTATGAGTTATGACTTACATTCAGCCGTCGATTCTTCCACATTAATCAAAATCTGGTGGTCCATTGCCTGCCAGACCACACCGATTTATAAGTGTTATATATTTATGATCATCATAAAAATATTACGTGTTAGTTCTTTGTTACTCTGCAGATTGTTAAATTCATGTATTCGAATACAATGGTGAATTAGCAATATATTCATAGGTAGTGTGGCAGACGTATTGAATTCGCATACTGATAGCGCTCGGTACAATATTAACGTTTACTTCCACGATTCTTATGACTAATTTGAGTTTTATGAATATTTTATTCGCACTACAATTGGTATATGTCGGATTGGACGTGACTTGTACAAGGTAATCGACTATGTGTAATAAAATAATAGTCGGCTGACACGACATCGACGGTGTTCGACGGTTTTCAGTAGTTACGTTTGATTTTGATCTAGTAGAGTTTTGAACACATTGGTTGTCTTTTCAATAACTGTCATATTTACATTATCTAGGTACCTATTTCAATATTTATTTATTTATAGATTTATACCTGTAAGTAGGTACCTATGCAGGTATATTTTCGAACAGTTCAGTTCAGTTTCATCCTTTATCGGCAACACTTTTTTTTCTGAATTCCGTGATGTTCCTGTGGGAATTTCCGAACAGGAAAGCATATTTTTAGCAATAACTTGTTGCATTCATCATATCATTACTCATCCATATCATCATATCATCCTCAAACTTACTCTCCCAGTTGCGTCTAAAGTTTGCATTTTAGAACCTGGATCCGCTTACTGTTTTAATTGGTAGGTATATCGATTTCTCTGGATGCCACTACTGTCTGACCCTCAGGCCCAAAAGGAAAACCTACGCCAGACAGAACCGTGTCTGTTGCTGAGCAAGTGCACCGAGTAACAGGTGAGGTTGCCTTGGGGTCAAAGGTGTTGATAGGGCCCTACACACCGGAGGAGCATGGTCCGAAATTTGGCGATGCTCGCCCCAACCCCCTGATCGGTATTCGATAGGAAGAATACACCCGAGTATAGGACGCAATGGCTTATTGGGTAACCTTACACCCCGGTAATTAAGACCCAAGACGGCGGCGTGCGGTTTTAGTTCGTCCGAGACCAACGTAAACACCCCCGATGGCCGACGGGGGTGGTATCCGTGCGGAGTTCCGCACGAAAAAGACCCTAATCATGTGTATTATATACAATTAAGTATGTCAGTATAAAACTAAAACAGCGTAGGTGTATATTACGATTTACTGGTTTCCCAGTGCAAATTATGCTCTAACTACTGAGGATAAGTAATTTTTGTTATGTTTACTCAAACATGAGCCACTATGGTATTTAATTAATTACAATGTATCTATTTGCCTACATTAGCGTACATGGCGTAAAAGCGGACTTAAAAAGTTAAAATACTTAAGTAGATGCTATCTATAAAATCAGTAAAATGTAATGATACTATCTTGAGTAACCCCGTAGACATAGCAAGTGCATTCAATGAACACTTCCTTGAGGTGGGGGCCCCAAAGCGTACATCAAACTCAGCTATTTGCCACCAGAGTAACATAGAAAGGCTACATCAGTCATTATTTTTGTTACCATGCACTCCAACTGAAGTGGAAGTTGCTATAAAAATGCTAAACGATACAAAATCTGTGGGTTATGACTTTATTTCGACAACGATCTTAAAGCAGTGTGCAACCACTATAGCAGCCCCTCTTTCACATCTCATAAATCTCTCCTTTGGCCAAGGTGTGTTTCCCGACAAATTAAAGCTGTCAATAGTGAAACCCCTATATAAGAAAAATGATGAATTTGAAATGAGCAATTATAGACCCATTACGTTGGTACCCGTACTATCAAAAATTTACGAAAAACTGATGCATAAACGTATAACGACCTTTTTAAATAAATATAACATAATTAAAGACGAGCAAAACGGTTTTCAACAGAATAAGTCTACAACACTCGCAGCTTTCTCTCTCATGAAAACTATTACAGAAAATATAGACAAAAAAACTCCTGTAACGGTACTGTTTCTGGATATGTCGAAAGCATTCGATTGTGTGGAACACGATACGCTTTTGAATAAATGTGAACGTTACGGTATCCGAGGGACAGCCTTAGACTGGGTTAGGAGCTATCTATCCAATAGAACTCAATGCGTTGAGGTAAGCCGATTAGATAACACCTTAATATCAACACCATACAGATCAACTTTCAAGAGGAACCCTTTAGGCATTCCGCAAGGCAGCGTGATTGGACCACTTTTGTTCCTATTATATATTAACGATCTTCCTAACATCATAAATCACCAATGTATACTATTTGCAGATGACGTATCCATAGTCATACCAGCTGAAAACAGATTATCTCACGAAACAGTTGTAAACCAAATTCTATCTGACGTAATTAAATGGCTAAAATTGAATAATTTAACTATTAATCTATCAAAAACAAAATACATACAATTTTGTAATTATAAAATGAATACAATCAATATTAATATAACATACAATCACCATATAATTGAAAGCATTGACCATATGAAATTCTTGGGTATTACAGTAGATCGTTACTGTAACTGGAAACCACACATTGCCGATGTGTGTAAGAAAGTAAATAGGTTTGTTTTCGCCCTACGAAACCTTCGTAGGATGGCATCGGAAAGGGTGGCTCTTACAGCCTATCACGGATATGTTGGATCAGTTTTGCGCTATGGGCTCTTGTTGTGGGGTAACTCTCCACTCATCATAAACGCTTTTAGAGCTCAAAAAAAGTGCTTAAGGGCAATATGCAATGCTGCCCCATTAGACTCATGCAGACCCCTCTTTGTACAAACAAAGGTACTCACACTAACTGGCCTATACATCCTCGAAGTTGGGCTCTTTGTAAGGAAACATCCAGATCTGTTCGAGAGGGTTGATGCCAACAGTCGCTTTACCCAAAGAGACCCTACCAAGCTGGTCATAAAAAGATGCCAAACGTCTTTGTGTCATAAAAACGCCTATAACATGTGTATCAAAATATATAACAAAATACCACAGACGCTACGCGAACTGCCGCAACGTCGGTTCATTAAAAAACTAAAAAAATGGCTTGTGCACGAGTGTTTCTATGACATTGGAGAGTTTCTAGATCATTACTAGATATTTGGACATTTTGTATATGATTTGATTATAATCATAGTTATAATTTATTTGCAATAGATTTTTAAGGTTCTCCTAAGACTTGTATTGAATAGTATATTTAATTTTTATTTTTATTTAATTTTAAATGTAATAATGTTAAGTTGGGTAATAATAATTGTTTATTTATAAAAATTAAAATATTTGCATGTCACATGCCGTGGCTAAACATGTTCGGCTATAACTGATATACTCATTAAGATCTGTATCGTACCATGTTTATGAGCAAATAAATTCTTTCTTTCTTTTCTTTCTATTTATATACCAAGAAAGAAATTACTTATTATTATTATTTTTTTTTTATATAGGACACGTCAATTTGACTTCTACTTATTCTACTTATTAATTAGTGCTACATGCTCGGTTGGCTTAGTACATGAAATTAGTATTATTCACAGTATAAACAATTCAGCATAAATAAGCGATTAATTTTATTTATAATTCATACAGGGTCAAAATGATGCAGGTATAGTTATACATTATCATCACTGTTACCTGTTCGTCATGTTGAGGCGTACAGCTCGGAGCCCGGGTTTAGCTTATATACTTCTCTTCCTCTTTCAAAATTGGCTTATGCGGCGTTTATTTATAGGAGCGGCTGGCGCGTCTGACCTCCCAACTCCCTGCGTTAGCCTCGTCCGTCAATCAACAGGTGTGCCAGTTCGAAGGTTGAGATCAACTTGCACCAGCGGGTCTCGACCCCACCATGACCCTCACCGCCGAGCCAATACAAATACACACACAAGTACCTAATCTCTTATTAATTAGTGCTACATGCTTGGTTGGCTAAGTATAAACGATTCAGCATAAATAAGATGATGAGTTTCTGTTGCCGCTATAACTGCAAATTTCAGAATTATTTAGTACGAGTATACGGCAGAAATTAAATTGAGCTATAAAAATGGAAATTTTTATAAGGGCCAACCCTACAGTACTAACTAGTGCGGCAAGTACAGTAGTTACGGTAGCACAATGATTGTTGTATAGAGACGGTAGCAGGGATGGAAACAAAAGAATGAAGATACTTATGAGTTTGGTAACTTAGATTTTGTTGGCAAGCTTTTATTGAACCTGTAACTGTAACCTCTGTTAATGTATATAGATATAACTGAATGAGGAATACCTACATTTTTATACAGAATTCAATTAAAAACGTACTCTTATTTAGATTCGGAAGTTCCTACCTTTATTTGTCAGCGGAGGAAGTCATGTCAGACTCGAAAGGACAGACTATATTTACAGAACTTTTTGGTTCTAACCGAAATTGTTTGTACAGTTTAGAAGTGATACCTATTTCAAAGAAAGAGAGAGACAAAAGAAAACAAAAAGGTTCTCTTTAGGTACCTACGCGTAGAGACTTTTTGTGCGTGCAGATATCTTGACGGTTGTCAACCTCGCTGGCCATCGAACTGGTTACGGATTTGATTGATTAATTATTGAAGGTTACCAATAAGGAATTTCCCTCGCACCTCGGCTGACCCAAAGCCATCTACGATTTTGAGATGGCCCTTTTCGGGGTGAGAAGCATGATGTTCTCATCTTACCCCCGCAACCTCACAGGTTCGCTCGGAACCTCGCCTCGCTCCAGGCCAGCGCTCGGAAAATTGCACAGCAGACCACCTACGCGCCCACCAAAAAATCTCTATGTACCGGTCTATAAGCTTTATCTACTTTGTCCATGGGACAGCTGTGACAAAATGCCTGATAAATATGAGAATAGTCTACTGGCAAGGCCAAATAAGTCTAATATTATCAAATGAGCTTCGCTAAAAAATTGGTTGTTTAAAAGTAAATATTTAAGTCCTAATTAATAACAAGCATAATAGGTACGAGTACAAGCATTACAAGCCGTTTTATAGTTTTGAATGGCTTCCAAGTTGCCTTACAGACATTACAATTCAGAGCTAGTTAATAAGCTACGTCTATTGTTATTCGCGAAAGAGAAATTTATAGATAGATAATATAAGTGACGATATTTTTTAACATGAATTACACATTTACACAATTACACATTTTTTAACATGAATTACGTACAGGTACCTATACTATACTAATTGGAAAAATATGTTTTGTAGATTTTAAAACGCTAGATGTAGCCCATAGCCCATACAGCATATTGTTCTGTCATAGTATCTATCTACTTAGATACTTAGGTACTTAGTGGACATTGTTTTTCGCGCAAAAATAAAAGCTATGCTCGTAAGGTGTATAAGGACTATTCACTGTATCTTCCTTGCAGGGAGAAGACCTGAGTGTGACGTCTTCCATCATAGAATAACCAGCCAGCCACACATCAACACGCCACCGCTCTGCAAGGTGGATAATATAGTTTCCGGCGTATATCTAGACTTCAAGTAGCGAGAAGAGATATCAAACCCCTTCGCCGCCGTACTCTCGTGACCTCGTACCGGGCTATCTTCAAAAGATATCTACCTAATACCCGCGTACTGCGCATATAGAGTACCTACGTGACGTGATTGCTGTCAAGATATTATGTATACTGGAAGCCATACTCTCATACGCACAAAATGTATTGGCAATAAGTATGCGCATCGTGCGTAGGTAGGTATCTAGGAGCTTACTCGGAGAAACGATTAGATTACAACTCCTAATCTATACGAGAGAGAATGATAAAAGAAGATAAAATATGATAAAAAAGAATGCGCATTAGAGAATAATCCTATTTTATCATGAGTTTGCAAATCGAATTTAGGGACACCTCAGATTGACATGCATGGTGATGCTAATGACAGTGTCCGGTGGTCTGTTTACTAATAACAGGTACAATTAGTTACTATACAAAACAAGCACTTGCCTCACCCGAAGGTATGTTATTTTATTACCTTAATATAGGAAATCGTACCACATTAGCAGTGTGACTCGGTAGTTACCTACCTCATGCAGAGGATGGTAAAGGGCAACACAAAACCTTAGGAAAATAAAAAAGGAGGAGCCCCCGCCACTTACGATCTCATCTCAGGTTGTTAATTAAAGGTGATTATCTAAAACCTACCTATTTGAAATTCTCGTGCCACTGTTTGTCTGAAAACTCTTCCGAAATGGCTTGATTCTCGTATGTTTAAGAAAATTTTGTGGAGATATTAGGTGGGACTGAGAATTGGTCCTAAATTATTGTTTAAACCCCTAAGTTGCACCCCAAAATATTTTTTTTTACAAAATTTTGTTCATTTTATTGTATTTTGCCGGGTCAGCTAGTATTTATTTCTCCGGTTATGTTGGCCAAGGCTAACACCACTTGGAAACCATTAAAATACTCCGCTGATGCATTCTAAAGTTTTCTAAGCTGTAATTATGAAGTATTCCATATTGGGCACCCGTTTTAATGGCACCTGAGGTAATGGCACCTAAGGTATTCCACATTGGGCACCTACCGATATTTTTCGCAGGTGCCATTAGTGGAAAAATTTATAAATTAAATTTTTATTCCACATATGGCACCTACAGATCAGTAGTTACTAGTGTTGGGAAGTTTTTATTTTATAGAACGTTAAAATAAAATAAAAACGATTGCAATCAGTAATAAGTTTAATAACTAATCTAATAAAAATAGAACTTCTTTTATCCATGGATACTAAATTCCGATCTTCTACCAAACTAAACAGTTAAACAATTAGAAGTAAGACACGTACAGAACAAACAATGTTGAGCTGCCATGCCACTGCGGTGAGTGACTAGCGCGAGTGACTCAGCAATTATTGAGAACAGTGCGCACAAAACACACAAACTGATAGGGAACGAACGCCCACTCGTGGCCGCCGAGAAGTACTGAACGACGCGCGACGCGACGTAGTTTAAAGTACCAAATTAAGGGCCGATAGAGCGGTATACTCCCTATAAATTATATACACTTTTCTGGTAGATAGGTAGACGTACACTTTTTAAAAAAGCCCGCTTCCATTCTCGTTAGATTCACTTTCGTCTAATATAGTGAAAAACAGTTCAATTTACAAACCTACTAATAACTAAACGATACTTGTTAAATTAGCGGCCACCCGCGACATCGTACACGTAGAGTTCGTTTTACCCCCCGGATTTTACGGAACTCCACCCACAGTTTCGTAAAATCCGTTTCTGGCGGATTTCTACAACCTATAAGAAATTTACCTGCCAAATTTCAAGTTTTTAGGTGTTATAGTTTCTGAGATTCGTGATTAATTAGTGAGTGGTATTTCAATGTCATATAATAGACCAGCGGCCGCCCTGCGACTCCTACCTGCCAAATTTCAAGTTTGTAGGTATTATACTCGTAGTTTCTGAGATTTCGTGATTAATCATTGAGTATAAATATTTTGACCATACCTATTATTGTGTAAAAATATATCTAGGCGGAACGATACTTGAGTTTCCAAAAAATTGTTTAAAATCGGAAAAGCGAAATCAAGATTCCCGCCTGAGCTTGATTTTGCTTTTGCCGATTTTAAACAAATCGTTTAGGTTAGCATACTAAATTCTTCAAAATTAATTAAATTAATTCAATTCCCAAAGAATTGCCAAAATAGGGACGAAAGCGGGCTTTAAAAAAAATAAAATAACAAACACACTGTGTATGTTCTACCTGTGTATGTTCATACTGCCGCGCCTATATATTGTAGATGAATTTTATTGTTTGTCGTGATGACCACAGCTACATTCTATTATCGCACCGCTCGCCATAGGCACGGAATTCATCCTCGCGTATTGCGAATTGCGACCGGAAACGGTGCGCACTGCATGGTATAAAAGGAACTTCATGGTGGAATAAACTTCCTGCTGTGGTTTTCCCAAGCGACTACAATATGGGGATCTGCAAGAAGGGCATTAGAAGGTTTCTTCAGGGTCGGCAGCACGAATGTAACACCCCTGGTGTTGTATACTTCTATAGGCCACGGTAAGCACTATCCATCAGGTGGGCCGTGTGCTTGTCTGCCACCTAAGTGGTATAAATAAAACAAAGATGCATAAAATAAATACCTAATTATAAATACCTAAATGGATGGAGTCAACCAACAGTCTGGCTCCGGCCAAGCAACGGTGCTAGCTACCTGAGACAAGGTCTGTTGAAATATCGTTTAGGTAGGTATACAAAATGAATTGTGTTCTTTGAGGTATTGAACACAGGGTAGGGATAATTTTAAATAATAACTCAAACGGTTCTCAGAAAATATGCAAATACCTATAAAGAATTCTTGTCTTTCTTACCTGTAAACTTAACCTGTCAAAAGGTTATATTTGGTAGGAGTTTATTGTAACTTGCTTAAGTCTGAATGCCGTAGGCGTGACAACTTAACTACTTATTTCATGTCTTTGTTTTTTTTTTCTATCACGGTCACCTTAATAATCTGATGGCAAGCTAAATGCAAAGTAGGTAACTTATCATCAATAATGCTATAGAATGGTGGTTGGTTTATTACACTTTATTCACGTTATAAATTATAATGAGATTGAGTATTTTAAGATTCTTGCATTCTTGTACCTATAGCGTTATTAATTCATATCCATACTAATATTATAAATGCGAAAGTAACTCTCGTCTGTCTGTCTGTCTGTCACGCCTAAACCACTGAACCGATTTTAATGAAATTTGGTATAGGTGTAGATTAGACCTGGAGAAAGGACATAGGCTATGTTTGGTCGCGATAACCGACATCCACGCGGGCGGAGCCGCGGGCAAAAGCTTTTATTAGTATATAGTTCAAAAGGTACAAAACAAGGTTGGTAGGTAGGTACCCAATGACGCTCAAAGGATATCTAATGAGGCCGTTCGACGCCAGTGGTCTGGTCCGTAACTTGAAAGATCTACAAACAATTTAATATAATAGATGGTTAGTCTCGTAAAATTTCATAGAGAAAGACACTAATCATAAAAATATAACTTAGTAATTTAAACAAGTCAATAAACTGGGTTCTAAAAAGCCGCCTTTCATTGTTCACGGCCACGGCCCAGTCGAATAACTAAAGTAGTAAAAGTAGAACATCATCATTCGTGTCAATGATCCTCTTTTTCACTGCTTTACATTACAAGCGAATAAACTTTTGCCATCACGACTGCGCTGTCAGTGGCTTTGTTAAGATCGTCTTAAGTGCAGGAGGTAGCATGAGGAACACGAAACCAAGTGCGCCATGGACTGCTCGGGGGCTTCGCAGTCACATGCGAAAGTAGAACTGACTAAAACAGATAAACTGAGTGAAATCCAATCACCATCAACGTTTTAGAGGCGCCAGTCTGTACTTCACCAAAAGAGCGGACGAAACACGAATCCGTTATTTCCTCTGGCCTAATATTCAGGATGAGGGATGCATAGACCGCTCTCACCTGGCCATCAAAGGAGTGGCTTTATAGGAGTATTTCTTTCTCGCAACCATGAAGAGTCACCATCTCTTTCTATTACCTATTGGTCAGCGTTATGTTTTGGCCGGATAGTGATTTATATCATCAACATGTTCACTGCTCCAAGACAATACCTACAAACGATTGGTAAACCTTACTGATGATAGATGTTGGGTAGGGTTTGGGTAAAATGGAGGCCTCGGTGATCATTTAGTGCTATTCAGTCCCGTGCGTTCTCTGCGTGAGTAGTTCGTTGTTTCGTCCTATGATAATTTCGGCCCATGGGACGAACCGAACGACCGACGAACCTACGTGCACGATATCACCCGTGTGCTTTTCATCATCTTTTCAGCGTTCTGTGATAATACTCACTGCCGGTAGGGGTTTCTGCCTTCACAACATGGCTTGGCTTATCCCATAGACCTCAACCGGCCCCACCTTTCTTAAATAATGGTAGGTACCCAGTATAAAAATAAGTCGTTTGCCTCACAAATATTATAACGGCACAATAGAATTGACTTATAGAATTTAATTAAATCACTACTTTTATCGCTGACAGGCTATAGGTAGTTAACCGTGCGGTAGTCTGAAATTGATTAGCTACGCGCATGCGCGGAGGTTGTTGAGCTGTAGATATAAATCAATCTTTGTAAGTAATACGCACCTACGCGTATTTCCAAGTCATACTCGTAGAGTAACTAAATAGTCTTCGAATTTAATTAACCGACTTCAAAAAGGAGGTTAGTTATATATTAGACGTACCTACAACTAGAATTCATCACAATGTACCTATGTCTATCGATTTCTCCGTCATAAGCGAAACGATTTAAAAAATCTTTTTTTTTATTTGATAGAGCGTAACAATACGAATAATTCCGAAGTGGTCTCATTGGCATCAATTCAAAATCTAATGGTGGGATCCCATGGCAATTGAAGGAAACCTCAAATTTTATAGAATTTGTTACAATATTCATATATTTGCTTGCTGTTTACTGATCAGCTCAGCAGAGATGATGGGAGACACAACTTCTCCACGATTAGGAATTAGGGGATAATTCTTCATATACAATACATATAATCACGCCTGAAGGGGTAGGCAGAGGCGTATTAACACCCACATTTCGCCAACTACATATAATTTTCGGTCCCACGTAATAGAGGGCGAGCCTAATTGCCGTCTAGCGGGCACTTTGTCATGGGCTGTATGTTTACTGTCGGATGGAGAACAGCCCTATCCCTTAGTCGCCTTTTACGACACCCACAGAAAGAAATGGGGTGGCTCTATTACTAGTATTATATCTAGTACTCCACCGGGAACCAACACGGCACTATGTATTACGATATACAGTCTAGGTTAGTATAGCACTATGTATTCAAAATCAAGTTGCAAGATTCCACCCGGACAAATTACATAGATACATACATACATACATACATACATACATACATACGTTGCAAGTTAAATCAAAGCTTGTAAAATACGAGTAAGACACTAAATGAAAATGTACATTATGTTAAAGATCAATTTATTAATAACTAGCTTTTGCCTGCGGCTCCGCCCGCGTGGATGTCGGTTATCGCGACCAAATATAGCCTATGTCCTTTCTCAAGGTCTAATCTACCCCTATACCAAATTTCATCAAAATCGGTTCAGTGGTTTGGGCGTGAAAGCGAGACAGACAGACAGACAGACAGACAGAGTTACTTTCACATTTATAATATTAGTAGGGATATGACCGAGCATTTGAGTGCGTGTAGCTCTCTCGGGCAAAGTAATTACCTACTATATACTCCATTAATTATCACATTGCCCGGTTAATTGCGCAATTTGATAATATAATAAAGGTAAATTTGACGCAGTGCGAAAAATCTCCAATAGATATTAGATATGTATATGTCTTGGAGGTTTTCGCACCGTGTCATACAGCCTGATCTATCAGATATATTTCTAGTTTTGGACATAAATAATAATGACGCAAAATTATCTCGCTAGATATTCGGTATGCATCAAGGCTACTCGTGAGCGTCGGCAGCTGCGCGTGCAGCGGAAGGCGATAACGGCTGATAGCGTTATCAGTGGCGATAGTGCCGCTTTGTCGCTGTAGCTCGCGTGCCGACACCTGGTTGTGCGAGTTTTGATATAGTACATGAATGTATTAGGAATTGGTACCTATTGAATATCAGTGTTTCATTATAAAACACTCATAGATATTTAATAGGTACCAAAAGTAACTAAAAGATATCCCAGAACTGTTAGACTGCTGCGCCGGAGATCGTGGATTTGATTCTTGTTCGGTACCTACATATTATTGTATGGTTGAATAGGTATGTCTTTTTATATTAGTCTGGGTGTTTCTGTGTATAATATATATATTTATCAATGAAAGAAAAGTATATAAGTATGTTTATCCGTATTCGAGCACTCATAACATAATGCAAGCTAGTTAAGCTATGCTTACTTTGGGTCTAGATAGTGTTATGCAAAACGTACTGGAGTATTTATTTTATTTATTTACAACGAACGATAAGTCTCTAATTTTTAATTGAATTTCTTAATAAGTTACAGTTTTTGGACGTTTCCCTTTATTTGTTCTATAATTAAGCCAAATCTTGCTTGCCAAATTTTGTGATTCTAGCGCAAGCGAAAGTACAGCACAGTTTTAAATAGTTGTAGATATGAGTACTTATTTACTATACTTAATTACATAAATTAAAGCTTCTGACATTCAGACGATGACGAACAGACAAACAAACAGTCTGTGAATGAAGAGATCCTATCCTATACGGCTTCTTTTCTCCTGCTCCTACTTCAAAAGTCAGTTAAAATACGTAGCTAGGTACGGGTAAAATTCACAGTCACGAAAAACACGGAAAATATTAAATCCTGAAATTAGAATTATAATTAAATATTTTCTCTATGAAGAGAGAAGATGACAGTATAGCGTCGACCAAGGCTGAGGTTTTGGAGGAGATCGAAAGGTTCTATGGACAGCTATACGCTTCGGTCACTAATCCTGCTGGCAACATGGCGACCGACCCAAGAGCCAAGTTGACCCGACACTTCACCGAGGATATCCCGGACATCAGCCTGTACGAGATTAGAATGGCCCTGAATCAGCTTAAGAACAACAAGGCACCGGGTGACGACGGAATCACTTCAGAGCTTCTGAAAGCGGGTGGAACACCGGTACTTAAAGTCCTTCAGAGGCTTTTTAACACCGTCGTCCTCGAGGGCATAACGCCAGAAGCGTGGAACAGAGGCGTGATGGTGCTGTTCTTTAAGAAAGGTGACAATACCTTACTGAAGAATTACAGACCCATCTCGCTTCTGAGCCATGTTTACAAGCTGTTTTCAAGGGTCATTACGAACCGTCTCGAGCGCAGGCTTGATGACTTCCAGCATTCCGAACAACCTCTTCGGAAACCAGCCGGTTTCCGAAGAGGCTACAGTACCATAGACCACATCCATACGCTGCGGCAAGTTATACAAAAGACCGAAGAGTATAATTTGCCACTTTGCTTAGCGTTTGTGGACTATGAGAAAGCCTTTGATTCGGTCGAGACATGGGCTGTGCTTGAGTCTCTCCAGCGGTGCCGTATTGACTATCGGTACATCGAAGTGTTGAAGTGTTTGTATAATAACGCCACCATGTCGGTTCGAGTACAGGAACAGAGTTCGAGGGCGATCCCTTTGAAAAGAGGCGTAAGACAGGGAGACGTGATATCTCCGAAACTGTTTACGGCCACTTTGGAGAATGCCTTTAAGCTCCTGGACTGGAAAGGATTCGGCATCAATATTAATGGCGAATACATCACTCACCTTCGGTTTGCCGACGATATTGTAGTCATGGCAGAATCGATGGAAGATCTCAACACGATGCTCGAAGGCCTCAACCGAGTTTCTCAACAGGTGGGTCTTAAAATGAACATGGACAAGACAAAGGTGATGCGCAATGCCCATGTTGTACCTACCCCAATATCTGTTGAGAGCTCGGTTCTTGAAGTTGTTGACTCGTACGTCTACCTAGGACAAGTAGTCCAGTTAGGTAGGTCCGACTTCAAGAAAGAGGTCAATCGCCGAATCCAACTCGGCTGGGCAGCGTTCGGAAAATTGCGCAATGTCTTCTCGTCCGACATACCTCAGTGTCTCAAGTCGAAGGTTTTCGACCAGTGTGTGTTACCAGTGATGACTTATGGCACTGAAACGTGGTCCCTCACTATGGGCCTTATGAGTAAGCTCAAAGTAGCCCAACGAGCTATGGAGAGGGCTATGCTCGGAGTCTCTCTGCGAGATCGAATCAGAAATGAGGAGATCCGTAGAAGAACCAAGGTTACCGACATAGCCCAGCGGATTAGCAAGTTGAAATGGCAGTGGGCAGGGCACATAGCACGGAGGACTGATGACCGATGGGGTCGAAAAGTCCTCGAGTGGAGGCCACGTATCGGCAAGCGCAGCGTAGGACGTCCACCCACAAGGTGGACAGACGACCTCATTAAGGCCGCGGGAACGCGCTGGATGCGAGCCGCTTCCAACCGGTCCTATTGGAGATCTATAGGGGAGGCCTATGTCCAGCAGTGGACTTCCTATGGCTGAAATGATGATGATTTTTGAAAAACTGAAAGTCAACCCGAATTGAGTTCAGAAAAGCCTAGAAACACACCTAATGAAAGAAATCAATCAATAGAAGATTATGTCAAAGAAGCGTAAACGAATAATGTGAAATACGATCCCTATTTCAATCAAACATATATTTATTATTTAGCCTATCGTCGTAGAGACCGATGTGTAGCGGTGGACATCGGTCTCTCCCATTGTATGCCATAGCACTCGGTCCTCAGCCTACCGCATTCAGGCTATTGCAGATGTCAATCTGACACGAAAATTAAGTTAATATGATTACCTACATCCTACTTACTCCCTACTTAATATTAAAAAATGTGAGTTTAATATTTGTTACTCAATCAATATCCAACAGCTGAACGGATCTGGCTGAAATTTGGTACATGGATAGATTAAGTACCTGCTATAGTCGAAAGAACACAAAAGTTACTATTTGTCCTATGTTCCTATAAGTTGCAGGAGTGGGACTAGCAAAGTTCCGGATAGAGGTCATACAGTAAAGCCACTAATCAAACAAATTAGTAACATCTGGATGCAAAATATACATATCTACATACAAATTAATAAAACTGAATTGTTTGCATATGCATGTAGCTAATTTCTTTTGTGTCTATCCATCTGCCAGTCTTTCTGCCTATTTCTTCTTCATCTGAGCGTCTATCCCAATTGAGTCCATGGCCGAGGTTTGTTATCCTGTTCCTTCTTTTATTGGTTTGTTTTGGCTTTTAGCTGCCAACCCCGAGAGAAAAGCCTGCACCAGAATCCCGTTCATCATTCAGCAGATGCACCACTCAAACAGACAGAACGATAGTGTGTATAGAAGATAATATGGAGTCCCACCAAGTTTTTCGAGGCCCTGGCCAACCTCACCTGTCTTTGACTTAGTTAATCTCTGAAAAGCCTGGGTCGATTATATTTCCATGAGTCCATTATACTTCTATTTTCTTTTAGTACTACTAGTACTTTCATTTTAGAAAAATAATTAGGCACCCGCTTAGAAACACTCTTTTTAAAAAATTTTCTCGCGTGGTGCAGGGACGGACCGCTAGATGTTTTCGATAATTTATCTAAGCAGACCTTAAACCACTAAGGTTTTGGTAGCTTGGTTTTACTTGCAATCAATGTCCTAGTACCTAGTAGTAATAATTTGTTACCTATATCTTTAGATAACTTATTTAGGGTGTTAGGTAGGTACCTCCTACACACATTTCGGCTTAGCCAGCCTGTCCTGGGAAAAGCATTATTCACCTTCAAAAAGATTAGGAACAGCGAAACCGGCATTTTCTAACGACGACGCCTAGTATCATTCTGTCTAGATCCGTTATAAAGCAGTTCATGAAATTAAAAATAACAGTCGTCATTATATTTAATGACTAGCAGAGATAAAACAAATAATTAGTTTCCCAGAATCTCACGGCATTGAGAAAATAATTACACTTAAATAACTTGCATGAGTATTATGATATTGAATTACTATACAGTATCATAATAAAATCCTTTAAAAACTTCTAGATGATAATGTAAAGACGTAAAAACGCATATATCGCGTTATATCTGTGGAGTGTCGCGTGCAGTAGGAGTCAATGACTGGCGCAGTCCAGATTAGAAACGCGCCGCTTTCTACTGAAGGCGGCACTAGCTTGGATAAGCCACTCGCGTTGCCGCTTTGAACGCCGCCGTTCGAATTTCGAACATTAAACACATCCAGTTGTGGAGTGTTATAATATCTATCATAATTACTATTATTTATTCAGTTCCTTATGATATGTCTTGTCTATGAATGATTAAAGCTCGTAAATTTTATATGATTGCTATTTTATGGGTTGAAAGGGTCATCCTCATCATTCATGGATGGAAAGTGTTAGATGTTGGATATTTGCATGTACCGAGATACCTACATACACCTTACAATAGGTAATTAAGAGATTAGAAAATGAAATTACACTGATACATAATAGGACAATGATGTAATTCTTAGAAACATGGACATAGGTACCTACCTACTCGCCTGTAAAATTCTTTCATTCTTACTACTTAATTGGGATTTTCGTTTTGGTTCTTCTTTTAGGGTTCCGTTCCGTATCCGTACCAGAAAAGGAATAAAGGAACTTCGTTATCCGTCTGTCTGGCTGTACATAGTGTACATCTGGCCCTCTCTCTGAAACTCTTTGCCAATCATTTCTCACTTTCCAATATTGGAGAATTTGAAGGTTGTTTTAGAGTTAACCATCTTAGGAAAGATATCTTCTTACTGTCTATTCGTTTTTATTATTTCATCTTCTTTAGTAACTTTGTTAAAAATATTGGTTTTAAGTTTAAGAAATAGGCCACGGGCGAAAAATATTGATGGACAGATTGAATTTGAAACAAAAGCAACTTTATTGTTAACGAAAAATTATAAATGTAACAGATTAGAACAAAGTTTTAGTTTTTTTGGGTAAATACTGTAAATACATAATAATAGAGTGCGTATTCGGGAAGGTGACCAATTAATAAATTTGTTAATAAGAGGTTTATTGAAAATTGTTTGTGCGTTACTAAATTATACGTTGAGTCCGTGTTTTCTGTTAAGACGCTAACGCGTAAAAACGCGTCAAATAGAATAAGGGGGCTCGTTATGAATCCTATAAAACATGGCGGAATAAAAATTTGTGCCTCTATAATTAGGATCATTGCTGCTAGCAGCTGTAGGTAGGTAGGTACTCCACGCTTACACTCGCCTTCAACTTTTTCTCTAATGTTTCTTCAGGCATAAAGGCAGGCTGCTATCTTCCTGTATTGCTCTCTGTTAACAGCCAATCGGACAATAGTTCAAGACAATGCTACTCCTATCCCCAATGTTTCGTAACTAGGACTCTTTTCTAGGCTTAGACCGCCTCTTCCCTATTATATTATATTTTAGTCATATGTGTTTTCTCTACTTAAGTGATACTTCCCTAATGGAAAAGGTTTTAAGTTATGTTATCTCTCTTCTTTTACATGCAATGTTTGTCAAAACACCTTTAACTTTATTTTCAGGTTCTTGTGTCTTTGATCCTTGTATGTACCAGGGCCTTTATATGGGCTCTAACAAGGCTTGTCAGCTTGGCCAGTTCACGGATCAAACGAGATTGAGCTCTTTCTAGTGATATGGTGTGTATGTGTTTAAAAAAGAATGGATCTGATACCGATGGTACTTCGTTGACGTTGAGATAGGCATGCGCAGTTCGTCTCTACCACTTCGTATCGCCCGCCCGCGTTCACGTTTTATATTTTTGCTCGACTCCTACAGCCTTATTACAAAACACGGACTAACTCTAAACCCAGGTCTAAATCGCCTTTAGACCATGGTTTAAGAAAAATGTTATTACAAAAAGCGTTTTAGTACTAAACCAAGGACTATCTCTGGTCTAAAGATAAACTTGCGTGCCCCCTAGTTTAACGTTGGTCTAAGTAATGTCACAATAATAATACATCAGACTTGACATACGTCATATTTTAGCATAGGTACTTTTTTTTTGGAAGTCCAATTTTCGGCTCTCTTTCTCTTTTCTCGTTCCAACTCGTAAAATAACTTGCAAATAGGTATATTATGTATACTATACTAAATTTAAAAGTGGGTATAAAAATTGGAAAAATTTTAGAACAGAACGCGCGAACTCCGGCAAACTACGTTTCGTTCCATTTAACGTCTTATAACAATGATAACAATATTATAACAATGATTGCTAAATAATAGCATAATAATGATATTATATTATAAAATAAAGTATAACTATTATGCATGCAATTGAATTTAATGAAAATATTTATGATTAAATATTTTTTTCAGCATTTTTAGTAAATATTATTTATTAGTGATTTCAGAAATTTTAGAAACGAAACGTTGCGACCGAATGATATCATAATGAACGAACAATAGTTGGAGTTATCTGTGGTTGTTATTTAGGCCAAGGTCTAAACCAGGTACTAAGTAGTCTCCGGATTATTCAGCTTTTGTAATAAGGAGAGGTATAAACCATGGTCTTGAGATTAAGCCTGGACTCTGTAGTTCGGGTCTAAACCAGACTTTGTTCTGTTTTTTGTAATAAGACTGCTAAGGTTTTCTTTATCTTTTCGTAAGATTTTTAATTGTAAATATAAGTTCAGTTTAAAAGTACCAAATGAATGAATAAACTATTTAGGTACCTACTTAATTGAACCAAAGATATTCTTTAGATTAGCAATTCTCTTGTTAACAATCTTTATAACGTTATAATTTTAATATAGCAAAACTAAAACTAAAAACAAAAGCTATAGATTGTTAATAATATAAAGGTAGGTAAGTAGTTTAGTTTAAAATAGATTACTTTGTTTCATCCAAATCGTGTAAAGTTACGTTTTGTGTCTAGCCCATCTGTCAAAATTCACCTTTATTTTGACTGTGGACGATTTCAGACCGGTTTCAGACCGGTAGGCAGCTAAGTACTTATATTAAACTTATCTGTGTACTCGTACCAGTCAAGGAGCAAGACTACGTGTTACAGAAATTAATACAAGTAAGTACTGTGGTGATCGCTCATAAATAGACGCGCGCAGGGATTGCGTGAGAAATTCCTGCATCCGCGGCATACTTGTAGACAACTGCAGGTGAGCCTTCACTGGTGCAGCTACGTTTTGCGATGACTACAAGGATTAAGACACGATGCCAGGGTATATTCTGAGTAGCTATACCTTGTGCGCGCTTATGTTAGGCGAGACTACTGTGGCACCTCTTTTTCTATTCCTGAAGATAGGTCTTACCGCCACAATTAAGGCGTGGCTTGTGTGGTACCCCTTGAAATGACAATAATTTAAGGAAAAATAGTGCGATTTTGTTTTCATTAGAAAGTGCGATTATTTACAAATAATAATGATTGTTTAAATGTCAATGACGCCCAAGGTAGAGTCGTTAAAGCAGTGATTTTGCGAATAACAAGTGTATAATGTAAATGTGTTCAAGTTAGCAGGTTATTGGCAGGCAAACGGAAGCAATGAAAAAGCAACATACTTACACACTGATGTCCGGGATCCGTCTCCACTCTCTTACTCCTCCTTACCATGATTTGACTTATCTTTGGTCTTACAGGAGCTGCTACAGTGTGAGATCCTGTCATAAATCTCACTATCAAACAGTAAGTGTATCGACTTGCAGCCTAGTTTGGGTCAGGAAGATCGATGAAAGAAAATTGTGAGCCTCCAAACAACATTTCTTTCTAGGTGCTAGTAGGAGTTACTGGGGTATTAATGTTTAAGTATAAGTACTACTTATTGGTAATTACGTATTTTAATCAGGTACGCACCTAAGGTTTTATCGCTTATCTATTTTATTTTTGGATAGAGAAGAGACTTTAGGATAATACTACATAGGTTATGATTTTACAATAAAATTATTTTAGTTAAAAGTGTTCTTTACTAGGTTTCAAAATAGAACAACCTTTGTCTTCTATGACTTGTTTTCTGCCCCCCCTAGACAAGTGGCAACTCGTTGCCTGGCGTATTGTGGAATAGAATGATGAATGTAAAGAATTTGACATTTTTGACATTCGTTGACGCCTGTCATATACGTCAAATACCATACATTTGGTATTCCATTCTACAGAACGCCGGCCGACGAATTGCCACTTGTCTAGATGGGCTCTTATCCTAGATTGAACACGGGGACAGCTTTGAAAAATTCCTTCATAAGTTGAAAATTATGAAGGAATTTTTCAAAGCACACTATCCAAATAGCTATTACTATTTGGATAGTGTGCTTTTTTAAACTTATATTAACTTCATAATATTTATTCACACTTTCATACAAGAACGGCTTAAACGTATGACTAGACTTGAGATATCGGAGGCCACCCTTTATCCTGGGAATAGGTTCCTGTAGTGTAGAAGGTAGGCACGGGAACAACTCTTGTTTCGGGTTGAGTCAAATTGCAATATTTATTCCTAGAATAGAGACTCATTTGACAAGATTTCTGTGTTATAATAAATTGGAAAAAGCGAAATCAATTCTCGGGCGGGACTCGAACCCGCGATCTTTCCCTTACAGGGGGAACGCTCTGACCACTGAGCCACCGAGCTTCGCCCGAGAGTGATCCAATTCTTTCCAATACATCCATCTTACGGCGATGGTAGGAGTAATCTACCGATATTCGTACGAACTATCGGAATCAATGAATGATGTTGCAATCATTTTTAAACATTGATTTTTGATAACTCCGCACAATCAATTAAGATAATTTTAAAGCAATTAGTTTGCTAGACTAAACAAATTATAATAAATTGGAAAAAGCAAAATCAATTCTCGGGCGGGACTCGAACCCGCGATCTTTCCCTTACAGGGGGAACGCTCTGACCACTGAGCCACCGAGCTTCGCCCGAGAGTGATCCAATTCTTTCCAATACATCCATCTTACGGCGATGGTAGGAGTAATCTACCGATATTCGTACGAACTATCGGAATCAATGAATGATGTTGCAATCATTTTTAAACATTGATTTTTGATAACTCCGCACAATCAATTAAGATAATTTTAAAGCAATTAGTTTGCTAGACTAAACAAATTATAATAAATTGGAAAAAGCGAAATCAATTCTCGGGCGGGACTCGAACCCGCGATCTTTCCCTTACAGGGGGAACGCTCTGACCACTGAGCCACCGAGCTTCGCCCGAGAGTGATCCAATTCTTTCCAATACATCCATCTTACGGCGATGGTAGGAGTAATCTACCGATATTCGTACGAACTATCGGAATCAATGAATGATGTTGCAATCATTTTTAAACATTGATTTTTGATAACTCCGCACAATCAATTAAGATAATTTTAAAGCAATTAGTTTGCTAGACTAAACAAATTATAATAAATTGGAAAAAGCGAAATCAATTCTCGGGCGGGACTCGAACCCGCGATCTTTCCCTTACAGGGGGAACGCTCTGACCACTGAGCCACCGAGCTTCGCCCGAGAGTGATCCAATTCTTTCCAATACATCCATCTTACGGCGATGGTAGGAGTAATCTACCGATATTCGTACGAACTATCGGAATCAATGAATGATGTTGCAATCATTTTTAAACATTGATTTTTGATAACTCCGCACAATCAATTAAGATAATTTTAAAGCAATTAGTTTGCTAGACTAAACAAATTATAATAAATTGGAAAAAGCGAAATCAATTCTCGGGCGGGACTCGAACCCGCGATCTTTCCCTTACAGGGGGAACGCTCTGACCACTGAGCCACCGAGCTTCGCCCGAGAGTGATCCAATTCTTTCCAATACATCCATCTTACGGCGATGGTAGGAGTAATCTACCGATATTCGTACGAACTATCGGAATCAATGAATGATGTTGCAAACCATCGCCGTAAGATGGATGTATTGGAAAGAATTGGATCACTCTCGGGCGAAGCTCGGTGGCTCAGTGGTCAGAGCGTTCCCCCTGTAAGGGAAAGATCGCGGGTTCGAGTCCCGCCCGAGAATTGATTTCGCTTTTTCCAATTTATTATAATTTGTTTAGTCTAGCAAACTAATTGCTTTAAAATTATCTTAATTGATTGTGCGGAGTTATCAAAAATCAATGTTTAAAAATGATTGCAACATCATTCATTGATTCCGATAGTTCGTACGAATATCGGTAGATTACTCCTACCATCGCCGTAAGATGGATGTATTGGAAAGAATTGGATCACTCTCGGGCGAAGCTCGGTGGCTCAGTGGTCAGAGCGTTCCCCCTGTAAGGGAAAGATCGCGGGTTCGAGTCCCGCCCGAGAATTGATTTCGCTTTTTCCAATTTATTATAATTTGTTTAGTCTAGCAAACTAATTGCTTTAAAATTATCTTAATTGATTGTGCGGAGTTATCAAAAATCAATGTTTAAAAATGATTGCAACATCATTCATTGATTCCGATAGTTCGTACGAATATCGGTAGATTACTCCTACCATCGCCGTAAGATGGATGTATTGGAAAGAATTGGATCACTCTCGGGCGAAGCTCGGTGGCTCAGTGGTCAGAGCGTTCCCCCTGTAAGGGAAAGATCGCGGGTTCGAGTCCCGCCCGAGAATTGATTTCGCTTTTTCCAATTTATTATAATTTGTTTAGTCTAGCAAACTAATTGCTTTAAAATTATCTTAAGATTTCTGTGTGTTTTCTCGATAGAAATAACACAGACAACGAACACATTAAGAATGTTATTAACATTTTGCTTGATTTGAATTGAATCTTGTGCCTTTCCTAATAAATACGTACTATACCTACAGGTTTGCATTTGACGGTCAGACCTCTGCCATCTTTATAAGATTGAACACAAATGTATAACTTATTTAGATAATAACAAGCGTCAAATCGAGAAAGGACTCTACTTATCTGTAAAAATGGAGCTCCTGTCAATGAAATAGTTTTCTCTAGATTTTGTAGTGTTTTATGAGCACTTAGGTAGTGTAGTGAGTATTGACAGTAGAGGTTTAAGGGTTTTACTCTTACTGCGACCATAACTGTTTTGTTTTAAGGGAGCTACGTAGGCAAGTAGGCCTTAGATTTGGAACTTCGGGAAGAAAAGCGTGAGTGCCGCTAAAATCGAGTTGGCGTTTGCTCTATTCGACAGGGTATATTTATGACTTGACTTGAACAGGTAGAGTTAAAAGCGAAGCTACGATTTTTCATAAACACAAATGTTTTTAATTAGGTATGCACTTTAAAGAGCTCAAACTATTAGAATGATAGAGCAAAAAGCAAATTGATTCGGACTGTCACTCCTTTTGCTGTATCAAATCAAAAACACTGTAGGTACCTAGCAGTTTGTAATGTAATTTTTGCATTTGAGATTTGTCTATTTTTAGATTTTCCATCTAACAGGTAGGTATGTATGCTCTACATTCAACAATAAGCTGCCAGCCTAAGAATAGTGGCGTGTTTCTATCATTTGCAGACGTGCCTAGTTACTAGTTAGTAATGAATATACAAGGATACAGAATGCATAACATGATAAACGATCCAACTAAATCACACTATTCACAATCCCACGCCTTATCGTGAGAATATAATTACCACTCATATCACTGTACCTACTTACCTTCATAAAACCTTCACTGCTAAATTAATTATTAGTTGCGAAACGATCCAACTTAATGCCGCCGCGATACCACGTATCGAACGAAACCTATACATAGCCACCTGGACGGTCACATAGAAAAACTGTTTAGTTACTTATTGTTCTAAATGAAAATTTTCGTCTAAAATCAACTCTAATGCCTAATCAATAGAGTAGAGTATAAGGTTCACATGTTACATAGAACCCTGTCACCCTAAGCAGTCTTCAGTATTCTGTTAGTATACAATAAATATTCGGCGCCAGTTGTTGCCAGAACACACGTATACATAGAGACACAACGTTGTAGCTTGCCAAGAGCGGCAACGTCGCAACGCTTGCGGACGGATTCCAAGCTTGCTTCAACTCAAATGTTTGTAGTGTGACAAAGTTCTATATTTGTTGTAACGATAAAGGGAGTACAATTTAAACTTTAACCCTTTAGAAATAAGGTAGTAAATTAGTAGATTTCTGCAGTAAAACTTTGTAACAGTAAGAGGATTCGTGCTCAGTCCGAGGGTAGCGGGACGTGTGGCGTTGTCGACGCATTGTGTTCGTTTTTTTACTCGACGCGATAGAATCGATGTCAGTTGGCAGATTTTTTTATTTTACCGTTTTTTGGCCTTGTTCGCGCCAAATAGATACAGACAATGAACGATGCGAAAACAAGATTCGCTGTCGCTTTGTGTGCTAGGGATAGCCATGTTATAAAATATAATTTTACAGTAATGAAATCACAGAGCATCCTGTTGGTTAGGTAGTTAGGCCAATCTAGAAATAGATAAATCTGATCTGTGATGGTTCGAAACAGTTTGCTTTCTTGGGGTTTGTAGAGCGTTTCTCTATTGTTCAATGGATTGATAGTTTTGAACCCATTATAATAGAGTACCTAATTCGATCCATCATCTATGAAATTATAGCTTCGATGTTAACTACTTATATCTATTCAAAAAATATCAAGTCATAAATATACACTGTACGGTAGAGTAACCGCTCTACCAAACCCGAAGCAAACCGATTTTAGCGGGACTCTCTCTTCTTCCCAAAGTTGCAAATCAGAAACTGGGCGCTGTACCTAAGTAGCTCAATTAAAATAAAACAGTTATGGTCGAAATAAAACTAAAAACATCAAACGTCTAAGTACTCTTAATAATATACTACCTGGTTTCTCTTAAACAACTACAAAATCTAGAGAAATAGACTTCACGGGCTGGACTTCCAGTTTTAAGTTATTCAGGTATAAATAAGTAGGTAAATAGTAAGTATTACCGTGGTAGAGGCCTGTCCGTTAAATGCAAGCCTCTAACGACCGTTTCCAATAACCTATCTATCGCCGGTTTTGACATTAGAAAGGATAAAAACGTCATCCATCTCTATGGTAACGTAACTCATAGTATCAAAATAACAATAGGATTTGACTAAGGAGCTATCTCTACCTTTACCTTAATCTGTAGATATGTTATTGGGAACGAGCGTTAGTAGTACCTACTTATATTAGGCAACAGGCACGAGATTCACTTCAAATCAAGTATAATGTTCATTTCCTATATCCCATCTATCCTATATATTCCAGAAAGCCCCAAGGAATACTGTTTATTATTCGAGGGATATTGAAATCTGACTCAGTCCATGGGACATAAGTATTGCTTTCTTTCCTGCTTCCCACAGGAACCTATTCTCGGGATAAAAGGCAGCCTATACTATTCCAAATCTAGTCATACATTCAGCCGATTTTTCGTAAAAGGGTGACTTTGACATCTACGAGTATAATATTATCTAGTAGGTTTATTAGTTACGCACGGGACGCACCTTCGCTTCGTTTCTGTTTTTTTGATAACTTGAATATTTATACAAGTATGTATGTGTATATGAAATAATGCGTCTTTCATCAAATGAAAGAAGTATCCCGTGATTTTGGATATTTATTTACGTTCTGCATACGAACTCACAAAATTCCATAGGTAAGTATACTATTCTTTATAATTAGGTACGTACATATTTAGTATTAGAAATTAGCTTTTCACCTGACGTTACAAATAACCATTAGATACGGGTTTATTCTGCTAGGCAGGTGTTGAATGAATGTTGAAAACAATGGCAGTAATTTCCTTCTTCAATTCCGGCGATTGAACATCAAGTTCTAGGAGTTCCACGTACGTTGTTAATATTTGGATCCATTCAAATGTAAGTATTGTTGGAAAATGTAACCTTAACCAATTCCTTAAGGAAGGTCATACTGAAATAAACAAGTATGGCAATAGTTATTTGTTATACAAGAGTGCAAAGTTGCTTTTTAACCGCGTGCTCAGTTTTGATGACCGAGCAAGCGAAAGATTCTAAATTTGAATCACGAGCATAGCGAGTGATTCATAAATTAGAATCTTGAGCGTTAGCGAGGGAATCAAAAGAGCACAAGGTGTAAAATCTTTGCACTCGAGTGCAACACGTAACTTTTCATCCCACCTCAGCGAGGAAATAATGAAATGCTTCTTCTTCCTAGCGTTAATTCCCAGTCGCATCCGAAGCTTTCACCTCGGAGTTCGGGGTCCGCTTTACCAGTCTTAACTGCGGATTTGGCTGGACCTCGATATTTTTCGTAAAGCGACTGCCATGTGACCTCCACAACCCAATGGTGACATTAGGCGATATCGAAGCATTGCAGCTAGACCGTTGATGTTGAACTTTTTATGCATACAAATATTTGCACTGAGCGGGGATCGGACCCGCGCCTCCTGCGTTGCGGCCACGTTCACTACCACTACGCCACGGAGGCTGTATAATAATTATGTGTAATAATACTAATACCTAATAAAATATCAACAAATAAAATTCAACAACAATGTTCAACCATAGGACGTGAAAAAAAAATTATGCGCGCAAAGCAAATTTAAAAAAAAAAAGTAGGTACACCAAGGAGGTTCCGAGTTGAGTTTTTCATAAATTAAAAAAAAGTTGTATGATAAATCGGCACCATAGAGGTAGAAGTAAATAGGTTTAATGATGTTTTGAGTTCACAAACCTAGTACACACGATGTTCTAAATTCAAATTTACTTTACCACTCTAGAGGATAAAAGCGACTTTTACACTCAGATATCGAAGAAAAAAAGTACTCTTTCCGAGATGGTGGGATGAAATAGTAGATTACCCAACAAGTGAAAAAAAGGTGAATTCTTTTCGAGGCACCAAGTTGTATCCCGAGAGGAGTGAAGGTTTCTCCGGTAGAATCCCGAGCGTAGCGAGGGGTTCTAGAGAGAAACCTGAGTGGATCGAGGGATACAAGAGCCGAGATGAATTCTTTTTTCACGTGTTAGGTACTCAACTTTTCACCATTGACTACGAGAAAACGATTACTCTGTGAATTATGAATAACATTTTGTTATGGATAGTACACAAAAGAAGCAGCAAATTATCAGTAATAGCTACCGCTTTAGCGCGAAAAGACTCAGGAGTCTTTTCGCGTTCGAGAATATGAGTTTAATATTCATCACTAGATGAAGTCATTTTATGATTATGAGACAAACAAACTTTTACAAGGAAAATTACACAGAAAATGGCGGCATTTTTTTTTTCTTAATTTAAACTGAGCCACATTCCATCCAGCCAGTGATTACATTTAGGTGGCTTTTAGTACGTTTTTATAGTGAGAGTGTGCAACCTCTTTGTATGTTTCACTAGAATCCGTACCTACATTCGCGCATGTTCCAAATTCAAATTTTTTTATTCACTCGGTGAAACAAAGAGCGTTTTATTCACTGTTTTTGATGAATCACGGGCCCTTTTTCGAGTGTCAATGGTGAAATAGTAGATTACCCAACAAGTGAAAAAAAGGTGAATTCTTTTCGAGGCACCAAGTTGTATCCCGAGAGGAGTGAAGGTTTCTCCGGTAGAATCCCGAGCGTAGCGAGGGGTTCTAGAGAGAAACCTGAGTGGATCGAGGGATACAAGAGCCGAGATGAATTCTTTTTTCACGTGTTAGGTACTCAACTTTTCACCATTGACTACGAGAAAACGATTACTCTGTGATTATGAATTACATTTTGTTATGGATAGTACACAAAAGAAGCAGCAAATTATCAGTAATAGCTACCGCTTTAGCGCGAAAAGACTCAGGAGTCTTTTCGCGTTCGAGAATATGAGTTTAATTTTCATCACTAGATGAAGTCATTTTATGATTATGAGACAAACATAAACTTTTACAAGGAAAATTACACAGAAAATGGCGGCATTTTTTTTTTTCTTAATTTAATCTGAGCCACATTCCATCCAGCCAGTGATTACATTTAGGTGGCTTTTAGTACGTTTTTATAGTGAGAGTGTGCAACCTCTTTGTATGTTTCACTAGTATCCGTACATTCGCGCATGTTCCAAATTCAAATTTTTTTATTCACTCGGTGAAACAAAGAGCGTTTTATTCACTGTTTTTGATGAATCACGGGCCCTTTTTCGAGTGTCAATGGTGAAAAAATATTTAATACCTCTCTTTCTTTCCGATTTGTTAACCACTTGTTTTGTTTTGTTTAGTATTAGCTATTGATGTGTACGCGTGTGGGTCCAAGATCATCATCATCATCATCATCATGATGATGAATGATGAAAGCCGATATAGCTGTTGATTGACGAACGAGGCTTTGGCACAGTTTTTTCTCTAGGGGTGAAGATTAGACGGGAGTCACTTTGTCTAACCAAAATAAACGAGATTGTGGAAAAGACGAGTGGGAGACCTAAAGTTCCAAAGCAGATACAAGCTTTGGATGCAACAGGGTTGGAAGGCCATCGAATGAAGAAAGCCACGCTTTTCCCGGCATAAATTTCCCGGTCCGGTCCTTCCAGGAACAACCTTTACCTTCTTTTGCTCTATTTTCGCTTTTATTTTCCTTTAACATCATAAAATGTTCTAAATGACAGGTTGAAGTACCTACCTACTATTTGAAAAATTATCATTGTACAAGAAGTAAGCAGGTATAGGTACAAATACTTCAATAAAGTCATAAATGTAAATAATATGTAAAGAGGTAAAGTAAACGGACCATTAACATTGAAATGATGGTTTTATCCTTGTTCGTTGCGGTTACAATACATTGTTGATTGTAACAAACGACTATGTAAGGTACCTACCTATATAGGGAGGTAGGTACTGAGGTAACGCGAAACTTTACATAAGAGTCAGTACAGTCAGTACATTCACATATCAGTCGATAAAACAGATTTCAGTATAATTTTTTGTTCGCCTTTTGTTGTTATAGTCTATTGGATTGATAAATGTGGTAACCCATTTATCAATCCAATAAACTATCCTTTTTTACGTGACTGTTTATCAATCAAAACAGCCATATAATCACGGCGTGAACAATGCATTCATTAGCAACGGATTTGCTAAAACGATTCTGTAAACGAAACGTTCACTAAACCAATTTTTCTTCTAGTACTTCAGTACAGTACTAGTTTTCTTACTAGCTACATACAATCGTACCATTATCCGGAAAACGTTGCTCTATGAATTTTATTGGTTAAATAACTTAAGTTACATAAACCACATGCTACAAATGTTTTGATTGCATTTACTTAGAAGTTTGATTTTTACACCTTTTTACAATTTGATACCTGAACAAAAGGTCTTGACAGACAGACAGACAAAAGTGATCCTGTAACGGCTCCGTTTTTTCCTTTTAAGGTAGATACGGAACCCTAAAAATAAACATGAGTTAGATTATATTTACGATACTGAACACATTTTTGGAATTCTTGTCTGTTTGTCTGTGTTTGTCCGCAATTGACGCAAAAACTACTGAACGGATCTTGATACATACATCTTGGTATTGTTTGTTTGAAAGGTCTTGGTCAGACTTGAAACGTTTCTTTGTTTCCAATCAGTTCAGTAGGGCCAGTGATATGAACAAAAGTCGCGTTAATCTACCTACATCCATGCGGATGGAGTCACGGGCGGAAGGCCAATTGTTCATACAACCATAGGTACCTAAAGATTGCGATGCGAAAGTACACACACAACTGGATTAAGGGAATAGCGAGTGTGTGGAACGCCGCCGCCTTCTTCTACGAATTCTGCCTCGAGCGCGAAGGAGGCGGCGAAAAAGAAACGGAAGAGATCTAACACTCTCCTGTGCCGTAGAAGGCGTTTTGAATGCTGGTCTCTGAAATATCCATTCCACGTCGTATGAGATTCCTGGGCCACACAGGCCTAAGTAAAGAAACACCATGCGGGCTTAGTCTGTTCCAGTCAACAAATCCGCCTAACCTTGAGCTCCGTTTACATGAATCCCGATATGGAATGGAGATTAGTTTCTACACGCAAAAAGAGGATAATCCTGATGTTCCTATGAAACTTAAAAAAAGCTTCCTTATTTTAATAACGAAGATAATATCTAGCAGCATATGACAAGCTAGGGACTCAGTCATTCACTTAATTGAACCCAACAAGCTTAATAAAACAAGACTTGACGATATTGTGAGGTCATTCTATGTACCTAAATAGCAACACTTATAATACAACATACCTACTTAGTTCGGGTACTTTGAGATAACTTACAGAACTTCAAACTCCATCTATGGTTTCCCCGTGACCATGGCTACTTAAAAGCAACTGCAACGTCGGGATCAGTATTAACCCTGGGTCGGCCGGGGTGCGAGGGATATGGCTACGACAATGTCACCTCCGGCAACCAACAGCCCACAGACAGCGTCGGTTCGAATCCGACATAACCTCCTCCTCTGGTTCCGGCGGAGGAGGTATCCGTGGATATTTTTCACACGATAAAAAAAAGGGATCAGTATTAAAATAACACCGAGTAAATTGCGACAGAACATTTTAAAAATAGCTTTACTTAACATTGCTTTGTTAGTAGGTATATACATTGCACTTCAATATAGGTAACTTAAGAGCAAACTGAAGCAGTAACATAATAGGTAGGTAAGTGACTTTTGATTTTGGTAAGTCTTCGTCGAGAAAAAAAGTGAAATTCTGGCTATACTTAATTTAGATAATGTAGTATTATCTCTATCATTAATCGGCCTGCCAACTATAGAGTCATAGGCTCGTATTCTAGAATGGTACTCAGTTCTAAATTCCGATTTATCTGAGGACAGATTTCATAGACATTCTGACAAATCTGTCAATCTGTCCTCAGATACATCGTGATTCAGGACTGAGCTGAGTGTCGTTCTAGAATACGGGCCTTAAACTATAGAGTCCAACTCTGTAGGTGTCAAACTGACAGATTAATAAACACAGAATGGTGCAGGTATAAAATTGGGAAAATAATATAATTAATAACAGCATGAGCCCTGTTGGAAATGAAAGGAAATATGGTTAAAACAACGGGTAAAATAAATTAAACTCGGTATGAAGTACGGGGTTGAAATGGGGTGCATTTTAAGAGTGAAAAATGTTTTTTCACGATTTGCAGCAAAACTTAATCTCCTATCGAAAAAAGTTAAATGCAAAAGTTGAAGGAATAACAAGGTCTACAAGTTTGGTATGAACACCGTATTTCATATTATCTAGTTTTCGAGCAAATGTGGAAAAAAGTGGAAAAATCATGGTGAAAAAAATCTACAACTTTTGAATTTAAAATTTTTCAGTCTCGCTGTAAATCATGAAAAATAATTCTTCACTCTTAAAGTGCACACCATTTCACCCCCGTACTTCATAGTGACTTTCAATTATTTCTCCCGGTTGTGTTCATCATATTTCCTTCCATTTCCAATGGAACCGGGCTCATGCTGTTATTAATTATTTCCTATTTCTTTTATTTTTGACGTAATCTGCACCAGCCTAAAATGGTTTTAACTAAAAACTACGGTTTTACTCCAAACAGATAAAATTATTTAACAAGTGCCAAACAAACCCGCAAGAGAGAACACTGTACGGCCGGTATTTTAGAACAATACTTGGTCATTGATAATCTGTCAAATCAGTCAATGAAAATCGAGATTCAAGATTGAGTATCAATTTTTTTTTCCCCACTTAGTTGGCAGACAAGCACTCGGCCCACCTGATGGAAAGAGGTTACCGTGGCCTATGGACGTATGCAACACCAGCGGCGTCACACTCCTGCTGCCGACCCTGAAGAAACCTTCTAATGCCCTTCTTGAAGAACCCCATATTGTAGTCGCTTGGGAAAACCATCGGGGGTAGTTCATTCCACAGCTTGAGTGTGCGAGGGAGAAGTCTCTCTTCTCTCTTATTCTCTACGTACCAAACTACAAAGCAGGTTACTATAGCTATCCTGGTGTTGGGCGAGGTTGATTTCAGGTGATCGTTATCGTACCTACCAGTGGCGAAGGGTAGAAATTTTCCAAAAGGAAGCCGGTGAAAAGAAAATCTCACCTCGAACTAATTTGGAAGTAGGTATACCATAGGACAGTATAATTTAATGTTCAGTTTATTGGCCGGCAAACATAATGTATGATGGATATTATTCATTACAGTGTAAATTATATATCTTTGCCATATCCGGAGGTAAGCCGGCACGAATTGGGTTATACGGAACCCTCGCTACTGGTATCTACCTACAGGTTAACGTCATAATAATGTGTCTAGGTAATAAGTGTCAAGTATTGATTCATATCCTGATAATGTCTTCAAGACATTTGAAAACCATAAGTAGTGATGTATGTACCTACCTAAATAAATATTATCTGCTAACATCATAACAATCATCATTTTTGAGCCTTTTCCCAATCGGCTGTGATGCGGCTGAACTACAATATTTCCGTAAAGCGACTGCCATTTGACTTCCAGAACCAATTGGCGATATCTACTAACGTCATAGTTGAGATAAAAAATAACTTCATATTTTTTAAGTAGGTACCTACCTACTTATTAAATCCTTAGAAATCCCTACTAATATTATAAATGCGAAAGTAACTCTGTCTGTCTGCCTGTCTGTCTGTCTGTCTTGTCTGTCTGTCTCGCTTTTACGACTAAACCGCTGAACCGATTTTGATGAAATTTGGTATAGGGGTAGATTAGACCTTGAGAAAGGACATAGGCTATGTTTGGTCGCGATAACCGACATCCACGCGGGCGGAGCCGCGGGCAAAAGCTAGTCTAATAATATTGTTGTTTTAATTTCCACCGTATTAAATACGGAATACTAATATAATTTTACCTAATATTACCGCTAGTCGATAATGATTTTCAAAATCACAAACATTTCTAAATTGTATGTGATAACGGTCCATTGTTTTTCTAATGCCAAAGAAGTGTGTGGTTTGAGCCATAACTCACGACCACCATGCACTATTATAAAAGTAATATATATGCTGATGAAAACCAAGATATAAAGTTGAAGAACGACATAGAAAACACATTTTATGGTCAGAAGTCAATCGTGGTCGGTCCAGTCGTAAAGTGCTCACAATGGCTCGTAAAAATGCTTTATTGCTTGTGTTTGCTTCAGAACCTCTACCACGGAGAGATAACTCGCTTAGATTTGGTGAGCATTCTTCGAGGCATAACATTTTAAGCTATGTTAGTCGATACGAATTTTAGCTTAATGACACGCAGTTAAGGTTCAGATGCAGCTCTAAAGAATAATCTAATAGGCAGGTAACTACTAAACCCCTTATATTTATTAGGTCCAGCGATGAATTCATCTATATCTATAGTCAAGTAGAGCCACCGAGATTCTCAAAATTTATATCGAACTCCATTACAGTACGATAAGTGTATTCTATATAATATACCTATAATAAATCTAGATAGGTACAGGTATTATACGTACGGATACGGAACATTGATGGACTAACTGGGGAGCAGCGTGATGAGGGAATTTTGTTATGGTAGAAGATAGAGAAAGGGATGCTTTAATGGATCGGACACGTACAGCTGATGAGCGAAAGAAGACTGACGAAACAATTAACGAGGTAAAGGAAAATGGTTGACCTAGTAAAGGTGTCAATCACATCAAGGACGTTTTAAAGTCCAGATTGGACGAGCAACCGGCGTGTATGTATGAAAACAATTTTATGAAAATCAGCGAAAGATACGTGCCAAGGTCGTAGATACCTATGATTTTATTAGAACAATCTATTAGACCCCCAATATGGGCAGGCATAACCTGAGCTATTGTGTAACGGGTAAAATTGGTATGCTCCATGGTTCCCTTCAGGGGTACAGTGGAGCATGTAGTAACTGTGTTAAGGAGTTATGGTTAACTACACAACTCCAGTCCTTAGTTTATAAGTGTATAGTTTTGCTTTATAAGATTCATAGTTTTGATTTAAAGGGCATTCCTGAAAGGTATAGGAACTTTAATCCTATTTTAAATATGCAGAAATCAATAAAATTTCCTATTTTTAATGAAACAAAGGCAATACCAAAATAAGCGGATACCTACTTTGCATTAAATAATTCCTAACTAATCTCGTGATAGTGAATAATAAATGATAATGACCGTAATTTATGATAGAAAAGTCGCAATAATGTCATTAACATTATTATCTCACATACATTTATATCTCTAGTGATAAATATAACTTACTAGTTTTAGCACCCGGTATTTCCCAGTTCTCAAAATTCTACTTTTGCCAATTAACCCCTGAGAAACAGTTAGTAGTACCAAGGTTTAGTTTTGAAAGTGTAATTATTCTGAATATAATATGCGCGTACAGCTACACTAAGTACTGTCGTGAAAACTAAAATAAGCAGTTAAGCTAAGAGCTATTAAGTTAAGCTAATTACAAGAGTGCTGCTCTATTTTTATAAGTAGGTATTCAATGATACTTTAAGCGGGAGTTATATTTCACAGCTCAAACCGACAGAGTTACCTACCCTTGCAAAAGAGACTTCCAGTAGTCGACTTTTACTTCGTATAGTATGATTTTACCTATGTTATTTAGTCATCATCATCTTTACTTTATTCTATTCTATTGCAGGTCAAAAATTATTCCACAAAACTAATCTTTTCTAATCTTAGAATTAATGCAAATTGCAAACTTATGCTAGCGGCATACTAGGAAAATTACTTCCGTATTTTTATTTCAAGCATAGAACCTTCGTAGATCGACTGCTTAACCTATAAAACATGTTATTTTTTAAAGCAACCTTCGAATGTTATTAATGCTTGTGACTTCACATGTTTATAAACTCGATTCGGATAGGTTTGTTTCCGGTATGACGTAACTTGTATATGGCATTTATGTTATGAATCGCAATTTTTTCGCTTGACTATGGATGTTGTTTAATTGGATGTTGTGTAAGAAATAGCTATATTTATTTTTGTGTTTTGTTAGTAATAAAATTAAAAATTAAAATTAATTACTTTGACATAATATATAAGTAAACAAGGTGATGAATATTATCTTTTGTTGATAATTTGCTAAGTAGGTAGGTACTTCGTAACGCACTAATTCCAATTTACATAGCAAGTCAAACATATACGTAAGTAAAATCTATATAAATATGGTTAAAAGTCAAAGGTCTACTTATGAAGATCTAAGACTGAGTTATATCCTACACTGACACATCAATGTAAGTATTTACCTGTAACTTTTAGAACTAGATGGTAGGTAGATACTTCCTTCCCCTTCCAACTTTTCAGAGCACGCCACTGCCACTACAGGACAATTTTAATATCCTAGGTATGGAAGTTCGCTGCAAACAGAACAACAAAAACTACATTGAGAGTATCATCAAAACAGCCTGGCGTAAACTCGGAGTCCTGAACAAAGTGAGACGCTTTTTCACAAGACACAAATTCGCTCCTGCGTGGAATACTGCTTGCATCTCTGGGATGGCTCCGCAAATTACTTAGGTACTAGATGCTCTCGACAGGTTGCAGCGACGTGCGATCCGCCTTATTGGGATTCCTGAGGTCGCCAACACCCTCGAGGCTTTGCAGTTGCGTAGAAATATGGCATCTTTGGCGGTATTTTACCGTCTCTACCATGGTGAATGTTCTGATGAGCTATTCCAATTAATCCCACCCTCTCCTTTCCTATACAGGACAACACGTGCAGGACTTAGATGCCACCCGCATACGGTGCAGAATATTTCAGCAAGAACCAAGCGGTTCGGCGACTCCTTCTTTTGCCGCACCATTAAGACTTGGAATTCCTTACCAGTTCACGTGTTTCCCTCCTCCTACAGTCCCGGGTCCTTTTAGCGGGGCGTGAAAAAGCATCTGATGAGGCTGTCAAGCTGAGTGCCACCATTGCAATATGGTACGTGTCTGGCTTTGCCTTAAGCTTACCATTAGGCGAGGCGAAGTCAAATTGACGTGTCCTATATAAAAAAAAATAACAAAAAGATAACATAAAAGGTTATTTTGTAGGTTTGACGATATAAAAAGCATGTAGGTATGAGTGGTATTAAGCCGTATGTCTTACTCTTTACATAAGTAGGTACCTAATACCTACCTTATTATAACGTAGGTGGGTTATCAGAGTTGTTTTCAATAAAATCTGATTTTTTTTCTTTCTTAAAATTGTCCTTCTAAGAAGCATAGACTAGAACCGTGGACTAGAAGCAGTTATTAGCTAAGTAAATATTTTCTTTCCTAGACACTACGTAACTGTTACAGCTTGGTAATAACTAACTAATAACATTTCGAATTGTTTAGTCACGCTTCAATCGATATTCTCAGATAAAGCGAATAATTGAATTAGTATCGCTTTAAAATCTTCATACATTCCTATTGCTTTTTCTTAGTAGGTCCTATAAATAGAATAGTAAACAAGTAAGTACTTCTTCTTTTATCGTGGCGATGCGATGGCGCCTCGTCTCTCAAATAGTGTTCTCCCAGCGTGCTGCTACCTGATGGCGCTCTCGGAGGCGCATTTAAAATCACTTTATTTCTTCTAAGTAAAATAGAAATTCCAATACAGGTGTTATTTTTATTTTATTGGTTTGTCCTAATATTTTCAGTAATTTAGCTACGGCCCGTTGCTCCGCCTGCAAGAAATACTTTAAAGATCTTGCTCGCGGGTGACAATAACCTACTTCACATGGGTGTTTGTGTCCGCTATTGGGCGTTTGTTGTACTCATACCTATTTGGCAAAATATTTGAACACGCAAACATGCAAATACAGGCAAATACGATCATCCACACATGGCAGCCGAATAACAAACACACAAGCATGCTAACAGTAGTCTGTTCCTTTCTTCTAGTCTGGTATTGGTAATTTTGTAAATTTAAGGTTAATAGGTACTGTGTCAAATATACTATCCAACAGGTGGTAATTGTTTGCAAAATATGTCAAATACGCAAATACAAATAGCAATGTGAAGTGCCGGCTTATTCCCGTGCGCTCCAAATCTATTGTTCTCTAAAATTCATATTTCATACATTGATTACCAGGAGCTCCAAGGATGTTTGTATTAAAATAATAAACAAAGCCACATTTACCACTTTCATTCCCTAGAGCTCCAAAATATTGTTTGGGTACTTTGAGATATTATTCCCAGCAGCTCCAAGAAAAAGCCAATTCTTCAATATAAAAATCGTTCCCAAAGCTGCTCATTCCGACTTGGATAGATTAGGTTAGAAGGCTAATGCGGGAGCGGAGCGGAGCGAAGCTCCCGCATAGCCTTCGTGGTTATTTTTTTTTATAAAACCATGTTTACCGTTATCTAATAAAAAGGTAATATTATAGTATTAATTGTTTTAATTCTGCTAACCGTATACTTTGTTTTAGAGCTGTTGGGAACACAGTAGGTATTATATGAGTCTTTTTTAATTTAAGTAGTATAATTTGGAGTTCCTGGGAATTGATGTATAAAGATAAGAAGTTATGAAGGAAAAAGCTTTCATAAGTTTTTGGAGCTCTTGGGAACGATTTTATAAAATAACAATAATATTTAATTTTAGTCTTGGAGCGCTTGTGAGCAAAATCGTGGAGCGGACGGGAATAAGCCGAAGTGCCACCACCGAATAAATTCCAAACTAAGTACGCTCTATCTCTGCGAAAAATTTGCAATAAGGTCAGCCTTCACATTTTACCTACTTATTCATATAGTAATTTGAAAATTTATTAAGCTGTAATTTAGCATTAAGTATTGTTAAACTACTATAAATATTGTTTTTACTGTAAATACATACAGTGTGGTACTCTGGTAGGTACCTTCCTGTGCGTACCCATGGTAGGGGTAAAATGAGCAACAGGCGACGGCCACATTGGCAATGAACAATGAAGTCTTAAGTAATAGGAAATGAGAGGGCAGCTCGTAAAGCTGCACTTTTAATACTATTTTAATTAACTCTGACAGAACACTGATTGGGTTTCTAAGTAAAAGCCTTACTCGATTTAACCTTCTTATCAGTCAGTGTGATTGATAAACTAGTGAACGTTTTTGGCAGTTAGCGACGCGACGTAGCGTATAATGTTCCTATCTGTTTTTCAAGTTCGTTTCACATTACATTTTGTTTTTTAATTTTATTAGGGGTACTAAATTTGCAAAAATCACACGGGCTAAATGATTACGGAAGCATATTAACGTACGTTACTGCATTTGCCACCTGTAGAGAAGAAAGGGAGAGAATAAAGGAGAACTGTCGGTAATCTTAAAATACTTACATAGGTACGAGATGCTAACAGATTGATTTTAAGTGAGAAGAGAACCCCCACCCCACTCACTTACCATCAGCTTCAGTTAGCTAGTAGATCTCAGGTCGAGTAATTCACATGCACATGTGGATTACTCGATCTGAGATCTCTGTATCTCAGTATTAATGAGTAGGTACGACAAAATCACGACGCGAGCAAGGACTCGGCGCTGCACACGTTCACCGAGTGTCCGGCGTGGGAGACGCCGAGACGGGAGCTGGTGGCGACCTTGGGAGTGAGAGTTCTCACGCTCGCCAAACATTCGAACATGTATAAAATCTTTGTTTAGACTTAGACCAAAGTTATTTGGGATCACCTCATTACGCTCCTTAGCAATGTGCACAATAAACGGAGTGGACCCACCTACGGTTAAAATGTTTTGTGCGTATGAGGGACTGCCCACCATGTATCTACTCCTAGCGGTGGCGCACCGCCGTATATCTGGTCTTTACAGTACTTCTATTTTATTTACTTTCCTCACCTAATTATTGTAACTGGAAATAAAATCGAAAATACCCTGCGATCAATTACCATAAAATAAATCATATAGGTATCATGAGTTAGGTAGTTTATCAAGCGGCATGTACAGACAGACGGATAGCCTCTGACCCCCAGATACGAACGGGCGTATGTCACGTGATGGCGATACATATATGCTTAGGTACCTATACAGACTGGCCATGTTAGTGAATATTAATAAGATGATGTTCGTTGGGTAATAATCATATTACTGTTTATAATAAGATGTTGGGAAAGGTCTGGGGTGATAATAGCCTATCCATATTATTTCTATGAAAATAAAAGCGCACACACGATGTTTACGATTGTGCATTGCATGGAATCATTTATGTATAAATCAAAACGTGGGCGATCATAATTTTTTATTGTTAAGATATTGATTACCAAATTACCAAATACACTTCTAAAAGTAATCATCATTTGTCAGGCGGCTTGCCATTCTTGAATTATAGGTAGGCAATAATGCAATACAATATTAACTGTAGCATCCATAACGAATCAAAATTTATAGATTACACTCCGGAAATCTTAAACATAAAGAGAAAATAAAAGACGAGAGAGAGTAAAAGAGAATAAAAGATCGAGATTGACTAGGGCTTCCTTCTTTACTTAATCAACTTATTGGAACACACCACTAACCCACAGGACAAAATGATTGAGCTCGATATGGATGTCTTCGGTAAATTGCACAATAATAACTGCCTACCTATGTAGGTACATTGAGAGCGTCATCAAAACGGTCTCAAGTAACTTTGCCTAGTTCTAAGTAAGGTGAGACGATTTTTCATACCGAAATAGAGATGGCTTTTGTTTCCACACCACAGATTACCTAATAGTTAGAATCCACACGTTCATTCGTTTCTGCATAGATAGTTCTTACCCAAAGATATTATATATAAAAAGAAGTAGATTCGTTATTGCGCGAAAATCGTGAAGATTCGAAAACGAGTCAATTGGAACGTTTGCCTCTAGTACCGCGTGCCGAGCGGCGCCGGCCGGACGTTGAGCGGAAGCATCAGTGACTTATAAAAATAACGAAAATGCCATCGTATGTTTATAGACACTGCACGAACTATTACTCTTAAGTTAATACATCAAAAGGGATTTCATATCACATGGAAATAATACATATTTCGACTGATAAAGACCAAATTTCTGACTTTCATAATATTCAAGTTAAAATTGTTAAAAAGAGACAGTATGATATAATTTGGTGCGTGAGCGACAAGGACGTGTGTGATCCGAACATAGATTAAAGTACAGATGAGAATATCGTAGGCATTAAACTCACTACATACTACCTCCCAATTTTAATTTGTTGTTTTTTATAATTGCCTACTAATACTATGTGGTTCAAGTAAGTTAATAAGTGCGAACTTCACTTCACTGGCAAGTATCTACTTAGGTAAGTACCTACTTGTTAAAATTTGTATGTACTATTGGCAGCAACAAAATAATGAAATAGAATAAACATACCTAGCTTTTTTATACTTAACTAGCTGCCCCGGCGAACTTCGTACCGCCATATTTTCGGCCCGCGTGGTATTCAAATCCCGTTCCCGCTGCACCCTTATCACTTAGGGGGATGAAAAATAGATGTTGGCCGATTCTCATAGATACCGGATAAGCACAAAAAATTTCATCAAAATCGGTCGAGCCGTTTCGGAGGAGTTCGATTACGCACCCCGTGACAGAAGAATTTTATATATTAGAAGATACAATAACAATGACAAACAAACATCTTTGTCTAAACAAAATTACGCAATTATCTCAAACTTCACTTTACTGGCAAGTACCTACTTAGGTACTTGTTAAAATTGTACTACTGACAGCAACAAAATAATGAAATTTAAAAATTATACCTACCTAGCTTTTTCATAATACATTAACAAAGTTAAACAAACATCTTTGTCTAAACAAAATTAGGCAATAACCTCAATTCAGAGAGCTCTGTACCTTCTTTTTCAATAATTTTGTTAGCCTATGTCACCGACTAGCAACCGCACTGTGATTGGTACATTGTTATCATTAAAGTCCAAGTGACAAACAATAGCTGTCTTCTTCTTTTATATTGTATTTTTCATGTCTTCTCTTTTCAATCCATTGGTTATGTAGGGAAGTGTAGATGAATTAAAAATGTGTGTGTGTGTGAGTTCGGCACATTTTTCTACGTTGATTTGTAAGCATATGACATGTCTATGTTATGAAATGTCTTTGTTCTTACCCCTGAAATGGCACTGATAGTACCTTTATTGCATTGGTGTTTAACTATAGTTCTGAGGCAAACAACACCCGTCAGTCATTAGAAAAATTGCCTTATGGGTAGTAGGTATTACACCACTTCTGTCTACTATGGTGAGTGATCCAATGAGCTTAGATTTTGGATAAAGTGTAGGCCGGAGCATTTCAAGTCGGCTTTAAGGCATAATAATGGGAACTTATTAGATCATTATCTTAGCTAAGCTAAACTAACCTAAGCATGTGCTTAGGTTGAAGTACGGGGTCCGCTTTCTATTCTTACTTTTTGTTTTTCAGTACTTACGGTTTGCCAGGTGATTTATTGTATTCAAAACTAATTAAAAAAAAAAAAATCGCAACAAGGACAAAACTCCCAGTAAATTTCGCCCACTTTTGACTAAATAAATTATCAAACCTGTAGTTAAAATCTGTGCATGCATGCGTGAAGTGCATAATCAATCGCATTATAACTAGCTAGGGGTACAATTACAATTTGGGTGACAAGTGGCCCAAGACCCAATCTATCTATTTAAGTTGACGTCAACCGGGTACTTTTTTCAGAATTTGTTTTACCGTACCAACAAACAATAAAATCGGCCAAGTGCGAGTCGGACTCGCCCATGAAGGGTTCCTTAGTAGCAAAGGCTAAAATTACGGTTTATGACGTATTAAAAAAAAAACTACTGACTGGATCTCGTTCGAACCAATTTTTAGTGGAAGTTTGCATGGCAATTTACATCATATATTTTTTTTAGATTTATCATTCTCTTATTTTAGAAGTTAGAGGGGGGGGGGGGGAGGCACATTTTATATAGGCCTCATAGTTTCGGAGAAAAGCGGCTGTGACATACGGACGGACAGATAGACAGACAGACGGACGGACAGACATGACGAATCTATAAGGGTTCCATTTTTTGCCATTTGGCTACGGAACCCTAAAAACTTTGTCCAAAATTGGAGACGAACTCGGCAATTCATAATATAAAATAGTCATATAAAAAATACTACTGCGCTACCAAGGTTTATAGGCTAGACAACAAAACTTACGTAACATAATTAATTATAATAACAGTAGTAGTGTTTAAACTCTATTATACCAGGAAAACGTGCACTTCACCTATTCGTGGCCATTTCATGAAACAAACAATAGCTGTTTACGCAAGTGTGACGTAATGAGCATAATTTTGAAGCGAATGCTGTTTTATTTGAACTAGTTGAAGTGCAGTATCGAAATAAGTGTAAAAATAATTGATTGTGTCGTTTTGACTTGACATTGCATAGCAACAAGTAAGAACGTAGGTAGGTACAGGAGACATCACCAATCAGAGTTTTATTTGAATACATATTATTATTATATAGTTATGTTAGCATAAATTTTCGATGGTGTCACAAAATTATTTGGGTTTTCTGAAAATATATTATTACTAGAAGCACGGACTCTGGCAGCAGGTCCGGTAGATGGTAGAATCGCTCCACATTAGATGATGAATTCAAAAATATAAGTAGTTACCTAGGTACTTACATGTAGTAATTACCTACTTATTTTTTTAAATATGAAGGGTAAGGACTAGGTATGAAGTAGGTAGGTAAGTACAGTACAGTCACTGAAAATAAAATGGTAAACACTAAAATATTAACCGACCGCTGGTCCCTTGGAACACATGTATTGTATCAAGAATACTAATAATAATTTACAAGTTAATCTGCAGAGATTTCATCTTCTGTTAATTATTTTATGGAAGGTTAATGAGTTAAATTAATCAATAAATAAATAAAAAATCTACAGGTGACCTAAAAATCCATCAAGTGACCTAAGTGGTATAATAAAATTCTAGGTAATGAATAGGTAAGTAGCATAAGCATGTTTCAAAAACCACATTACCCAACCTTTTTTAAATGCGCTATTGAGCACTGCTGATCTAGTAGCTACCGACCCTACCACAAAAATCAAAATTCTAAAACAAATATTTTACACAAAAATCCTTTTACAGTAGGCGGTTGAGACGTACATGGTCAATATCATTAACCTACCTACACGATAACAGTGTCATTAACAGAGATAATAGCCGGTGATTAATTTAACACGCTCACCGAGCCAAGTAGATAAAGTGTACTTATTACCTACTCGTTAGCTGAACGGAGAAAAAAACATTTTTTTTAATGAATTTAAATTGTACGAGTAATATCTGTATATGTATGTATGTACTTTAAAAAAAATACAATGTATGGTTAGACTAACCCGTGTTTTTCACTTAACTTGGGTTACTTAACAACAATAGGTATGTATTCGTTAACCTTTTGTAGCTTGTGTGAAAATATAAATAATCTACGAGGTAAGTTAGTCGATGTCGACCTCGAATATTATACTTAAGTACACCGAAGAAATTCGTGGGTAATGTTTTGAATCAACGACATATCAATAGATTGCATCCAAAAACGAAAGCACAAAATAAATAATAGTATGTACTACGTAACGAAAGGCTTGAATGAAAAGCTCTAGGTATCTAACACAGTAGAGGAAGTTCCCCGAGGAAGTACCTAAGTAGATCTTGTAAGAATGGAGCTCTCTCATTTCTGGGGAAAGAGAAAGGCGCGAGTGTATTAATATACATTACTAATATTGTCCATCCTACCCCTCCATTCATTAGTCTGCTCTTGCATATTTATAGAACTAGGACATACTATGAAAATATAGTATCTAAAAGTTTTGTGGCTAAGTGTACCTACATACTATAAAAAGTAAAACAAGAATAACTATATAAATGAGAAATAGTTTGCTTGCTTATTCAGTGTCGGATAGGTAAGGTACCTACATATATCATTTAATATCTTTTTCTAATAAGATGAATTTATGATTAATAAAATTGATTGCGTCTTAAATTTGAATGTAGCCTTCGAATAAATGTACGAATAGAATCCAATTAAGCAGAAATCCTCACTTTGTTGCCTAATCTTCTGAAATCGCATGCAAATATTCATAGCATATAAAATTTAAAAGCAAAGATCAAACGAATGAATATGTATTTGATATTCGAATGGTAACGTTATAAACATATTTCGGCAACTTGGCATAGCAACTAAACGAGGTCTTGATTAAAACTGAATCTAAAGTGGGCTTCAGATCAATTTACATTTTTATCGTAATATGGAATTTTTTTGCATAACTTTATTCCGCGTATATTGCACATCCATTGACACGTGTAACCTGTAGGCCAATTACACCAAAAAGCCATGAAGGGCTCTTTGAGTTCAGTGCAATAACGCGTTTCATTTTACAAACTGATACGAAAGCGGTGCGCTTCCCTGGTGCGTCATGTATCATGCAACAGCATCCTATAGTCTATTCAGTGTATGACACAGACAGTAGGTAGACTCCCCTGCAGGCTCTCTACTCTACCTACATAGGTTTATCTACTAACGTAGATACAAGAGAATTGTTACTAACATTTAATGAGTATAATGTTACTTGAATAAAGGACAAATTAATTACCTATGCATAATTTATCATCATCATCATCATCATCATCACTTCTGCCATAGGAAGTCCACTGCACATAGGCCTCCCCTATAGATCTTCAATAAGACCGGTTGGAAGCGGCTCGCATCCAGCGCGTTCCCGCGGCCTTAATGAGGTCGTCTGTCCCCACCTTGTGGGTAGACGTCCTACGCTGCGCTTGCCGATACGTGGCCTCCACTCGAGAACTTTTCGACCCCATCGGTCATCAGTCCTCCGTGCTATGTGCCCTGCCCACTGCCATTTCAACTTGCTAATTTACATTATTATAAAATTTTCGACAGCAGGTAATATCGCTTCCGTTCATTGTTCAGTTTCAGTAAATACACCTGCTGATTAATACTCTAACATTTCACTGGATAACATCATGTAACAGTTTCAGGTACTTCGTAATTGTTATGTACACGTAGTTTTATGCCGAAGCGGTTTAGGTACGGCTTATTGTTATGACCTCATACTTTTCGATCGATCTTCTTTTCCTACTACACAGACTTGGAATTCTTTACTTATTTGATCACTTTTGCTGTAGGTAAGTACAAAGTCTTGAATGAAAAAATATTTATAGGTATACCTTCACCTATATTGGAAATAGAGTTCACATTTCCTAGAAGAAAAGGGTCACCAGGTATACTACTATTTAATTTTTTGAATGATATTCAAGCTGCGGTTTACTTACCTACGAACGGCTAGAGCAAGCAAACATGCTGTTTCATCTCTACGTGCCTAACTCCTGGGTCGTAGTTGTCGTTTGCAGCCCTGCTGAAGCCACATAATGCCTGAAAGCATTATCATGCATGTTGAGTCATAGGCTATCCAGTCTCAAAGCCTTATATTGATTTTGTTACATTTCGCTTGTTTCCAAAACTCGGCCTTAGATCCATCTACTCGATTCAGTACAGAAGGCGGTTGCGAATACACACCATAAGTCCATTGGAACTAGTGCCCATTTTTTAAAAAAAAGGTGATGTGCAGGACTGCAATAGCTATCGGGGAATAAAGCTCATGTTGGAGAAGGTAAAAGAGAAAGGATTGCGAGAGGAGAGTGAGATCACCCAAAATCAGTTTGATATTATGCCAGGGCGGGGTACCACAGATGCCGTATTCGCATTGCGCCAACTATGCGAAAAATATAGACGAGTGCGTAAGAACCTGCACATGGTGTTTGTGGACCTTGAAAAGGCGTACGATAAAATACTCCGAACGTTTTTGTGGTGGGCACCAATTACGGAAAAGCTACGAGGATATCGTTTGTCCTGGTACGGACATCTAATGCGTAGGGATGAAAGTAATGTCGTAAGGAATGCATTTTCTATGGCAGTAGATGGCTACAAGGGGAGAGGAAGACCTAAAAGGAGATGGATGGACTGTGTGAAAGATGATTATGGTTAGGAAGGGAGTGAATGTTAAAATGACTGCAACCCGAAATGAAAAAACACAACATGTTGCGCCGACCCCAAAATAAACTTGGGATAAGGGCAGGAGGATGATGATGAGTGGAACTTTATTGCATCAACGTTATTCATTCTTTTTTAAGACTACTTTCTTCATGGTAGAATACAAAAAAATAGATTGTTGGAAAAATGAAACATATCCATATGAATGAAACAAAACATTTTGATGGGAATCAGACATCTACATTGAAAGGTAGGTTAATTAGTCCTACTGGTATAAAATTCTAACATTACATTTCGACAAATACGATAACCTAAGTATTTACACTTAGTTGAAGCGAGTAATTTTACTCGCTTAAGCGAGTAATTGACTAGATACTGACGATTAGCAACATTAAGGTGTTTTCCATCACAGCAATCAATAGGACTGTGCTTTAAAAACAGGTATTAACTAATTAGGTAATAGTACTTGCTATGGTCCACCTATCAAAAGTATTAAAACGATCTCACTCGTAATAATAGTTTGTTGAATATTCCATTATTATTTTGTTTTCTCATTCATGAGAAGTAACCATTAACTAATGCTACACATATGTTTACCATGTGTGGCCGTGTGAGCAAACATGTCAGCCATGTAAATGGTATATTCAAATTATCCTCCATTGCGAAATTAAATAAAGACAGAAACAAAAAAAAATGCATGTGGCACGCTTCACGGCTCCCCACTCGCCCCGGGGTGTGTAGAATGAATAGACATGCACTGTAGGGCGCGACACCCTCCGTGAACCCTCTTCTATTATTATATTTTATCCTGCTCTAGTACTCCATTCATTACATTCTCTATCTCTGTCGGAACGACGATTTGATTGCGAAAACTCACCGAGCGACGCCTTGGGCACTGTCGAGAGTTTTGAAAACAGCATTCTTGGAATCGGTCACCAAGTTTGTGATGTTGTTGAAGAGACTAGATAGTCACTTTAATATAAGGCAGTGAAGGTGCATAATCAATTAACTTGTAAAGTATGACACGTTCTGTAGTTTGGTATAATTTATATTTGATGAGGGCATCAGTATCGATGATGACAGTCAGATTAAATCGTGTCGACGCTTTGGGCGGGAAAATGAAAATAAGGTGGGAAATATTTATTGGTTTGAGTGAATTGATGAGCCCATAAACCATTTACAAATACAGTATCCATACCAAGAAAAGAAATTGAAGCGTCTTTTTCTAAGGTTAAAATAATAACTTTTTAATGATTGAATATACTGTACACTTATGACAATACAAAATTTGATGATAAGGCAAATCTTTCAGGTGCATATAGCCTATTGAAAGTAGTACTCTGTAGGTACTATCTCTACTCTTCTCATTTCTTTTCGTTGGTTGAAAATTCTATCTTTGTTATATGCGTGCTGACTGTCTTAAGTCTATCTCAAGGTGGTCAGAGCAAACAAGTCCAGTTCTAGTGAGTAATTTACAGATATTTAAATACACATTGTTTTTTTCAAATTGTATAGAACCGATATTGCACATTCGCATAGCGAATTATTCCAATGAGCAAACATTGATCTGATTAAATATCGCTCCCACTAGGTACTAGGTACATATTTTAATAAAGTAATTCATACTAATCCTCAGCAACTGCATAATAAACTATAGGTACCATTTTAGAAATCAACTAATTGCTTCACAAGGGAGCTCTGTTATTTATTTAGTGGGTTAATTAATGCTAGCCGCTGCCCGACCTACGAGTGTAATCGGATTAAATTGCCTATGAAATATTCACCAACTGGAATGAATCTAAATAATCTGTTTATTGGCGTTCCTTTGATGAATCTAGCATAGTAGGTAGTTGACTAATCTTTGTGTTTTTCATCTTTTCTTTTAATTAAAAATGTAAGTCAACACACTTTAACTTTTTTCAAAAGTGTGACTATTTTGTGAAAGATCTAAAAAGTGCCAGCCTATAAGATGCCAATGACGAACCTCGCTCTAGAAACTCAAGTACGTTAACAAGTAATAAAAAATATGGAAGAAATGAAGAGAATAGTGTTGAGAAGAATCGTCAAATCACCATCACAAAAGTTACAGATGACCAAATTCATTTTGCTTAATTTTGACCAGAAGAACTGTTGCATTACCATCACGTTCATCGTTTTTGAATCAAAAACAACATAACTATCATGCCTCAGTCACCATATTTGCGACTTTTGTTGTTCCCATAACTGAAGGAAGAAACTTATCAAATGAAGATTTGCTATGCTAGAGGAAATAAAATTGGTATACCCTTAAGTTCATCAAGTGATGCAGATCACTTGATGAACTTAAGGCTATACCAAAAAGAATATTCCAACATCGTAAAAGGCACCGACACAAATGTATAAGGTATATCTGAGAGGGATTTTAAAGTATATAATATACTAGCTGACCTCGCGACCTCGCTTAACAGTCTTTTTAGAGTTCCGTAGCCAAATGGCAAAAAACGGTACCCTTATAGATTCGTCATGTCAGTCACCATATTTGCGACTTTTGTTGTTCCCATAACTGAAGGAAGAAACTTATCAAATGAAGATTTGCTATGCTAGAGGAAATAAAATTGGTATACCCTTAAGTTCATCAAGTGATGCAGATCACTTGATGAACTTAAGGCTATACCAAAAAGAATATTCCAACATCGTAAAAGGCACCGACACAAATGTATAAGGTATATCTGAGAGGGATTTTAAAGTATATAATATACTAGCTGACCTCGCGACCTCGCTTAACAGTCTTTTTAGAGTTCCGTAGCCAAATGGCAAAAAACGGTACCCTTATAGATTCGTCATGTCTGTCCGTCCGTCTGTCTGTCTGTCTGTCTGTCCGTCCGTATGTCACAGCCACTTTTCTCCGAAACTATAAGGCCTATGCTGTTGAAACTTGGTAAGAAGATGTATTCTGTGAACCGCATTAAGAATTTCACACAAAAATAAAAAAAAACATTAAATTTTGGGGGTCCCCATACTTAGAACTGAAACTCAATTTTTTTTTTCATCAAACCCATACGTGTGGGGTATCTATAGATAGGTCTTTAAAAATGCTATTGAGGTTTCTAACATATTTTTTTTTCTAAACTGAATAGTTTGCGCGAGAGACACTTCCAAAGTGAAAAAATGTGTCCCCCCCCCCCTCTAACTTCTAAAATAAGAGAATGATAAATCTAAAAAAAATATATGATGTAAATTGCCAAGCAAGCTACCACTAAAAATTGGTTCGAACGAGATCCAGTCAGTAGTTTTTTTTAATACGTCATAAGCCGCAATTTTCGCCTTTGCTACTACGGAACCCTTCATGGGCGAGTCCGACTCGCACTTGGCCAATTTTATTTATAATTTTTCGCTGTAAGAACCATCCTAGTACTTCAAGTAATATTCTAAAAAAAGAATTAGCGAAATCGCTTCAGCTGTTCTCGAGATTTGCGCTTAGCAACACATTCAGCGATTCATTTTTATATTATAGACTAGCTGCCCCGGCGAACTTCGTACCGCCATATTTTCGGCCCGCGTGGTATTCAAATCCCGTTCCCGCTGCACCCTTATCACTTAGGGGGATGAATAATAGATGTTGGCCGATTCTCATAGATGCCGGATAAGCACAAAAAATTTCATCAAAATCGGTCAAGCCGTTTCGGAGGAGTTCGATTACGCACCCCGTGACAGAAGAATTTTATATATTAGATTGATAAATAAAATAAAAAAGTTACCAAATTTTTACAGGACATTATAAACCTACATAAATCTACAACTAGGGAATTATCGCAGAATCGCGAGAACTTCAAACGTACAATTACTTGACGGATGAAAGAGACACTGAAGAAGTTCACAAAAAATTGTCTCATATTAAGGAGATTGTGTGCCCCTCCTGCACAACTGCCGACAGCATCTCCTGTCCTGCACAAGTGCCGACCTAAATGAAGCGATGGAAGGTGCAGCCAATGTCGCCGAGTTTTGGGCTGAGCACATCTAATTTTTATTTTATATTGCTGCCGTTGACAGGAAGAAGAAGAAGATTAAGGAGATTGACCCACATGATATAATTTTACACAATTCTGGAGATTGTTGCGAACCCATCTCCTCCTACCTGATAGTGCCATTTTGGCAGTGTATAGACACAGCAGTATTGCAGTCTCGGGACGACCAAAAAGTGTGTATGTTTTTAAGATTATTTTTAAGAACTAAAAAGGAGCACTAAATATTCTTTATTTAATCTCTTTTGTTAAGTTTTAACGTTACTTATTGTTTAGGCACGCGGCGCTCGAACGCATTCATAAATTATTTCACATACTTTTAATAATGTTCCACTGCTATGTAAGTGCGTCATTCCTTTGCAGGTAAGGCTATGTGTGACCATATGTTTCACTATATATGGAAACTTTAGTCAAAGAATTTGCGTCATTTCAAATACAAATAGTTATTTATTACGGCTATTAATAATTTCATTGGTATTTTGCCAAGAACCATTCTTGAAAAATAATACACAGTGACTAGGTTTGCGTATCCTTTTAAAGTAAGAGGAATTACGGTTACTGTTCGAGAGGAAGAATTCGAGAAATTAATAAATCACATTCTTGATAGCGTGTATCCTTTTCAGGAACGTATTATAAGGTTTACTTAAGGCTTACTTTATATTTTCACTTATATTTATGAGACCTGAGACTACGTGCGGTTTTAGTTAGTTTAAGTTCGACATTCTTAAGCACCCCCGCTGGTCGGTGTGGGAGTATCATAAAGTATCTATATTCATTACCAAGCTTATTACAGTAATAAATTATGTTACTAACGATTCTGAAGGTTCACCCTTGTTTGACAAAAGACGTATGACAAAACATCTTTTTACAAATAACGTTTGCAAAACTAATCATTTGACAAACTTTCATTTCGCAAACATATATTATTACTTTAAAAATAATCATTTGACATAGTACAGGTTTCGCAAATGTATTACATAAAAAACATTTCAATTAAATTTTTTTATTTTAAAAATGTTCATTTGACTAAATAAATCTCTGCATGGTTATTTTTTCCTTTATCCTTCTCATCTAATCTATCCAAGTTGGAATGAGCAGCTATCTATCCCTTACTGTCTGTTTATCAACTAACATGTTTTTAAAATAATCAATTTTTGAAATGATGCCTTACATAATGATTTTTTTCTAAATAAATATTTTGTCCAATAAGTAGTTTAATAAACAGTAGTTTGTCAAATGATAAATTTATCAAGTATAATTTTGTCAAACGGTGTTTGTCAAGTGAAATTTTGTCATTTGTTTTTTGTCAAATGATAGGACACCGATTCTGAAATTTCTTCTTTCTTCTCAAGAGAATCACATGTTCTTACCCAGTTTTTCTTTCCCATCCCCCAGTCTTACACACACTTAATGTTCTGACCCAGAATAAGCTTTTAAAAAAAGGAGATATTTTTATATTACAAGTACATTGTTTTTAGCAGAATATAATTATCTATTGAAATCGGACATAAAATAAAATAACATGAAGTAATTTTTGAACCTCAAGAGTTGGGGTGGCTGTTGTTATTATTGAAATTGATAATTGAAATTGAAATTGATAATGGTTTTTTTTGTATAATTTTTGCATGACATGTCTTATTAATGCTATTTTTTCTATAATACAATGTAACATTCTATTTTATTTTAAATTGGAAAAAGTGAAATTTTAATAATTTACGCTGTCATATCATATCATATCATATCATTTATTCATAACAACTTTTACATTGTGTTGAATGTTACATTTGAGATAATTTTAAAGCATTTAGTATGCTAAACTAAACAAATTTTTTTTTTTTTATAACCATGCAGAACTTTATTTAGTCAAATGAACATTTTTAAAATAAAATTTTATTTTATCAAATTTTAAAATTATCTCAAATGTAACATTCAACACAATGTAAAAGTTGTTATGAAAAAATAAAATGATATGACAGCGTAAATGGAAACCCGTAAATGTTAGATAAATATTAGCAACAATATAAATAGTTAAGTTTTGTTTCCGTAATTTTACCTAGTGGAGTACTAGGTAAGTACATTTCTTAACATTATTAATTGTTCAAGTTCGTCAGTTATTTTGACTAGAGCTGTTATAATACTATGGCCTCGGCAAAAATTAAATTAGAATGCAGGCTATTAGAGGAGAGGTATTAATCTAGATAGTTCACACTTGAGAAAATCTGAAATTCACAAATTACCATTTCCACCTTTTTTATAATGTTAAGTTGGTTTGTATACGCTTCAAAAACATAATAGTTTTACATCGACGAGTTAAAATTTTGCCACGAATGCCACGAACACGAAACCGGTTCAAAAATTGTTACCTCATATTTCGCGAGTCAGTATTTATTTATTCCCGGGTTAAGCGGGACCCAAACTCCTAGTATGTAATAAAATATTCGTCTTAGGCTAATTCTTCTATTAAGAGATGTTCTTCATGTCTCGATCTGTCAAAATCAAATTAAATTTCAAAAATGGTATTCTCGTACAATTTTCAAGAAAGAACGTTGACATCGTGATTATTTCTAACACTAAAAAAAAAATAAAAAATAGGTATTATGACCAGTGATCATTTTAATGAAAAATATTATGTTAATGGACAAACATTGTCGAACTTTCGAAATTGGAAAAGAACTTCAAAATGTACGCGAAATAAATTAATAAATATATTTTTATTACGTGAATGACCCTCTTTTCATGAAAATCGCGATCGTTTTTGATATCTGGGAGATTGAGAGTATATCGAGACAGAATTTTGAACATCTTTTTATTAGGAGAATTGACCTTCCGGAGTGTCTATTTCAGGCACAACAATAGGAGGAAATAAAACACAAAGGAAGGAGGTAAGGTAAGCACTGAAGCGCTTAACGATGTTGTTAATAATAATTAAACGATAATGATGGTGAAATATTTATAGTTATATTAATTACTAGTCTGCCGCCCGCGGCTGCGCCCGCGTGCATCTCGGATATCGTAACTTTTGTTCATATCTCCGGTTCTACTCAACCGATTGCGACCAAACAAAAGTAAGATTTTAAGTCTGACCAAGTCCTTTCTAACAAAAGAACCCCGCATCAAAATTCTTTCAGTAGTTTTTGCGTCCATCGCGGACAAACAGACAAACAGACAGCAAAATTAAAAAATATATTTTTGGGTTCAGTATCTTTAACGTAACATAACCCAAGTATTTTTTTTAACATCTCCAACATTTATTTAATAGTATGGATAGAAGATAGATAGATTTACCTGCAAGTATCCTTGACTTGTGTAATAGGACAGTGTACACTGTGGTTCACCATTGTTTGACCAAAAAACGTATGACAAAACATCATTTTGACAAACACGTTTGAAAAACGGATCATTTGACAAACTTTCATTTCGCAAACATACCTATTACTTTAAAAATAATCATTTGACATAATACACGTTTCGCAATTTTCGCAAAATTACATAAAAAACATTTCGATTGCTAAAATTTAATTTTAAAAATGTTCATTTGACTAAATAAAGTTCTGCATGGTTATAAAAAAAAATAACCACGAAGGCTAATGCGGGAGCTTCGCTCCGCTCCGCTCTCGCATTAGCCTTCTAACCTAATCTATCCAAGTCGGGATGAGCAGCTTTCTCAATAATCTATCACTAATATCTGTTTGTCAACTAACATGTTTTTAAAATAATCAATGTGTAAAATGATGTTTTATTATAATGATTTTTTTCCAAATAAATATTTTGCCTAATGAGTAGTTTATTAAACAATAGTTTGTCAAATGATACATTTATCAAGTGTAATTTTGTCAAACATTGTTTGTCAAATGAAAATTTGTCATTCGTTTTTTGTCAAATGATAGGACACCGTACACTGTACATTGCTCTGAAAACAACAAAAAGGGAATTATGAATACTGGGATGATACCTGATGGAAACGGAAGAAAATTATAAGCAACGGGAAATATAAATTAAACTCTATTACGAAGTAGCATACAGCAGTCGAAAAAATAATATATTTTCTTTGATTTTCAACAGGTCTCATGCTATAATTTTTTTTTCCTATTTTGCCATTTTTGGAGTTATCTGCACTGGCGTATAAATATCTAGTTGTCTATTAAACTGAACTTCGTTTATTTTGATTCTCATCCAATTTTTACTTTTGCTCTATAGCAATAGAGCCCTGGGTAGAGCCATCTATCGACAAATTTATTGCACGTTACAAACATTAACTACTTTATTTTGTAACCTTAGCTCTATTTCATAGAGAACCTAACTCCTAACTTCCTATTTTCGACTTTCTTTTATTTGGTTGCTTAGTAAAACATCTACTGTGTCTTTCATCAATTTTTACGAAACATGAAATAATAATAAATGCGATTGTGTCTCCCCTAGCGGACATTCCAACTTCGTGCTCGATGGATCACCGAGCACCGCGCCACCTCGACCGACACGCAAACGATCTCAGATACCAGGCGCTCAGATCCATATAGGAGTTATTTGAACCAGTATAAAATACATTTTATATCTGTCTCGCTCGCGCTATTGACGACCTCACTTCGACGGAACGAGGCAAATGGCCTTCTCAGCTCCCCTATGCAACCAAAATAGAACCGAAATCAGTTAAGATAAAGCCGTTTCTACTTTGCTCTCGCTTCCCCCGCTGACTTTAATGAGCCCCATCCTCGAAACCTCTATTGTACTACGAAAATGGAAACGTTTTCTGAAATACGTGAAGAATTTCTGTTATATTTCGTTAACTTATGTTGTCCTAATAACTTCGATGCTTACGGATCATTTTGGCGTGGTTGACATTCCTTTTTTGTATTTTGACTTGGAAGAATGCTTTGAAACAACCGGTGATCGGCGTGGCGCGGCGCAGTCGTGCCTAGTCGCCCGGGTCTGATAAAAAATAAATTGGAAGAAACTGTTTAGCGGGTTCTTAATGTTCGGTTTGGCGGGCAACGTGCGCTCCGTCGCGCGTCGTCGTCGTCGACGGTTTTATATTTTATCAGCGTGATATCGGCTCTAGCGTCAACTTGACGTCAATAGCTGCTTCCTATCTCGTTCTTACAATTCAGCCTTAGCATTTATTTACTCTTTTCGTTCTTTGTTTACATTAAATAATGAATGACGTAACATAAATAGATGTAAATGAACATCGAATAGTTCTTGGACAAGTAGCTATTGTTTTATTTGCTCACTTATGATTTTTAATTATGTTCTATAATTTAAATTTATATTGGATCTTGTTGATCATGATTTGAATTATTATGAACATAAAAAATATTAAAAAATAACAAAACAACGTAATTCCGTACCACGATCAAGTATAGTCTACCTATAAAGACCATGTAAAAAATATTTGCTGTTTGTTGTACTGAACCAAGGTTCGATTCTACTACAAGGTTGTTTTATTACTTTTGAGAAGTAACGATGGCATGCGTCTACTACACTATTAGCGTCAGTGGGACTTTGGAGCCCTGTTGCGGTAGAGAAGATGGCGCGTGCCGCGACATAGCGGCCGATATTACCAGGAAGGCATAAACGCGTGGAGCTCAACACGCTGAGCGTTCTCGTTCACTTGTGTTTGGCTTGAATTCGACTTTGTCCCTTTCCGATAAGGTATAATTTTGTTTGACATAATATCGCCAACATGTGGTTGAAGTCAAGGCACGTCAGCCAGAATGTGTCAGATAAACGCTTTTGCAATATGTTCGCCGGGTGATCAGCGCGCACTGCGCAACTCCCCAGACACACGACGTCACTCCACGTTGTGCACACACGAGCTATAAAACAAGTAGATACCTAGGTACTTACCTACGTATAAAACAACGCTTGTCGTGTGTGATGTTATTTATTGTGCACATAACACCCATCTAACTAGCTTGGAGCTATTGCCAGTAATTATAATAAAAAACGAAATAGATTTGGTAATCAATCAAGTAAATGACAGTTAAATGATATTGAAATCCTATTCCATCCTATTAATATTAAGATAAATGTGAAAGTTTGTAAAGATTTTGGATATTTGTTGTTCGAACACGCTCTAACGGTCGAAATACCTTTACAAAATAAAGCATTATTTTGCTAAATGTAAATTTGACTTAATGAAAATTGAGCAAGCAAAAATTTGCCAAATGAACATTTGACCAGATTATAATGCGAAATGTAAATTTGCGAAAGATTCTTTTGGGAAATGAAAATTTGCAAAAGTTTTTTGGGACGTGAAATTTGACGAAACATATTTTGCCAAACGGCAGGATCCCCTATATTCTATAATATGCACACAGAAACTGAACGGCGGTCTGAAGCTAAATGTAGCGAAGACAGAATACTTAGCGTTAAACTCCACAGATCCCACACCCGTCCGCATAGGCGATGATTTGGTCGAGCGCACAGACCAGGTTAAGTACCTGGGATCTGTACTTCATGTGACCGGTGAGATCGACCACGACGTCAAGGCACGCATTGCTGCCGCGTGGGCCAAGTGGCGAGAAATGACTGGCGTCACCTGTGATCCTAAAATGCCAGTCAGGTTGAAGGGGCAGGTCTATAAGACGATCATTAGGCCTGTTCTCTTGTATGGTTGTGAGGCGTGGCCGCTGCTCGAGCGACACAAGCAAGAGCTGCGTGTCACGGAGATGAAAATGTTGCGGTGGATGTGCGGCGTTACGCGTAAAGATCGCGTACGGAACTCTCGCATCCGCGGCAGCCTCCATGTCCGTGACATCGCGGATAAAATGCAAGAGAGCCGCCTTCGCTGGTGCGGCCACGTCTTGCGGCAACCGCCAGGCTACGTGGGGAACAAATGCCTGGCAATGGTGCCCCCGCCGGGTCCAGGTAAAAAGGGTAGGCCAAAGAAGTCCTGGCTTGACGTCGTGGAGGGTGATATGCGTGCTAATGGTCTCACTACCATGGACGCCCAAGATCGTGCGAAGTGGAGGAGGAAGAGCCGGAAGGCGGACCCTGAGCTCCGAGGTCATCTTGGCCACGGATGCAATCAGGAGAATACATCTATATGCAGATGATGATGATGATGATGATGCACACAGAAACTAACATTGTGTAGGTATATACAGTAGATATATATACATTGTACAGACGACAGATTTATAAGCAACTTTACGTTTTTGAATGTCGTCACTTGATATTCATCACTTCGTCATTTATTCGTTAGCAGTGATAAGTAATTAATCTGTTCTGTGGCATAAGTATTTTGTGCCTGAATATGGTGGTAATTCATAGATCTCTACGTAGACCTGTGTTCCTAGTAAGCTGCGTATAATGCGAAAGGTTGCGACCGCATCGCAAACCATGACGGCAGTAGCTGTTGCCATCGATAGAACTATGTCTACGCGGCGTCAAGAGCGCTTGAAGCAAGCGCAAGAACGTGCCGGGGGAGAGGGTCCTATTAAAATTATCCTTAACCGTCAACCCTAGTCACTGTGCAAACATTAGTAAAAGTGTAGACTGTAGTACAGACATACTACCTTCGGCACTTAGTATCTTTATGTTCACTGTTATTGATAACGCTTACAATCCAAACTATCGATGAAAGTTGGGCTTCGGGCACATGGTTCTCCTCGGACCCCCAACAAATAAAAAAATAGTAGATATTTAAATATATAGATACAAATCTATCTGTATATATAAAAGAAAGTCGTGATAGTTACACTATTTAAAACTCAAGAACGGCTGAACTGATTCGGCTGATAATTGGTGGTGAGGTAGCTTAGAACCAGGAGAAGGATATAGGATATCTACTTTTTTTTTCTCGAAAGAAAATTCGAAGGTGAGGAAGTTCTCATTCCAATGATTCCAACCGATATGCCGTTTTAGTTTAAACGATTTCAATCTCCGATCCGTCTTGCATTCGCCATGACCATTAACAAATCACAAGGCCAATCTTCAGAAGTTTGTGGTCTGAATCTAGAAAATCCATGTTTTTCCCATGGTCAATTATATGTGGCATGTTCATGGGTAGGAGGACCATCTGCGTTATTTGTTTCTTGCACCTGATAATAAAACGAAAAATGTCGTATATCTCAAGGTACTTCACTAAAGAGTGCAACCCATGCACTAAAAATACATGGCCAATTAAGAATCATTAAAATACTTGCTTTTTTAATTTACATTAATTATCCAAATAAATATTATTACGCGCTGGATGCAAACCGCTTCCAACCGGTCTTATTGGAGATCTATAGGGGAGGCCTATGTCCAGCAGTGGACTTTCTATGGCTGAAATGATGATGATGATGATGATCCAAATGAAAAATTGACCTTGATAAAATCAAAAGTCTGCTTATTTATTACCTCTCAGGCGAAACAATCTTCGCCGGGTCAGTTAGTGTAAAATAATCGTGTCAAAGTGTTTGTAACCAAACGACTTTACTGATTTTTACTATGAAATATTTGGTGGTCTGAGAATACGTCCATGAACAATTTTTGTACTCCTAAGTGATGAAGTAGTGTATGTATACCTAATACCTAAATGATATTTTAAAGATTAAAAAATATTTTTTATACCAATTAGGCAGACAAGTTCACGGCTCACCTGATCTAGAGTGGTTACCGTGGTCTATGGACGAGTGGAACACCAGGGTAGTCATACTCGTACTGCTGTAGGAACAGAGAGATTCTGTACCTGTCAGCGAAGAAGACAAGCAGGACAAATCTTTGGCCTTCCCACTGATAGGAACACCGCCGGAAACACAACACGAGGTTATTACACCTCCGGTATTCTGAAGGGTACATCCCCAGTCGGACTGCTCGATTGGGACGGAAACATCGCCGTGTCCTACGCCTACCTCCTACTTTAGACACAAAAAACGCAAGTTTTGTTTTAATTTTTTATGATGTGGCATACGCCAAATTACTACCTACATACAAGGTATCTTACTCTTAATCTTTACCCTTCTACCGCCTACTCCCCTTTTTTAAAAGCGGGAAAACGTTACACGTTAGCCGTGTTAGCTAGTTTTATGTAAAATTGTAAATCTAATAATATCGTAGATAATTAGGATTGCAATTTTATTAGTTTTAATGAGCCCATCGTAAATTGCGTAACAAATTTCTCAATTTCATTTAAAATTGATTCGTTTAGCATGGAAATTAATGGTTAATTTTATTTGTTCTTTTAAATTTATTTTACTTGCAGATAAGTAACATTTTTGGAATTTCATTTAGTGGATATTTGTTCATAATAAGTTATTTTTAATCATATAAGATCTATCGCCAATGGGTTGTGGAGATCAGATGGCGCTTTACGGAAAATATCGATATCCGAAGATAGTCTGGAAAAACGGACTCCGGATTCCGAGGTGAAAGCTTCGGATGCGGCCGTAATTAACGTAGATGTAGAAGATAATTATATGCGTCACCCTAAAACCGACTGAAATTTGTAGAAACATTAAGGCAATGAATATCATATTATTTACACTAAGTCATCAAATATTTACGTAGGTAGGTATTACATTCATTATTTGATTTGTATGGCAATAAAAAATTGTACATATAAGAGTTCTGCTTAGCATACTATCACAAAATAGTATTACTTGAATAATAACTAATTACCTACTTAGTATGTTTCCTAGTTATATTATAATTAGTGCTTGAAATTACAAATGAGCTCACAGAATACATAAAATGGAATCGTCCAATTTAAATTAGCATAGTTATTATTGCCTGCCTGCATTTAAATTTCCTCATCGTTTTGCAACAGGTGTATATTATTATATCTTTACACAGAGTTAGACACATTCCTACTAGAAAACAAATATGTAATTACAAGTTGTTTTTCGCTATTAAAATTCACTAGTACTTTTCACAAATGTATTTTTCAAAAAGATAGTAGGTATGTATGTATAATGTATATTGTATAGGTTTAGTGCAGGTGCTTCTTCTTCTTTCGTGTCGATGGTAAGAGCGAAGAGCTATATTAATGCTCAGGCCCCCGTGTGTAGCGGCACCGTGGTTTAACAAATTAACTACTGTACCACGATGGTAATCCAAAGGTACTAGGTTGATACATTATCGGGATGGGACTCCTCTCGCTCGGCACTATACTGCCTCTATAATGCATAAGAAGGTGACGACGCGACGGTGCTGGACCAAGAGAAAATTCATGAAAATATGATAGAAAAGATATCAGGGCTACAGTATTCCTAGAAACCGTAAAAAAATCTGTATACTTACCTATTTAATTATAATAATTCAATAGGTTATTATATTTATTGAATTATTATAGCCCGTATATCTATACGACTATCAATGAATGCACTGGGATTTTCAAAGGACAATACAAAATTAAAAATGGATAAAACCGCCAAATTACTAAAAATACTGACAGACCAACTTGTATCCCATGCCTGTGGCGTTCGGCTATCTTCGTGTGCGACCGGAAACCGCTAAATATACACATCTCGCTCTTTAGCTTTGTGTAAGGTAGAGACAGAGTTGTTGTGAAACTCGACAGCTGCGGTACGGGTATAATTCGGTTTATCTGGATTATATTGATGGATGGGTTTTTTATTTGAACATACGCCTGCTCAAGGCAGTATTAAATATTTTTATGTATTAAGTAGGTATATATCTATAATTAGTACCTATTACTGGTATTACCTTAGATACAACTAGTTGTTACATTTTGTATAGGTACTTTCTTGGTTCAGATGCCGCGGGGTCCGAGATTTCCTCCTCCAGACCTGCACTCATAGAGGACAGAGGTCTTTCAGCGACCTCCGAAGTTTAAGTTACCTTTGCTGCGTCGAGCGCCATTCGTGGGCTTGGCGGTGGGCCAGGAGAGAGTCCTAAGTTTCTCCCAGACCCACTCCGCCGTCTCCTTCCTCCGTCCTCTCCGCAAAAAAAAAAAAAAAAAAAAAAAAAAAAAAAAAAAAAAAAAAAAAAAAAAAAAAAATCGCTGTGAGCAAAGCGTTGAGCGAGAGGACTCACACTCCGTGATCCACCATGAGGCCCGCCTCGGCGTCCTCCCACGTTGGTCACTCCGCTAGCAGCAGACGTTATGTCCTTCCTGATCCGAAACAGGTGGTTCCCTCTCTAACTCTCAGCCTTAAACAGAAGAGATTTATCCTTACTGTGCGTGTTCTACGTTCTACGTTCCATAGCCACGTTCTATGGTCTCATCAATCGGCACAGACAGGGAAGTCACATTTTACACATTGCAACGGGAAACGGTGTGCATAGTGATATATATCAAAAGAACTTCATTCCAAATAGGTACGCTCAATAATTTTCCTGCTGCTATTTTTCCAAATCACTGTACTGTATGTATGCGGCATTTGGTTTTTTTTCTCCTTCCCTCTTGACCTCAGTAGGCACTTGGTAGAAATTTGGTATAATTCTGTGGTTCAACGGACACCATCAAGAGTTTGCTATTTTATTAGATAACATGCTCAGATGAGAGTGCACAGTAACCAAAATATGGCATTAACTATATTTGCAAAGTAAACCATTTGGTGCATGCAAAAATTCGAAGCGAAACGATTAACACTTAACTACGGACGGAGTACCTCAACGATAAATTGTTTGTAAAACGCCAACACTCTTATTGTTCGGTCACGACTGGTCATTAGACCGCTTGAGACCTAATTTATGTGTCGTGTAGAGGCTGAACTGTCTGGTTAGAGTTAGACCAACCTGTATTTTTATTTTACCGAGATATTTGCAAAAAAGAAGACATTCTGAATTTGACACTGTTTACACATTATGCGCGACTACTACTTTCTCAGAGATTTTTTGACAGATTTTTCATTTCATTCAGTTATTTACATATAAAAGGATGATGGACACAAATGTATGGAACTTGGTCCCACCCTCCAATCGGAATAAATGATACACCATTGGAAAGGTATTTTTGTGTGGATTGCGAATAACTATGGCGCTAGTCCCGATTTGCTGTCCGAAAGCAGTATTTTTTGTTTTTTTTGTAGCATCCTGCATACACTTCTATTATTATTGGTCTCGATTATGGCATGTTATAAATATAATAATAATAATTACAATAAGTAAGATTTTCGAGAAATAAGTGAATTATACACTTTATTTCTTGTTTTATTTTATACCACTTAGGTGGCAGACAAGCACACGGCCCACCAGATGGAAAGTGGTTACCGTGGCCTATGGACGTATGCAGCACCAGGGGCGTCACACAACCCTGAAGAAACCTTATAAAGCCCTTCTTCTTCTTATTATTATTCACACTAATATTATAAATGCATAGTAGTAATGCCAAGTGAAAATCGCTTGTCTGTCACTTAAGTGGTATAAAAAAAATCAAGCACATAATTTCACAAAACCGGTGCCAACTTAATGCTTATCTGCTTACGTACACTTAGAGTTAATAAGAATAGTATCATCATCAAAATCGGTCAAGCCAGATATTTTTTTTTTTAATTCTATTTCGATGTAACTTCTGAGGAGTATATTACAAAACGGACAATAGATACAGGTTAGCTGCCATAGTCGTTTTTTATACTCTTGATAAGAGCTATCCAACGATGGTAAATTCATTTCGATTGGACAATATTGTAAGTGGGCCCAAAACGCCCATCCTCCTTTACTAACGTTTGCTCGCGGCTCCGCCCGCGTCAAATCGAATTCCGTTCCAGCTTTTTTTTCATGCGGAAGTTCCCTTGGATACCACAGCCGTCGCCCATTAAGGGTGGTAATGTCGGACTCGGACCGAGTAAAACCGTATGCCGTCTCGGCTCTTCAGATGCCGGGGTGTAAGATTGCCTAGAGTATATTCCGCGCTCCCCGGCTGACCCTGGCCCATCTACGGTTTTAAGATGGCCCCCTCAGGAGTGGGAAGCTGATAGGATGGCTCCCCTGGGTTAGAGGCGCTGCCGTGTCCGTTACATGCTTCGCACGTAAGGTTCCGGATCACGCACTCGGATCCCGTTACCGTCCCGAAATGAATAGTTTCCACAATATTTTAAAGTAACTTTTGCATTCTAATATTTTCAGTTTATCGCATTTCCTGGAGTATTTCCCCACAGAAATGTATCTATATAAAATAGGCGATTCAACCAATATAAATACTTACATTACATGTTTAAAAAAAAAGGTATTTTTAGACTTTTCGTTGTAAAATGAGGACTCTTTTTTGTTTGAGCAACCAAATAGAACGTACCTAAATAGGAATTTATTGATTAAAAAGCAATGTGATCGTGTTTGAAACATGTAAAGGTATTCCATCAAATTTTGTGCAACAAATAAAGAGTTTTTGTCGCAGATAAGAACAAAAAAAAAACCGATTTTCCCAATATTGCTCGAAAACTGTAAGGTAATGTGAAAAACGGTTTACAAAAAAGTTGTAGACCTTGTTATTACCTACAAGTTTGTTTTCAACTTTTTTCGATAGGAGTTTTAGTTTCGCTGCAAATCTTAGAAATTCCTTTTTCAACCATAAAATGTACCTACTCCATTAGGTACATCCCCGTACTTCATAGCGAGTTTAATTCATTTTTTCTGTTGTTTTTACAATTTTACCATATTATTTCCTTTCATTTCCAACAGTTCTCATGCTGTCATTAATTGTTTCCTTAATTATTTCATCTGCACCGGTCTATAAGTTATTCATTGTAATTATGTATATACCTATATAGTTTGAATATTTTATTATCAATTACTGTCGAGAATCGATATCCTCGTCATCTGTCGCCTCACTCAACACGTCGCGTCCCTACTACAAACCGGTTTGGAGCAGGCGAAGTGGGGGACCGCAACGCATCAGCGACGCGACGACCAGAACATTCGTCACCGACTGTGCTCGCCTACGCATCGTTCCACCGCTCGCGCATTGCACCATTGTACCTCGTACTGCTTCTCAAATACACCAGCGAACCTAGTATACAGTCCACAGTCTTTTATTTATTCTCGACCATCGGAGAACCCAACATATTGGTCCATCATCGCCGAAAAGAAGTCTGGACGAAGTAAGCTGTGCGCGTGAGGACTTCGGAAGAACTTTTTCAAAAAGCGCCGTCATCGTTACGTGGCCATTTTGAAAGGCGTAGAACATTTTAGAAGGCGAAGAGAAAAAATAATTTATGGTTGGATAAAACGTGGTGAGTCCGTTCCAATTTATCCTTAATGCTCCCGCTGATTATCTCCTTTACTATTAAATTTCTTCTTTTCTCTATTCTTTTACCCTGCTTCAAATAGCCTATTGAGTCAGTCGCAGTGATCATCTTCCTCATAATTAAATAAAATATTATACCTACTTAATATTTTGTTACATCCCAAAAGCATAAAAAATTGTTTAATCGCATACATTATTCTTGTTGCATACCTTGCTATATATAAGTACAAAATCTTATTCATTACTTAAAATAGTTAAATTGCATACACATATTCTTGTTGCATACTTTGCTATACATAGTAAAAAATCTTTTTCTTAACTTAACGTGTGCCGCTGCTTATGCGCTCGATCGCGCGCCGCTTAGCAAACCGGTTTGTTATCAGGTAGCACGGCGCGGCCGGGCCGAGCTTGCAGCTATTCTTTGCATTTATTGACTGCATTGTGTAGATTTATTATCTAAATCCTTTGTATAAATTATACCTACTTGTTCTTAATTCATTTTGCTATTGCATCTTAGCAAACTTATCATTAATTACCTTCTTCAACTACCTACCTACTATCTTTTTACGCAATATGCCTGCTGAAAAAGCACAAACTTTAATTAAGAAAAGATCTTCTTTAAAATCAAAGCTTACATTATTTAATAAATATTTAACGGTGCTGAAAAGCTGTGCAAGTTTGAGTGAGCTGCAGTTAGTCGAACTGAAGTGTCGTCTTAACCAAATTGATAATTTAAATATTGAATTCGACGCGTTACAGGATGAAATCGATATGCTTAGTGACACCGGCAGCGACGAGAATAACTCCGAGCGGGAACGGGAGATGTTTCAAAACGAGTACTTTCCGCTTGTGGCAGCCGCGCGTTATCTACTTACACCGACGGAATGGCAAGATCCTGTGGCAAGCCCCAATGATGCTCAATCTGGTGAGAGCTTTAAGAGCACTAATGTCAGGTTACCCAAAATTGACTTACCCCATTTCAGCGGCAGCTATCAGCACTGGCTAGAATTTAGAGATGTTTTCACTTCAATCATACATAACAATACAAGCATTGACAACATCAATAAATTCCACTACCTCCGCGCTTCACTTCAGGGAAGTGCAGCTTTAGTTATTAAGCACATCAATTTTTCAAGCGAAAGCTATCTAACAGCGTGGGAAATGTTGCTTGAGCGGTACGATAACAATCGTCTGCTCGTTAATAATCACGTACAGGCCTTATTCAATATCAATCCTATACAAAAGGAATCATGTAAATCCATCAGGTATTTGATTGATTCCACCATTAAAAATATTCGAGCGCTTACTATTTTAAAGCAGCCCACTCAGTATTGGGACACCCTTCTTATTTTTATGACAGCTTCAAAGCTGGACAAAACAACATTACGTCACTGGGAAGAACATCGAAACAAATTAAATGATAGCCCCACGCTAGATATATTCATGACATTTTTGAGAAGCCGAGCAGACTTACTTGAAAGCTTGGAGGATCATAATGGTCAAACTAATAATAATAATTCTTCAAATTCCAATAAATCTAAATCTGATTCAAACTTAAGCGAGGGTGGTAAAACTAATACTCCTCAGTGTCAGTTATGTAATCAATCACACACCTTATTTAAGTGTGAAACATTTAAATCTCTTGCAGTTGAATCGCGTATAGAAAAGGCTAAACAGCTCAAGGTCTGTTTAAATTGTTTACGTCCTGGCCATTCTAGTAACAAGTGTACCTTATCTCACTGCAAGTACTGCAAGTACAAGCACAACACCTTATTACACCTTGATAAAGTCGAACCATCGCCTTCCAAAGTAAACACAGAAGGTCTTGTCCTAGCTAGTGATACCTACACAGATACTACTGCGCCACGTATATTCTTTTCCACAGCTATCGTGCGGGTGAGGGACGGCAGCGGCGTCGAACATAACGCAAGGGTACTTTTAGACAACGGTAGTGCGATCAACCTAATGACTGAAGGCTGCTGCGAAAGGCTTCATCTAAGCCGGCGCTCCGTGAACGCCGCGGTATCAGGTTTTAATAATTATGTTACCACTAGCACACAGTCTTGCGATATTAGCATAAAATCAATATGTACAAATTATGAAATCGACTTGAATTGTATTGTTTTGCCTAAAATTACGCCACTAATTCCCTCCTCGTACATTGACGTCAGTAGTGTACGTTTGCCATGTGGTGTCACCCTTGCCGACCCATCATACAATACCCCGTCTAATATAGACATTCTTTTAAGTGCAGACGTATTTTGGGATATCTTGGGCAAGGAACATATTGAACTAGGTAAACATATGCCCACCTTACGCGAGTCAAAATTGGGTTGGTTAGTAACAAAACACATCATTACTACACCAAATTCTTCAAATTTTTGTCTATTTACACAAGGGGAATCGAACCCCGACCTTTCTTGTTTTTGGAAACTTGACACGCTTGAATCTCGGCATTCTATGACTGTTGAAGAAAAGGCGTGCGAGCAAAGCTTTGCTAAAAACACCTTTCGCGACGACGAAGGTCGTTTTGTTGTTTCAATGCCTTTAAAACACGATCCAAAAATTTTGGGTAATTCATTTCATCTAGCAAAATCTCGTTTTCTTGCTTTAGAAAGAAGATTTAATCGTGACCCCGTGTTTAAAGAAAAATACCTTACCTTTATGAGTGAATACGAATCTTTGGGTCACATGACCAAAAATTTTGAATTATTGCCAAAAGACGACACTACAGTCAGCTATTTTTTACCGCATCACGGCATACTTCGCGAGTCCAGCACAACAACAAAATTTCGCACTGTGTTCGATGGCTCGGCAGCTACTTCTACGGGATACTCGTTAAACGACTTGCAAATGGTAGGCCCCACTGTTCAAGACGAGTTATATTCTATTTTATTGCGTTTCAGACAATATAGATATGTAGTGTCCGGTGATATAGCACGCATGTATAGATGTATTGATATAAATAAAACCCAAAGATCATTACAACAAATTATTTTTCGACGTGATTCAAATTTACCTTTAAACACATACACTTTAAACACATTGACATACGGCACGAGTTCAGCCCCTTATCTAGCAACGAAGTGTTTGTCTAGCCTAGCGTCCACTGTTAGTGACAAAGACGTAAACAATTCTATTATGCACGATTTTTACGTGGACGACTATTTAAGTGGCAGCTCTTCTATATATGATACTATTAGAATATGCAAAGGTGTCATTTCTACTTTATCTTCCGCCAAGTTCGAATTAAGAAAATGGCAATCAAATAGTATCGAAATCTTAAATGCAATCTCAAATAGCGAGTCCCCAACTATTCATGATTTTTCAGATTCAAAAGGGACATCGAAAACATTAGGATTAGTTTGGCAATCTAACCTAGACATTTTGTCATATCAAATAAATATAGAAAATAATAAAAAGATAACTAAAAGGCATATTTTGTCGGTCATTAGTCAAATTTTTGATCCCCTCGGACTAGTCGGACCATGTGTGGTCGAAGCAAAAATTATCATGCAAAAGATTTGGATAAAAAAGTATTCGTGGGATCAGAAATTATCTGATGACATAATTAATCTATGGACCTCATTTGCCAATAAAATACATTTTCTCAATAATTTAAAAATACCGCGTTGGGTTCTATGTACAGATTGTAATAGGATCGAAATCCATACGTTCACCGATGCTTCCGAACACGCCTACGGTGCATGCTTGTATGTTAGGTCTATCGACAATAAGGGTCACATTAACGTGCAATTATTAACGTCTAAAAATAGGGTTGCCCCCATAAAACCAGTCACCATCCCGCGTCTGGAACTCTGTGGAGCATTACTGGGCGCAAGGCTGTGTGCTAAGGTCATGTCCGCGCTAACTCTAAACGTACATTCTTGTCGGTTTTGGTGTGACTCAACAGTAGTCCTAGGTTGGTTATCGACAAGTGCAGGCCAGTTTAAGCATTTCGTCAGCAACCGCGTGAACGAAATACAGGAGATTACCACGGGAGATACATGGAGCTATGTTCCTACAAAGTTAAATCCCGCTGATTTAGTTTCGCGAGGTTCATCAGCGGATCAATTAAATAATTCTTCAATATGGTGGCACGGGCCACCTTTCCTGAAATTAAGTAATGAGTTTTGGCCTAAAATGCCTAATACAAATAAAAATTGTAAATTAGATTATACAGAAAAAATATGTTTAGCTACAAATCAATTAAACAATAATAACAATCAAAGCTCTAACTTAATATCTTGCATAATACATAAATATTCTAACCTAAACAAAATACAAAGAATTATTTCTTACATACTAAAATTTATACACTTAAAAACTAAAAAACACTTACATACTACTAGTTGTACTACTTTAGACTTAAAAAACGCAATGGTAGTCATCATACGACAGGCTCAGTCTGAAATGTTTCCTGACGAGTTTTCTATTCTGAGGGCTGGGAAGGTTTTACCCAGTAAAAATCGATTGTTGTCTTTATCTCCATTCCTAGATGAAAAACTTATTATTCGTGTGGGTGGTAGATTGGATAATTCGCCTTATACTTATGATGTTAAACACCCCATATTGCTTTGTAGCAAGCATCATTTAACAAAACTCATTTTTCATATGTTTCATAATAACCTACTACACGCAGGCCCACAATTATTGCTTGCAAACGTGCGTCAAACATACTGGCCTCTAAACGGTAGAAATCTATCTAAATCTATAGTTAATAAATGTTTGAAATGCTTTAGGTTTAAGGCTCAATGTACTCAGCCCATTATGGGTCAACTTCCTTACAATAGGACTAATTTAGAATTTCCTTTTTTACACTGTGGCGTTGACTACGCGGGACCATTGTTGATAGCTGACCGCAAGGGTCGAGGCTGCAGGCTCTTAAAGTCCTACCTGTGCATATTTGTGTGTTTTTCGGTTAAGGCTATTCATCTGGAGCTTGTTACAGATCTTACAAAGGAATCTTACATTGCCGCGTTACACCGATTCATTGCTCGTAGGGGCAAGCCACAAAGCATATCGTCCGATAACGGAACGAACTTTGTGGGTGCTCACAATGACTTGCATAGATTTCTAGAGGAATCTAACATACAACATGACATAGCACAGGAAGGTATAGATTTTAAATTTACTCCATCCTACACCCCTCATTTCAATGGGATGTCTGAGGCGGCGGTACGTCTCACAAAGCATCACCTCAGGCGACTGCTGCAGACAGTTCATTTTACTTATGAGGAGATGAACACATGTCTGGCTCAAATAGAGTCTATTTTAAATTCTCGTCCTCTTACTCCTTTATCTACAGACCCCCTTGATCTAACTGCTCTTACTCCGTCTCATTTCCTAATTGGACGGCCACTCACGTCAATTCCACAACCACAAGTACTTGATAAGGATATATCCAGTACCGAGCGCTACAAGCGTCTGGAATACATCAGGCAGCACTTCTGGGCCAGGTTTCAAAAGGAGTATATATCTACATTGCATCAGAGGTCTAAATGGCTGACGCCTTCGAACCAAAGCCTAAACATCAATGATGTTGTATTGGTAAAAGATAAACATCTTCCTCCTCTACAGTGGATGATTGGCAGAATCATTAAGGTCTTCCCGGGTATCGACGGGGCCAACAGGGTAGCAGACATTCGTACCAGAAGAGGTACGATCCGAAGAGCCTTTAATAATATTTGTCCTCTTCCAGTTCAGGACATATAACATCACCTGCGGGGGAATATGTCGAGAATCGATATCCTCGTCATCTGTCGCCTCACTCAACACGTCGCGTCCCTACTACAAACCGGTTTGGAGCAGGCGAAGTGGGGGACCGCAACGCATCAGCGACGCGACGACCAGAACATTCGTCACCGACTGTGCTCGCCTACGCATCGTTCCACCGCTCGCGCATTGCACCATTGTACCTCGTACTGCTTCTCAAATACACCAGCGAACCTAGTATACAGTCCACAGTCTTTTATTTATTCTCGACCATCGGAGAACCCAACAATTACAATAATTATGATCTAGATTAAATGCACAATGTATCTACATAACGTATTTAATTGGATAAGGTACCTACTGTTAAAAATAGCTTCGAAAATGACATATCTAATTATTATTTTTTTTAATTTGTAAAAGATAAAAATAATGAATGTGAATTTTTTATTATTATTATGTTATCGCGGACTTTTATGTAGATGTTTTTAACTTATATATTTCCGCAGTAAATTATTTTGTTCTATCATCAATAGATTTTGCAACGCACGCGCTGTAAGGAATTTTTAGGTATTTTTTTACATCTTGGGTTATATTATTGGAGTTTTAATAAGGATCTCTAATTTTTTGTGAAATTAAAGTACGTATAGCCTATGTTAGTCTGCGATAATGTAGCTTTCTAATGGTAAAATAATTTTTGAAATCAGTCCAGTAGTTTTTGATTTTGGTCGAATACAAATTTTTGTATTTACAAATCTTTCTTCTTTATAATATTAGTAGAGATATATAGAAATCTGCCGAATCTGCCTTAAGTTATAGCGTAATGATAAATAGCATATATTATAACCTTTATCGATAAACGGACTATTCAACACAAAAAGATTCACTCAATTCGAACCAGTAGTTCCTGAACAACTCTGCAGTTTTATAATATTAGTAAACTTCAGTTTTATAATATTCATTAAACTGTTTGCGTGCTGTACCGAACTTGATATTATTTGTCCATAATCTCGAAGCGACCAATTTGTTTTTCAGAATAATTCTATAGACTTTCGATTGAAGCCTAATAAATAGTTATGTCTCTATCATGACATAAATAAAATCCGCTCTTATACAGTTGAAATAATGACAACGGAAATTCACGTTTCAATTTGAGTGTGGATCTGTCTACAGAAGTCTTTAACAATGTAATAGTTCTTCAGTGTGATTCATAGTTTAATTAATTTTTTAATAAGCACGCCACTTGCCTGAAGCGATAAGCGAAAAGCGTATCATTATAACCGCTTGCATCGCTAAAGACTCCATTGCTCCACTGTTTGCAACCTGACTACAACCTGAATAAGGTTTAGTGGCCCTTATTGTCAGATACCTATGGTAATCGTGAGTGCATCATTAAGATATTTTGGGCAGACCGGTAGTCTGGTACCCGCAAGTTATGCCGCCGCGTAGGCCGAATGGCGTGAGATGACTGGACATGAGCAGGAAACTCGTGTCACGGCAATAAAGATGCTGGATGCGTGGATGTGCGGCGTCACGAGTAAAAGTCATGTGAGGAACGGGAGTTCTGATGCCGAGCATCAGACGACCACGCTAGGAGGGCTAGACCGAAGAAATGCTAGCTTGACGTCGTAGATGCATTTGACTTGGTTGTTTTTTGCGCATAAGGATTTTCGTTCATCTTTAGAACGATCGAAGGACATTGAAATTATCGAAAAATATTCTTGAAATCCGTAGACTATTTTAAAGACGAGCATAATCGATAATCGGTTCATAATTTTCGAAATACTCGTGCGTAGTAGAAAGTTGCATTGCGGAATTCTAAGCGAGGTAATTAATTCATAAGTTGTATTTTTTTCAACTTGCAACAATCCTTTGTCTTTATGGCCCTGTGAGACTAGCTTTATCATGATGCAAAACGATATGGCATTTACGGTTATTTTTACGAAATTTGCGGTAGCTAGAGCGAAAAAAGGATTAACCACAAACCAAAGAAATGACATTGTTTTTTTTTTTTATTTTTTTATACCACTTAGGCTTTTATATTGTTTTTGTAAAGGAAGGCTGCTCAAAGAAATCACCTCAAAAGCCATATTCAATTTTGATAGCTGCCGTTGACTGGACAATACTCGTAGACACGTATGAGAAGCACTATAAAATACCGGAGGATATCTGTGCCTCATCATTCAGACCCGACATATTCCTTTTTTCACGATCGCATAGGCGTGCAGTGCTTGTAGAACTCACAGTACCGTGGGAAACTGATATACCTAAAGACTACGCTATAAAGACAAACAAATACTTTGACTTGACTAACGAGTTAACCAAAAACGGCTACGTGGTTAAACTTTACGCCGTAGAAGTAGGAGCAAGGAGAATTCCAGCTAAATCCCTGTACAACTTACTTAAAGACCTCGGATTGCCAAGAGCTTCAGTAAGCTCTTTACTAAATCGAATATCAAAAGCGGCATTGATAGGATCTTACCAAATTTGGATAGGTAGGGGGTGGAACACTACTGACGGTGGAGGTGAGCGCTGATGCATCACAAGAGCCACACCCTAAACCTACATCTGGGTCGCAAGTCCCAGTCGCCGTCACGGTGTTCCTCTCTGTATCACGCTATGGACCCGGCGACCGCACGGTGAATCCATGGAGTGCTGAGAATCGGATCTCATAATTTCAGCTAAAAACTGGCCGTATACCGATCACTATTTATTAAGGTTCTGGAATTCCTCAAAGCACTAGTAGCCACGATATTCCTTTTATCAAAAACATACTTATGCAATCACGCACGAGGCATTTTTCACGCGCGTTTATTTAGTTGTTTTTGAATGATTTAACAAATTTACACATTAAATGGATTCATTTTGACAAAATTCATATTGGATTACACTACTTTGCTTTGTATGAGTGTGTTAGCAATAAATCCAGGTTCAATAACCCATTACAATATCCTAAAAAATGCATTTGAGGCCCTTTCGTTGAGACTGGTGTGGTGAGCATCATTGCACCGATTGGCTTCATCTATTCATTGAGCCTCGGTATTTCTACTTCCAAGTGTTTGTGTTTGATTGTATTTGACTTATGACTAGATATAGATAACCCTAATCCAATAAAGGCACTTCAGCTACAATCATACCTATGGCGCATAGCTTCCGTTTTTTTATTTGTTTGCAGTGGTTGATGGGCAAAAATCATGAAATTTATCAATGTGATTGTCACGAACGCACTTAAATACTGTAAAATTGTCGTCTTGCTTGGTGCCTTTACACCAAAAGCAGTTTAAAGCCAAATGAGGTTCGGGTGGGCTATAGGTGTCTGCCTAATATTACGAGTGAAATCATGGTGATGTAGGCAAGCAAATCTTAAAATGACGCTAAAAATTAAGGAAAAGGGGGAAACAAACTGTTTTCTAAACCTCCGTTTTTCAGTACTGTAGGTAATTAGTAGGTACCTAGTTTTAAAATAAGTTTGCATACATACAAACATACAGGGCAATGTAAGTTCCCAGACAGTATTAGAGCTGAAGAATTCGTTTAGTTAAACGCGCTAATCTCATGCACGACCAGTCGCATTTGGAAAATTACTTTTGTCTTGAATGGCTAATTCAGGTACTTATTCAGAAATATGACAATTAGGTATGTAACATAAACATTTGTTTATGATAAATACCTAGGTATAACCCGCGCCACGTATCTTGGACCTAAATCATAAGACATATCTACGAGGCTCTAGTGCCCGCGGATTGCTTTGTAATAGTCTATGCTTGGTGAATTTGAGTTCGTCTACCGCAGTAGCACCCCGTGCTATCCTCAAAAGACATCCAAGAAATGTGTACTGCGCGTATAGGGCACGTTTTGAGCACATTTTAGGTCCAAGATACGTGGCGCGGGTTATACCTAGCCGTAAAGGCAAAATTTACAATCTGTAGGAGCAAACTGGACGCGGGTGAAACCTGAGAAGTAAAACTTATGACATCTAAGTACATTAGAGAAAGGAATGATTGTATTTTTATTTATTCTGGTGAAACAAAGCTTGTCACGGTCATGTAATTATGTAGTAGGTATAATTTATTTAATCTTTAACGCAGTAGATACGTATAAAACGTAAATAAATGATTATCTTGACAGCACTATTTGACCTCTCTAAATTAGTTGCACCATGGTCTCCTAATTAAGCCGTATCTACTTAATTGTTGTCCAAATTCATTGAATCTGAGCATTTTTTAATGTAACTGTATAAAAAACTGATAGGTATGAGTGAGTTTAAATATCTATCTAATATTAAACAAAAGAAATAGATACGGCATAAAATCTAATAACGTCAACAAAATAAATAAGTTAACACAAGTTAAGGCCGCCCTTCAGTCTAGTAGAGACTACTCGAGTACAAAGACCCGCAGGGGTAGGCAGTGCGGCAACATCGCGCGACCGCTATATCGATCCTGCATACCGTGTTCAAGCGATTCAAGCACTTTACAACTTTTCCTACGTAAAACATTGGATGAAACTATAGCGCTTAAAAAGACTTGTTGTATGGAACACGTTCTACGCACACAAACATAAGCTGTTCGGATTCTTAAGCAAATGTCTAGCTGTAGGAATCTGCTGTCTGTTAGACGTGATGTTTAGTTAAAGCGGTGCAGCGTTTATTGAATACAAAATGCATAAAGGAAAACTTCTATGTGTAATTAGTGAATATGTTTGTGGAGACTGAATAATATTGGGTTTTTCAGAGGGGGTTAGATAGAATTCAATGTGTCAGGTTAGAATTACCTACAAGAGTTGCTTTGTGTGTCCATGTTTAGAATAGTATGAAGTTGAATCATGCAAACGTACCTACCTATTTGGCGAACAGTCACTCTAATTGGTAGGTAGGTATTTGAATAATATTGCCATTGCAATAAACATGGTCACGCTATCCTTTGCCATTGTCTTCGTAGTATCTACTTGATTTTATTACTTAATTAGCTGACCCACCCGTCTTCGTCTGTGGCCTACTTCGAAGCCCTGTATCATACCTTTAAGCCATAGGTAGGTATATACCTACCTATGCCCGCAATTTATTATTTTTCAAATAATGTATGAGAATTTTCCCGATTTCTTGACATTATGATCACTGCTTCGCTCCCTTAGGTAGTAGCATGATGTTCTATACTCTATACCTTGTCTGATAAACGGACGATCCAACACAAAAAGAATTTCTAAATTCGCACCAGTAATTCCGGAGAGTAGCGTGTTCAACCAAACAAATAAACAAACTCTTCAGCTTTATAATATTTGTATAGATAACAGAATTTTGCATTCCCTACGGTTTATAAGTAAGAGGTTAAAGGGCATTATTTCAAATCCTTTTCTTTTTTATTTTTTTCAATCAATAGCAAGAACTCCGCAACCTTTCCTTTTTGCTGTGAAATGAACTCCCTCTGCTATAGTTTTGCCAAACAACTACAATATAGGATTCTTCAAGATGGGCATTAGAAGGTTCCCTACAGGGTCGACAGCAAGAGTATGATATCCCTGGTTCCACACGTCCATAGGCTACCGTAACCACTTTCCATCAGGTGGGCCGTATGCTTGTCAGCTAGCTAAGTGTTTATACCACCAAGTTGCAAAACACGAGTAACACCTTTACCTACATACCTACACCAAGGGAAGAGAATCCTAATAATGATAAGTCCAGTAAGCCCAATGAGAAGTGGTAAATGATCCTGCCTATTCCATAGTACCTAATTTCTTTTCACCAAGAAAAATCATCAGATTTATCCTGATAAAAATAAATAATATATCAATATTCCTCTTCGTCGATTTTTTTGTTAGGTTATATTTCTAGCAGCCCGGGCAAATTTGCCCGATTGGCTAGAAATTTTATTCTTTTCTAAAAATATAGTTCCCGAAATGTTGTTATAAAATATATCTCTGCTTACTACTGTGATTATATACCGATGTAAATTTATAATGTTTATGTAAGATGTAAGGTATGCATTGTGTTGCCTCGGTTTTCCCAGAAATCTGTTAACGTTACACCACCCACGGCGGTTAATTCAAAGAACGGCAAATTTAAGTCGTATTTTATATATTATTTCAAAGGTAGCCGTCTTTAAAATGATTGAAAAATACTTGGAAGTCGCGCGACGCCAGAATGTGCGATAAACTAGTTCAAGAAAATGATTGATTGATTATTTGTTTTGACTAGCGATTTACTTTTTAATAGATAGGTACGTAGGTATTGCTCGGGACATACATTCTGTTAAAAAAGTATCGGAAATGGATAATTTTTCTATGGTTCCAATTTCAATATGTTGTTTTTTTATGTGCTGTAAGATGGGCACAACTGTTTTGCATTTTGGCGCGGAGTTTGAGTTCTAGCAGGATATTAACGTCTTCAACTAAAGTTAACATCGCGAATTGAAGGAAGTAGTGACTGAAAAGAAAACCTTATTCCAATTTGAGAGACATAGCCACTGAACTTTCTGTGTCGCACGAGTCGATTCGCACCACTTTTAGTAATCACTTGGGTATGAAACATCTTGCTACTGGGCTAGTTCCAAAGGCCTGAATTTTCGCCAAAAAGTCATCTCATTATTGCAAATTAATTTTTGACCAAAAACTCAACAAATAGGTACTACTTATCAAGCAACCATCTTATTCACTAGATATGGCTCCAGTCGACTACTTTCTCTTTCCTAAACTCAAATTACAACTTTGTGGCACATGTTTTCATTCGGTACCATTATACCATTTCCTCGAGTATCGGGATTCTTGGTATCGATATCTCCAGCGACGTCCAATACCGTAGTCATTTAGAAGACAAGGTGAAGCTGGCATCAAAGAAGCTTGGGGTGCTCAACAGGGCGAAGCAGTACTTCACTGCGGGGCAACGACTCATCCTTTATAAGGCGCAGGTCGGCCCCACATGGAGTACTGCTGTCACCTTTTTGCTGGGGCACCTGCATGCCAGCTTGACCCCTTTGACTCGGTACAAAGACGGGCGTTGAGGCTCGTCGGCAATCCCATACTCGCAGGCGATGTGGAACCTCTCAGTCTCAGAAGAGACTTTGCCTCACTGTGTGTGTTTTACCGTCTATACAATGGTTTGTGCTCAGAAGAACTGTTTGACATGATGCCAACAGCTACATTCTATCATCGCACCTCTCGCCACAGGCAGGGAATTCATCCTCACACATTGCGTCCGGAAACGGTACGCACTGTGCGGTTTGAAAGGCATTTCATCCCACGCACACTCAAGCTGTGGAATGAACTCCCTGCGGTGGTTTTCCCAAGCGACTACAATATGGGGTTCTTCAAGAAGGGCATTAGAAGGTTTCTTCAGGGTCGGCAGCGCGAGTGTGTCACCCCTGGTGTTGCATGCGTCCATAGGCCACGGTGACCGCTTCCCATCAGGTGGGCCGTGTGCTTGTCTGCCAACTAAGTGGTATAAAAAAAAAAAAAAAACATCAAGGAGAAATCGCGACGAGACCTGAACTCAACTCCGAAAAAAAAACGTATAAAAAATATTTTGATGATTCAACTACTCGTTGACGCCTGTATATCGTTTCTGAAGGAGCATACCTTGAAGGCGACAAAAAAAAAAAGATAAATAACTAATATTTTGTGAATTATTGATATTTTCCCGGTACTTTCTTGACAAAGTAGTATATACCTATTACCATTTCATGTGCTCTATGCGCGCAGTACACGTTTCTTGGGGGTCTTTTGAGAATAGCACAGGGTGCTACTGCGGTGGACGATCTCACATTCATCAAGCATAGATTATTACAAAACAATTCACGGACGCCAGGGCCTCGTTTGTTTCGAGATTTAGGTCCAAGATACGTGGCCCGCGGTAGGTAGGTATATTCCTATATTTTAGAATTTCATGTTTTAGAATTAAATAATCTTAGAATAATTATAGAATTATAACGCCTACAACTTGTTTGTTACTGGGATTAAGTTATCAGATGACGTTTTTAATGTTCTTTGATTACGTTCAAACGATACAACTACTAAGTACCTCACTGACAGCAGGCAGTTTTAACCCACGAAATTGAGAAAAGCAATCACATCACCAGCTAGGCTCAGAAGTCAGAATGGCTTCAGAGCCCGTCACAGTCGGAAGTTAAATTTGCTATCAGAAACTTTTAGCCTATCGCGCAGTCACTGGAAACAGTTATTAGATATAGGTTCTCTGATTACCTCTGCGATAACATAATTTCCCGAATGGTGTGAGTCCATTTCTATTGCTACCGTGAACCACCTACCACCATTCTATTGTCACTCTTTGATCAACATCGGAGGTTGCATCATTGGACCACTATATTGACCAAGAAAAGTGCTTTCCGAATCTCCTAGACTAATATTTATTCTAGATTGTTAAGGAACAACTGATACCCGCCGTCTGCCAGCACTGCAGCCACGAATCAGTTGGTAGTATATCAAGGTGTGTGATTTTGCCCACGTTTAGTGATGCAGTTTCAGACCCGTTACGAGTCTTTTGCTGCTTACGATTTCTTGTCCTGATGCGACTGTATAAATGGAAGAAACTAGATTGTAAATTTTGCACATTATTAGGTGAACCACTGCAAACATGAAACTATGGTCCTCTAGTTTACTTATATTGATTTGAAGTACCTATATGTCGTTGTGTGTCTGTACCTGTGTGTTTCATTCAGTTTCAGTCAGGCAACTCGCGAGTAGGTAATTTACGCCTAGCACGGAAAATGGTAACCATTTGACATTTCTCCGTCTAGTTTCACCGTGTTATAGCTATTTCTAGTATGCGAATGTAGTAGCTACCATTATTTTTATTCGGTCTTATAAAAATACGTTGTTGAAACTTCGTCTCACTGAATTCAAATGTTTTGAAAACCATTATTATTTATTACATCTACACGTATATAGGCGCTTACTTACTGCTATTCATTACGCATGAATTAGGTTATATGAAAGAGTTCGTTAAATTGTGGTAATTGTACCAGGAATGTGCATAATTTTTTTATTTTTTTTTATTTATTTATTTATTTATTTGTTAATTTCTCTCTTATTACATTACATTATCTATACATATCTATTACATTACATAATATCTGCATCGCGACATTATTGACAGGTAACATATCTTGATATAACTACACCGCGAGTGGGTAGTGAACGAGATACTCCTTAATCTAAATATGTATAAATTATGCTGTAAAACCTTTAATTTATATATTCAAACTCTGAATAAAGTTTTGTGAAATCGTGACTGGTCTTGTCTGAATCAACACAAAGTTTTAAATTTGAAATGTACGTACTATGTATTTATGTCGATGTTAAAGAAGTAGGTATCGTCCTTAGAGCCAGGGTTGCACGATCCCAACGTAGAGTCACCTGCAGGAGTCGACGGTAGGTTGCTTTAGGTAGCCGCGGGAGTGCAGTTCCACATCTATAAGCTTGGAAGCCAAACCTCTGAAGTGATACTCGAAGTTCTGTCGACCATCGAGTAAAAGAATACCGAGGCCAACGCCTCCTACAACGGACATCTACCGTTAAAAAACCGCAAGAGTTTAATCCAAAACACGGATGCTGCACACGATTGTGATGAGAAAGAGAAGAACTGGGAAAGAGAAACACTTATGCCTCTCAGCCCCACGTTTGACTATCTACCTTAACAGGAAAAATTACCACCCTTCGGACACGACCTTCCATGTCCTAAACAAACTGAAGTCCTAAACTACTGAGTCAGTCAGCCTGTGACTACGGCCGGTGTAACCTGGTCGAAACGACAGGCAAATCAAAGGCATGTATGTACCTATACCATGAACGCGTTAATTCCCGTTAACATTATTGTGTACCTTCAATGTCGGTCTGACAAAACTTATCCCAATGGGGAGGGCAATATCCAGGCTTAGCCGCATCGGATGTCGGAGCCCTCGTGCAGTCCATGTCGCCCTTGCTTTCGTCTCCCTTATGTCTCCTACCTCCGTCCGGAACAATAATACTTAATCGATTTGAATAATAATACTACCTCAACAAAGCCACTGATAGCGTGGTTAAAATGTCGTTAAGATATTTTATGCTCGAATAATTTAACATTACTGAATCAGTGACACGAAAGAAAAGCTTGAAGTCGTACAACTTTCTAGCGTTTTCGGACTTATTTGAGATTCAGAAACGCATGCGGGTCACCTCTAGTATAATAGGTAAATGATGAAGGAACCGAAAGGGAAGAAATATTAAGATAAATAGTAACTCATCGCTATCTTTGTAATTACAGGGCACACACACACACTGAATATCGACAATGCGCTAAAAGCCATTAATTTTAACATAGCTTATTGAGCCACATTGAATGTTATAAACTAAGAAGGATTGAATTACCTACCTACACCAAAGCACACATTCTTACAAAGTAACACGAAATAACTACCCAGAACGTTACAAAATAATAAATTCTACCAAACAGCATCGACAATACATTTTGTTCTTATCTCCGCAATCCGAATCTTAAAATACAGCCTCCTTAGGTACGCAGCTGTAAATTATCGCTTTTATTGCTCGCTCGCACTGGAGGCCCGCGGGCCGTAAACTCGAGAAATGCATGACCAATCAAAATACCAATGTCGGGTCACGCAAACATACAAACCGTAAACCATCACTGTACGAACGTGCAACATCTGCATGTGTGTGTTCAAAATGCATTAAAATATCTATGTGTGAGTTTGGTTGCTCACACACACATTGAATGTGCTCAGTGAGATGGAACACTCGTTCGAGGGATAACGGAGGGCTCCATTTATCATGATGGTTTAGAGTGGATGCGCTTCATAATGTTTATTGAAAGTAATTTGCTTTTAATATCAATAATAAATAGTAATAGTTTATAAATAGCACTCGAGAATCAGAATATAAGTAGAAAGATTTGGTGCGTTAGGTATACAAAATAGGTAATGTCGAAATAATTATCATAATGATCGATAACTTATTGCGAGTCACTATCAAATTGCTTTGATTATACTTACTGTAAGTGCCAACGTAATGCAACGTGATAGCGGTGCGGCTGTAACCGCTGTCACAATACGTTGAAATATCAAATAACAACTCGAGTCTTTATGTAACGATAGTCAAGCACGGAAGCATTCTAGCCTAGGTCAGCTGTTGTAAGTTGTTTAAAGTCTTGTAATATAGGTAATTGTTAATTAATCTAATTAATTTGGCTTGTAATATAGGTAATTGTTAATAATTGTTAATCTAATAAACTTAGTTATTTTGAATATAATGATTGGCCCCTTTTTGATGAATTTCATTACATACTCGTAGGTGAGTCATTTAGTACATTATGGTACAAGTGAGTAAAGTTCGTCCGTCCTCGGCTCTCTTAAGACCCTCGCCTGACGGCTTGGGTCTCAATGGCGCCTCGGCGGTAATCACCAACTTTGCTGACTTGTACCATAATGTACTATAAGAACATAGAAACTTAACCTATAAAATTTGAAAAAAGAATCTATAACTCACTTATGAATAATAGCAATGAAAGTTTGATAATATATATCATTACGTTCCTAATTGCGGTGAAATAATAGCAATTTTATGAGCAGGTGTGTTGTAAAATATTATTATTCATGATAATCCATCAAACGATAATAATTATGTACTATTAAATATAGGTATAGTCACTGAATAAAATAATAGTATAGCACTCCTGAATTATATTTTTATTAGTACAAAATAAAGGGATGACTTTACTAGTGTTATAAGTTTCCATAAGCTGACGGTACATTCTAGCTAGATCCTAAATACTTACTTCTATTTAGACATTGCGCATTGCTACAGTACGTTCCTAATGTTCCTGTATCTAGTTTCGTATTTACGTACCGATACTAAATACAATTTTAAGTGAATATATGAAAATGATCTAAATCCAAACTAAACTGCCTACATAATATATATTTTCACTATTCAACAAATATAATTACGGCGTACCTATAAATATTTATGGTAGTATCCAGAATCACTCACACTCACTCCCTTGTACCATAAAGTATCCAGAAATATGAATTTCTGGATACTTTTATTTATCATAGTTATCTTCAAAAAGGTATTTTCTGAAGAAAACCTAGTAAACCCAACAAAATATAAAATTTAATATATTTGGGTGACGTCGCGTCGTATCCACATTATTTGTACCAGGCGTATGGCAGTGCCCCCGCCCACATAAAAAATGACATCTAAATAAATCCATTAGAGTCTTTCTTCCTGTGCCCTTTATTTGATGGCGTTGCTATGGCGTTTGATGGGATGTATAGTGCTCAGACGCTCTGTTTTGACACGACTTATGATTTGTGATGAGAACCATGTTGTGTTAACACGTGTGTATAAATATGCTGCGTAGATATAGTTTTGGTTTTGATTGGTTGTTGATGGATTTAGTATAAGTAATGATAGAAGATTGGATTACTTTGTTCAAGTTAGTTGGAGACCAGAGAACTTGACGATGGTCTTAATGAGAAGTACCTAGTAAGTATTTAAATTTGGATATTAAATCTGGGAAGAAATAATAGATAGTTAATAAAAAGGTATACCTACCTAGTTTCAACTCTACTATGAAGCCACTACGGTTACAGACCCAGTAGGTACGCAAACATCATTAAGAATATTTGCTACCTTAGTAGTACAAAAATAAAATTAGATAAATAGCCCGGCTGATGATGAAATTTTGTTGAATGACCTTAAATGTTTTTATACGTTATAGATACTATTTTGAAGTGATAAAGAGATTTTGTGTTTTAGTGTACTACAGAATGAATTATTTTGACTGTGATTTTGACAACAAAAATTCCATTAGAAATCAAATAAGTCGGAAAGTATGAAACTCTACCAGTTTGTATAGGTATAAAATCTATAAATTACAGTGTTGCATGTAACTTCTTTTGATGAATTTACCAATTATTTTGGTCACGGTCGAGACCCGTTATGAAGAAATATTTCATTATTTTAAATAATAATACTTATAAGTATAACGTTTATCAGCACTTATTAGATATATGCATAATATTATTATAAATGCGAAAGTAACTGTCTATCTGTCTCTGTAAACCACTGTATAGATTTTTATGTTCAATAACTTTGCCATGCCTGTATGGTCACGCATGTTCACGCACACTTTTATTGCAATTTACATGGCATTAAAGATACTACTATAAACACAGACGTATCGAAATCGCAGAAAGAAGACGAAAGAAAACGCAAATTTTCAACGCGTTAATTCCCAGTCGCATCCAAAGCTTTCATCCCGGAGTCTAGGGTCTGCTTTACCAGTCTTAACTGCGGATTTGGCTGGACTTCGATATTTTCCGTGAAGCGGTTTCCATCTGACCTCCACAACCCAATTGTGACATTAGGCGATATCGCATTACAGCTAGACCGTTGTTTTTTTTAGGGCTACAACTACCCGTAACGACTGCCATAGATGTTCGTATGGCAACTGGGACCGACGACGGCTTAACGTGCTCTCCGAGGCACGAACAGATCAATGCAAATACCCAATTCATGCATACACATATTTGCAATGAGCGGGGATCGAACACGCGCCTCCTGCGTAGCGGCCGCGTTCACTACCGCTACACCACGGAGGCTGTCTGTGTGTGGAATATACAAAACTATCTGTAATAGGTGTGTGGGGCCCTTTACTTTACTCGTCCTACTAAGACTTTCCATCCCAAACCTCATCTCCTACCCGGTACACCTACTGACCAAAACGGATGAGGTTCAGACGCAGGCTTTCCTCTCAGTGATAGGGTAAAAGGCAGTGTAGCTTACTTAAAAGCTAAGATAGGCAAAATCGAGAAAGTTAGAGCAGGAGAGCGGACCCCAGGTCTTGAAGTACAAGCTTTGGATACAACCGGGACTAACGCTGTATCATGACATTATGATGATACAGCGTGATGATTTATGAATATTATTTGTACTATGTATAAATTACCAAATATGACTATAAATTATACTTTAGATTTTTGGTCATGGTCAAGTCAAATGCTATTGAAGAAATATTAACAATAAAATTATGTGTCTTTTTTATATTTTACTTTAAATATATAAATTACGTAGTTGCTCGCGGACTTTGTATACTTAATTATTTTTTTAGGACTGTAATAATTAAGTCATAACAATAAAATAAAGTCTTTATCAGTGCTAAATCGGTTTTCATAAGTGTGGGTAATTACTACCGCGGTGCTCGTGGCACTCACATACCTAATTAATTTTGTGTTTTGGTTACGGTCGAAACACTTAGAAATAATAGGTAGTATGATAAGTAATTAAATACCGACTCCATTAAGAAGCAATAAGAGTTTCTATATTAACGAGTCACGCGTGACTTATAGAAGAAATCCATACTAATATCATAAATGCGAAAGTAACTCTGTTTGTCTGTCTGTTACGCTTTCACGCCTAAACCACCGAACCGATTTTGATGAAATTTGGTATAGGTGCAGTTTAGACCTAAAGAAAGGACATAGGCTATGTTTAGTCGCGATAACCGACATCCACACGGGTGGAGCCGCGGGCAAAAGCTAGTGTTATATTATAAAGTCATAAGAATCAATACTGACTTCATCAATGCAAAATAAGTGCCTCTAAAATATCTACCGTCATGCATGATTTTGGCATGGAAACTATTTTTAGCACATGTGCTTGGCTACGACTTAAGGGCCGTGGGCGTGGCCCACCTAAGAAAGTGGCCGTGGGCTATTGACGAGCCCAACACGAGATACACTCGTGCTGCCAACCTTGTAAGAACAGAGAGATTCTGTGCCGGCAGGTCAGAAGACGAGCAGGACAAATAAAGAACTTTGACTTTGAGGACAAACCTTAGGTCTTCCCGCTGATAACACAAAACCTCTCCAGACCCTAAAATTGGGTTATTCATCAACTTGCTAATCCGAATCTTGCTAACGGGTGCGAGTGTCAAAACATTTTCGAATTATCTCAATCATGATTTAAGTGTAAGAAGACCTTAAAAGTAGCTAAACATTAGCTCAATCTATGCCTAGTTGCCCTACACAATAATATGTCATTTACTCGTGTTGTTTCCAGGTGGAGAAGAAAACGGCTACCCCATCTCTTTCCATCGATGTCGTAGAAGGCGATTAAGGGACTATTCTCCATCAACATCATGAGATGATGATGGAGAATAATCCCTAATGACCTCGGAGCTCAGGGTTCACCTTCCGGTTCTTCCTTCTCTACTTTGCACGATTTTGGGCATTTCCATGGTAGTGAGACCATTTGCACGCATGTCACCCTCCACGATGTCAAGCCAGGACTTCTTGGGCCTACCCTTTCTACCTGGACCCGGCGAGGCCGCCACTGCTAAGCATTTGTTACCCGCGTAGCTTGGCGGTTGCCGCAAGACGTGGACGTACCAGCGTAGGCGGTTTGTCTTGTATTTTATCTGCGATGTCACAGACATGAAGGCTGCCGCGGATGCGAGAGTTCGTCACGCGATCTTTACGCGTGACGCCGCACATCCATCGCAGCATTTTCATCTTCATGACACGCAGCTCTTGCTTGTGTCGCTCCAGCAGCGGCCAGGCCTAATGATCGTTTTATAGACCTTCAACCTGAATGGCATTTCAGGATCATTATGTGACACCCATTTCTCGCCACTTGGCCCACGCGCGGCAGCATTGCGTGCCATGACGTCGTAGTCGATTTCACTAGTCACATGAAGAACTGATCCCAGGTATTTAACCTGGTCCGTGCGCTCGATCAAATCATCGCCTATGTCCGCATAGGCGATGATTTGATCGAGCGCACGCGATCGGGTGTGGGATCTGTTGAGTTTAACGCCAAGTATTCTGTCTTCGCTACACGGACTGTTCTCCGTCCGACAGTAAACATACAGCCCATGAAGAAGTGCCCGCTTGACAGCAATAGGCTCGCCCCTATTACCTACGCTACGTGGGTCCGAAAATCATAATTAGCGAAATATGAATGTTAATACACCTCTGCCTGATAGGTATTATGTAAGACTTGTATAAGTACTTAACATAACACTATGTAACGTGTAATCAATACTATAGCAGATATCCTTCTATTCCGGAAGAGACCGAGGACTCTCCCGACCCACCGTGTCCGCCAATGACATGCAGCGCAGCGGAGGCGACCTAGATGTTGGAGGTCGCCCTACGACCTCCGTCCTCCATGAGCGCAGGCCTGGGGGTAACAGAGCCCGCCTGTCCTCTAGCAGAAGCAGGCTGAGGCGGTTCAAAATCCAAGCCTTGCATGCAACCGGTATAACCGCTACGATAATTATAACGATTACCTAATAATATGTAAAAACCTTAGAAACACTGTGAATACCTACAAATAAATATGCCTAAATAAAAATATTGTAGGATATTCTACACACCGCTATCTAGATCCAAAGTAAGCATAGCTTGACTAGTTTGTGTAATAGTATGAGTTTTAGAAAGCGGATAACCATAATGTACTTAGATATTTTTTTTTTACTAAATGTATGCAAATGCATATAATATCTACATAGAAACACCATATTTATGTATACAAAAATGTTGCAGTGAGCGGTAATCGAACTCGCGCTCCGTGCGTAAGTAGCAATCGAACGTTCTACAGCTACGCCACATCACATATATGCTAAATAAATAATGATATCATTTATGAAATAAGAATGACATTACAATAGTAGTCTTTCCTTTCTAAGTATTGATTTAAATTGTTACTTATTATGTTTCTAAGTCTAGTAGTTACTCAGTAAGTGACTCACGTGAACATGGTTGACAGTCTGTGGCTCCCACTTTAGAAGACAATGGCTCGTTATAGCACGTATTTGGGCATTACCAGCTACCGGCTACGAAATGGGAATGATGATCCTGCAAATAACATAAAATTACTATAGACTCATTATTCTTTAATTTTAGGCATAAATCAATAAGTAGTAAGTAGGTAGGTACCTATCACAGAATCTTTCTGTTCTTACAGGGTCTGCAGTACAACTCACGTGATGTTGCCCTCGTCCATATGATAGGCCATGGTAACAACTTTCCATCAGGTTGGCCGTGTGCTTATTTGCGACCTAAGGGCTATAAAAAAGGTACTTAGCGTTCATCATCAACATCATCATCATAGCCTTAGTACCGGTCGCGTCCGAGGCCTTCACCTCAGAATCCGGGTTCCGCTTAGATAAAATATATTATAGCTTGGTTGGGAGCGACTGCCGTGTGACCTCCTAACCTGAGCTGTGGTTAGTAGTAAACTATTAACAAAGTTGTTCAGGTCGTCCATATAGATTTTCGTCTTGAGCTAACGACTATTTGACAGCCGGACGGAAGGCTCAGGTGAAATACCACTAAGCTGTTACCCATCCAAATGACAACCACACCTAGGTAGCTTAACCCAATGACCTTTAAGTGGGGCGTGAAAAAGTATCTGATGAGGCCGTTAAGCTGAGTGCCACCATTGTAATAATATGATACGTGTCTATAATGGTGACCCTCAATTCCGAGACTTTGCCTTCAGCTTACCATAAGGCGAGGTGAAGTCAAATTGACGTGTCCTATATAAAAAAACTGATCGTTTACCGAACAGTAAGAGTGACTACTATAATAGTACAAAGAAAAACCTATTGATAACGCCTAGTAGGTACCTACTGAACACATTAATACGAGAATGAAAACGAATCTCCTGTAAACTTTGAATATGAACAACAGACTTACCCGCTTGAATCAAAATGCTTTTGGTAGGTATCGTTTGCACTTGTTGCATCGCCGAATATGCGTTGACTTTTCAGTGGCATTTTTCATAAAAACAATCTTAACAAGCGAGTTGAGTACAATTTCTTCCAGCACATCCCTAATTCAGACCTCCAGTAACACGATAACCACTGGCGTAGCTATGGGTGGGCAAGGTCGTGCGGTGCACCAGGGCCCCCAGGCTCAGGGGGCCCCCCAAGCCCGAGCCTGAACTAACAAATCTTATATTGAACTACCAAAAAAGGCTTAATTTTGGAATGTGAAAATGGGTTGTAGCACAACTCTAATCAGTGCTCATTTGCTGGGAATTTTATGCAGTATTGTCTCGTTGAAAGATTCGTCATCACATTTGCAGCTAGCTTGGAGGCCCCCCTGAGCCCCCAAGCTTAATGCTAGACATTCGACTAGAGAGATAATAGCTGGTCTTCTCTTGAAGACCATTTGTGCACCCTGGGTAACGGAGACAGCAGCAGCCTGTTTCAAGATGGCATAGACGCTGCGGCCTATGGCCAACTATGAACTTTCCACGTGTAACTCTGATTAGCAACTGTCGCAGTGGAAAGTAAGTAAGGGAGTGTGATGATTCTGGGGCAGATGGAGATATCGTTGGTTCCCATATTTGAGGGGCCATCTCAAAGTCGTATATAGCCCAGGGTCTGTCGAGGTGCAATGGAATTTTCTTATTGGTTCCGCTTACACTCCGGCGCTTGAGACCCGAGACTGCATACAGTTTTAGTTGGTTCGATTAAGGCCTAAACACCTTCCCCGAATGTTTATGTCGATTCGACATAAACACGAAATAATCATCATCTGCATATAGACACATTTTCCTGATTGCATCCGTGGCCAAGATGACCTCGGAGCTCAGGGTCTGCCTTCCGGCTCTTCCTCCTCCACTTCATTCGATCATGGGCGTCCATGAAAGTGAGAAAAATTCGCACGTATATCACCCTCTACGACATCAAGTCAGGACTTCTTGGGCCTACCCCTTTTACCTGGACCCGACGGGGGCGCAATTGCCAGGCATTTGTTACCCATGTGGTTTGTTAGCCTGGTGGTTGCCGCAAGACGTGCCCGCACTAGCGAAGGCGGCTCTCTTGCATTTTATCCACCATATCACGGACATGAAGGCTGCTGCGGATGCGAGAGTTCGTCACGTGATCTTTACGCGTAACGCTGCATAGCATTTTCATCTCCATGACCTCCGTGGCCTAATGACCTCCCCCTAATTATGTATTGTGAAATGTGCGTTGTGTTTTGCAATAAATGTATTTTCTTTTCTTTCTTTCTTTTCCTTCAACGTGACTGGCATTTTGGGATCACACGTGTGACGCCAGTCATTTCTCGCCACTTGGCCCACGCGGCAGCAATGCGTGCCTTGACGTTGTAGTCGATTTCACAAGTCACATGAAGTACAGATCCCAGGTACTTAGCCTGGTCCGTGTGGTCGACCAAATTATCGCCTATGTGAACGGGTGTGGGATCTGTAGAGTTTAACGCTAAGTAAGTATTATGTAGGCACACGAAAATAAATGGAAATTTATGTATGTATGCGCGGAAATAAGCTAGATGCTGCTAGATGTATATATAGATTGTTTCCGCGCGCCTCTCTACAAGGAAAGGAGGATTGGGGTGCGAGGTCCGCAGTCACCACGCGGTGCACCCTGGGCAACGGAGACGGCAGCGCTCCTCTCTCGCAGATCTGTTGAGGGCTGGTCGGAGACTTTTCACGTGTCCCACTGACTAGCAAAGGGAACAATGGAGAGCAGGCAAGGAGCGGACCGTTTACCGAGCGCAGGCGTGGGGGTTACATGTGCGGCCGCCTGTCACTCTTTCACCCCCACTGGCGCGCGGTTCGATGTTCGTCCCTTTTTTCAGAGTTACATAGAAATCTGCTTGCTGCTGGACACCGTGCTTCTCACACCCGAGGAGGCCATTTTAAAACCGTAGATGGCCCAGAATCAGCCGGGGTGCCAGTGATAGGGGATAGGGGGGCTCTCGGTAGGGGATATGCCCACCTCATCGTTTACTTCGGTAAGGTGACGTCCGACGGAATTTTCGGAGCCAAAAAAAATAGGGGGGCCCCCTGTTTCTTTTTGCACCGGGGCCCTTGGTCACCTACCTACGCCACTGACGATAACGTGGCTAAAATCAAGAAATCATGTGTTTTATTCATGCGTCTTAAAGCATTAGTGACCAATCAGCTAGCACCATTATTTTAAAAGAATGACTACTGCTTAAAGCTTTTAACATGATTTTTTCTTCTGCTTACCGAAATGATGATGTTGCATTTCATTCACAAGATTAATACAATGAATTTATTTTCAGAATCTAACACGTTTTTAATTTTATTAAAATTAATCAAATTAATGTGAAAAAAAACATAAGCGTCGTAAAATTCTGATTCACGCTCGCGCTCTTTTGTTTTTTTTTTTCATATATTTAGTTTATTTTTAAAGTTTTGAAAATGGAACAGTAAGTAGTTTTAATTCCTTGAACAAACTTTTTTAAGAATCATAAAGTTTTAACTATAAAATTTAAACATGTGTAGGTATACCTCGGGACATCTATCTTGGACCTAAAATGTACTTAAAATGTGCTCTATACGCGATGTACCTACACGTTTCTTAGGAGTCCTTCGAGTATAGCACGGGGCTCGGGGTATAATATGGCGGTGGACGAATTCAAATTTACCAACCATAGATTTATTACAAAATAATGGATTTGAACCAGGATATGTACCCCGAGGTATAATTGTTCTGAATTTAAATAATAATTTTAGCACGCCCTTGACCATCGTAATGAGGTGACATAGACACCGTGTCACAGGATCGTCATGATACTAGCTAATTTCTCATCACCTACTTGATTTCGAAGATTTCTCTGGTGTATCTCCGGAGTTCAAAGTCCAGTAGCCATGAAATGAATATGGAACTATATACCTGTGAGTTATACCGAACCCAATGCAAAAAGATTTTTAACCGACTTCATTCAAAACCAGTCCATAAGCGACGGAAATTTGGGACAACATTTATATAAGAAGTTGGGTAAAAATTTGAATTAAGAAAACACAAAAAAATTCATAAAATAAAAACTACTAAGCCAAACTATATTAAATTTCTATGGGACCAAATGACAACTATTTCACATCGAATAAAAAAAGAATTACAGAAATCGAATCATAAAGCTAGGAGTAATCCGTGTACGTACATAAAAAAAACCTCATCGAATTGAGAACCTCCTCCTTTTTGAAGTCGGCTAAAAACGAGCTGAACGTGAGTTTTTTTATAGTATCGCTTGAGTGTTTTAAGACCAAATTAGGTATACTATTATAATTTGAGTAAAATTACAGAATTGTTGAGCGTCAAAATGATCGCGCATGCGTGATGCGCCGCGTCCACAAACTATGTAGAAATAATTCAGCTGAAGTTGTATCGTACCTAATGGAAAAAAAATAAGTTTAAGAAAACTAAAACCCGACTACCGCAAAATCAAGCGTGATTTGAAAAACAGCTCACTTTTCCCTAGAATGTATTGTTTTGTTAGACCTCAGTGGCATACGACCACGGCTATCCTTGATATTTTCTTTTTTAGTGATTTTGCAGCAGTCGGGTTTTAGTTTTTTTACACTATTTTTTTTATTTACACTATTTTGGGGCAAGCAACGTCCAATTATTTATACCTACATATTTGAAATAAGCTAATTGAGCCCTTGAATTTGATACCAAACACGATATATTTATCTCAAGTTTATTTTCTAACGCGGTAATTTATGAAAATTCTCTATTTGTAGTACCTACCTATAGAAAAGCATATGGATATGTATAGTCCTATACTGAAATGTGAGTGACGTTCAAATATAGATTCTAAAACTGTTGTTTTAAACCATATTACCGCGTAAATTTCAAATAGATGGGTATACTTTTGAATCGCGATTACAGGTATTCTGCGAATTTTCGTAACAGAAGGACGGGGAATCACAAATTCACAATCCTATTAAGTACGGGTCGATGTCAACGGTAGGATTTTCCAGTCCAGCTCAGTGGTAATCCGATTATGGTGTTAGCTGGAATTCAAAGAATAATCTTGATGTTTTATTAGGTTAGTTTTGTTAAGTTCTCGGAGTTCTACTAAGGAACTCGTTTGGAGTTTAATTATTTTAACATCAACTAGACATTATTGACTATTTAATTTTATTCTAAAAATTATACCTTGTGGCTCCAAAGTCCTTGGAGGTCCAGCGTATGCAGCCGAATAATCTTCCTGTTTGTCAATATTTTTAATAGTTTTGGTTAAAAAGAGAACGACGACTGTACTAAGATAAATAAAGGCTTTGGCGGTCTTACGTATTTAACCCGAGCCTATTGCCAACAAAGGGGCACTATATTCATTTTCACATAGAGAATAGCTCTATTCCTTAGCCATCCTTTACAAAGCCCGCGATAGGAGATAGGGTGGATCTTTTTTTTTATCTTTCGTGTGGATATAGCCTTGGATAGCTCTCACCGCCCGGCAGAGTTGAATATTTCGGACTCAACCGGACTAAAACAGTACGCCATCTCGGGTGGCCATTGTGTTCTAACTTCACCGAACTTTACTTCTACTTGGCATAAATAATAAAAAAAAAACACGTCATCTAGGCATCCAATTAAATAATAAATTGACTACGGATGGGGTAGTAGTTAAGTGGTCAGGCGCCGCTGCCAATTGCCACTTTATCGAGTGTTGAGATGGACTCTTTTTTTTAAATAGGTATAGGACACGTCAATTTGACTTCACCTCGCCTGATGGTAAGCTGAAGGCAAAGTCTAGGAAGAGAGGGTCACCATTATAGATACGTCCCATGTTACAATGGTGGCACTCAGCTTGACGGTCTCATCAGGGCCCATACCATGAACTCTTAAAACAGGTCAATAATTGAACTGCTGTCATTCTACCAACTGCAAATGTCACTTTGTAATCCTATATGTTTATATGACACTAGCTGTTGCCCGCGGCTCCGCCCGCGTGGAATTCGGATTCCGGTCCAACTTTAATGTATGGAAATCTGCCCGATTCATTGACATTTATGCTCACTGCTCCGCTCCCTTTAGCAGTAGCGTGATGTTATATAGCCTATGTTACTCCCAGATAGTGTAGCTTTCTATAGGTGAAAGAATTATTGAAATCGGTACAGTAGTTCCGGAGCCTATTCATTACAAACATACAAACATACAAAAATAGGTACAAATCTTTCCTCTTTATAATATTAGTGTAGAAGTGTAGATGTAGATTACAAAGTGACATTTGCAGTTGGCAGAATGACAGCAGTTCAATTATTGACCTGTTTTAAGGTTTATGGTAAGGCCGCAGATGCTTTTTCACGCCTCGCATAAAGGACCCTATTCTGGCTATATAAAAGGCTGGCTGGTTAATAGGAAGGATTATTGTCCTCATGGGACAGTTTATTTTGTGTTCCATAGGTATTGTTACTACCTAAGTTCACTTTGTGTTTGAGAAGGCCCCATGACACAAAGAAAAATTATAGGTATATATAGAGCAAGACATGTTGTTATTAAAAAAAAATTCCTATCATTTTTGTAGTAGAACTGTTTGGAATAAATTCAATACTCAATACAAATTATGTATTGCATTCCTTAATCCATACTTCCATACTCCATAATAATATTGTAAATGTGAAAGTAACTCTGTCTGTCTGTCTGTCTGTTACGCTTTTGAACCGATTTTGATGAAATTTGGTATAGGGGTAGATTAGACCTTGAGTAAGGACATAGGCTATGTTTGGTTGCGATAACCGACATTCACGCGGGCGGAGCCGCGGGCAAAAGCTAGTCTATACTAATATTATAAAGAGGAAAGATTTGTTTGTTTGTTTGTTTTTTTGTTTGTAACGAATAGGCTCCGAAACTACTCCTACCTAATACCTGACTAATACTACCGATTTCAATAATTCTTTCACCTATAGAAAGCTACACTATCTGGGAATAACATAGGTTAAATAACATCACGATAATACTAAAGGGAGCGGAGCAGTGAGCATAAATGTCAATAAATCGGGCAGATTTCCATACATTCTTTACTAATATTAGATTTGTATTTTTGTATTCGAGTAAACTCAAGAACTACTGAACCGATTTCAAAAATTCTTTTACCATTAGAAAGCTGCACTATCACTGACTAACATAGGCTATAATTAATTTTCAAAAAATAGGGATCCTGGATAAAACTTCAATAATGTAACCCAAGGTGTAAAAAAAATTACCTAAAAAATTCCTTACATCGCGTACGCTGCGAAAACTATTGAAGATAGAACAAAATAATGTACTGTAGAAATGTATAACTTAAAAAGGTCTACATAATAGTCCGCGACAGCATATGTCTATCTAATAAGGGTAGCTCACAATAACCATTTTTATCTTTTACAAATTATAAAAAAAATATGTGTCATTTTCGAAGCTATTTTTAACAATATAGTGTTAAGCCTTATCTGACTAAATACGTTAGATACATTGTACATTTAATGTAGATCAAAATTGCCCTTTACACTGTATAATTATAATGAATATTTTAGAATCTATTGCAGTATGAAAGTAACGCGCGACGATATAAATTCAAGCCGAAATGCCGATCAAAGTCAGACCACGGAATCTATACCTTTATACGAGGGTCATGCCAAATGAAACTAGATATTTAAAAATTATATTATTTATTCTTTATTTTAAATATCAGTCTTCTCAAAGTATTCACCCTGAGCACGTATACACTTTTCCATGCGTCTAAACCATGTGGAAAATACTTCAGCCCACTCTTCTTTAGACACCTCGAAAATCCCCAAATGATATGCAGCGAGTGCATCTTCTTTACTTTCAATTTTTTTTCCTTTTAATTTTTCTTTTATTTTTGGAAACAGATAAAAATCACAAGGTACTAGGCCTGGGGAATATGGCGGATGAGGTAGGATAGGCACATTTTTCGAACTGAAAAAGTCGAGTGTTCTGGCAGATGTGTGCGCCGAGGCATTGTCGTGATGCCAGAGAAGCAGCCGGTTTCTTGACTTCAGCCGCTTGTCACTCCAAGCTGACAGTACCCTTGGAGCGCAAACTGTCACGTACCATTCAGAGTTAACGGTTTTTTGATCTTCTAACACCACAGTAGCAATATGACCTGTCTTGCAGAAAAATGAGGCGACCATTTGCTTCTGCATGCTTCGTGTACGGCGACATTTCGTGGGTGTTGGCTCATTATCAAAGCACCATACCGTCGACTGTCGCTTTGTTTCAGGATCGTAGTTATATAGCCATGTTTCATCACCAGTCAGTATATCATAAACGTTTTTTTTCTCGCCGCCGTTGAATTTATCAATCATAAACTTACACCAATCCACGCGATGCCCTTTCTGCTCATCGGTGAGTTTGTGCGGCACCCATCTCGAACAACGCTTACGCAGAGAGAGGTGGTCGTGTATGATAGTCTGCATTGCTGCTGATCCAATGCCCACTTCTTCCTCGAGTTCTAGATATGTAATTCGTCGATTTGCGCGAACAAGTTTTTCGACTTCTCGAAAATTTTCTTGAGTGACCGCTGTTGGCGGCCGACCAGTCTTCAACTCATCTTCAAAGCTTTCGTATCCTCTTCTAAACTCAGCAAACCAATTAAAAACTGTTGCGCGTGAACAAGCAGATTCACCAAAAGTAGTAACCAAAAGATCAAAAACACTCTTGAGGCCTTAAACCTTTTTTATAGTCATAAAAAATCATTGTCCGAAAATCTCTTCGAGTGAGCTCCATTGGTACGAACGAATTCCCGCCAGATTCTCTCAGAAAAAAGAGCATTTAAAAAAAAATAACTTGAATCAATGAATGTTCGATATTTAAAATTATTACTCAATAACCGGCCTATACGTAAAGTTCTATTGTGCCAGTGATAAATTAATGAGTAAAGAGTATCTAACTTCTTTTGGCATGCCCCTCGTTTCTTATCTAAATAAATCGTTTGGTATTTAAGATTGTTTCAATACCTGTTGATTACTTTTGGAATTATTGAAATCGGACGTTCTATTCAAAAGATATTACGAAATTATAATGTCAATAAATCCGGTAAATTACCATACATTATTTGAAAACTAATTATTATTACGGGCATGGGCTAAAAGGGTGCAACTACGGGTGTTCGAAGTATTTCACGAGCGAAGACAGGGAAGGTCAGCTGAACACAAGATGCAACGGTAACGGGATCCGAATGCGGAATTGGAACCTCCATGTGATGCATCCTGGGTAACGGAGGCATTAACGCCCCTCACCCAGGGGAGGCGCTACCGCCTACGGCAAATACATACAGCAACGGGAGCAGCTCTATAGAGGGCTGCTCAAAGGCTTCCCACATGTCCCTCTGACTACGAGGAGGCCCAGTAGAGAGCAGGAAAGGGAAGGGCTGGTCACCGAGAGCGGAAGTGAGGATTATAGGTCCGGCCTCCTGTCATCCCTTCACGCCCGTCTCCTCCCTTTCCGGAATTCGATGGGACATCGTGCTTCCTACTTCTGAGAGGGCCATCTTAAAATTGTAGATGGCCCAGGGTCAGTCGGGGGGTGCGGAAAATGCCCTAGGCAATTTTACACTCCAGCAACTGAAGACCCGCGACGGCATGCTGTTTAGTGGGTCCGAATTCCACATGGCACTCCTGATGGCTGACGGGGATGGTATCCGAGGCAATTTTAGCACGAAAGAAAAGTTTGTACGGAATCCGAATTCCACGCGGGCGGAGCCGCGGGCAACAGGTAATAAGTATTTAAGTAAAAAGTCTTCATAAAAAGTGCTCAACGCGCCTAAAAAGTTTTCCGAACAAAGAGGTAAGATAGTAAAAAAAAATCTAAATAGGTAGGTATATATTGCTGGTGGATGGTTGCTGGCACATCAGCGTGACGTGCGGGACGCTGACGATGACGCGAGTTCCATGATTTTAGTTCATCCAAATTTCTTTTCATAAAAACTGCCCAACGCGCCTAAAGAAGTTCTCACTTCAAAAATTCATAAAATAAAACAGTGTACCTGTAAAAGGAAGTCTATTAAGCCACCTATTAAGTTATTTCAATTGTAGCGGAATTATTTTCCAAAACATGACTGTTTTGGAAAATAATTCCGCTACACAATACACAATACTACAATAAATACGCTAAAAAGTACAATTTAAATAATATAAAGCCTCGTCCAGGCCCCATGGTCTTAACAACATTTTCACTAACACAACACAATAAAACATGGAAATCTCTACATGTCTATGATTTTCTACAACATTTTTTATGATAAAGTGCTTGGCAGGTTAGGAAGTATTCTTTCTGTAAAGTGCCAGACATCATGAAAATGTTGTGAAAAACCATAGAGATGTAGAGATTTCCATGTTTTGTTGTGTTGCGCTAGTGAACATTTTGCGAAAAACATGAACTGTAGCTGTACTTTTATTCTAACAAGATAATATATTCTAGGAATAAATACGAGAGCATCGCTATAAATATGTCTTTTCAACACACTTGCTTATAAACAGCTTTTAATTTCACCGCAATTAAGCACGGAATGACACCTATTATAAAACTGTGACTTTTTTATTGCTATTATTCACAAAAGTGAGATAAAGACTTCTTTTTTTGAATTTAATTGATTAAGTAAGTTGCTTTGTTCTTAAAAAAGTTTTGATACAAAAATGATCGTGTCCAATATTACAAACGAATTAATGTACCTATTGCTTGCTCATTTCATGCAACTTCGTATTTTAAAAGATAATTTCAACTTGTAGTACGTGTTTATTAAACAAAACTTTCACTAAAATGTATTGTTTTTCTCTGTGAGTATTTACAGAGAAAAAAAAATCATAAGTCAAATAAGTAAGTAGATGACAAGGCAGTATGGTGATAGCACCTTAGCCTGTTCCGAAAGGAACAAATAAAAAAAATGTTAGATGCGCGCGCATATTTATGACAAGTATGACAACAAATAGATTTTTACTATGGTGTTTTGATTGTGTTGTGTAGTATTTTTAGTATTACATATTTTATTCGCAAGTGTGTTGAAAATAATCGTATGCCACTCGCGTGTATGGTGATTACCGTCCTCGGCTCTCTTAAGACCCTCGCCTTGCGGCTCGGGTCTCAATGTTGTCTCAGCGGTAATCACCAACTTTACACGCTTGTACCATAATGTACTATAATACCTATCAATATCTGTTGAGAATATTTTATAATTTTTGTTTTTTATACTTTTGTGTACAAGTTTTCACTGAACCGGCTTTGAACTGGCCAAAAATAAATTTGAGATTAAGGAAAAAGTTACCATCAGCTCTTCATAAACAAATATTTCAGCACACTAGATTTATCTATGTACTTATCTAAAATTACAAAATTCACATTTTCAGCAGCAAAAAATATTCACACTACGTTATTAGGAGTTCTGACATCGACATTAGGTATAAGGAGGTACAGTATTTTATAAATAACATTTTAATTAATTAGATTAAAACAAAAATTAAGTACCGTGACATTAAACACTTAAAAAACATAAGTATTCATTTAAATTCGTACGCGAATGTAATTACGAGGTATCATATCCCACAAATTGCTAGGTATAGCCTGTTGCCATACTGGAATAACTTGCATAATAGTAGATTACCCAACAAGTGAAAAAAAGATGAATTCTTTTCGAGGCACAGAGTTGTATCCCGAGAGGAGCGAAGCTTTCTGCGGTAGAATCCCGAGCGTAGCGAGGGATTCTAGATAGAAAGCTGAGCGTATCGAGGGATACAAGAGCCGAGATGAATTCATTTTTCACGTGTTAGGTACTCAACTTTTCACCATTGACTACGAGAAAACGATTACTCTGTGATTATGAATTACATTTTGTTATGGATAGTACACAAAAGAAGCAGCAAATTATTAGTAATAGCTACCGCTTTAGCGCGAAAAGACTCAGGAGTCTTTTCGCGTTCGAGAATATGAGTTTCATTTTCATCACTAGATGAAGTCATATTATGATTATGAGACAAACAAACTTTTACAAGGAAAATTACACAGAAAATGGCGGCATTTTTTTTTTCTTAATTTAAACTGAGCCGCATTCCATCCAGCCAGTGATTACATTTAGGTGGCTTTTAGTACGTTTTTATAGTGAGAGTGTGCAACCTCCTTGCATGTTTCACTAGAATCCGTACATTCGCGCATGTTCCAAATTCAAATTTTTTTATTCACTCGGTGAAACAAAGAGCGTTTTATTCACTGTTTTTGATGAATCACGGGCCCTTTTTCGAGTGTCAATGGTGAAAAGTTATATAATACGCATTAATTAGCAAATGAATGGTAAAAAACTAGTCGACAAAGGGCATGTACAAAGGAAACCTCAGCAAATAGCAGTGTTCGCAATAGCTGCCAATGCAACACGCATTTAACCAGACTATAAGGACCTATTCCCCCCTGCCTTCACTATTACGCTTTCGATGATAGAGGAATAGAGTCAAACATGTTGGAGGGTCTAGATGAACTGGACGTTGTAGTAGGCAGTAATCTAAACGTATTAGAGCGCGCGGCGTCGCGTGACGCTCAGTACATTGACCGCGCCGCTCACTGTAAAGCAATTGCTCGATTATCAGGGTTACCACTACCTTCATACAAGTTTATTTAATATCGGAAATTATTTACTGTAGTATTATTGAATACAGTTTCAGAAGACCCTAGTGAAAATAAAATAAATATATTTGAAATGACTGTAAAAACGGATAAGAAAAAAAAAATTCGAAGCAAATTCAGGCACTTAAAAATGTTCTCTGTTTTACTTTCATAAAAGAATCACACCGTATTCAGGCACGGATAAGTTGTAACAGTTTATAAAAAGAAATCATTGATCAAATCTGTTATAAAACTTATAGTAATGCAAAAGATGAAAACAAACTACGCACCCTCATATTCTTAACTCAGACAGAACTATTGTTAAAGATTATCCTCATCGAACGACGTAAGAGGCGTACAAGTTGACTGGTAACAATCGTTGAAGTATTGTAATTTGTAATTAGCCTAAGATCCTAAGACGTTAACAAAGACGTCAGCAAAATTGTCAACTTAAAGGTCTTTTTGCTTTAAAAAAAAGCAAGCAAGCTGTATCGCATAATAAAATTATTTCATTTTACCTTACAAAATATACCTACTGCAAAAAAGAAATGGTAGTCGAATGAGAAACTGCTTTACTTAGATTATTTTAATCGGTTTCATTTTACAGATCCACTGTTTTATTTTACGAATTGTTTTTAGATTAGGTGTAAGGTGGCAGCCCTGCACGATTAGTTGTACGAAATCTGTGCTGTGATTTGTAGTGAGTGCGCGAATGCGGGGCAACGACCGTGGATGCAAACCGCGATAACGGTCTGCGTGCAATGCGATGTTTTGACGGCCCAATTGCCATTAGTCTAATGAGCCCAGAGTGCTATGCTAAGTGACATACATTATTTGTCACACCGAATCGTGCTCTTCAGATTAAGATAATAAAACTATTTAGACTTTTGTATACCCAACTGGGTATAACTGTGGTAAGACTAACGGGTTCTACCATTCAAATTTAGAGACATGTGAATTTAACTATGTGATAGTTTCACCGGATAAGAACCTTTAAATGTGCTAGAGTAGGTAGGTATGCTACATTTCATATGGCTGACACCTAACATCATTTTCTTTCCTTGTTTTACGGTTCCGTACACAGAGGATAAAAAAGGAACCTGAGACTCCACTGGCCGTCTGCTGCAGACGATATATTTATAATAGAAAATACTAAAAATAGGACTCCACTGGCCTTCTGCTGCAGACGATATATTTATAATAGAAAATACTAAAAATAGAACAAAGCTCCCATACAACAAATGCGATTTTTTTTCATTTTTCGCTCGGTATTAATACGGTCAACAAGTACCTAATATGCCAGAAATATTTATTAAATATGTAAGTACTACCTATATTCAAATCAAAAATAAATAATAAAATTAAAATAAAATAAATTAAGGAGCTAGATAATGGTACGGAACCCTTCGTGTGCGAGTCCGACTCGCACTAAGCCGGTTTTTTTTAAATCTACAATTTTAATGTCCTCTGTAGATGTCAACGCGTACGTATCACTTATAATTTTTCAAGAAAAAACGTTATGAAAGCACCTTATAGTACACATAAACAAAATATTTGAAAACAATATTTACAAATAATAATTTATAGTATTGATGTGTTAGCGTGGGCTAGCAAAGTGCCTTGAGGGTTGACGGCAAAGCGGTAACGAGCCCCCTGTGGTGGCAAATTTTATTTGCAATGTCCTTATAGTCCCTTACCAAAGGCGGTACCCACGTTGTACTTCTCTGAATTTATGACAGTGTACAAAAGTGAAGAAAGCAACAATGATTGAAAAAAAAAATAAGGACTATTTTTGCTGGATATTTCTCTAATGTGCGCAACCTATCTATTATCTTGCAATACTGACTGTAGATATAAATAAAAACTGGTCTAGTGCGAGTTCGATTCAAGCACGGCCAGTTTCATATAATCTGGATTGAAGGTAGCTGAGGTAGATTAGACGCCGAAGGCGAAGGATTAGTTGCTATAGCGTAAGCCTACACCCAGCAGTAGACTTTAGTTGTTAGGCTAAATTTGAATGATTTAAATTACTATGTTTTAAAATTCATTTAAATTATAATGTAGATAACTACATATTGGCAGATTTCCAACTTTTCCTTTTTACTTGTTCTATTTATTAAACCTTCCTTAAAATATTGGTTCTAGCACCACTAGAAGTACCTACTACTAATATTTAATTAGAAGTTTAATTTTCTCGGAGTTTCAAAGGATTGCAAATCTGAACGGAACCCTAAAAACATGGAACGCGACCTCAGTCTGAGCCGATCAGGCTCTTCAGCCTTTTGAGTGTGATTTGCAACCAAAATATCCCAACATATTACAAACTAGCCTTCCGCCCGCGTGCATCTCGGTTAACGCGACCTTTGCTCATATCTTCGGTTCTACTCAACCGATTGCGATCAAACAAACGTAAGATTTTAAGTCTGAGCAAGCCCTTTCTAACAAAAAAACCGCATCAAAAACTGTCCAGTAGTTTTTGCGTCTATTGCGGACAAACAGACAAACAGACAGGAAATTAAAAAGAAATATTTTCGTGTTCAGTATCGTTAACATAACATAACCCAAGTACCTATTTAAAAAAAAAATCTTCAATGTACAGACACGACCACTTTACAATTACATATATAATAGTATAGATAGACTTGTTCTCTGAATATTACTAAAAATTGGTAGGTAAGTAGGTAGGTACTCTTACGTCAATTTAATATTATTGGTGTATATCAATATTACGAATATTTGTATTTTTCTAGGATTTGAACAACTTTGTAGCTGAATTTAAGTTGGTATAGATCTATTGATTCAAAATCCCTGATAATGATTTTCTCAATGTTTAAAATTATCTCCTGCGTCATGCGCTATCATGGCTCCAAAAATTCTTGAGACAAGATAAGTAGTATCTCTACTTATTATATTAGTTACAAATTTAATAATCCTTCAACCAAGCGTGTGATATTCCTGTACATATCTTTATTATCTAATGAATGCGAGACTATTGCCATTTATAGGACACGTATTTGCCAATACAGAAATTTACAGTAATTGTTTTTATAATAATAAAAACAATTGGGTAGTAGTCCGACCAGCTTAATTGAATCTGAGACTATATTGTGTACAGAAGTTATGATAATCGAGGCAGTCTCTGTTCCATCTACTATCTCTTTGCTATAACGTTATAAAAAGTAAATGTTTTACGAATTACAATAGGGACTCATGTTCGTTTTGCTTGTCTTAGGGCTCCTTACCTTATAAGTAAAACGAGACCCTTATAGGATAACTTTATCCGTTCGCCTATCCGTCTGTCTGTTTGTTTGTCTGTATCAAACACTCTGGTCTGCAATCTCTTGACGGCTACGAAAAAATCTAAATTCGGAGTCAACGATTGTACAAAATAAATAGAACTAGACAGACAGAGATATTTTTGTGATGTGGGTTAACTACATATTTATGGTTTTCAGATTTTTCACTTTTTACTACTATTAATTTAATCCTACTTCCTACTAGCCTATCCTGGCCTATCCTATCCTACCCTACTGTCATATCCTATCCCATCCTACTAATACTATCGATCTGAAGGTTTGTGAAAGTTTGTAAAGGTGTTTGGACGTTTGTTATTCAAACACGCTCCAACAGCAGAACGGATCTGACTGAAATTTGGTACATGGATAGATTATAGACTCTAGTTTTTGCCCCAGGAATATGTTTCCATGGGTTGCGGGAACAGGATCAAAAATACACGCGATCGAAGCCGCGCGCAACATCTAATATGCCATAAGACCATGCTTCTTACCTTTCATGCCACAGGAAAGTACTCTCTACGTTTTTATAAGCATACTTTTATTTTTATATTGTGCAGAGATACCCTCGGATATCCCTTTCTCCCCGCCGGAGCCGTCAAGAGTTACATCGAACTTGAACCAACTAAAACCGCACGCCATCTTCGCTCTTCAGTTGCCGGAGGTGAGGCCTTTGACATATTTCCCACACCCCGGCCGACCCAGAACCACATCCGGTTTCGAGATGACCTCCATGGGTGTGTGAACCATGCATCCCCATCTTGCCTCGGGTGAAAGGCAGCTCCAACTGTTAGCCCCAGGCCTGCATTCATGGAGGCCGGAGGTCATTGAGTGACCTCCGAATCCTGAGTTGTCTCCACATTTTTATACCCATGTACCTATTTGGTTTAATTTACTATACCTATATAAATAATTACTGTACTTTTTGATGGCATTGACTTAGAAGTTTGATTTTTTCACAGGGCATTGCAGACTTGCAGTAGCTACTTGCTATGAGTCTAAAAGGTCTAGGTAAGGTACAAACAGACAGGCAGACAACGAATTGATCTTATAAATAAGGATTCTCTATTTTTCCTTTTGAGGTACGGAAACCTAAAAATAAATAATTCTGATGATAAATGTCAACGGTAAGTAGCAGTATGCTGCTGACTATGGCTTGTCAGCATGCTCTGTAGACATTACATTCCTTCTTTACCTTTTTCATTCTCTTCTTTGCCTTTGCCCACACACGCGTAGCTATCTTTAGAGGGCAGACTTTGAAGGTTCACGTGTTGCACGCGTTAGTAAAACTCAGTAGCAGAATACGGAAGCATTATTGTCATTTGGAATGCTGGAAGTTTTTATAAGTAGGTACCGGTAACTGCTTATCATGAGACAGAGCACGTCGTCAACTATAAAAGAAAAAAAACTATGACTTTAATAGGTAGCTAGGTACGTATCTCAAATATTTCATTATGCAAACAACGCTGGCCTTATCTGTAGTTGTCTTACAAGGCAATTGACGCAATCAAACTAATTAACAAGTCTTTATTTGGAAAATTACACCAAGAACTACTTGTGTCCAGACTAGACCTTGAAACTAGAGAAAATGCACAAGAGGCCACAGCAAACTGGTTGACCAAAGTGTACACTTGATACAAACTTATTGAACTACCTTATTATACAAATTTGAACCTTACTGTTACAGGTTACGGTTTAAAACTAACGCATAGTGAAGTTGGTAAAATTCTATCCCAGACGCCAAGAGCGAACCGTGTCACCGTCCTCAAATGTTGCCGCTTCGTGACGAGCGAGAAGGAGGTATACTAACTTTTAGTTTGTGTAAGAGAGATAGATAAAACGGGGACAATCCGAGTAAATTGCCTCATGATTGGATAATTATTTTATTGATACAGTTAAATGCTATTGTGGAAGGACCTTAGGGTATGAATGGAGGGAAGTGTGCGAGTTATTTATGATGACACACTATTAGTACTAGTAATAAACATGAGTTATTTGTAAATGTTGACAGTAAACATGAAAATATAAGTAAAACTGATGGAGGATTATTGACTGCATTTTTTAATTAACGACTGGCTTAGTTAATGATGCTATCAAAATTATACCTGCCATAAACAAGACAGATTCGGGTATTTAAAATATTGTTTTTTATTGAAATTAAACTTACACCTATCTATAATTTATAAACTAACTGGCATTCTGGTCTCTGATTTGCAACCCAAAATAGGAAACCCGTGGGAAATGGATAAATAAAAGCAACCTATGTGGTATTCTTGACCATTATCTATGCGTATGACAAATTTCAGCCAGATCTGTGCAGCCGTTTGAGCGTGATCGAGTAACAAAAATTCTGACATCATAACAACATCTTCACAAACTTTCACATTTGTAATATTAAAATTAACGCTCGCATAAAACCGTTGTGGTTTAAACGGGTGTAAGATATTGTAATGTTATGAGTTGGGACAGACTGGATGCGGAATGCGGAGGATCGGCAAACGTGGCGCACAATGGGGGAGGCCTATGTCCAGCAGTGGACTGCAGTAGGCTAATTGATTGATTGATTGATTGATTGAGTTGAACAATAAAAAAAAAATACTTAGAAAAATTAAATTAAAAGAGTATTCTAATCTAAATTTAAACACAGAATAGGTAGATTAATGGCCGTTATCCGTGTATATCCAAAACTTATAAAATACATTCCTACTACTACTAGCTGTTGCCGATTGATTTGCTCGCGTGAAATACAGTACACACAGAGCAACCTCTTTCTTGTATGCTATTCTAAACTATAAACCTATCTGTGTGCTAAATTTCATCCAGATTCGTTCATGATTGAGTGCCTTAAAACGTGCCTATATTCAAATTTTTTCATAAGTACTCAGATACACCTAGGTACTTAGATAGTTCTCTGACGTTATTGTAGTGTATGCATGCACTTTTCAACTAACGTACCTACTTTAGTAACTTTATAAATCAATGCCCTCTACGGGTTCCTGGGAAAATAATATCTTAACGGTGCCTACAAACGGACAACGAAATGATTATAGTACTGTAGACCTAAGGGTTCCGTGTTTTAGGTAGGTAGCAAACCCTATGAAGTGTCAGAAGCACTCAAAACTGATGGCAGACATTATTCGTAAAAACCATAACACTATTTATTTTAAGAGTCAAACAGCACGACATCTAACGCCACCTAGTGGGGAATCGGTTAAACTAATCTATGGAGTAGATAAATAAGTTTAAGGAAACAAAACAAAATACAGTAAATTCCTTGAAATTTAAATAATACCTAATCTATATGATACGCGTTAAGATACCTTAACATGTTAGAAAAAGGTAGAAGGAAGAAAAAGTGACGTAATGACCCTTACATAACACCACTGTGACTAATTAAAAACAGTGTCACATAAATATAGCTTGAGTGTGAAAGAAGTAGAGTATATTTTCCACCCAGTAACACTAACAATTTTAAATCAATATATTCACTAAAATCATTTTATTGATGCAGATGATGATGAAGCTGTTCTTGATTGGACTGGATTGATTGGAAACAATTATCCTCTCATTTAATATCAACTTAGTAGATACATACGTTGCATTTCTGTCAAATTGGTGAACTTCCAAAAAAGGTTCTCTCTTAAATTTCCTACTAGCTTTTGCCCGCGGCTCCGCCCACGTGTATGTCGGTTATCGCGACCAAACATAGCCTATGTCATTTCTCAAGTCTGATATAAAAATAGGGGTAGACCCTATACCAAATTTAATGAAAATCGGTTCAGTGGTTTAGGCGTGAAACCGTAACAGACAGACAGACAGAGTTACTTTCGCATTTATAATATTAGTATGGATCCTATATTTTGTATTTTTAACAGGGAACCCCGTCATTCTATAGACCTACTAGCTGATACCCGAGGCTTCACCCGCGTGTTATTCTGGTCCCGCTTTCGTTATCCATGCGTCTTCTATTGGGCCTTTGGATGCCGGAGGCGAGGGTCTCTCGCACTCCGACTGACCCTCCGGTTTCGAGATGACCCACATGGATAAATAAATGTTTTATTATAATTATTATAGAAAAAAGCATATCTAATTCACGTCACACACAATACCATGCGTTAAATTGTATCCAAGACAGGCTTCTGTAATATCTAAAGGTGAAGTCTTCTTCTTCTTTCGTGTCAATGATCCTCTTATTCACTGCTTTAAATTTTTCGACAGTAAAATTCTGCTATCTCGACCGCGCTGTCAGTGGCATTGTTTAAATCGTCTTTAGTGCAGGAGGTAGGATTTATGGGGCACGAAACCAAGTGCGCCATGGACTGCACGGGGGCTCTGCAGTCACATACGATTACGCCCGGGTCTCGCATTCTCCACCTGCATAGATTTTGTCTCGACCGACCGACTAGTGTACGTAAACGATTCAGAGACCTCCATACAGGCTATGGGAGGTTCTGTCCCGGGAGGTAGTTTTTCCTGAGGAGGTAAGAAGTCCGAAGGTGGTGGGAATTTCTCTTCCCATAGGGAAATTCTCATCGCAGCAGGTTCTTCGTGTGCGGCTCTCGTGGTTTGCATGAAACTCTTACGACTCTTTATGCGGGCTCTAGGCGGTTAATGTCCGTATAGGCAGTGTCAGGAGTCGGTTTCTTGTCTACACCTACGGCTGGTTATTGGTGAAGATATTAAATAGGACGGGTGCGAGAACACTTCCCTGGGGGAGCCCCTTTTTCTGACAGCGCCACCAACTTTTATCTGTCGACAGATAGACCTGGAACCGGTGATTGTACAGAAGTTCTACCAGTACTATACTGTAACAAAAATAGTGTAACTAAATAAAATTTGCAAAAGTATCGTCCATAGAATGCGAATGGAAAAATGTTTTTTGAACAATACAAAGGATAATCTCTCAGCGTTTGCTACTTTTTTGTCTGTGTGTGTTACCCAGTAATACGATATAATATTTAAATACAATCTTATCTATAATAATGCTAGCACTAATCGCACTATTCTTTGTTTTTTCTAAATTGTCTTTTGTTAGGAAAAAAGTGACTGAGATGTATTTACGGATATTTTTAACCGTTCGAGGTAAGTAGAATATGGAACCGGAATAAAGATATCTACGTGTACGTTAATAACAGTGGCCCTTATTACACAAGGATTTTTTATATAATCACTGTATATACGCTGTGTAATTTTTTATAAGAGTATATCATGGGATGCGAAATTTTAAGGTAATTTATTAAGAATTTTTTCCACCGGCTTCACTTTTGAACATTTTCACCCTTCGCCATCACTGGTAATTTGACAATTTCACCAATCATGGGTGTTTTGGGCGGTATCTGCATCGGACCGCGAAGAAAGAGCCAACGTCCGAGTGCCATCACTGCGACGCGAGCGAGGACTCGGCGCTGCACACGCTCACCGAGTGTCCGGCGTGGGAGACGCCGAGACGGGAGCTGGTGGCGACCCTAGGAGTGAGAGTTCTCACGCTCGCCACTTTGCTCGCAGCGATGGTTCGCTGCGCAGATTCGTGGGCCGCCGGCGACTCCTTCTGCGAGCAAGTAATGCTCGTGAAGGAGGCGGCGGAGCGGGAGCGTGAGGAGCGAAGGAGAATCGCAAACCGCGCGGCCCGCAACGAGCAGCGGCAACTCGGGCGTCGGAGGTCGCAGAACGACCTCCGTCCCCCATGAGCGCGGGCCTGGGGGTGACGGGTAGAGCCGCCTGTCACCCTAGCAGAAGCAGGCCGCGGCGGCGGCACGCATTGCGTGCCTCCCCATACCCGGGGGCGGGTTGGGGACTCTGTGGTCCCCTCACCGGAAGAGGGCCAGATCGAGAGATATGGTCCTGGGTCGGCCGGGGTGCGAGGGATATGGCTACGACAATCTCACCTCCGGCAACTGACGGCCCACAGACGGCGTGCGTTTTAGTCGGTTCGAGTCCGACATAACCTCCTCCTCCGGCTACGGTGGGGGAGGTATCCGTGGGGATTTTGCGCACGATAAAAAAAAAAAAAAAAAAAAGGTAATTTGACAATTTTGACATTTAACAATTTTGACATTTAACAATTTTGACATTTAACAGATGAACATGTTCTTCTTTTCATTTATACAAAATGATGTGAGGGAGAAGTGTTACAATTATTACATATTTGGTTTTTAAGTAGGTACCCGGCGTTTGTATTGGCACGCGTCGCAAAAAGATTAAAGAGCCCGTCTAGAATCGGTTGGTTTCAATTTTATACATGAAAAATTAAAATCATTTATTTTTCAGATGACATTGATTCATAGTGTTGGTAATTACTTAAATTAGGGTTAGTATATACTATATCAGGTTATATATATATTTATACAAATTTCTAGTAATATCATTCAGGCCGTTAATTGAACGGCGCCGTTTAGATAACAGCCTAGGCAGTTAATTGAACGGCTGGTTAAGCTAGTTGGCTGCGACATATATAATAACACATACTCTTTTTATACTAGGAGTAGGGTTCCATGGGTTGCGGGAATAGGATCGAAATGCCATGGGGGTGGAGCCGAGGGCATCCGCCAATTTATAATAATACTAGCTGTTGCCCGCGGCTCCGCCCGCGTGGAATTCTGATCCCGTTCATCGCTGATATATAGCCTATATGTTAATCCAGGGTATAACCTATATACATACCAAATTTCAACCAAATCGGTCCAGCCGTTTATGCGTGAAAGAGTAACAAACATCCACACATCCACACATCCATTCTCACAAACTTTCACATTTATAATATTAGTAGGATTTATGTACTCAGCCAATTCCATCTTAGACTTAGCGATATGGAAGTTACTTCTTTTCTTTGCCGCACTTGCCATATGTAATTGGAATTATTTATTTACCAGCACACCTGTTTCCTTTTCCTACAGTCCCTTGTCCTATAAGCGGGTAGTGAATAAGAAGGCCATCAAACGGAAGGAGAACGTTGTAGCAATTACTTATTTGTGTCTACAATGGTGACCCTCCTTCCTAAAGGCCGCTTCCCACCGTCCGCGATTCTGCGGATCATCACGCACAGCCGACGATCGCGGACGGCAACGCACGCAGACAGGGCTCATCCAACGGTGCGGGTCGGTCTGTGTAGATCTTTTGATAACCTCATTTCAAAATGCAAAGTGAAAATGAACGTGTCGTCGCTGCAGCCGCGGCTGTGGTATTAATTAACAATCACCAAATTATGCGATCTAGTAAAAGCAAAAAAAAAAACCACGTCGTTAGTGGATATCAGCATACAATAAAATGTCGTTTAACGTAAGTGTACATAGACATACGTCCTATATCTAATTTTATTTATTTTTTGTTTTGTCACCCATAGCAGTGGAATCACGGTAGAAAATTACCGAATGACATAAAATACTCCTTGTCCTGTGATCCTACCGGTGCGCGGTGGGATTATGATTCCGAAAATGATCGCGCAGCACCGCACCTTTGAAGTTACCGCCTCGCGACGGATACCGGCGCACCGCCACGGACGTCCTCTGCTACCACGGACGAGACCCTTCCCACGGTGTGCCGTGCGAGCTGGTCCGCGTCCGTCCGCGATATCGCAGACCGTGGGAAGCGGCCTTTAGACTTCCTTTTGAAATATAAAAAAAAAAGACGTGTGGCACTCGGGGACTGCCGCGGTAAAGCTATTGCATAGCATTTTTTATGAACTTATGCAATTATAATAAAATATAATAATTTGAATTTGAATTTGAATTTGAATTTGAATTTCAGTTCTGAGTCTGAGTCTGAGTCTGAGTCTGAGTCTGAGTCTGAGTCTGAGTCTGAGTCTGAGTCTGAATCTGAGTCTGAGTCTGAGTCTGAATTTGAATTTGAATTTGAAAACTAACAACTTATGCAATTATCAGCTCGTCTAGATTCGTGCGAGCTCGGAGTTGGGGGTGTTACCTTTTTTCGTTACGGAATTTCTGGATTCGGTCTCCACTTTTTTTTTTTTTTTTTTTTTTTTTATACCACTTAGGTGGCAGACAAGCACACGGCCCACCTGATGGAAAGTGGTTACCGTGGCCTATGGACGTATGCAACACCAGGGGCGTCACACTCGTGCTGCCGACCCTGAAGAAACCTTCTAATGCCCTTCTTGAAGAACCCCATATTGTAGTCGCTTGGGAAAACCATCGCGGGGAGTTCATTCCACAGCTTGAGTGTGCGAGGGATGAAGTTCCTTTCATACCGCACAGTGCGCACCGTTTCCGGTCGCAATGTGTGAGGATGAACTCCCCGCCTATGACGAGAAGTGCGATGATAGAATGTAGCTGTGGGCATCATGTCAAACAATTCATCCGAGCACAAACCATTGAATAGGCGGTAAAACACACACAGTGAAGCAAAGTCTCTACTGAGACTGAGTGGTTCCACATCGCCTGTTAGTATGGGATTGCCGACTCCATGTGAGGCCGAACCTGTGCCTTATAAAGGAGGAGTCGTTGCCCCGCAGTGAAGTACTGCTTCGCCCTGTTGAGCACCCCAAGTTTCTTTGATGCCAACTTGACCTTGTCTTCCAGATGACTTCGGTATTGGACGTCGCTGGAGATATCGACACCAAGAATCCCGATACTTGTGGAGATGGTGAGCGGTGTGCCCAGGAATTGCGGCGCTACAACAAATGGAGCCTTCTTAGCGGTGAATACACATACTTGTGTCTTGGTAGGGTTGAACTGGACTAAATTTAGTCGTCCCCAATCGGATACTCCAGACAGAGTAGTCTCAATTTCGGACACAAGTTGTTCGCGACTCTCCTCCACTTCCGACCTAGGGATATTTGCACGGCCCGTGTAATACGTGTCACCGGTGCTGTCATCTGCATAGCAATGAATGGAGCCATCAGACAGCATGTCATTGATATGCAGCAGAAACAAGGTCGGGGACAACACGGAGCCTTGCGGAACACCAGCGTTTATGTCCATGCGGTCCGAGCAGCTGCCATCGACGACGGCTTGAATACTTCTGTTGGACAAGGCCCGCGATAGAAGCTATGCAATAGCTTAAAATATTGTTTTATTAGAAAAATATTTTTAGGAATAAAAATATAAAGGTCATGGGCATGAACCGCTGTCGTGAATAGATAGGTAATCTTTTCCTGGTACAGAGAATTTCCTACTATTGTTATTTAACTAGTCAGTGACATGACAAAAGAATTATCTACGCGTCTTACATCTATTTATTGTGTGTACGCCTGCCTACTGGTACATTAAGTTTAGATGTCATGAACTGCTTTTAACAAGTGATTAGAACTCGTTTGTATACTGACACACATTGCGTCCTTTCAAATTTGTTCCTATTAAGAGTTTCTATTTTTCTAGTGGTGAACAGTCGTCTCGCGATTGAATGTTCACAATGATGCTGTTAGAACTTAGACAATCTAGATATCATCTGCGGGATTTATACTTACACTGTCTAACTTAATAGGTGTAATAGGTCTACTTTGGAGAGCACAAATAAATGATTCACTTATGAAACGTTTACACAACAATAAATAAAAAGTTATTATCAAATCGTCTCTCTCAATTTTATTTATTTGTATCTATAAGTATCTTTATTTCATTGTGTATTTATAAGTGAACAATATAAAAAATGCGAAAAAAGAGCGAAATGCCGTGACGTTTGAATTAAATTTGATATCACTAGTCGTTTCGATCTCTCTCACATCACAAACCATACGCCACGTGTTACGTCACGATGTTACAGATTACATAATAGTTACTTCGTAAACCGCGGCCTCTTACGTAAATTGTATAATTTGTTAATTTATTCAACCATACCTACTACAAAATGTCAACGATGTTAACTGTTAATTATACCCATGAGAGAAGACCTAGCGTAATAAATAAGGCTTACAGGTATTTAAAATGTGGCATAGCCAAACTTCTGAAATACCACTTGCTATGAATTACGGTGCCGAAATGTGGACACTGATACTTAGACTAGTCCATGACCTAAAAATCTAGCAACGGGCTACAGAGCGACCAATGCTTGGGGTTTCTTTAATGAACAAAATTCGTACATGAGGTAACCTAACAAAGAACTAAAGTTACCAACAACTCGCAGGATAAGAGAACTGAAGTGGTAGTGGACTGGCCACATTTGCCGAAGGACCGATGGCCGGTGGAGCAAACGAATGTAAACCTATAGTGGAGGCCACGTATCGGCCAACTAAAGGTGCAGCAAGATGGACGGATGACTCGAAAAGGGAAGCTGGAAGAGACAGGATACGCAAGGCGGTGCTCTGAGTTTTGAATATTTTGATTAATTATGTGTATTTTGATTGCGTGATTGCAGAAGTTTGATTTTTCCACAGCTCCATGTGATGGCAGGCTCAAGTACCTTATTCGATATTCTTTTGAATTTCAACTTTATGCCGCCGCTCGTTCTTTAGAAAAAGGTCTTCACAGACAGGGTCAGACAGACGCACACTGAGGAAAAGATCCTGTATCTGAGGGTTCTTTTTTTTCCTTTTGAGGTACGGAAAGAATACCTATTGTGTATATAAATTACATATTATTTAATGTGACCTCCAAATTTTTGAAGTTACTGCAGGTATTTCGTACATATTCAAATAGATATTTCCTTATCGGGTGAACATTACCGGTTGATGCAATAAAGCAAACAAGTTGCATCAGAGGTGCTGCTATATTTAATTGTTTGTACTTAGTTTGTTATAGATTCTATGTAATTTGATACACCTCTTTAAAAATAGGTACATAGGTAAGTTTATGTGTTTCATTATGCGATCGAACGCCCTGAAGGTATGCCGTCGTTGTGTAGAAATGCCAAACAATGGCCACGCTAAATGCGACCTAAAATTGGCTCTTAGTCTATTCTTAGCATAAGGAAAGACATATCGATGAACCAATTGATAACGAGACAAAGGCGCTCTTTACTAGAGCATGCAAAGAGCGCGGCGTTGAGTAATTTGACGCTGCCCACATGCATTAGGTATGCAGTGACTAAATACATACGGCTTTTTGTGGTTGTTACCATATTGATAAACAATATATTTATAGAGTGTTGTTGTGAGAGTCTTGTTTAAAGTATGTTATACCTATTAGTTTAGCTATATTATTATTGAAAAAATATATACAGGTAGATACGAGGCACTTGATAAGAGAGAGAGGTATGTGTATTGTGTATATTAGGTATATTAGGATATTTATTCTTATGTCTATATAACCCAGGTAAGGTAGACAAATCAATTCTCGGTTTCCCCACTGACAGTTGAAGCAAAGATTTTTGTTATCTAGCAGTCAAAAGTTCCAAGTCTAACTTGACTAAGAATTTCGTAATGCAAAAATCGAATAGCATTTTGAGTAAGTATCGTTGCCTCTGCAAAAAGGATCTATTCCAATCGAATATCACATTTCTAATAGGTACCAACCATTGATATTTTTTGCAATCATACTCGAGACATGTATCGCACCGGTAGCCGCTAACTTATTAAAAAAGATCCAGAAATAAAACCGGGATCACACCATGCACTCAATGAAAACATAAGTGTAAAGTGTAAACTACTACGAGATAGTTCACCGAGTTGATTTAGCATATTCTTCTATAATATCCAGAAACCAGGACAATCGGTCTACTGAGCACAGTAACTACGAGGACACGGTATTTTAACCTCATCGTCGTAAGCCTATCCTAACAGTATATTCGAAATGTCAAAAAAATCTTACGTTTATCGGCAAATGGCCAATTTCACGGGCCATTAGCGTTACGCGCAGTCATTCTGCACTTAACGCCAGTAAAACTCCAAGCTCTTTATTACAAGGAGATAAGGTTGGTATTTATTTAACTCACAGGTCTATATAAAGAGGTTATTGGTTGAGCTGAAGCCAAGAATTCGATATGGTTGAAGATTGAACTGTGAACACCCGCGATGAGTTGGTTCATATTTGTGGCAATTTACTGAACATTTTTGTGGTGATTTAGTGTTGAGTGTTGAGAGCTTGGCGTTTTATTTGTCGTCAACGTAGATGGAGTCGGTTGGTGAGGTATAGCATCTTTATTTAAATATAAGCCTTTATTTATGCATATTTTATCTCCAGGAATTTGTTTTTGGTTTCTTAGCACATATTTGTATTGATGTTTTGTGTGCAATCCGTGGTTGATTCAACTCTATACAAATTGATTCGACTCTAGACTCATGTAAAACTTACTTATGTTTCTGTTTGTAAGATCCGCTTTCCTACTCCTCAGTTTTTAAAACGCACATTTCTTCTTTTCTTTCCTCCTTCCCGCTACAACTAACAACGTATGCTCAACGTTTATAGGTATTAATTTTACTTACGTGATCTCTGATGTTTCAAGTTTCTATAGTTACAAATTTTACTTACAATATACCTACTTAATTAAAAATAATAGGTTTAGAAATTTTTGAAATAGGTTGAAGAATATTTTTCTAAACCAGTTATAGCTACTGCAGTGCAACTAAAACAAAGTTATTGCCTCGAGTCGCTATTCACCTCAATGTGAATAAAAACAGATGTGAAAACTGTTAATGACGGCGTGAATCTCGATAAAACCAGTCATGTAACTCAACATCCACGGAAACAAGCACAATAAGCCAGGCTATTCATTCACAAGCGTGCTGTCTGTACATAATATTTATAAACCCGTGCCATTGTTTGTGCCAGTATGAGCTGTGTTATTAATTTTCGCAATAACGCATTCCACAATTCAAAACATGCAGGAAACCGCCGTGACTAAATGAAAATATTTCTTGCTCACTTGTTTAAACAAGCTAGTAATATTACAGGGACCATTTTAATTAGAGCTGGTTGTCACGCTGTCTATCCACCTGTAGCTCAGGGGTTTGTATAGATGTGCGAGGGGAGAGGTAGGTCAAGATTTCTGGTTGGCAACGCCAACGTCATTGTGAAGTAAACACGCTGATAAGAGAACAACTACATAGTTGATAAGATAGAGTCAAACCAATTACAGCCACGTACAATGAACACGCACTAGCATGGTTTAGGTAATCTGCTACTTTTATGGTTTAAAACTGTTAATGATGTTATTATTTGTATGTTTAAGGAAGCAACTGAAGGTTCACTGTTACACATACTGAGCAGATTGAATCAGTTTTGAATGAGCCTCACTTAGCCAACGAATTCATGTGACATCCAAAATATACCAACTTTTTGAATCGGTGACCAATTACAAAACGTAATCATAATTACTTAGGGGAATATCTAATATTATCTCCACTGTATGAATACCAATTGTATCTGTACAGGAATCGGTATATATTCCAATACGTTTTGTTTGACTATTCGAAACACCTAAAGGTACTAGTACCGGAGTACCTGTTATTACCTCATTGAAGTTAGTAGTAAATAAAGTATCTACCTCATTCGGAATTGTACTAACTGAATGAAAACACACGGTATTTAACCAAATATATAAGAAATTAACAGGGACTTAAGTATGTGGACGTTATGAGAAAGAAGTTATTACCATGCCCTATCAACCCTGAGGTTAATTATATATATAACTACCGGCAGAATCGTCTACCGCAGAATAAAAAGAAAATTACCAAAGAGCAAACTCAGACTGGGGAAAATATAAGTCTACCTACTACGTATTACTACTTAATACTAGGTACTTTCTAACGTTGTGTACTGTTGTTTGTTGTATAATCACTTAATGTCCAAGTGCTAATCCAAAATATTGCATCCAATAAAAGACCATCACGAATCGTTAACAAGTTCAACTCGGCATACAAAAGCACTTTACCTGTTAGTAAGTGCCTCTAAATCAGATTATTACACACCCCAAAGAGTGTGGGCTGTACGCTTTGTAATGGCCCATCTCGCTATTATGAAAATAATCTGCAGCTTTAAATTTGAAAATCGAAATGGTATAGGTACTCCAAATTGTATGTAGAATGTCATTTGTCTGTTTACAACATTGCTATTAAAATATCTGTGTGAAAAGGGATGGTGAATATGTTTTGCATATGGAACTTTAAATACAATAGAGAGTGAGAGAGGATCAAAATTAAATTCATCACACACCTAGTACACACCACCTTCGACAAATAGAGGGCTTATTGAAAATGTAACTTCTTTTCTAGAAACACACACAGTGAAGGAAGTCGCAGAAGTGAGGGAAGTAATAAAATAAGAAAAATATACGAAACGAAGGTCGAAGGAAGATCTCTGGCACTCACAAACTGTGCGCCAAATGCAGCACAAGTAGATAATTAGCAATACCACGTTGAATAGCAATCCTAATTCTTTGCGCAAGAAACGTCGGGATCTATGTAAATAATAAAATAACGTAAAATAAATCACAAGAGAATTCATTAAAACTAATTTTAATTTAATGCATAATATTCGCGTAAACTTCCGATATATCGTAACTAAAAGTGCTATTAAGTAATTAAAATTATGCTACTAAAACTTAATGAATACCAAATCTTAGATAAATAAACAAGCAACTGAAATCATGTCCTCATTTTATTGGTATCAATTATAAAATCTTTATTAATGATAGCGTAACAGTTTGAGGTGCGCACAATGTTCATCATATTTTATTTGATCCACATTCGTCGTACTAAGCCGGCACGTTTAGACGCCGCGTCATCCCTTGAACACTCCCCCTGATTCGTACATTTGCAGCCCTCTACCTACTGTACCGCATATAATGAAAGCAATTGTAGTAACAAAACTCCACTTAATGAAGTCTGCTAGCCATTAATGAACGCTATGGCTAATTGATTATGACACATAAAAAGTATAGTATGGTACTTAGGTACTTGCAAATATAAACCACACAAGGCTAATCTACCGAAACGAAGACAATTATTATTCCTGAAACACTTTTGAACTCGTATCCATCCTAATATTATAAATGCGAAAGTAACTCTGTCGGTCTATCCATCTGTCTGTTACGCATTCACTCCTAAACCACTGAGCCGATCTTTATGAAATTTGGTATAGAGATAAAATAGACCTAGGCTATGTTTGGTTACGATAACCGATATTCACTCGGGAGGAGCCGCGGGCAACAACTAGTTATATTATATTCTACGTGCCACGGGGATAATATGTAGGTATATAAGATCACTAGCCTTCCGCCCGCGGCTCCGCCCGCGTGCATCTCTGTTAACGCGACCTTTGCTCATATCTTCGGTTCTACACAACCGATTGCGATCAAACAAACGTAAGATTTTAAGTCTGAGTAAGCCCTTTCTAACAAAAAAAACCGCATCAAAATCTGTCCATTAGTTTTTGCGTCCATCGCGGACAAACAGACAAACAGACAGACACACAAACAGACAAACAGACAGGAAATTCAAAAAAAATATTTTCGTGTTCAGTATCGTTAACATAACATAGCTCAAGTATTTTTTTTTAAATATCTCCAACACTTTACAATTATTATACTTATAATAGTATAGATAGATGATAACATTAGAAGCAACTTGTGTGTGTTAAGATAATAACAATAATATTCTAGCTTGTTAGCACATAGGCACATACTACATAGCACTATCTAGTAAAACAGTAGATACTACTATGCTCAAATTGGAACGAATGTAAACTAGTCAGAATCAGAGGTCACCACCATTAATAGGTAATCGTAACACATACCAGTTAATGAGTAATGCCACGTTGAATAGCAATGCTAAGTCTTTGCGCAAGATACGGCCACATGTAGGTACCTACATAAGTTTGTCTTATTGTAATTTGTATGAATAAGTGTTTAAAAACATAGGTACAGTCATGTATAAGTAGAATGTCATCCCAACAAGGTAAGGCAAGGCAGTCATCAGTTTTAAAAAGTATGACTACTGCTTTTAGATGTCGCGTGGTTATATGCACTTCTTACTTAGATTGATACCTGCATCATGTGCTGTTGAGAGATTGTTGTACCTGTTCTTAACACGAGGAGTGGGAGACCAGTAGATCATCGTCAGAAATTTCCCCTCGTCACGTAGCACGCTCTCCATTTGTCAGCTTGTGGGCACCTTCATAATAGGAATCATAATCCTATCCTATTGGGTTGTAGATTTAAACAGATGACAATCATTTTAGGGAAGAATTAATATTTAAATAGATTCATAACGTCTTTTTCAAATTGAATTTGACATAAAAAGTTTGTAATAGTAAAGATTGAATGCTCGATAATGTAAAGTTTTTATGAAGTATACACATGACAAATTTTAAAATATTAATCTGTAATTCAATCACGTCCAACATCAATTCTTCGGTCATTGATTGACGTATATGAATTACGATTCATTATCATGATGCATTGACGTTTTTATTTCGTATTAATAAATTCGTAAGTGCAGTCTAGACAAATAAGATAATTGAATTGGTTTGTTTTTATGAATTAATACGGTTAGCTCATAATTTTAGTTTAATAACCAATCACTCACTAATTAAAACGTGTATTATAAGTAGAATTATGGTAGGTACACATTTGACATCAATCGAATGAACGGAAAAGAACGCTAACTGGAGAGATTCATTCGTTTTCGTTCGCTAGATATATCCGACATTATGGCCGCCATACACGCTAGGTTATGGCCGCCATACATGATGGTTATGCATGCACATGCATAATCATCATGCAAAACCTAGCGTGTATGGCGGTCAACTGTACAGTTATCGATGCCTGTACAGTACATGCAACCGAGTAAATATCAAAATTGATATTTTTGCCGCTCGGTTATGGCGTCCTTCGAGCATGCCTGCACAGTTCTCAGTTTTTAATTGTAATATGTTGGTGCAAATCTCAATTTCTTTATCAAATTTACGTGGGAGAATTGCTTTCTTTTCAATAACCAGCGTTTAGACCATTTAGTGCGGTCTCTTTTTCTTTTTCTGTTCTACAGAACAAGTGTTAAGCCAAGTACAGCTATCACATCATCGTCCATCATTGTAGTATGGTATTGGCGTACTACACACATCGTCCAGTAGCTCAAATGAGAGGTCCGTACACACACCATCACGTAACTCAACTGAAAACTGTGCATGCAAGCAAACCCTAACGTGTATGTGCACTATGGTACTCGGTTATGCATGAGCATGCATAACCTAGCGTGTATGGCGCCCATTAGATATCATTGAGTATGATAACAAAATGTGTGAAATAAATAGGTAGCTCGTGATAATAAAAAATCGGCGAACCAGGTTAGGCAGCAAATAGTAATTTTATAGGTGTATAACAAACCTATCGAAAACATATAAATTACTTCTGTATAAAGCTATATCGAAGACGATGTCAAATAAACCCACCTTGTTAATTGCTCCAAGAATAATCGTTATAAAGTGTCGTTTTAATTAATATTGCCACCTAAATACCGTGAAGCGAGACTGCCAATTATCGGATTTCTCGCCGTGCAGTAACCGCTGTCACGGTAAAATTTACGGGACAAAACAATACGTATTACGGGTTAATTCCTCGAGGGGTTTCAATATTACATCCTGGTATTTGCTGGTTTGTGGTTTTGTGGAATACCACAAATTGAGTATGTTGAGTATTATTTTAATGTGATACACAGCTTGTTTTATTTATGTATCAATAAGCTCAGCACACAACCTACTTGATGGTTGATGGTTGGCCCACAAACATCTGCAATACTAGACGAATTAGCAAGCAACTACCTGCAGAGGGGTAAGGGTAGCGTAAAGGGCGGAAACAGACGGGGAAAAATAAAGATTAAAGGAAGGTCTAGGTAGGGCAGTTTTACCGAATATGCAACTAATATAACTGAGTAAGTATGAAATATAACAGCGGTCCTGTTTATACGTAATATCGGTTTCAAAATGGTCCTGTTGTGTAACCGGGGTGTGAACAATGCCTACCTACATCCAGTAGCGACGGACCTGTTAATTAAAACGATCCTGTAAATACGGACTTTCTGTATTAACGAACCGCTATTTTATGATTGTTGAATAATGAAGCTGTTTTTATCGATGTTCATTAAATAGACGAATAACGGTGCATGGAAACCGCATGCATGCCACGGCCCGCTTCTATGATCTGATTAATTTATGCTATAAGACTGGTTCACAATCCATCTGCCTGTCAATTTTGCAGATATTAAGTGAGCCTGATGAGGCGACCAAGTCAATTATTGTGACATTCATATTTTAGGTATTATCATTACCTCTGCTAATTTGTAATACTATTATAGACTTATATCTCATTATTTGAATAAATACTATAATGAGTATTTAAAGCGTTTTTGTTTTACGTACCTTTTACGTGCAGAAATCCTCACGGATACCCCACCGTCGTCGGCCAGCGGTGCTTCTGCTAGGGTTAAAGGTTTACCTCTTAAAGGCTCTCTTTGTTATCCGTCTGTTTGCTAAATGTTTTAAAATTTGGAACTAGATCCCTTGGAGCTATGAACAAAAGATTTTAGTTGACTGTAAGCATCTTTTGATTAAAATAGTCCAAAGACGTTTACAGCCGCTAGCAGCACCTTTTTTGACATTTGTAAGAGCATTATATACCATGATGCGGGCTGTATAAAACTCTTCTTTGGCCGAACAATTGTTTTTATACGGCAGGGGTACAAACAAACGCATGATTAATGATATCGTTCCGGTCGTTCCAACCCACTCCTGCTTGGAAAACTTGGCTTACCATCTTCAAAGTGGAAGCCCTTGACCTGCCTACAGATATTTATTCTATTTTCGGTCCCATATAAAAGGGGGTTGCGCCTGTTGCGGTCAATCGCGCACTTTTCATCACACAACTTACGATTTATCATCGCACAGGACGCGCGTGGCATGGGCTGTCCCCGAGGGATTAGCGGGACAGCCGTCCGGGGAAACTTTTTAATAGCTTAAAGAGGATTTTCGAGCTGCGGAGAATCGTGATGCTGTTGATTTAATGAAAGGGCAAAGGTTATGAAGGGATGATTTATAGGTATATCGCAGGGGATGACGTTTCGGTAAAACCATTATTATCTAACGAATAGATAAACTGGTTCTGGTTGGATGGTTCTGTACCTACTATCATTTTTAACACTAAATTACATATAGGGTGTATGAAGCCCTACAGAAATCGTCGGGGCTCAAGCCAACCTCACCTGCAAAAGGCCGATTAATAGACAAGGCTCTGATGGGGGATGGAGGATGGAGGTTTTCCTCGGGATCAGGTAAAGGACACTACGTTTCACATGTAATTGTTGCTACAGACTTAACAAAACAGTGGTTTTGGTCCATAGATTCACCAATTATAAAACTTGGTTCTTAATTTGAACAGGTGGGGAAGTAAATATAAACAAACGGAATCCAAAAACGGAGATAGGTGCACGTTTTCATTCTTGCCGATGTCAAAACTTTGTTTTGAAGTAAGGGAGACCTCATGTCAAGAGTTACTGACTACGTGAAACTTTTCCCAACAGGGAAAAGAGAAAATAACAATTATTGTTACTTGGTTCCCTATTCTTTTGTTTCTCTAGACTGCATTATAGCATTGCTTCTTTATACACAAATACGCCTGTATATCTCCAATTTCCGAAAGGTTGGGCATAGGTGTATTAACAGTAATATTTCATTAATCAAAATCTTTGCCAAATAAACAATGTCCAGTTCAAAAATAGTATTTCTCAACTTTTTATTTGCAGTAAAATTCAGTGAACATCAAAATCTTTAGGCATTATTTTCTACAACAACCTGTTGTGTCTACTTAAACACTATCCGGATGAGTAATGTCCACCATTGATGTTGTCATGGAGTCTGTGAGGCAGAATATTTTGATTCACTCGCACTTCGATCTGATCGACATAGGTTCTTACTGGGTCACCTAGTTACCCTCGCTTCATAAATCTATTTTTTTTTTTCAATCTTCTTTCGTCCATCGTCTCTACATATTCGAACCATCTAACATCCCTTTCATTAACTCAGTTACTATATCTTCAAGCCCGTTTAGTCTCTTCCTAAGTAGAGAAACAGAGAGTAGAACCCTATTTCTCTATTTAGGGATTATTAAAAATAGTATCATCTTTCATTCTTTCCACAAAGCTCAGTATTTTTATTAATATGATGTGTGATCATGATCAATTCATCGAATTAGACACTTGAACAAGTGATAAATTTATTAAATGTAGGTAAGTACGTATAAAAAATATAGGTACCGGTTGCATCACAATGACCCACGATTGATCAAACACCGTCTTATCTTCAAAGTGGTGTCGGTATTCATCTAATTATGCTTACTACACGGTGGTCGCTAGTATGAGTATCAGACCAAGCAACGATGGGTTCTGCTGGAACGAAAGTAAAAAAGAAAATTGTTGATATTATTATTGTTTCATTGCGTATTTATTAAGTGACTGAGGTCCCAGTCGTAACAATTAAGTGTCTAGCTTCAAGAGATGACGCATAAAATAATTATATTATGGAGTCAATGCTAGGAAATGTTGAAGAAAATGTGTTAATTGAATTAATTCAATAGTTTATTACACGAGTATCTAATGCTTTTGCTTGCCGTTTAATTGAATAACCGTGTCTTTAATGTCATAATTGCTATTGAAGAGTGGTCTTGAGTGTTATTGAACTCATTATTAATGACTAGCAAAATAAATTCCATATAACTGAGAGACCTGTAACACTCATGATCACTCTTTCATAGTAAGGTATAGATACTGCATTTCGCGGCAGAGACCGCCGATGGCTGCATTCTATCTTTTTCCTTCCCCGTTACTGTTACTGCTAGTCAATTCCAAATTTGTAAACGTTCATAGGCTACGGCAACGTCGTCGTCGTTACCGTTACCCAATCATAGGGTAGGGCCACCTGTGATGGCTATCTTACTAGCACCTACCTATAAGAAACTCTGTGAAGTCCAAACAAGTATGTATTTTCCTTTGCCTAGGGAGGTAGAAAAAATACCCAGTCAGAAATTACCTATGAATTACACAGACATTTGTTTAAAAAAAATGACAATTATTTCATTTTTTTCTTAAAACGAGTAGTACCTACCTATTAAGTATTACATAGCATCTAGTATTGGTCACACAAACGTACCTACTCTCATTACTGTGATGTAAAATATCGGGTCAAGTAAGCTAAATGCGCGTGTTAGGAATTTATTCACGTCATTGTCGATCGTGCGTTTACCTACTTAAAATTCTCTTGATTAGAAGTCCAATACTTATATAATTACAAGAGTAGACATTCATGTGTCAATTAACCTGGCCGGTCTAGTCATAAGGTCAGTTTAAATAAGATTAAAATTAGAAACTTTATCAGTTCTGATTTGCATATAGTGAGATAGGTGATGTGATAATATTCCTAACTACTTATCAACTTGTTTAAAATTCATAAACAGTCACGACAGCTCTTTTTCAATCGTCAGTAATTACTGTAAGTACTGGTGATTTATAACAGAATATTTAGTCGAGAATTTTATTGCACAAGTACAAGTATTATTTGCACGGAATTTACGTAATGTTCTGCCTTGACTATTGTAAAGTTAACATTTCGCCATATTTTTGGTCTAATGAATCAGTTCATTTTGGTATTGAATAGAGTTAATTTTATTTATGCGAATTGTAGCTATCGTAAGATTTTAATTGCTGTGGGATGTGATTATAACAATGTGTGAATAACTCACCTAATTAACTAAATAATATCATCCTTCCTATCCTACTCCTACTAATATTATAAATGTGAAAGTGAAGAGAATGGATGTGTGGATGTGTGGATGTTTGTTACTCTTTCACGCATAAACGTGTTCCCGGTGGTGAGTAGGATAGCCAAAGCTCACTTGAGAGGTTTTTTACTGTCAGTGGAAAGACCAAAGGCTTGTCCTGCTTGTCTTCTGCGCTGACGGCACAGAATCTCTGTGTTCTTACAGGGTCGGCAGCACAAGTGTGACTCCTTTGGCGTTGCATACTTCCATAGGCCACGGTAACCACTTTCCATCAGGTGGGTTGTGTGCACGTTTGCGACCTAAGTGGGTCTATAAGAAAAATTAGAAATAGAAGCTGATGACCGCCAGTCATCTAATTGATGACTGGCGGTAATCAGCTTTTGATGAACGGAATCTGATCGGTAATACGAGGTACAACACGCTGCCGACGATGTCCCTCCATTCGATTCTTACGATCTCCTAATAATTCCATCTGCTGTTATACTTACGCATCGGTTGCACTGAGATTAAACTAGACGCATATGAATGAGCCATTAGCTATTCTAATGCGTTCGCATCCTTCCTTAGACGTGCATGTAGGAAAACTAACAAATTCATATCGCATTCTAAATACAAATTTCACGTTGGTGCCGCTTGGAAAAATTGATGCCTCGTATGTTTGTACAATATATCACCTTCCTATGAAATATTACAAAGTGCATTGTGCATGTAGAAACTTGCATCAATGTAGTTCAGTGAGCTCTTGATACTCTATTGTGCAAACCACTTTGCTACGAAGCAAAGGCCGCTCGTTTTTAAGATACAACCCTATCCCCACACAGAGAGCCTTTGGAATCGGTACAAAGGCAGGCTGCAGGGAATGTAGACGATCTTAAGCTCACAAGCGGCATTGAATATCTGAGTTTTAGGAGAGATTTGCCTCCCTATGTGTGTTTTACGGATTGTACAACGGTTTTATTTTTTTATTTATTGCACAGGAATATGAGTTTACCTCTCCACATGGTAATCTGTAAGTGAAGTTAAAAAGGGAACTGAAAGTTCTGCGAGAACCGAACTCGTAAAACTCGACGCCAAGGCGGCGAGGTGACCACGCATGTTATGTTAAGCAACACTTAACGATCCTGTTTTTCCTGTTACCTTATTAACAGACTCGAAATCTCGATATCACTCACGAAGGTACGTACCAAGTTTACAGCTCATATTATCATCGGTGCGGCCACGGTGTCAATTACCATGTACAATCGTGCCGAACTATAAACCGGTGAATTAAACAGCCATAAACTGATACATGGCACCCATAGGAATACCTCCCATATACTAATTAACTCGATGTGAGAGTTATAAAACTGTTGTTGCATAATGATATGTAAATGAGACGCTTTGTATTTTATGGTGGGGTATTTAAGTACCCCGATATTTGGTAACCTGTTAACGATACCTTCTATAGTTTAAACATTTTTACGCTACTAGATGAATAGCTTAAGTTATTATTCCTCGAATAGATACAAATAATAAGAGCGCTTTGTATCTAGGGAGTGTGAATGCGTGGCTTAAAGTTCCAGACTATATTCCTAGGTAGAATAATTTTCTGTAAGGAAATTTTAAGTAGCAGTAGCACGAAGTCTGACAATTGTACTAGATTGACAATAATTTACTCTCCCTTCTATTAAGTATGTGCGACAGTTATCAGTTGCCGAAAAATGGTTACAGCGAGATATGGAAAACATTTCATGTTCCTGCAAACATTTTTCACCGCTTAAGCTGTGGTTTGTCGATTTAAGCCGATGTCCTCTTTATAGGCTTAGCACAGGCTGCGGTGGGGTTGGACCAAGCCGGTCAAAGGGAATCCTGTACAATAGTACAATAACACACACGGCGGATAATACAACTGTGCTGGACTGGACCTGCAGGTGCCTGGCGAACAGTGACGGGCAGGTAACAAAGCCGGCACGCGTCTTAAAGATTATGTCTGTTCTTTTTTAATATAACACAGATCGAATTGCTTCTCCTCAGATACAAGTGACCCTGTTCATGTGCGTTAGTTGCTTGGTGAAATTGACCGGCTGCTACGACCTGTTGTTGCCAAATATCGAGCTTATACCCTGTCAAACATGGTATGTTAGCTATTACTTACAAACGCACGTAGGTGCTGCAGCCATCAAACTTTTATTCAACAGTCAGCTATCCTTGCAGTGGCTGCGAAGATTCGTGTATGTCGTGTCGTGTGTGTCGTGTAGTCGTTTATAAACCACTGAAACCTCTTTTGTAGTTTGTGCGAGTTAGATACCAAGAGCAAGTTATAGATTTTTATCAGGCACAAGTACAACGATATGTGCACAAATGCATTGATCGATCAGGCGTGCCGTGGGTTAGTGCATAATTATGCATGCACGGTGCTGGGGAAGTTATGGGTAGTGAAACTTTATACCTGTATTTTTATTTTCTTTTTTCAGTCTTTCTGTGTATTTGTAACAGTTATTATAAATCCAAAATTGATGAGTCAACATTTTTTCAGATTTTATAATCTTAACAGGACTTACTGATACCGGTGATAATAAAAACAAAGATTGAGTCATATCCGGTGCATTGTGCACGTTATTATCAATAACCTTCCCTGGAATTCGAACCTTATAAAAAAATGTTTCTGGAATCACCCAGATAACGGTTGAATGTCATTACATAAGTCAAATATATTAATTCCCTGGCACATAAAAAGGGAATAAAATTAATTTGGGCGGTGTAGACGGTGAGGTGGTCGGCGCTCCGGTGGGAAATGGTTCCACTGGGTATAAAAAACAACACCGGATGTGTGATGGTTCTGTATAACCAACTATTAGGTAATCTGTGGTATAACCGCTATTTATGTTTGTAAATTTATTGAACATGTCAGATATTAGTATGGCATGATTTAATATGGCATGTACGCTTTTTTATTAAGTCAGACCAATTATCTCACTAACTTGTTGTTGTATTGTATCTTAAGGTCAAATACCTTCACACAATACGCATAAGTCTTACAATTCAATACCTTTGTCTTTTTATAAATATGAAAAATGCAAAGTTATGAAATGGAATGCTTGACATGCTTGGATATACCTACATATAATTAAATGTAATGAGTACGGATTACTTTACATTCATTGACATGAAGTCATCTTACACGAGGTGTCGTGTTACTTTGATATTTCACTGTGCATTTGTAGTCTTACCTACTTCGATTTGTTTTACAATTACCGGGGTGTAAGGGAGCTCAATATGGAATATGGCAGTTCCTTCGTACCTCAGCTGCTGCTGACCCTGGACCATCTTCTTCTGACACGGACCCTTTGGGTGTGAAACACGGTGTCCCCATCTTACCACTAGAAAAGGGGTGCACGTGAAGCGCCGACGCCCTCCTGCTTCAGTGCTGCCGCCGCCATTACCGTGAGTGCACCGTCTGGAGGTTCCAGACCAAGCTAAATACTTATTCACTAGCCATATCAGTTCCCATAGCATTACGTACGTGTTGGCATGGCGACGAAACTTTAATGAATTGCCTGCACGTCCTACTATCTAGCGCACGGATCTCTAAAAACAAAATAAATTGCCGCTCTCGAGTGCGGCTCAAAGCGGGCGCGCGCTGCTTGCATTTATTTCATTCAGACTGTCAATAGGAATTCTCTGGAGATCGGGAGACGTCGCAGTTCAATATATTAATACTTTTGGATTATAATATAATTTACTTTGGAGACATAAATTACACACAATTAAGTTTATTTAGGATGCTTAAATGCAACATTTATAGCTGAAATTATTCAAATTTAGTTTATTTTCTACTAAGTACCTACTTACTGATAAGGAGAACACATAGAAGCCTCCGATGCACATAGGCTACAGTAACCACTTTCCATCAGGTGGGTCGTGTAATTGTCTGCCACCTAAATTAATTTAAGGTCCCAGCCGCTTAGGAGATTCCCAGAAACAACTGACAGACCGTATGTAGATATTTATATATAAGTATCGATCATTGGCATTTATTAAAAACTGTTATTTTTAACGTCTCAAGAAAAGATAGATACTTACTTGAATTTTATTTATTTGTCATGATAATTAAGAATTATGGCTTATTTACAATGTTAGGTAAGTACGTCTAAGATCAACATCTAAATCAAACGGCCTGATCATAACAGGTCTAAGCTACCGTTGTTGATCAAGTCAACAAAATAAAGTTACTATCATATCATAATTTAACAGTTTACAGACCTGTAAAGTAATCATAATATCTCAGTAAAGCCTGAACTACAACTATTCCCCGTTCCGTTAAAAAAACGTGGCGCTCACAACTTGTTGTCGTGGGTGTCTAGGGGTATCGATTGATGTGGAAAAGAGACAACAATATAACCCCATAAACATACCAGAAAGAGACAAAAAAAGACCTTCTGAGAACAAGATAGCATCAAGAATTACGCCAGGAAGAGAGAGACGTCGCTGGCGCAGTCAATAAAAGCTCCTTTTATCATATTTTTTTACTTATGGTTTTTTCATTTTTTTATGATGGTTAAGTGGTTATTTATTCATAACACCTTTGTCGGTTTTTTGTCGCGCTCATTAAGTCGAATTAGTTTGAACAGGCATGCGGCGTTCTCCATAATGACCGGGTAATTATGACTTTTAATATTTGGGACGTTTAATTTTAATTTAGAACGTCAATTACTTGAAAAAATTGTAGTTCAGTAATCAGTGGAAGAGTGATGTGTCAGGGTTTTTATACTGCATTACGGGCTACACCGTAATTAACATGTAATTTATTAAGTTAAAAAGAGAGTCTAATAAAATACTGATTTCTTTCATCATTACTGTCTGGCGTATAAAAAGTTTACTGCTGAATATAGCTCTCAAGCCGCCATGCCTCCATAATCCCTAAGAGGTTCCATGAAGTAGGTATAACAAGAATTTGGTGGGAGAGTCAGGTTTGCCCCCGAGTATGTATGTACAGCGGACAAAGAAAAATATTTCATTATAAAGTTACATGAAAACAAGTTTACAAGTGTGACCACCAACTCTTGTAAACTTGTTTTCAAGAGTTGGTGGTCACTCTTGTAAACTTGTAAATTCTGCTATTTCTTAAAAAGGACTAAGTACATATTCATAACCAATCGTATACCGAACTTTGCACATTCTATACATTGACCCTGGAGGGACATTTCAAACTCTCCCCGGATTCCATATCAAGATATCACTGCTTAATGTTTCAACAGTAAATCTATTATCCCTGTATCTACGGCTGCTGATCGCGACCGCATGCCTTCCTGCAGCATTGTACGCATACTAATACTCTTCCTGATGCCACTTACCTTGTTCGGAGCGAATAAATTGCATTAGTTTACATATTTGTATCTAATCAGAGAATATAATAGACACCTGTGCAGTTTACCACTTGATTTACTTAGTTAATACTAACACTGAATAACTAATACTTAGTACCTACCAGTTGTCAACAAGCTCTCTGTAATGTGTAATGCTGTTAAGTGATTAAAGGGAACTGAACCTGCTGGGACTAAAATCACAATAGCTTGGGCATAGCCACAAAGGTCCTCGTTTCAGGGCGTTGCTGGCCAGAGTTAAGGGCTGGCTGAACGCAGATCTATGACAGAACGTGGTCTCCTCCTCTAAATGAATACAAACTGAGATTGCGAACCTACCTACCACGAAGAAAGACTGCGATGGACGTATTCTTACATGTTTGTGGACAAGATGAGGTCTGTAATTATAATTCAAAAATCACCCGCTCCCTCACTATTCGCTGTCCACTGCGGCTCTTCTTATAAGAGGCATAAACCAGGTATACGTACCGAAATCGAGTATCTATATCAAAGCCTGTGTCACTCATAGTCCGGCAAAAGATTATTTTCAGTTCCCAGTTCCCACATGAATCAAAACATAAAACTTATGTATGACCGACTGTCGTAAATTTTATGTAGGTATATTTGCTAATGTAGATAGACGAGCTAATATTAAAAGTGATTCAATTTTATAAATAAACTGTCAATAAATTATAATCGATTTAGTAGACGCATAACATTTTATATTAATAAAACCCATCGGGTCAATTAAGTTCTTCGAGATCGATTTTGAAATGTCTATTGCAAATTTTATTGTCACCTCAAGCGACCCTGTTTGTGTTAAACTTAAATATATACACGTATTATGAATTATGATACTAAAATGTATTAAAGAAACCGACTAACCTTCTACGCTAGAATTAAGTTTCAATATCTTTGTTATTTCATTGTATAGGGATTACCAGTCCCTTTTTGTGCTATTTGTCCTTGATGTCAAAATATATAGGGCCAAACAATCTAGAGGCCCAAGCGAACCTGACAAACACACCTACAAAGTTATTTATTTTATTATATCAGTGTAGGTGTATGGCTTTTTGTAGCGCTGCTATCACAAATAAACCCACGAAAAGATCTTAAGTTCAAAAACATGTCGTTACTGAAACGTGAGTCTGGCCGCATCATCGCAGAATGAAATCAGTTGTATATCTTGTAATTATTATTAATTCTTCTTCTTCTTCGTGTCAATGGCAGCAATATAAAATTCCATACTAATATTATAAATGCGAAAGTAACTCTGTCTGTCTGTCTGTCTGTTACGCTTTCACGCCTAAACCACTGAACCGATTTTGATGAAATTTGGTATAGGGGTAGATTAAACCTTGATTAAGGACATAGGCTATGTTTGGTCGCGATAACCGACATCCACGTGGGCGGAGCTGCGGGCAAAATCTAGTAAAATATAGATGTGTCCAGCCAACTCGGGACATTGGCTGCACTTTCCGTCGCTGACACCTTATTACAGTAATAATGTAGATAATTATTTTTCCTACGATTATTTTCAACTTTTCTGCCTGTTCATTTGTACGCCTCTGGAGTTGCAAGCATTTATAGGCTACGGTAGTTTATAGTAAAGTCTATTAAGGTACATTTCTCATTAGAGGTCAACTATTGTAACTAAGTAATACGTGACGACAATCAGACAAGATGACAGACTACATCTTGTCCGCATACATGTAAGAATCGAAGGTGGAGAATCGGCAAACGTGGCGCATATTGGGAGCGGCCTATGTCCAGCAGTGGACTGCACTGCAATAGGCTAATTGATTGATTGATTGAATACGTAACGAAACGTCCAATCACACTGAAATCGACTGTAGACGTGCAATGCATCCAATATGATTAGTCCGTTCTGCGCGTATCCTCTCTAATTTTGCAGAAACACAATTATGTATACCTAATTGCTGAAAGTAAATAAAACAAATATGTCTATCTAATTAATCACCTTGAGAATTAAAAGAAAAGCTAATATTGACTCATGAGTATTGTCCTAATTAATTTCACGGCGATCATCAAAGAGGTAAGACATCACAATGGGCAACAAGCGATGAAAGTTGCCCACACAATAGTAGTACCCTGCAATGTGGGAGCTATTTACCAAGCATAACTACGAGTAAATCAGCAGATGCGTCTGTGATAGCGCAATAGGGCGTAACTAGTGGGCAGTGAGTTTTTAGAAGATTTTTTCTTACGTAGTTTCATAAGATTTTCTTTTCAGATTATCACCTTGAGGTATATATTATTATGGTATATACGAGAATTGGAACTTTTCCTAGAGGATTTTTTCTTTTGGGAAAATACCTACGTAGTTTCAGAAAACTTTATTTTCAGATTATACCCTTAATAATCAGATTATAGACTTGAGACATATTATGTATCAGAGAATTGGAACTCTTAACTCATAACTTAGATTACGTCCAGGTTGCTCAGTGGTGGGGATTTTCCATTTAAAGTATTACTAAAAGGAGTAGGTAAAGTGGAGACCCTACTTCTTCCAGCAGTAAGTTTTATAAATACAGTCAAATAAAAGACAACTTTTCGGAAGCAGCAGTATCTGGAAGAACGTGTAGGTACATATGTAAAAATGTCGAAAAACTGAACAAAATACCGCGCAAGTTGCACGGCATTGCATTATCACCGATATGTGGTTAAAATTTTCACTTTATGCCGTGACCAAAAATATTCTCGCCACGGCAATCATTTTTACGACTTTCTTTTTTAGAAACAACACGCATGACTTATGTAGCTAGTTACACCATTCTCACTGTGAGAAAATCACGATTTATCTATTTACGCATAATGATATACCTACCTACCTATTGATAGAACATTGGTCGCAAGCCGGCACTGTTAATGGAATTATTGAAATTAAAGATTTAGCTAAGGGTGAAAATGTGCGTGGGATGATCAACTAGCCAGCTAAGTAAAGTAAGTCCCTAGCGACGCCATATTAATTAAATGGCTAAGCTCTGTGTGTAGGTACAGACGGACGGCTGACATTGATATACATAAACATATGTCGTCCCTGGATCTACGCCAGTCATAGATCTTTTGAACAAATAGACGAGTAATTATTCGAATATTAATAGACGAATAACAAATATCCTATATAAAAAAAAATAATAGAAAAACAATTTCTCAAAATCTTCACATTAAGGCTGCCTTTGCGCAGCTATGTTAGGAAGACATAAAGGCTAAACTCTGAAACTATCAGACCGTTTCCACTGTGCGTATTTAGGTACACATGTGTAGCGAGTAAGATAAGATGTGCTATTCCTACAAATATTCAAAATTTGAATCTATTCTCCATCCATAGCACACATCCATCGCAACTTTCTATATAAAAAACATAGCTTAGCTAAACACCCCAGACTCCGAGCTGAAAGCTTCGGATGCGACTGGAACTTAACGCTAAGTGGAAGAAGAAGCTAAACACCTTTTCACCAGTGCTATGCACATAATATCGAGGCCCCTAAGTGCCTGGGTTCTGCCCCTAAGTTCGATTTCGTCAATTTGCTTGTCGGGGTTAGATTGTAGTCAATTCATGTAAAATATTAAAGTTCAGCCGCGTCACAGTTACACTGGTAAAAGCGAACCCAGGCGAAGGTCTCAGTTGCGATCGGGACTAACACTGGGATGATGATGAGACAGATATATAACAGGTGATATCTATTTTTAACCGACTTCAAAAAAGGAGGAGGTTCTCAATTCGGATGTTTATATTTTTTTTTTTTATGTTTGTTCGCTCATAGCTCCGCCATGCGTAGACGGATTTGCAAAATTCTTTTTTTGTTCGAAAGTAGATTATTCCGAAATGGTCCCATTTAAATTTCGTAAAGATCTGATGATGGGTTTCCAAGATTAGACTAAGGAACTCTTCAAAAAATACCAGGAAATCAGCTGCGATTGCTGCAATCGCAATTATTGCAATGTCTCTGCCATTACACATCATAACATCACGTCTGAATCCTTTGAAAGGGTATGCAGAAGTGTTCAGAATATTCAGCTATATTTCCGGTGTATATGCGTTGATTTTAATTAAAAATTCTTTTTGCATTCGTTTTGGTTTACTTTTGAGGTAGTCCTGTATTATTTTATGTATGTTCACCGATTATTACTCAAAGATGCCTGGACCGATTTGCAAAATTATTTTTTTGTTTGATATGTTATACTTCCCAGGTAAATTTTATCAAAATCGGTCAAGCAATTTATGAAATATCAACAAAAATCGGTTGAAGTCGGTTTTTTAAAATTTTAATTTGGTGATTATTATACTTCTAAAGTAGTAGTAAAAAGCACGTACCTATGCAGCCCAACTGCCAACAAAATTCTTTGTACATCGTCAGTTCAATAGATGAATGAAACGATGTCTCGCTTTGAGGATTTTACAAAGTAACAGGTGTGAATCGTGAAAAGTTATAAGGAAAGAGCTTTGAGGAAAATAATTCTGTGCTTACAAAGTGTATTGAAAGGTACGAGTAAGATGTAATGCTACGTTTACATACTCGCGGCAGAGCGAGGGAAGTGGCGAGAGAAGTGGGCAGAGACGTGATGTGAATGGTATATTCGTCATGCCGCGAGTAACTGCCGCGTATGTTGCGCAAATACTAGCGCGATGAACTATACGAGACCGCTAGATGGCGCTAAGCTAAATAAAACACGACTTTCGTTATTGCTCCTCGAATTTTTACTTTTAAAAATATTTATATCGATCTACGGAAAGTGTATAGTAGTTGAAAATGATAGTTTTTATTAATAATCTATTTAATTAATTCGCTATGCTGTAAAAGCTTATTGCGTACACTGCTACAGCGCATACGTTTACGTCCGTCTCCGTTGCAGGGCGAATACTGTAATGCGGACCAACGCGATGATGGGAGTGTGTGAATGCTAGGGCATTAATCGCGCGAATATTTCTGGCAACACGATGAGCAATGCGAGCGGCAGTATGTAAACGAGGGGTAAAATTCGAAGACTCAAAGGCCATCGAAGCTCAATAAATTTATGGTAGTTACTTTTTCCTGACCTTGAACTTGAAACATGAATTTGGAATATGTTAAGGAAATCCAATGGTAACTGTAGATAACCTTTTTATACCACTTAGGTGGCAAACAAGAAAACCTGATGGAAAGTGGTTACCGTAGCCTATGGACGTGTGCAACTCCAGAGGAGTCACACTCGTGCTGCCAACCCTGTAAGAACAGAGAATTTGTGCCGTCAGTGCAGAAGACAAAGCAGGACAAAGCTTTGATCTTCTCGCTGTTAGCACAAACACTCTTCAGTGAACCCTTGCTGCCCTACTCACAGCCGGTATTTTGTCAGTACTTCTCCAGTAGGGCTGCCCAATTGGGACGGAAATACCGTCGAGTCCTACCTCAGAGGAACATACTGAATACCTTTGGCATTAATAAATACCCTTAGGCTAACGGCCTAAGTTTGAATTCCCATGCCATGGTTTTTAGGCGTAAGATACGCTTTCGTAGTCGACCGCATTCAGCATGCAGCAGATACAGCATACCTACCGTGAAATAGACTTAAATGTGAAAATATTGTATATTGTTTTAATTCATTGCGGCTTCTTAATGGTACCGTTCATGGTCCTTTTAACAATGTTAAAGGTAATCGAATCCAGAAGTATCATTTTCGGTAGCAACATATTAGGTATTCGAAGAGCTCTGCTGTTCATCAGGATTTATACAAATACGTCGCATTGTAAGTAGCTAACCACGAATAATACTCAGGTTTTAAGATTTCACGTAATTGTGTGGGTAATTGAATACAATAATATCTATCCTAAATGCTATGCTTAACATTGTAACATAGAATACGGAGCTTGCAGCAAGCTTAAAACGTAATTACGTTTAATAGCCTTCTTGAAATTGAAGTCAATTCATCTAATGTCAGTCGTGATAATCTCAACTTCCGTGCCTTACAATTTGTTCTAGCACTATTCTCACTTCAAATTTTTACTTCAGTTATGAAATTACACTTGCAATTCTTATATTATTTTTTAATGTCTGGTAATTTAAATTTAACTTAGATAAATTTAAATAACCAGACTTTAGAAATTACTCTCATTACAATTTAAGTAGAGCATGAATAAATTCACCACTATTGTTGTTTCTCGATTGAATCCCAAGCCCCCACTTAGGAGCCACAGTTACATAATACATCAAACAATTCATTTCTCTCTGTGATACCTTTTACAAATGTGTAACACTTGTAACGCGCACCTATCTAGGTAGATATAAATAGATTGATGTATAAGAACGAATAACCAGTTATGTCACTATGTCCCTCATGCGATCTTTACTCGTAACGTGACTCTTCGGCCTCACGAAAGTGAGGTCCTGGGTTTGGATTCTGGCCATTACACTACCGACGTAAACCCAGTTCAAACACAAGCAATTTAGCTTAGCTGGAGGGGTTAATGGGAATATTAGTAATTTCGGTTATTAATATTCCAAAATAAAAAATATTCATCTTCGTGTCACTCAGTTCCTGTATTGCATTAGTAACGGCCACGCTTCATGGCTGCGTAAAAAGACAGACCTAATGATGGTATTATAGATCTGCCCTTTTAACCTAACTAGCATTAGCAACTACTTCACGTCACTTGGTCCAGCAGCAATACGTGGCTTGAGCACGTTGTAACTAATGACACTTGTAATAGGTAGGTTACAATTAATGAATGTATACCCAGATGAAAAAGTACAACCAGAAAGGTGGAAGGATAAAATATTACAGCGGAACCTTACACGGCGCGATGCGTTATTGTATTGCAGACGCATTAGGAGATAAGTATCAGCTCTATCAGATAGAATAACATTTATAGACAAAATACGCGAACATTAACTTTGTCAAAGGCATTGGACCTATAGCTACTTATGAATGTATGCATTCATGCCTACCAGTTTTGGCAATGCTTCCACGTAGAAGTTTAAAAAGCAACAACAGCCTATATATTACAGTTCCGGAATATATATCTCCCTACGTAACCGCGGAAAACCAAACAAATTCTAAATGTCAAAAGGTAAAATGACATTTTAATAAAACACGTCATCAACTTTCAATGACGTCACGAACCGCCCACCCTATATTAAACAGCGGGGGCGCCTGAATGACGATGAACATTAATTGCCGCTGTTAATCGATTGCCTTTTCATTTCATCTTTTAGACTTCCCTGTCCTTTGACACGAATTTAATTAGTTTTCTTTTGTCTGATGTCAGTCTTATCTCACTTTATTTCTTGAGTTCTAATTATATCCGGTCGTTTATTGATATCGATGTGTTTTATATTCGTAATTTCAATTTTGAAATTAAGTAGGTATTAATTAAGTTATAGTGACTTCAGTACTTTGCTTATTGACACAAACTCGAATTATTGCTTTTACAGTAACACAAATTTCTCGTGCAGTAAGTGTCTTTATCTGTAGGTTTGTATGTCTATCGCATAATATCTTCTCTAACTTTCCTAGTCATGATTTTCCTAATATGACTTCTTATCCTCTTAGTAGTCTGCTATTTTTTCTTTCTCTAATGTTGCAACTTTGCAAGCGTCCATAAGCCACGGTGTCCGTTTAAGATTACAAGTGTTGTATCGTTGTTAACCAAAGACATAATATCTTTGTTGTTAACTCTATAATGGCAGAAATAAGAAGTTGATATCATTAACATGATTATTAAATAGGACCGTAAACGAAAAGAGGGTAACATCAGCTATTTCAACTAAAGTCGACATTCGTAATTCGTCTTACTACAGATACGTTAGAGCGTAATATAAACGTGTGAAAAAAATCACGTGTATTATACTCGTAGTAGTCTCCGGCGCAGCTCGAAGTGAAACCGCGCCGCTTTCTACTGCGCGCGAGCACGATTCGCGCGCCGCATTTCTATTAATCATGACGTCAACGTCACGACGAACATACCGCGCTCACGCCACGGTCATATCACGTGTGCTCTTGGCAATAGCAATACAATCGCGACTGTATATTTGCAAATCGATGGGAGATACAAACATAGGCGTAGTTACATAAACACATCTGTAAATCCAAGAAGGGGTGGACAGATGTGGACAACACTATGATTTTCGGTCTTACGCAGTAGGGGGCGAGCCTGTTGTCATCAAGCGGGCACTTTGTCATTGGTGTAAGTTTAGCGTCGAATGGACAACAGTACTATGCCTATCCTTTTTTCCCCAATAAGATCTTCGGGGCTTTAGCCAACTTTTGGGCCTGCTAGTCAGTGCACATCCTAAATAACGGACGAGGCTCCGGTGCATTCTCGAGTTTGGGAGTTCATACGACAGTCGCTTTCGGGACATTAGGTGGGTTATAAAAAATATACAGAAATCAGGTTTTCTCAAAACCTATTGATTTGTACCAAATAATGCTTTTATTCGATGGTTTTCTTCTCCTTGGCGTTGTTTCCAGTTGCCCTCGAGGATTTCACTTTAGATACAGAGGTCCGTTTCTCGTTTTCCTCCGTTTGATTTGGCTTATTCAACTTTAATGAGAGCTACTGCCGTATTATTTTCCTACCACGAGAGAGAAGCATGCATCCCGCATCAGAGCTTCGTCCGTCAATTTAGCAGCTGTAAAGGTTTAGGAGTGAAGTTGGCTTGACCCCGAATATCTTGATAAAAGCATCTTCTTTTCGTATAAATAATAATAAATAATAAATAAGTATAATACTGGCGACAAATCTTCGATTGCTATGATACTTAACAAGACCTCAAAAATTCAAATGCGGTGTTAATATCCATTAAAATGTAGTCTACATAATGCCTACCGCTCGATTATATACGAATTTGGCTCTTAATCGATTTCGAAAGTTGCTGACATCAATATATCACTGTGTATATTAATCATTTTGTGTATTTCCTCTTCAATAAGGTTTAGTTTGGCATACTGATATTATCTGTGGACTATTAATTATAATGCTTATTCTCTATTACAGCTTCTGTGGCGTAAGAGGGCGCGGGCAAGAAACCCGACTGCTGTCTAAAAGATCGAAACGAGTTTGATAGCAGGCGGTACCCATTAATTTTCTATCGGTTTATGATTGGCAAATGGGTTTATCTCTATTGTACCTACATCAATTTACACTCACTTGGTACTTCTGCGGCAATAAAGTCGGCAGCCCTATCACTACAAGAGAGATTTGTGTTGTGTGCATATACTGGGTGGCGCAAAAGTACTGGCACTAAAGAAAATACCTTTATTTTTTTTATATGACATTTTCTGTCATTCTGTTGTTGAAAATTGTGTAGTGAACAAATGTAAAATACACTGAAAATAAACATGGACCGTTTTACTCCCCAAGAACGTGGAATAATTGTGTCAATGTTCTTCTATACTAATATTACTATTACTATAATAATAATAATATTATAAAGAGGAAAGATTTGTTTGTTTGTTTGTTTGTTTGTTTTTTTGTTTGTAACGAATAGGCTCCGAAACTACTGGACCGATTTCAATAATTCTTTCACCTATAGAAAGCTACACTATCTGGGAGTAACATAGGCTATATAACATCACGCTACTACTAAAGGGAGCGGAGCAGTGAGCATAAATGTCAATAAATCGGGCAGATTTCCATACATTCTTTACTAATATTAGATTTGTATTTTTGTATTCGAGTAAACTCAAGAACTACTGAACCGATTTCAATAATTCTTTTACCATTAGAAAGCTGCACTATCACTGACTAACATAGGCTATAATTAATTTTCAAAAAAATAGGGATCCTGGATAAAACTTCAATAATGTAACCCAAGGTGTAAAAAAATGACCTAAAAAATTCCTTACATCGCGTACGCTGCGAAAACTATTGAAGATAGAACAAAATAATGTACTGTAGAAATGTATAACTTAAAAAGGTCTACATAAAAGTCCGCGACAGCATATGTCTATCTAATAAGGGTAGCTCACAATAACCATTTTTATCTTTTACAAATTATAAAAAAAATATGTGTCATTTTCGAAGCTATTTTTAACAATATAGTGTTAAGCCTTATCTGACTAAATACCTTAGATACATTGTACATTTAATGTAGATCAAAATTGCCCTTTACACTGTATAATTATAATGAATATTTTAGAATCTATTGCAGTATGAAAGTAACGCGCGACGATATAAATTTAAGCCGAAATGCCGATCAAAGTCAGACCACGGAATCTATACCTTTATATTAATTCTTATCTAAATAAATCGTTTGGTATTTAAGTTTGGTATTTAGGTTTTTTGATTACTTTTTGAATTATTGAAATCGGACGTTCTATTCAAAAGATATTACGAAATTATAATGTCAATAAATCCGGTAAATTACCATACATTATTTGAAAACTAATTATTATTACGGGCATGGGCTAAAAGGGTGCAACCACGGGTGTTCGAAGTATTTCACGAGCGAAGACAGGGAAGGTCAGCTGAACACAAGATGCAACGGTAACGGGATCCGAATGCGGGATTGGAACCTCCATGTGATGCATCCTGGGTAACGGAGGCATTAACGCCCCTCACCCAGGGGAGGCGCTACCGCCTACGGCAAATACATACAGCAACGGGAGCAGCTCTATAGAGGGCTGCTCAAAGGCTTCCCACATGTCCCTCTGACTACGAGGAGGCCCAGTAGAGAGCAGGAAAGGGAAGGGCTGGTCACCGAGCGCGGACGTGAGGATTATAGGTCCGGCCTCCTGTCATCCCTTCACGCCCGTCTCCTCCCTTTCCGGAATTCGATGGGACATCGTGCTTCCCACTTCTGAGAGGGCCATCTTAAAATTGTAGATGGCCCAGGGTCAGCCGGGGGGTGTGGAAAATGCCCTAGGCAATTTTACACTCCAGCAACTGAAGGCCCGCGACGGCATGCTGTTTAGTGGGTCCGAATTCCACATGGCACTCCTGATGGCTGACGGGGATGGTATCCGAGGCAATTTTAGCACGAAAGAAAAGTTTGTACGGAATCCGAATTCCACGCGGGCGGAGCTGCGGGCAACAGCTAGTACGGAATAATTCATCAGTGATAAGAACACAACGTGAATTTCGTCGACGATTTCCCCACCGTCCGGCACCGATTGGTCGCACAATTCGACGCTTTGCCACACGCCTTGAAGCAACTGGCTCAACATTGGATAGACCTAAGTCTGGGAGACCAAGAACAGGCCGTTCAGCTGAAAATATCGATGCTGTGCGCGAAGATGTGGAAGAGTGTCCAGAAACATCAACGAGGCGACGTGCCACGCAATTGGGCATTTCCAGACGGACCCTGCAGCGTATTTTGGTGAAAGACTTAAAGATGTTCCCGTATAAAACTCAAATGACTCATCAGCTGCTGCCTGCTGACCACCGAGCTCGTCTAGATTACTGCCAGCGCGTCATAAACCTCAACCTTGAAGAGGATGATTTTCCTTCAAAATTGGTTATGAGTGACGAAGCGCATTTCCATCTCTCAGGGCATGTCAATAAGCAGAATACTCGGTTCTGGGGCACTGATAATCCGCGCATTATTCAAGAAACACCTCTACACCCACTAAAAGTTACTGTATGGTGTGGCATCTGTGTTGACAGAGTGATCGGACCCTATTTTTTCGAAGACGCTGGAGGCAATGCGATAACTGTCACTGGAGAACGCTACAGAACCATGTTACGTGAGTTTTTGATACCCAGTTTGGACGAATTGGGGCTGGAGCACATCTGGTTTCAACAAGACGGCGCTACGGCACACACAGCGCGCGACACTATGGACTTAGTGAGGGACGCTTTTCCAGGCCGAGTTATCTCTCGTTTTGGCGATTTGCCTTGGCCTGCAAGATCACCCGATCTGACCAGTCCAGACTTCTTTCTTTGGGGTTTTTTGAAATCTCGGGTGTATGTGAACAAGCCACAGACTCTCGCAGCTCTAAAAGAAAACATTCGTCAAGAAATAACGAACATATCGCAGGAAGTGTTACGGCAAGTTATGCAAAATGTCATAAATAGGGCTCAAATGTGTATCAACTCTGGAGGTCACCATTTAAAAGACATCATCTTTAAATCCTAATGGTACGAAATTTAATGGTACAAATATACATTTAAAAAAACCTAAATCTAGTTTTCTAATTTAGAAAAAATGTTATAGCCGAACCAAATAGGGTCTTTACTTTTGCGCCACCCCGTACTATAAACCTAAAAATAAATATGTGATGTGAAAGTACTGCTAACATTGGCTTTATTACGATGCACTTTTTTACAGCACCACAGATAGAAATCATGTAAAAAACTGGTCATTGAAAAAAGAAACAAAAACGCGGGAAAGCAACAGTTCCGTCCTCTCTTTAGTTGTTTATTTATTAATCGAGTGCTAGTTATGTAATTATTTACTTGTTTTGTTTAACTCAAGTACAGAAGAAACTCAAGGTCCTAAAATATAAATTATAAACGTTTCAGGAAGGAATAAGTACCTACCTATATCCGCTTGTTTTAAACTTTGTTCCATTTTAACATTAATTTTAATTATCCTAATAAATAAAAGTAATATTTTAAAATTCGAATGAAGCTTTATTTTAACAAAGGTGCCTACTTGAATAATAAGATGGCCCAGGGTCTCGAGACGGCGGCGGCGGCGCGGGCGTGTGGTTTTCGTTGATTCGAGTCCGACATATCCATCCACCCCCGCCGATATTTATCCGTGGGGATAACCACACGAAAAAAAGATACAATTTAATATTTTTTTTGGACAATTACTTGTTTCAATTTGTTTTCTTGTTTAATTTTAAAGTCAATCAGTATCTTATTTACTTTCCTTAAATTCGAAATGAAAAGCAGAGTGTTTACTTCGGGTGAAAGACCCCTTTTAGGCTCATGAGCTATTTTGATTAAGAACCATTTCGTGCTTAAATAGGTTACTTTCAACCCTTGCATAACAATCTACTATATCTAATGAAAGATAAGACTTATAATTTATGAGTGTGAACACTGAAGTTTCCAAGTTATTACATTCAAAGTTTAACGGCGAAGGCTCGTTTATTAGCTTCAAGTGTTGAGCATAAGTTCCAATTATTACTTAAAGTTGTCCGTAATTTGTCCGAGAAGTTTCAGGAGTTATTTTAAAGAGAAGTAGGATTGACTGTTCGAATCAGAAGACCGCGGCAATAATAACTTTGTATCGTGTTTCTGCAATAATAAAAAAAGACGTGTGGCACTTGGGGACTGCCGCGGTAAAGCTATTGCATAGCATTTTTTATCAACTTATGCAATTATAATTACTTACGTTAAGCGGAGCTACTTCGGAGCAGCTCGGCTCGATTCGTACGAGCTTCGGGGTGTTAGGTTTTTTTCGTTACGGAATTTCTGGATTCGGTCTCCACGCTCAAGGCCCGCGATAGAAGCTATGCAATAGCTTAAAATGAATCTCTAACTCATAAGCATTGTCTCACTGTAAATAGGGACCTTCAGCATTCCGTTACGACCGGAATGCTGAAGGTCTTATAGTCCCTTCCTACCCTCTTCTACTCTCTTTGTTTCTTTCTTCCCGTTTCTCCTCTGCTAATACAACACTTTAATATTGCAAACATTATTATTAATTAAACCAAAGTAATAATAGCTTATGCACGTTCTATAATCTATGCCAACTGTCTAAATCAATTAAAAACTTTAGAACCATTATTATAATCGTATTATGTATCAATTATTTAGCAACACGTGCACGTCTCTACTCTATGTTCGTGGAAAGAAGAAATATTGAAAAATAAAGATGTTTTTTTATTTTGCCAGACACGTCTGGTTCCTTGACATGATATATTGCACTGTCTGTTGATGTAAAATAATAGGGTGTATACAAGGGTTTCTATGTAGGTACGTAAGAAAAATGTACTATCGCAAAAGTCCACTATTTGACCAGCAACAACGCGAGTCTGTTTTTTTTGCTGTCATCTTGTCATACAGATACCATTTTAAAAGGTTTGCTATGCGTAGGTATATTTAGTTTACCATCTGGCGAGGTGAAGTGAAATTGATGTGTCCTATATAAAAAAATATATGAATAGGTGTCAAAATTTAGATATCCCAGAAATGATGACCTGAATGCATGGGGTGCAGACGATGCGTAACGTGGCGTGCTGCGCTAAAAAACCTCACCTCATGGTATATTCAAAACAACGGATGGCAATGCTCGTCCTTCATATTTTGAAGATGGCATAACTCCTTGTGGCTAATCTTATATTGACGCGAGAGCGATCTATGATTTAGGGTTATTCAGTTATTTTTTAGTATTCCTTTAAACATTAGCTACATTCCGCCTCACCCTGAATTAGAGGGAACACTCAAACTGGTTATCAAAAAACAGGTAACGTACGGATGTCTCCAGGTCCATATATGGCTCATGTAGAGTCTGGTTGGTCCGTCCATCCAGCGTTTTACTCTTCCATACAGTCTCATGCTCGGAGGTACCAAGTAGGTACCACCAGTGTGCGCCACTCTGTTTAGGTCAGGGCTGACGGGGTCTGTACTTTATTGAACTCCATGACGTCCGTTCATCACGTACGTTTATCATTATACCTAGTTAACTTCTATGGCATGTGTAGGAAAGTATCTACAAGTATGTGGGTGACTTTATTTCTTCACAATGTTGTATTTGGTGCTTGCGTTACATTTGCCAATTATACCACTAACTTACTAGGGTAATAATATAGTCGAATAAATCATTAATCTTGACAAGTAATGGGCTGACAAATTAAGTAGATAAATAAGGTAAATGTTAGTGGGTAAAACGGTCGGGGTCAAGCTCGTAAAACATACAATGACCAAATTGGGGATGTTTCGAAAAATGGACACGTCAGAAACAACAGAACCGGCGCTGTCTGCAAGAGAAATCTCGTAAGAAAGGGACCAGGAATGACAATCCTAGTACAGCAATGAATTTTGGTGTAAGAGAAAAGTGTTCATTGCATTAATATCTTTTCACGTATCAAGAAATATCGCCCGTGGCCATAATAGGATAGCTTAAAAACAGTGCTGATATTAGTATTAATATCATATCTTTTATTTCGGAAACCGGCATGTTATACTTAAACGGAACATACTCATCATATAAGAGAGTATTTTTTAATTTACTGTGTTAGTGTTCACCATGTTCGACACAATACACGCAGGAACCTACCAAATTGTGAGTTTTATTATGCGAATAAAAGTAACTGGCGTCCATAAAGTTAAGTGTTGAATCAACTAGATTAATTATAAGCCGCTAGTGACCCGTGGGGTGTCGAAATGTGCTCGTAATTCTTTATTTTTGGCAGTTGAAACAGTAATTAACTTTTTGCATTTCTTTTTTTATTTTTTGTATAATGTTATCAACTGAGAATATTACGTATGAACTTCCAATTTCAATTTCAAATACATGTTGTAGTGTGCGTAATGTTTATTTGAATTATTTCAATGTATGTACATATTTCTAATGCCTAGTAAATGTTTTTTAAAAAAAAATCACTCAGCACACTTCTCCAATATTATGAGTACCTATTACTTTACCTGTGTCAAATTTCAAGATCTATATTCCCGCAAATGCTATGCTATGGTATGAACCACCTTACACCCCGGCATCTGAAGAACCGAGACGGCAGCGTACAGTTTTAGTCGCTCCAAGTCCGATATGAACGGTCATATCCCCAGAGATATACGGATATCTGTGGGGATATCCGCACGAAAAAAGGCTTATATTAATCCTTGAGTTCGATTTTCGTGCAAATTACAATAAAATTAGTTTGAGATGGGTGTAACAAACCTCTGTCTAATTCCTTCGAGGAAGGCATAGGTTCATAGGTAGGTATATTAATTAAATAAATAATAATAAAAATATTTTTATTCTCTCAAACAATTAAAAATACAAATAAATAATAGCAATAATAAAACTTATTTCTTAGTGTATCTTAGGGGCTATGCAAAAAACTGTAATTGTGAGACTGGTGCCTAAACTAGATACAACAGTTTGTATCTGTATTTATAGGTCACCAGGAAACCCACGCAACCAGTAAACACGAGTAGAAAAGGTACAATATATTATGATTTATTATATAAACAAAAATAAACTACATTATGGATTAACTATAGATTAGGTACTAGGTACAGTTAACTTAGAACCTCGAGCAAATGCTCTGTTTCGTCGTAATTCAGATGCTGCAACCAATCTGTAAGCATTTTTTTGCATTCATATCTAGATTTAGTGTACAGGCTTATGCTTCTATTTGCTTTATTGTAAAGTCTTGGACCCACAACGTAACACTGGTGAGCCGTTATCATCGGCATCGGCATTTCCATGTCTTGTTTTATTTTCTAGGTCTCCAACCCTGGCTGAGAGAGTGCAAGTAGTCTCTGTGTTACTTCTTCTGCATCCTGTGTTACTTTTAGAAGGGCATCAGAAGGTTCTACAAGGTCGGCAGGATGAGTGTCACGCCCCTGGTGTTGCACATGTCCATCGCTCTCTGCACCACCCTAAGTTTGACTGGTAGAAAATGCTTATAGCATTAAGTCCGCTTTTGTACATCTATTTTATTTGTGCAAAAAGTTTAAATAAATAAATAGGCCACGGTAATCATTTTCCATCAGTTCTGCCGTGAGCTAGTCTACCACCTACGTGGTATAAAGAAAGACAGTAATTAACTATTTTAAATTTAACAGGGTAAAACACCCGCTCCATAGCTTCGGCACAGTATTACTATCTATGCGCCTTCCGGTGGGATGAAACCCAAGTAGGCATGCATGTAGCTTTTCGAATCACGAAGTCCAAATCTGGATTAAAAAACATTGCAGTCATATTAATTATTGATCTATAATTGCCATATTTGGTTTTTGAATAAAATTATGTTGTAACTACAACATCCGCTTAACAGTTAGGAACCAAAAACTTGTTGGCCACTACAATAATAGTAGATGAAAATACTAGCATTTAAAAAATCTTTAACTGTATCGTTTACTGGCTAAGGTTTCCATAATCTTATTACAATTAGGCTATGAATAAATTCATATAAATATAGCTTATTAACATATCTTTAAGTATCTCCAAGGTTCTTTTATTATAGAATCTATTTCATGTATGAAGCAGTTGTTTGAATTTATTAGGAAACTCGTGTCTCTTGGAATATATTTGTACACTACAATATTGGCAGCTAAACACAAGTATGGACCACACAAACTCTAGCCTGGCATGATTGATCGTCCGCGTCATGACGTGAAGTGGTTGTCGCTAGTCGCGGCGAGCGGTGAGTAGCGAGGTGCGGTAAATCACTCTGTTTACCAATACGCCGCGCGGCCGCATTACCAATGCAAATGACGCCCTATTGAGCCCGCTTGGCGGGTACCGATAGCATGCGTGAAGTAGACCTTATATTTATTTATTTATTTATAAGTTCACTATTATGATGTTCTTGGTTCTTGTATTTTCTGCGCTTTTGAAGGTGTTGTGAATCTTGCAGATACTCCAGCCTTGTGTTTCTGAAAATAATAATTGATCGATTAGGTAGTGTTTCAAAGTTAATCGTAATCTGTAATTTAAGAATTAAAATATATCAAATTCACAATAAGTCATGTCAACTATAATGTTTGTTGTACCACAGACTAATTGAATAACTCGCCCTGATCACGCCCGTTGCAAAGGTGCACATCACACTTGCCGCGTTTCTACGCTGGATCGCGAGTAACCAGTAGCATCTATGACCCTCTGTCCAATCGCCCTTACCTTGACCTTCTTACCCTAGCTCCCCAGTGTCTCCACCGCTACGGGCACGAAATGGTACAGCAGCTCCAACTACGCTGTCATCTTAAGAATAGATCCTAATTTCATCTTTACTTAGGTATATAGTTTTCATATTATCATCTTATAAGCAAGTTCCTACTTGCAATAGATTTTAGTGGCATGAATATTGAATACCCGACAACATGACATGACAGTCTCATGAGTCTTCATGACACTAGAAAAGTGGAAATCAGAAAATCAGTCTGATGTACCTCTTCGTAATGATTTGAGGAATACGGTTATCATCATTTAAGCGTTGTTCCAGTTTCATCCAAGAATTCGGAGCCCGGGTGCGCTTGCGCCTTCTCCTCTGTCGTAATTCTTCGTCTATAAAATCTACATCCACACCGTCCTCTTTCTTCTCAAGATTTGTAGACAGCTAGGTTCGCTCTCCTACTTCTTTGATTACCTGGTTTATTTTGACTTTCACGGGAGCGACTGCCTTCTGAAACCTGATAGGAAAGCGCGCGCCATACACTCGTCCGTTCTATCAGTAGGTGTACCGGCTTGCAGGTGAAGTTGTCTTGCGCCCTGAACACCTTGGTTCGTCCGTTTTTACACACATTTCATGCAATTTTTCAAATCCGAATACTTTTGATTCCTATTCATGTAAATATAAAAAGCCGGATAAAACGGCGAATTTAAATTAAAATTTGTTTGAAAGATTAGTTTTAAAACTAAATAGAAATACAGTAGTAAGAGTTTTTATAAACACTGTTGCAGGCGATAACTAAAACAAAAAGTGAAATGAGATTAAAAGTTTTACAATGTAGGTAAGTAAAGCTGAGCGTACGCGGCGTCAAGTGTTATTTTCGGTCAATGTTTACGTCTTCGCTGTTATCGTCTTGCAGTAATTCTTTCAACCTACCTATTCAGTCTCAGCAGCTATTCTATAGGATTAAGTAAATGAAACGTATTTTAAAAGAAAATCAAATAAACAATTTGGCTAGCTGCTGACCATACATAAAATTTTCGACAGCATGTTTTGCTTTTGCGTGCCGAGCCATGCGTATGTGTGTGTACTGTACTGACGTTACAATATACGTACACAGTGGGATTGTACGTAAATATCACACGAATGGATTAAACACCAGTATAAATTGAGCTGCCTCATCTCCTACTTTATTATGAAAAGCAGTTCTCATAGGGGAAAGTTGGACGCAAAGGAAAGATCAACAAAAGTGGTCGTTTTAAATATATGCGTGGTTGTATGTGTGCGTATGTCGTGAGCGTGGTGTTAGCACTCGGCTCACCTTCGTGCGACCTCGTGTTTCGACACCGGCGGCCGTACAGCTAGTTATTGTTCCCCCGAAGGTTCGCGCGTTGCGCGCGCGCCGACTACTGATGAGCTCTTAACGTGTTCTATTTTTAAAATCCGATACGAGTTTGAGATGTATGAATGTAGTAAGATAAGTGTGCAAGGATTTTTAAACGTGGCATTTGTAAACAATGAGTAGAGCATGAGCGGTATTGAACAGTAAGCACGTACCTATTGCGGGCCCGAGGGTTAATTACTTTTGTTATGGAAATCAATAGATAAACATGATAGGCATGCACGTGTGTTTTTAACTATTTTAGTTAGGTACATAGTTATGTTAACCATAGTTTACTTTTGGAACAGAGAAAGTTCTGAATAATTCAACATTCGATTTGAATTTTTTTTTAATCTGTATTTATTTACTTGGTCCTAGCAGGCTATTCAGCCTACACTAACGACTAGAGTCCGTAGTAGTCTAGATTGTTGTCCTCGATAACGGGACTTCTGTGACGATACACCGTGATATGGTTATTATGAAATACGATTCTGACTTCCCCTGTGAGGACATTCAGAATACACATTTCGAAGCATTCTCATTTTACCCATCTCCTTAATTGAAATAAAACCAGTTTTTAACAGATTCTATCGCGATTTATTTGGTATTATTTACATTTCTCCTTTCCATCTTCTTGACGTTTTGCCCTGTTTTACCCCCATTATCATGGAATTCAACCCTGAAGTTTTGTCGACCTCAACCTACCTGGTGCTACTGTATTTAGTAGTCGTATTCAAATCGAACAGCAATAATGTATTGTATGTGTTAAAAATTCAAAGCAAGTTACCTGAAACTTAATAACTTAAAAAGGCAAAACAAGCTATTGCACGAACCTAAAACCATAACAGTAATAATCTATATCTATAGCTACAGATACAAACACTTTTATTTACAAATGTTTGCATAGATATGTCGGGGTTTGGTCCGGGACAAAGATGATACCCCCGGGAGGAACCTTTTTGTAAAAACTTTTGCCGACAAAAGGGGCCTCGGATCTGATAGTGTTTATGTTTGGAATGTGATTATTTTATTCAGATGTTATGTTTGTTGAGTTGTGTTGTGAATGTAGACGTGGTTAACACCATGACTTTATTGGTTGGTTGGTTTATTATATGTAGTTTATATTTACCTATTGTATTTTTTGAACCCGTAGCCAAATAGAGTGACGACCTGGAAAAGGTGGCTGGGAAAACCTGGATGAGGAAGGCGGAGGACCGGCAGTGGACTGCAATAATTGATGGATTGTTTTGGAGAGCTATATTTTAGTCAATTTTTTTTAAAAAGATCGATACACGTAGGGTCTCTGGAGTCTTATTAACATACTAGCTGACCCGCCCCAGCTTCACCCGTGGCATAATTCGAAACCCCGTATCACCCCTTTAAAACATACGAGTATATACCCGCAATTTGTTAATTTTCATATAATGTGTGGGAATTTGCCGGATTAGCGTAGTAGCGTCACGATATTTAGCCTATAACCTTCCTCGTTAAACGGGCTGTTCAATACAAAAATAATTTATCCATATCCATTCGAACCATTAGTTCCTGAGATTAGCATGTTCAACCTAACAAAGACACAAACTTTTCAAGTTTATTATATTATAGTAGGACGAATAAACGAAGCACAAGCCCACAACATCAGTCGATCTACAGAGAAGGTTCTGGTGCCACCCGGCAAGGAGAAAAGGAAACTTCAGGTTTGTAGAAGTCAAGCGATGGACGTTCAACAGCCCACGGGAAAAAATTAACGAGCAATTATTACATATTAGTGTAGTGTTAGACAGGTGAACATAAACCACAGTAAACGGGGCCCCATCAATAGCTTAGGGGCCCTAACCAACCTCCCTGCAATTCAGTACAAGGGAATAGCCAGACGAGATTCTGACGTGGGGTATTCCTCTTGGGTTAGTATAGTAAACGGTATAAACCTTATAGGTTTTTTATGCTATTACCATACTATGAACAATAGTATTGTCTTGTTTTTAATAGTAATAAATTAAAAAAAAAACGCTAATGATCAGACGAGTCACATGCCTGTTTTAAATAATCATTCTTTATTCAGAGTTTCAAATCCGCAAGCCTATTTATAAAGCAGCACTTCACGCTCCCTCAAAGATTTCCCCGTAAATAAGTGCGTATACAATTCTGTTTGTTTTTTTACACGGAACTTTCTTTCAATTTCACGGTGGTGTGCCCCCGGCTTTTCCTTTGTACGGAATAATTTATGTTCACACCTCAATTTTGTTTTATTTTGTGGTTTTAGCTCTTGGAACGGAGGGATTTTATTTCGTTTTGTGAAATGAAAAATGCGCCGCAATGGGATCGAGTGATCCCCTTAGTTTATTCAGGGATTCTGGTTCGTTAAAGATAAAAGAGGAATTGGATCCTATAATCGTGTGAGGGCTTTTGTTTTCGATAACTCAGCAGCAGAGATTTTGAGTACCTTTGAGTAACTTTGCATACAAAATGTTTTGGTTTCGGTCCATTGCATTGGTTTATTTGATGTTGTTCAGATTTATGATAAGACAGACACAAGAAGACACAATAAAATGCTCCCACTTTCATATGATTGACTGAGTAAGTAAGATAGTGGTATAAACAGATATTCTGCTGCCAACCTCTTCATGGATAGTTACTGTTGTAGATACGATACGACCCATTCATCCTACTAATATTATGAAGGCGAAAATTTGTAGATACGTATGTGAAGATGTATGTGAGGATATTTGTTATTCTTTCACGTAAAAACTACTAAATAGATTTTAATATAACTTTACAATAATACAGCTAACACATCCGAATAACACATAGGCTATATATCAGCGATGAACGGGATCAGAATTCCACGTCAAGGATTAAACCGCTTACCATCACGGCAACTTGAAGGATAAGTAATTTGCTTGCTTGCTGACTTATCTGACTAGACTACTTGTATAAAAGATAGTTTCCTTTCATCTTGTTGTAAGCTGTGTTGGCTGTGTGGCTGTACAGTCACTGTTGTTGGCCTACAGAAGTCATAAAAATGACGGAGATTTAGGAATTTTCTTTAAGTATAGGTTATACTTGCATACATATTTGGAACATTAATACACTCAGAAAATGATATCTACTGGGTAGATACCCAAGGTTACAGCGGTTTATCAATAAAATATAGGTACCTAGCTGTCTGTGGTCATCCATTGATGGGTAAGTAGTTTAAAGGCAATCAAGTAGTAACCTAGGACCGACCCGACCTAGGTACTTGCTGATGCTAAGGGGTTCAAAAGCTTATTATTCGTGCTATCGCCAATTATAGAAGAGAATGAGGATGTGCGACATGGGAAACAGGATGAGAAAAAGGAAAGTTGTAAAGCCTAAGTAAGACTACTCTCACAAACCAAACCAAATGCAGAACATCGCTAATTAAAGTTGATATTGATTCGATCCTATATTCAAACTCGTGTTCCAAGAATTTCCACTTGCGATCCATCATTTTAATGAGACAGCAACTAAATTGAACAACATATTTCTAATTACAACATAAATAATAATCCCTGTTCGAATCTTGAAATACACCTGTACATGAAAACGCTGCGAATCGGCCTGCGCCTGGCTTGTTCGTCGCCGACGTCGATTCATTATCGGACTTCCAGACATAACATGAATATTATTCCGGTACAAAACCCACAAGTAATTTAAACCATGTGCTTCACAGAACAAGGTTCATAATCCTTTGTTAAAACAAAACCGATAAGACAAACTGGAATCGGACATCGAGTGATTACTAGTCTTGCGTGTTTGAATTTGAACGTCGTATTCGTTTGCTATATTAATTAAAATGTAACTGTAATGTGTAGGGAATAAGGTTCGTTTTTGAATAATTTGCAGTCATGTAGGTTGTTTTAGAAGCGTGCTTCGGCGAAGCAATGAGAGAGGGCGTGCGATAAATAACCGCCTTTGTGCCGTCACCGGTCGGCTAAATAACGGCTATTAAAATGTATTCCGAGATTGCGAGCGTTTTTTTTGCCATGGGCTCGGGTCCTTGGGGCTAAGACCGACAGATAAGCACTTCAGACTCAACCTTTTTTTGAGAAATCTTGTAGAACGATCGTATAATGAAACTGGCAGGCAATGAGATGTTAGAGATCAAACAACTATTCACTATTCAGTAGATATTGTACCTACCAACGTTATAGAAAATTGAACCTGCGCACCTAGATATAAATAGTCCCTAAGTTCTAGATAATAAACATAATTTAGGTAGGTACCTACCTATAAGTAGGCACCTAACACCTAACCATGGATCTAATAATAAATAATTAAGTAATGACTACTTCAGTAAATATGAAAATCATACTGAGAAGAACATCATTTTATTTAAAAAAATAACAGTCATTTAAAATATTAACCAACTCATAAAGTAGGTAAACTTAAAACTAAAAATTTCAATCAATGTTAAAAGGTGTCTGTAGCGCCATCTATGAATGACGGCTGTATAACTGTGTTATGCGTTGCTGTAATTTTCTTTTTCTATGAACTCTATTATTTTGAATAACAATTTTTTTTATTGTGGTGGATATTTAATATCCACCTCTACTAATTTGAGTGAATAATGCTTAATAATCTTAAAAATAATTAGAACACGGTATATTAAAAAATAAAAAAACTAATTTCGTTAAAAAAAAGAAAAAAAGAAAGGAGATTCAAGCAGTTTTCCAATAATCACTGCCTCAGATTTTTTATACTACCGAGGTAGCAAATAAGTTCCACCTGATTGTAGTTATGAGGCTACTTCTACAGCATACCATATTTATAATCGATAGATATTAGAGATACCTAGTTACAATAAAAAAATAAGGCTACGGGGCCTTTTTTTTTCTTTTTCTGTGGAACCCACCTCTCCAAAGCCATGTCAAAAGCAATTATGTTGTACACAAACAGCAGACTTATTACTGCGATCAAAATGTACCTGCAGAATGGAGTGAACACCAACCACTGCTGGCAGGTCTTACAGACCAGTCTTTACGACACAAAGCAAGCTCTCTTCACTCTTGAGACGCGTAATAGATACAAGAGACCAGACGACGTGGCTTCCTCTGACTTGATTATGAAGCAGCGTGTTGCGCAGCAGCCTAGCTTCATCAACTTTGCAACTTTTGGTCTCTCTCGACCCGCAGAGAGGCCGCGATGCACGGAGATGACTCTTGCGTCGGAGACAGCTCTACAAACTAACTCTGTCTTCCATGAGCGCGGGCCTAGGTGGAACAGATGTAGCTGCCTGTCACCCTAGCAAGGTTGACACTGTAACCGCTCTTACCGAAGCGGAGCATCATAAAAGCAGGAGATGACCTCGGATCAGCTAGGGTGCGTGGAATATGTATGCCAATGGCAATTTCACCCCCGGCAACTGAATGATTCAAGACGGCGGTATACTGTATTAGTCGACTCGATTTCCGCACTATGAAAAGAGATTAGGTACCTACTTAATATTTTGGCTTTTATGAGAGTCTGGCTGCCTATCCAAGAGGAAAGCCTGCGTCAGAGTCTCGTCTATAGGAGAGGTTGGCTTGGCCCCGTAGGCTTTGGTAGACCCCTGGCACCCTAAACAGCAGCTCATAAGCTGAGCTACTTATTCCTCTTTTGTATCCATTCTTCTTTCCGTAGCAAGTTTACGGGAGATTTTTCGACATTAGTGCATTGCATTAGCTTTTAAAAAAAAAAAATTTCAATAATCGGCAGTCAAAAAATTTAAATTTGATTTCTCAGCAACCTGTAATCATAAATAATTGGTTCGTTATCGGTAACTACCTACAAAGTTTCATAGTTTGGTTCAGCGTTTTAATTGAATTTAGTACTACGTTTTACTAGAATTTATGAAGGGTAAAAACCATCAGTGTTGATATTGTCCAGACGAATATTTAGTGAATCAATTACTCGCTAGGGTTAGTCGAGAATAGCTCGCTATAAATACCAAATCAAATTCCACTGTATTTTCACATTAAGGATTGATTCGATGATGACCTGGCTGGAATTATGAAGTCTGGAGAAGTATCACTAACTTTTACAGAATTAGTGCACCCTCTGCTAATTTGTTTAGTGCAAAAATATAGATACCTATCTACCATAAGTACTTAAAAATAATTAGCTAAAGTTTTGTAGAGTCATTCACCATCTCGCGATCGTCAAATTCGCGAGCGCGCGCGAGTTGGCAATTTTTGATTTCGAATTATTTTTTCGTTGCCATCTCGCGCGCATGCTAAAGTACAGTCAGATAAAAAAGGATCAAAGAAAATATGAAAAAGAAAACTAATATATACTCGCGTCTTTACCGGCATTGGTTGATGCGCTGCGAATGTTTTTTTTTTTTCATCTTAGATTTCGATATAGACTTGCAAAGTGAGACTAGGCCACTAGGGGGACACGGCCGATATTATGATATTTGTTATGAGTAGCTATGTTATCTTAATATGCGTCGTATGAAAATTTTTTTTTTTCGCATATCTTTTACTTTAGGCTGTATTTAAGATAAATTTCGTAATGTTTCACATATTACACTAGTTAAAATATTAACAAGATATTGATTATATTTGGGCAGCATCTCGTCAGTAAGCTTGACCGAATTCTGAACCACATTTCTCAATGGGGCTCTGAAAACCTGGTCGAGTTCAATACCAAGAAGTCGCAGGTATGTGCGTTTACAGCAAAGGCTCTCCTTTCCTTCTCCTTTTGCTAATTCCCCTTACATTATTGATGACTACGTTGTTGATTTGATTTTTGTTTTATTTACTTAGCTTCCGACAATACACATAATAAGTAACAGACGAAATTCTTGAGTCATTGTAATATTGTTGATTCGCTGAATATTGTTAGTTATTATTAGAAAAATAAGCATTTTGCCGTGTTGTTTTAAATTATATACCTATATCTCTCTCAAAAACTGTTTTCTTTTACTTCAAACTCAAGTCGTATAAATCTATATTGAGATGGCCAAATTTTGTAACGCATTTTCAAATAATTAATGTACGTGAACGCATGCTTCAGTTTTCTATTTTTATACCTATATATTTCTTTATAACATAATGACAAAATAATAGCTTCTTCCACGTCCATTTTCTAAGCTCTGCCGAAACAAACTGACAAACTCCCGCAAAACGCGGCAGCGCTTATACCTCGGGATCGGGACCCGTATCTTAGACCTGAATCACGAGACTAACGAGGTCCTAGCTCCCACCGTAGCACCCCATCCTAACCTCAAAAGACACATTTTAGGTGCAAGATATAATGTCCCGAGTAACCACTGACCTCCGTTAACGCGCGTTTCATCTGAAGCTAGCCTAAAATATCTTGTACATTTAAAATAGGTACCTAATTTAATCTATTACAACGTTTTTGTAGCTGACTGTACACAAATACGTCATATTTTCACAAACGCGCGAGTTGATGACACAAAAATAATTCAAAATCGAAACTTGCCAACTCGCGCGCGCTCGCGAATTTGACGATCGCGAGATGATGAATGACTCGTTTTGTAAGATGTTACGTTATTGGTTGTTGTTTTGGGCATGAAATAAAAAAAAATAAAGTATTTTTTTGTCTGAGCAAAGGTATTTATCTAAATGTTTGTATTCTGTATTTAAAATAAATAACTACAATTCTTCTAATGTGAATAATGTGATGTTACTAACCTTAGTTAGATTAGGTAGGTACTAAGTAGGTATAGCATTTCAAAAAATTTCTAAAACGCTGTTTGAATATTTCATTCACTGTGATAATGTGCGATGTGGTTCGGGTGGTTCTGCGTCTCTTTGTGGTTTCTTGGACCATATATCTATCCATATTCTAAAACTCACAGCATGAGCTATGCTGAATTCAGGTATGTAGGTACCTACTAAGAACTAGAATATTTTAAGATTCGGGTCAAGCTTTATTATTTTCGTTTAGATTTATATTTATTTATTTGATTAAAGCCGGACTGTTAGTGGAACCTGATAAATGAATAGGTATATAAATATACTGTTGAAAAACATAAATTATCCTAAATGTCCGTATGTAAACATGTAAAATGAATAGGTACGCTGAACTTTCTCGCAAACATATCATGAAATACAAGAGTAATTTATCTTTCACTACCTATCCACACGCCATAAATTAAGTAGAATAACCCTATCCAATATAAGGCGGCATCAATCGAAGCGTGAACGGCACCGATAGTGGGTAGACAGGGTGACAGGTGGTAAATCACAGTAAATGACATTTTTTCCGCAGTTACCCCTGGTACGTACGAGTGCTGTCTCGAGAGATATCCCCCGAGGTAGCGTCCGCAAAAACATGTCACATACAAAAAATAATATTATTTATGCAGTATTTTTTGTTTTTGTAAAATAAACTAAAAACTAGGTTAAGGATAATAGGAAACAAAGGGTTATTAAGGTTGACTAACTCTTTATAATTTTATCATCGGTATTTATACCTTCATAATCCTGTAGATTGTAAAATACGTCACTGTGAAATATTAGTGGTAATGAAAATAAACCGGCCAAGTGCGAGTTGGACTCGCCCATGAAGGGTTCCGTAGCAGAAACGACGAAATTTACGGTTTATGACGTACCTATTAAAAAAAAACTACTTACTGGATCTCGTTCAAACCAATTTTCAGTGGAAGTTTGCATGGCAATGTATAGCATATATTTCTTTTAGATTTATCATTCTCTTATTTTAGAAGTTAGAGGGGGGGGGGAAGACACATTTTTCCACTTTGGAAGAGTCTCTAGCGCAAACTATTCAGTTTAGAAAAAACATATTTTAGAAACCTCAATAGCATTTTTAAAGACCTATCTATAGATAAGTACCCCACACGTATGGGTTTGAGGAAAAAAAATATTTGAGTTTCAGTTTTAAGTATGGGGACCCCCAAAATTTAATGCTCTTTTCTATTTTTGTGTGAAATTCTTAATGCGGTTCACAGAATACATCTGGTTACCAAGTTTCAACAGCATAGGCCTTAGAGTTTCGGAGAAAAGTGGCTGTGATACACGGACGGACAGACAGACGGACAGATATGAAGAATCTATAAAGTTTCCGTTTTTTGCCATTTGGCTACGGAACCCTAAAAAGGAGTTACATAAGATCTTAAACCTAAAATAACTTTACCAATTAATTAAGCATACTAAATAAAAGAAAAACAAATACATGACATACGAGCATCATGAAATTCCTCCACATTGCAAGCCTTTTAAGGTAAACAAACATAATAATATTATAGAAACTAAAAATAATATATGAACTCCATATAACATTTGCACTATTTAAAGATACGCTGTACGATAATATTGATATATTAGATAGTATCAATATCAATAGTAGACTAATTTAATTGGCTTGTTAGCCATCCCAAAGGCATTCCATTCACTGTGGTATGGTCGATAGTATCTATAAGTATCATTAGCAGGTTGCGCATTAATTAATATCCACTGTGAAGATTACTACTGTCAAGATATTGATGTCGGTAAAATTTCGATAGTACTGGATAAAAATAATTGACACCATTCATAATGTAGATACTAGATAATATCTATGCCTATAGGTACTGTTTATACAGTAGCTCATACTATTACACAGTAGTAGTAGTAGACAGACAGTAACGGTACAGTTTTTACTAATAGTTATCTGAAGTTATATGACAGTAAGTAGGTATTGCTCGGGACATATATCTCGGACCTAAAATGTGCTCAGAATGAGTTTTTCAAGCGCAGCACACGTTTCTTGGGTGTCTTTTGAGTATAGCACGGGGTGCTACAAGCTACAACTGCGGTGGACGAGCTCCAATTCACTAAGCATAGATTATTGCAAAACAAACTGCGCGCGCCAGGGCCTCGTTTGTCTCGAGATTTAGGTTCAAGATACGCGTCCCGAGGTATACGGAAGTAATATAAGAAGGTTATAAACTTATCAATGAATTGTATGAGATTTATTTAGACACACATTTTTTATTTTTTTTATTATTTTTTCTTTTTTTAGTCGGTTCGAGTCCGACATAACCTCCTCCTCCGGTTCCGGCGGGGGAGGTATCCGTGGGGATTTTTCGCACGATAAAAAAAGGTATATTTATACAATACAAATATTATTTTACACGTGGATAATAATTATCTGCAGTAAAAAATTCGTCAATATTGGTCAGTCATTTCAGAGATCTTTCGAGTGGAATAATCAACATGCAAACTGTGACGCTTCGTTAATATGCGACAATAAGTAATACAAATAGTCTTGAATAAATTACATTAAGGTCTTAAGTAAAAATCCAATCTAATTATAGATAGGGTAACTACTTAATATGGAAAATTCGTCCACCTGAAAGAAAATATTGCACTTTAAAAATTGCTGCATTTTTTGCTAACTCTCCATAGTAAGGGCGTGGCATCGGTCTCATTATTTAGATATTAATCCAGCACTCTCCCTCTGTCCTGTATTCCTGTGCAATGTCAGGGTGTATGAGGGTGAAGCGGGAGATTGTGGGGTGGCAGCGCGTCGTCTGATTTTAATTAATATACGACACTTGTGGGACAGCGATTGTTCCGCTAGATTTCAACTTTTATGTTTGTTTGAAAGTTTTTGTAAGTTTATCGACTTTTGTTTGCTTCTGTTTCGTAACAGAGTAAAGAGTTGCTTTTAACCATACCTACACAGGCAGGGTATTTTGCATCACATAGGTTTTCTTTTAGGGTTGGCTTTTCCCTATTTGAAATATTAAACCGTGCTATCGTGTTTTTTAAATTAAAGTGTCTGTTTAGTATTATAAGAAATGCACATTAATTTATGTATGAAAGGTGAGAGATTTATAAAATCAAAAAAAGATAACTAGGTATGTATTCAATTTCTAATGGATCAGCAGATTCATCAGATGAATTTCCAATGAAGTTCTTCAAAAAAAGCATTGAAATCGGACAACGAACGTAGCAAAGAATTATCGAGGAACATTGTATAAAAAGAAATATTCCAACGATTTGAGGAATTTAGCCGATTTCAAAGCAATATGTGGAGGACATTTTTATGAAATAGATTTTAAAAAAAGACAGTTGAACGACATTCTTGCGATCTGTTAGATACGGCAATTGATTAATAGACAGACCATTTACTTGTTTATCAGCTAAGTAGATAGCGAAATACTTACTTAACATAATTAACCAATTAACTAAATTATTGTGATCTTATGTAGATAAGATCTGATGTAGAATAAGAAGACCACTTAACAATATTTAAACTCAAATAGCATCAATATATCCATTAAAAAAACATGTTTGTTACAGTGTAGTTATACGGCTATTTAAGTGGAAGTCATTAAGATATCGACATCATAAACAGAAGCGTAATTTACAGACGCGATGGTAGTGATGCTACATATTGTACGATACCGCACGACGCGACGCGACGCCGCCCCGCACGTGTGTTCCGGCCTTGTGCTAAGCTAGGGTAACCACGACTTAATGTGAATTGAAAATCTTTATAACAAAGTTTTATTGAAGCACAGAATTAATATTAGGAACATAGAATGGTTGCAAGCAGTAGTCACTTGCATGTCACGCGTAGAATTTTTTTTAATATAAATGTTGACATTGCCATTTTTTATCTTTCGTGAGTATTTCATGAGAGATAAAAAATGCCACCATTATTCTTATTTAAGGTACTTTACCACTTTTATTTCTGCAGTAGAAAATAAAACAGTGCACTATGGCATTTTACGGTGTTTTAACGATGTTGTCTCAAGCTAGTCTCAAGATTATGGACTGAGTAAGCGTTCGATAGAATAGGTTTGCTCAATTTTAGAGAAATATTCGCACGCATGAGCAACTCTATCCTAATAAAAAATCTGTTGATTGAAGTATCCTTGCTACTCACAGATTTAGGATAGATAGATAAAATGAATATTTCAAAATTAAAATTTGTAAATATTTTTGCAACATAAAGGATTATAAGAGTAGATAATATAAAAACGGGTGGGTCTTAGGTTGTCAAAATAGCATAATGACTTAGGTCCTATGTTGTCTACATAGCAGAATGCCTAATTAGCTGAAAGACTGCATCGCAAAATGACTAGATATTACTGCAGTCTTGAGACCTTTTTAATGCTAAGTGTACAGATAAGCACACAACCTGTTTTATAAGCAAAAAAAAAAATTTATTCCAGGATTTCGTCCATGGGAGGGTGAAGAGCCACCTGCCCCCTCCTGCAACCTCCTGTGGACCAAATCTTATTTTCATTCGATAAATCAATAAGTCTCATAAAACCCGAATGCATGCTAACGCTACATCCCAAGAGACACCCTACGCGTGTATTTATTTGTCATTTAATTGGTCACTTTACCGCGACCCATTTGATTTGTCTCGTATCCCTTTGTTCCGCCTGGAATAAATGCCGGTTTACAAGCGGTAAAGCAAATTTTACATTGGGACTACTGCCAAAAGGTGTTAACGTGGGACGACGGAGAAATAAAATGGACCGTTTTCGCCGTTGTTGTAAAATGGGATCGTGATGTGTTTTGATTGTTGATTTATTTAATAATAATGTTATAATTTATTTAAAATACGCCGAAGTAGGTATGTAACTCTTTACATATTTTTATTAAATGTAACGATGTTTTTATATAAAACTAAATTAAGTAGGTACATAAAATGTTATAGGAATTATTGTTGAAATGTATCTGATTTCTTATTATTTTATATTTAATTTTAAAACATTACGTACGTGTTACCAAATACAATTTAATTTAATATATTAGAATAGGAGTTTATACGAAGACGTTTTACAAAGTAAACATTATGCTAGTGACCCAATGAAAACATTCGCGCGACGTAAGGCCGTTCGCTGGCATCGACGGGTGCGGGTCGCGGACGTCCGCTTCGCGTGCTTGTTTCATGTTATTTCAAGAGCAGCGCTCCGTGAGGCGGATACCCGTCACACGCGACGCGGGCGGCGGGGCCCGCCACGCGGGTAGCGGGGCACGCGCCGTGTGTCCGCGCGACGGAGCACGCGTGCGGGTCTGTTTCAACAAAATCATCGACCGCCGCTACGTTATCCGTGTCACACGCGCCGTGCTTGTACAGTCGTTGCAATAAACTTAGAATAATCCTTAGCTGCTTAAAACTACGCAACGGATTTTGAAGCGAGTTTTTTTAATAGATAGAGTGATTCAAGAGGAAGGTTTATCTTTATATGTATAATACATGCATAATATTGTAGAGAAACACTGATAAATTTAGAGGTTTCTAATGTGATGTCGTAAATAAGCACATTTTTTTGCGCTTACATTGCAAACGCTGGCTGAACCCCACGAGATAAATCAAAATAATGTTCTACAGTATTGTACACCTTAAAAAGGTCAACAATAAAGTCCGCGATGGTATATGTCTATCACTTAAGAATAACCCGCAATGACCATTTTTTATCCTTTACATTTTACGAAAAAAAAAGACTTATTTACGAAGTGATTTTAAGCATTTTAGCATTAATCCTTATCCAATTAAGTACACTTAATAAATTGTCTATTTAATATAAATCAATATGGCCCTTTACAGCATCTAATTTAAATGAATATTTCCGAAGATATTACAGATTTAAAATGCAGGTACATAGCGGTGCTGTGGAACCGGCCCGGCCCGCGGGCGCGGCGTAAATAAAAAAGAAACCCCCAAATGTTCACAATGACTGCACCAAATTGGATAATTATTTTTGTAAAAATTTTTGCCCATTTTCTCTTAATAACGAAAACTTGGTTACAAATTCTCCACACAACAATCTAGACGTGACATATTATGGGCTCATTGGCTGACGCCTTTGTTCACGTCGTCGTCTTTTGGCTAAGTAATATATCAATAAATGATCCATAGTTATCGACTGTACACAGACGCTATTGAAATTATACAGGTGACAGACGCCCGTCGCGGACGTCCGCGACGGAGCAGCGGACGCCCGCGACGGACAGGCGGGCGCACGGCGCGGACGCCCGCGCCGGACGTCCGCGACCCGCACCCGTCTATGCCAGCGTACGGCCTAAATAATATAATCCATCAGCTTGACCACACACAAAGCTTGACACTCTACCACACAGGTACCACTACATATTATAAAACAAAGTCGCTGTCGCTGTCCGTCCGTCCCTATGTATACTTAAATCTTCAAAACTACGCAACGGATTTTGAAGCGATTTTTTTAATAGATAGAGGGATTCAAGAGGAAGGTTTATATGTATAATAAATGCATAATATTGTAGAGAAACAGACAATTGACAGCCTCCGTGGCGTAGCGGTAGTGAACGCGGCCGCTACCCAGGAGGCGCGGGTTCGATCCCCGCTCAGTGCAAATATTTGTGTTCATGAAATATGGGTATTTGCATTGGTCTGGTCGTGCCTCGGAGAGCACGTTAAGCCGTCGGTCCCGGTTGCCATAAGAACATCTATGGCAGTCGTTACGGGTAGTTGGAGCCCTAAAAAATCCAAAAACAACGGTCTAGCTGCAAAGCTTCGATATCGCCTAATGTTATCATTGGGCTGTGGAGGTCAGATGGCAATCGCTTCACGAAAAAATATCGAGGTCTAGCCAAATCTGTAGTTAAGACTGTAAAGCGGACCCCAGACTCCGAGCTGAAAAGCTTCGGATGCAACTGGGAATTAACGCTAGGATGAGAGATTGTAGAGAAACACTGATAAATTTAGAGATAATACCACGCGGGCGGAAAATATGGCGGTACGAAGTTCGCCGGGTCAGCGAGTATACAATAATATACATCCATACTTAAAATGCAGAAGTAACACTCTCTGTCTGTGTCTGTTACGCTTTCCCGCCTAAACCATTGAACCGATCTTGATGAAATTTGGTACAGAGATAGATTAGAGTTTAGGAAAGGACATATGCTATGTTTTGTCGTGATAACCGATATCCACGCAGGTGGACCCGCGGGAAACAACTAGTTGATTGATAAAACTCTACTGCGATTGTTTATATAGGAATTACGGAGATAACTGCATCCGCATCTTTCCCAATAATAATACTACTGACCTCAACTAGGTACCTTTTTGTGACATTTTACCTACTTGGATCTACTTCCAATCATTTCACTTTCATATTTCCTTCTGTAGACCCCCTGTATTCGTGGGGATTTCCAATTAAGATTTTCCGAAAATAGGTATCTACATACGAGTACGAAACTGCACGAAAAAGGTTAGTTACACAAAAAACCATCAATTGCTTCGAAGTCTGAAAAGTCGCACTAGGCATCGTATAAACTGACGTCACCACCATCACCAGTGTACTGCGGCACAAACAAAATGTACGGAGCTATGCAATAAACAGGACACAATTTACGAGCAGCGCTGATCACTTTATTCTCACACGTGTGACTCGTTAAATGTTTATTTTACGCTTTACGGTTGCAAACGTATGAATATGACTTCATATATCAGGACCTTTATTTATTCACTCCTCAGAATACTGATTGAACTTCCTTATTGGTGGAAATGTATGCAAAAAAGTAGAATTTTAAAATCACTGACTATGGTATTAGAAGAGACGATGTTCTGGCGCAGGCTTTCCAATCAGAGTTGGTATGTGAGACGGTAATCTCATAAAAGTCACCAAACCTAGATTATTATTTTCCAAAAATTTTGACGAAACTGGGAAATCGTTTGGAGTATGATGATGGTAGTAAAACCTAAACCCAATCATGCTTAAAAATATTAGAATTGACCTTCGTTTACCCGGCTCGAAAAAACCCGGGTTTTCCGGGTTTTCGGTGCGAAAAAAAACCCGGGTTTTTTAAATCAAATCCTTGAAAAAACCTAACCCGCCAGGGGCATAGCTTATACGTTCTTTGTAATTCAAAAAAAAATAATAAAGAGGACCAAAAATCTCGAAAAAAACCCGGGTAACCCGGGTTTTGACTGAGTTAAAACCCGAAAACCCGGGTTTTCAAAATTGACTCGGGTTTCGTATACTTGGAACTTTAAAAGTAACTGGGAAGTTTTGGCTCACGACGACGTCAAACATATTTCTCACAAATCCATTCCTGTTATCTCGGGGATCGATATTTCGGTGATTGATATCATCCATCAGATACAGATAGCATCTACTAGCACTAGGTCAATACTTACTTCAAATGCAGGTGAAATTTGCCACACTGAAATATACAAACAGTAGGTATTATTGAATGATGGCCTGGCAGAGTACAATTTTGGCCACCCCATCTTTTCCCACGCGGTGTCATACAAGGCGACCAAGTGATAGGGCTGTTTAACATCAGACAATATAAACGTACAGAATATAGACAGTAATTTTTAGCTAAATACGCTGGCAGCTATGAAAGGAACTTCACCCCACGTACGCTCAAGTTTTGGAATGAACTCCCTGCTGTAGTTTTTCAACATCATTATCATTCAATGAGGATCATTCACGTTTTTAGCTGAGTATGCAGATTTATAATGATTAAAAAAACAATAAACACTGTGAAAAAATTATTTCAATCCGATCAAAAATGACGAAGATACAGCAATTTTAATGCAGTAATCTCAAAAACGCTCGCCGCCGCGCCAAAATACTGTGTGACATCATCTGTTATGACAGCGCGCGCCGCCGCTATGGGGAGTATGAAGACTTAGGGCTCTTTTGGGTTAAGACTCCATAGCTGTTTTATTTCGTAACGTATAATTTTGAAATTTTGTACGGATTTTAAGTAATTTACAAAGCTTCTAATAATATAGTTTTTGTGCTATTTACTTCAATACTTTTTTTAATAAAAATAACTATATCTATACCTACTTATAATATTATGAAACTGAAGAGTTTGTTTGTTTGAACGCGCTAATCTCAGGAACCACCGGTTCGAATTGAAAAGCTCTTTTTCTGTTGAATAGTCCATTTATCGATGAAGGTTATAGGCTATATAACATCACGCTACTACAAAAGGGAGCGGAGCAGTGTTCATAAATGTCAACAAATCCGGCAGACTTCCATACATCTATGTTAACATAGTAATAAAGAGGGAAGATTTGTATTTTTGTATTCGATTAAACTCAGAAACTACTAGACCGATTTCGAAAATTCTTTTACCATTAGAAAGCTGCATTATCACTGACTAACATAGACTTTATTTTATTTTCAAACAAATTAGAAATCCTTACTAAAACTTCAATAATGAAATCCAAGAAAAATTACTTAAAATATTTCTTACATCGCGTGCGCTGCGAAAACTATTGATGATAGAATAATATAATGTACTGCGGAAATTATATAACTTAAAAAGGTCTACATAAAAGTCCGCGATAGCATTATGTCTATCTCCTAAGAAAAACCCACAGCAATCATTTTTATCTTTTAAAAATTACAAAATAATAATGTGTCATTATCGAAGCTATTTTTAACAATACTTTTGAAGTGGTCATGACGGCAATACCTACTTAAGTACTTCATCCCTACTTTATATTATATTATTTATTATTTATCATTTATCATTTATCATTTATCATTTATCATTTATCATTTATCATTTATCATTTATCATTTATCATTTATCATTTATCATTTATCATTTATCATTTATCATTTATCATTTATCATTTATCATTTATCATTTATCATTTATCATTTATCATTTATCATTTATCATTTATCATTTATCATTTATCATTTATCATTTATCATTTATCATTTATCATTTATCATTTATCATTTATCATTTATCATTTATCATTTATCATTTATCATTTATCATTTATCATTTATCATTTATCATTTATCATTTATCATTTATCATTTATCATTTATCATTTATCATTTATCATTTATCATTTATCATTTATCATTTATCATTTATCATTTATCATTTATCATTTATCATTTATCATTTATCATTTATCATTTATCATTTATCATTTATCATTTATCATTTATCATTTATCATTTATCATTTATCATTTATCATTTATCATTTATCATTTATCATTTATCATTTATCATTTATCATTTATCATTTATCATTTATCATTTATCATTTATCATTTATCATTTATCATTTATCATTTATCATTTATCATTTATCATTTATCATTTATCATTTATCATTTATCATTTATCATTTATCATTTATCATTTATCATTTATCATTTATCATTTATCATTTATCATTTATCATTTATCATTTAATATTTATCATTTAATATTTATTATTTATTATTTATTATTTATTATTTATTATTTATTATTTATTATTTATTATTTATTATTATTTTATTATATTATTATTTATTATTATTTTATTATAATATTATAAATGCGAAAGTAACTCTGTCTGTCTGTCTGTCTCACTTTTACGACTAAACCGCTGAACCGATTTTGATGAAATTTGGTATAGAGGTAGGTTAGACCTTGAGAAAGGACATAGGCTATGTTTGGTCGCGATAACCGACATCCACGCGGGCGGAGCCGCGGGCAAAAGCTAGTTTTATTATAAAACTTAATACCTTTTCCTTTTCTGAACCTGTATTATACTAGCTTCAGTTAGGTATTTCACGTCATTTCTAACGTGGTTTATTACTCGCTTGACAACACAGTAGGTACAACTTTCGACAGAACATCATAAGGTAGGTAAATAAGTAGGTACAAGCGTTAGGACGAACTACGTATATTATAAAGTATTTTAAAAACAAACTGTATTTGAATAATCACCAAAGAACTTAAAACACAAATAAAGTACTAAGAAAAACCAATAAAATAGTACTAATAAATAGTAAATATAGTAAAAATAAAAAATAAAAAATAGTACCAAAAAAATAAAAAAAACCAATAAAATAAACTAGTCGATCCACGAAAGAATTTGTACTGACTGACTGGCGACTGCGCTAGTCGGGACGCGTTCATATCAGATGACGTCATCGTCTAAATCGCAGTGTAAGCGGGCGTTTTTAAGTACTCGTTAAGAAATCCCTAATAGCTTCGTCATTTCTTGACGGATTTTGATTATTTAAAAAATAGGATACTCAGAAAGGTATAGCGCACCTGGTATACTGATTAAAAATACAATATTCCATTATGTGATTCATCCTCATTGCAATGATTGCATAATCCTTTATGACGCAGGGCCAAAGGTAGTAGACAGTTACCGAAATCCTGTTTCAGTGTCGCACTGTGCGTTCCCGTTTCACGCTTTCACTTTTTGATAGCGACGTGTATTATCGTGTATCTACTTAACCTACTTTCAATGGCCCCGGCTAAACCCTCACAAAACTTCCTTTGTTAATACAAACGGTGCTAATAGTTACTAACATGGTTATATGGTTCAACTCTTTAGCCTTTTAGCGCCTCGAAGTTAGCGCTTTATGCAATACAGCGAGTGCACGCGCTATCGTGCGGGCCGGCAACGTAGCGCTACACGGTTTATTATTACGTAAGCAACGTTGCCGCTCCGCCAGACACCAGTCTCGGCGCTCTCGCTCTACCCCTCAGTCTCGCTAGAGCGCTTTCAATATTACAACGTCAATCTCGACATAATGGATTCTAATTCGAATTCGTGCGACATGTTTTCACCTAAAATAGAAATAGATTCGGAGAGTGAGAAGGAGTATTCTAGGCGCGAATCAAATACAAAACTGTATTGGAATTCGGAAAATACAATGAAATTAATCGAAGCTATGGAAAAAGAATGCAAGGAGTTGTGGGATCCCAAGAATCCGTTCAACAAGGACCGGAATGCGCGGCAAACCAAGTTTGAATATTTGGCGGAGTTGTTCGGAACCACAGCGGAAGAGATAAGCAGGAAAGTGCACAATTTGAGGACCCAGTTCAATAATGAACTGAGAAAAATAAAGCGCCGGCAGGTGGTGCGCAGCGGGTGGGAGTATTTCGACGCGCTGTCCTTTCTGATGCGCACGCCCGCCGCCGACCCTCTCGAGACCGTCGACGCGGTTAATCTCGAGGTACGATACGATACATGATACGACACATGTCGCTAACTGTCACACGTGCCTTGTTTGTTTTGATATTTAATTCACCACGTTGTTGTCATTTTGATAAGTTAGATTAGTGAGCGTTTGGACCGCGGGTGTACCGATTAGAATTCTGCTGATTTCTTACAGGATGATAGTACCTATAGTGTACCTCAGTGTACCTTTAATAGAATTCAGTGTACCTCTTTTAATAAAAAGTTGTTTAACAAAATAAATACACCCGCGGTCCAAACGTTTAGACCGCGGATGTACCTACTTTTATTTCTGTTAGGAGACGTTAATTTCGCTATTTCTTTTTTGATATTATATACACACGCTGTGTACCTCAGTGTACCTTTAATAGAATTCAGTTTACCTCTTTTAATAAAAAGTTATATATCAAAATAACTACACCCGCAGCACAAACGTTTAGACCGCGGGTGTACTTTTATTTCTGTTAGGAGACGCTAATTTCACCATTTCTTTTTTGATATTATATACACTCGCTGTGTACCTCAGTGTACCTTTAATAGAATTCAGTGTACCTCTTTTAATAAAAAGTTGTATAACAAAATAAATACACCCGCGCGGCTGCCCAAATTCAAAACCCAGTAAGGGACATTTTTTCCGAAAACACTTTTTTTTCCATATTTCGAACTTTCATAGGGAACCGCGTCGATCGAAAAAATGTCCCTTACTGGGTTTTGAATTTAGGCAGCCGCGCGGGTGTATTTATTTTGTTATACAACTTTTTATTAAAAGAGGTACACTGAATTCTATTAAAGGTACACTGAGGTACACAGCGAGTGCATATAATATCAAGAAAGAAATGGCGAAATTAGCGTCTCCTAGCAGAAATAAAAGTACACCCGCGGTCTAAACGTTTGGACCGCGGGTGTAGTTATTTTGATATATAACTTTTCATCAAAAGAGGTACACTGAATTCTATTAAAGGTACACTGAGGTACACAGCGAGTGTATATAATATCAAAAAAGAAATGGTGAAATTAGCGTCTCCTAACAGAAATAAAAGTACACCCGCGGTCCAAACGTTTGGACCGCGGGTGTAGTTATTTTGATATAGAACTTTTTAATAAAAGAAGTAAACTGAATTCTATTAAAGGTACACAGCGAGTGTATATAATAACAAAAAAGAAATAGCGAAATTAACGTCTCCTAACAGAAATAAAAGTACACCCGCGGTCTAAACGTTTGGACCGCGGGTGTATTTATTTTGTTGAACAACTTTTTATTAAAAGAGGTACACTGAATTCTATTAAAGGTACACTGAGGTACACTATAGGTACTATCATCCTGTAAGAAATCAGCAGAATTCTGATCGGTACACCCGCGGTCCAAACGCTCACGTTAGATTAGGAACTACCTACCTATAGATATTTCATAACAAAATCCAAACAACAACAACTTTAGTAGATAAAACGATGACAGTTATAGACGAATGTGTAAACTAACTGCTACTTATGAATTTTATTATTTTTCTTCCTTCATTAATCAAGGTTCGTTAAGAAGCATTTGACAACGACAAGTATACTTTCTGTCGAGGCAGTAAGATCTAAAATTACTTACGCATCTGTAATCGCAAGTCTTCCATTAACAGCAGCGCGCACAGATTTCCATGTTAAGCAATTTAATACTTTAAATCAGTTATGACAAAGTTAATTCTTCGGTAACACACTATATTTTACTTGTGAGAATAACAACCGAACAACGTCAGTATTATCTACGAACCCCTACTGGAGATATTATGTAAATAATCATTTATAGGTGTTTAAGATATATTGTCTTCCTCAAAAACAAATTAATAGTTTGATCATAGGCACCTAGTTATGTGAGTGCCCGGGATCTTACTTTCTTTCCATTCCTTTTTCCCATTCTCCTTCTCTTTTGCATCCTCCTTTCCGATGGCAGAATGAATGTTACTAGGGCAGCAAACGAGCATGTTAGTTTATCTGGATCTGGACGCTTGTTCTTTTTTTTGCATCTTGCACTATACCATAAAACACAAAACTTTTAAAAATACCTAAGTATATAAGTCATGTAATTTAAGATAGATGGTAGGTACCCTACCAATCAATTAATTTTTGTGTAAATATTTATACTACAAACTACAAGTTCTATAAAAATATTTGTTTTTTAAGGCCCCGAATCAGATCAGCATCGACAAATTGGTATTTTCGAAACCGTTTTTCTTTTTAACTATAAAACCTACAGATCTGGAATTTAAATGCCTGCATACTACAGGATATACAAAGTAACTTCACCTTTTCATAAATTCAATAAAAAAGAAAGAAATAGTTGAAAAGAGGCTCTGAACATCACTCTACTCTTTCTTATGAAACCAAATATTTTCTACAATATGTATCCAAATAATCTAAAATTTCAGATATATGTTAAATGAGTGTATTAGCATGACGTGACCTTCTTAGTTTGTAATCGTCCCCTATAAAATTGTCTATTAAAATTAGTTTTACTGATTTTTACGGCTGAAAAACGAGCGAATGACCTTGAGCATTTGTATGGTCAAAGTCATTCGCGTATGTAATCACCTTAACATCTAATCTTATCAAATTTATGATTTTGATTATAGGATTCCAAATTTTCCTTTACACAAATAGGTACGTACTGAACACTGTTGAAAAAAAAGATGATATAAAAACAACCACCTAGGTAGACGAAAAAATTTATATAATCAACTAGCTGTTGCCCGCGGCTCCGCCCGCGTGGAATTCTGATCCCGTTCATCGCTGATATATAGCCTATATGTTAATCCAGGGTATAACCTATATACATACCAAATTTCAACCAAATCGGTCCAGCCGTTTATGCGTGAAAGAGTAACAAACATCCACACATCCATTCTCACAAACTTTCACATTTATAATATTAGTAGGAAGGATTAGTAGGATTCCAAGAACCATGGTGAACAAAAAGGAAGTGAATTAAATTATAACTTACTTTATTTCTCTTGCATAGTTGGCTGAATTCCAAGCAGATGAAGAAGAAGAGTTTGGAGCAGCAGCGCGAGCGCACATAACCCTAATGGCCCAAAACAACAACGAGACTAGTCCTAGTAGGATACGGATCGTTAAAGCCCCGACAAGGGTAGCGGCCTCCGCACCTCCACCCTTGCCTCCGAGCGCGCACCCGCTGATGTGGCCTGAGGATCTCACGCCGAAGATCAGGCCAGGTCTCAATGCTGATGAATGCCAGGTTAGTCTCAAATCTTAGTGGACTGAAGTGAGTGTCTTTTTTTTAGTTTGCTGTCTCACAGTTTTTATAATGAACGAAATAAAAAAAATCTTTGAAGTTTTTAAAGTTTCTGTGTACCGTTCCTATTTCAAAATTTCTTATTTATGCCCGCCTCGAGTAACAAATTAATTCATTTTTGACACTTATCTCTGTACCTACGCATAGAGAGAGCGTCTTTTTATAATAACATTGACAGCTACCAAAAGTTGCTCATTGTTGATGGTTGATTTGTGGTTTTTCGCGATACCTTGGTTCAGTCGACTGTAGTAGTTGCGGCACGCTATGATGGCCGTTTTGGTACGACTGGTTTTGCTCGTTTCTCTTTTTTGGTGTGTGAAGTTTATTTTCTTCTGTACCAGTCTTGCGTAAGTTTAAGTAAATAACATAGAAGTAATTAGGTATCATGAGTAATTCTCTGTCCAGATATTTGGTGACTTCGTAGCCTCAGAGCTGCGTACTCTTCGCTCCCACGAATCTCGCAAAAAGCTGAAGCGCATGATCCAGAAGGCGATCCTGCAAGTCGGCGAAGAGGAGGACGTGAGCATCATCAGTGGATGACAACGACGACTGTCGCTCGACTCCATCGAGTAAAGTGACTGTGGCGAGATTGTTATAACGACTATTGTGATTAAAAGTGCTGGTGCAGAGTTGGACAACTGGTGAATTATGAATATTTTTGTGTATTGTAGGTTAGATTAAGTATTACTTTTAGGACTAAACTGCATATATAAGCCGTCATTGTCTATATTTAGGTAGTAGTTATATTGTATAGAACTATAGACAAATGTTTCTGATATGAATGCTATCCTACTAGTACTTCAAGAGCAGAGAGCAGTGCAATAACGCACACTTGTTGACTTCCAGTCGAAACAGTTCACACCTCAGTTGCAATTGTTGCAAGTGCAGTAAATTTATGAAACATCTACTGGCAAATCTTGAACTAGGTTTACGTAGTTTACTGTTAGTGTTAGTACACGTATTAGTACTATTAGTTAGTCTATAATAGTTATTAGTTAGTCCATAACATAAAGTTCATCTTCGAATACTGTGTTATAAATGTAAAATTTTGGTAAGAAATAGTAAGTAGTTACATACAAGTAATATTGACATAGAGTTTGTCGAACATTTGTTACAGTTCGTCAGAAAAACCATAAAATAGTAGATTACCCAACAAGTGAAAAAAGATGAATTCTTTTCGAGGCACTAAGTTATATCCTAAGAGGAGTGAAGGTTTCTGCGGTAGAATCCCGAGCGTAGCGAGGGATTCTAGATAGAGACCTGAGCGGATCGAGGGATACCAGACCCGTGATGAATTCTTTTTTCACGTGTTAAGTACGCTACTTTTCATCATTGAATACGAGAAAACAATTACTCTGTGATTATGAATTAAATTGTGTTATGGATAGTACATAAAAGAAGCAGCAAATTATCAGTAATAGCTACTCCGGAGAAAAGACTCCGGAGTCTTTTCGCGTTGGAGAATTTCATTTTCATCACTGGGTGAAGTCATTTTAAGATTAAAAGACAAAACTTTTACAAGGAAAATTGCACAGAAAATTGGCGACATTTTTTTTTCTTAATTTAAACTGAGCAACATTCCATCCAGCCAGTTATTACATTTAGGTGGCTTTTAGTACGTTTTCATAGTGTGAGTGTGCAACCTCTTTGCATGTTTAACTACAATCCGTACATTTGCGCATGTTCCAAATTCATTTTTTTTATTCACTCAGTGAAATAAAGAGCGTTTTGTTCACTGTTTTTGATGAATCACGGCCCTTTTTCGAGTGTCAATGGTGAAAACCATTTTAACCCCTTCTTCCAAGATTGATCTTACCAACTACTTATTCACTTGCACTAAAATTGTGCTGCTAATTAAAAAAACCCTGACTGCTGTCAGACAACTCTAAAGCAAGCTAATTCAATAACTGTACAGCAAATCCTGTGCAAAAAGATTCTGTCAATAGGTGTAATATTATTAATAATTTCTTTTAAATATCGTTTGCATTTTTGTTAGTATTGAGCATAGAACAATCAATAATTATTAGGTAGTAGTAGAATAATTAGAGTTCTATGGTGCTATAATCTAGTTTGTAATCTCTATTTAGAAGACAATTCCAATATATTTGTTTATTATTTTATATTTAAGGTTTTAGGGTTACGGTAATAATATTAAGTCACTTCTGACGATGAATGTTCAATCTTTTCTACGTAAGTTCTCATGCTTGGCCTGCTTGTAATTCAAAGCATAAATAATATTATGCATGCACCTACTTATATCTTAGTACCTATAAGGAGGGTCTTACCTATATAATATTACTTAATTAAGTTTTTAGTAATAAACGTCGTCGGTCGTTTTTAAGTGTATCCAGCGATTTATGTAAACGCGTTTATAATAACGATAAATAAACTGCATGATGTAATAATAATGGTCTTTTTCTATTAAGTATTGAAATCATTAACATTTTAAGCAATTATCTTTTTTCTATAGGTACCTAATTGAATCTATGCGTAGCTTTTGTAAGTAATTGTAATAGTTAACTATCATTCGTATAGGTTAAGGGTCAAAATTATTGCATTCCTTCAGGATGATACCAAAACTCTCGTGAATTTCATGTGTGCCGTTCGATAAGTAAGTAGGTACATCTAAAATTCCATTACGTAAAACATACACACTCACTCGTAACAGACATCCTACTTTAGCATTCAATATATCATAAATGAACATAAGTAAAGACTTTTGTTATTGACTGTACCATATTTACCGCTTTTACGCACAGGTAACCAGCGTAATGTAATAACTTACGTGCGCTACGGGTAGCTCGTAACTATACCATTAGCATGTTATCATCAACCGGTTGTGGGTACAATCGCCCTCAGAAATAGCTGAACACATTCCAAGTTAACGAGCACTTTAACAAACAAAACATGAAATGTATTAAACTTCTTATACCCTCTGAAAAGTATAACAAAATAAAGTAATTTGTTGATTTTCATACAAAGAGTAGAAACGGTATTCAGAACGTTCTGAGGGGGGCTGTACCACCTATGACCTGTATGGTTCTAATTACACCCTTTTTATTTGATATTTTATGTTTACCTAAGTATACATACTTAGAGGAATTCACTTAGTTGCGTAGGAACATAAGACCATTTTTAGGAAAAATATGTCGCTCTATCATACCCTGTCACTTCATTTCGATTCTGTGTAGGCTTATGCCTATGAATCTGACCTTCCTCCCTTATACTGTTTATACTGGAGATTGCTGGCATTTGGTGGAACTTGCTACACATATTGAATAAAGCACTTGTACTTTTCCACAATTAATTTATTTTTTATTGCCTGACCGGTTTCGCCTTACGGCATTCTCAAAGGTTTACAATGGTCTAAATGGTCCTCCCTTATCCACATTCTGTCCTGTGCTGATTCCTTTTGTAGTTATAGGGTAAGTGGCAAAGCTCATGCTGGTGTTGCTAACTGTCAGAGGCCGCTTTCTAACGCTAAAACTACTGAACGCGTTTTGATACCGGTTTGTTTATTCGAAAGGTCTTGATTATGCTTAAAATCTGTCGTATGTGTGATGAGTTGATGACCATTGGTTGAGTACAATCTGATATATGATCAAAAGACGTGATAACCAACATACACACGGTCAGGGCCGTGGACTTGCACCTTGGCTGACCCTGGGCCATCTCTGGTTTCGAGATCGCCGCCTCGGGTGTGGGAACCATGGTGTCCCCGTCTTGCCCCGGAAAGGTACAGCGCGCGTCGCGCTACCGCCCCGGCCTGCTTCTGTTAGGGTGACAGGCGACTCCACATGTCATCCTTGTCTTGTCGCTTCACCTATCTACCATATCTTAGCTTAACAACGTATTGCATTTTTAATATAAAAGCATTGGTACTCATTTTTTTACCATAATTTGCTAATAGCTTTTTATATTAACATCGTATTTGTATACTATGGAATCTAATTAAGTAAGGTTAGTGGTAGAACCACACAGTCAAAAATCAAAAATAGTATAAAGTTATTAAATACGTCATCCCAAAAACCACACACTGAGTCCAAATGTCAATAACACGTTTATCATTAAAAATTCATAAACGAAAATAGTGCCGTATCACCGCCTCTAATAACAGTAGGTATAGTCGAAATATACCAAGTTATTTCCGCTACTCGACAGTGGAAGCCAAACTAATGTTGGCTTTAACCGTCCGTCACTCATGGGCCCGATCCAAAGGTTCAATCGGTGTCAACTTGGCCCTAACGATATTGATTTTCCCCTCATAGTGTTAATCACGCCAATTTAAAATTTTTGTCGCAAGGGTTGAAAGTCAATTGCTAGTTTTTTTTGTTATACATATTTTTAATGAATGAAACTTAAAATTGGTGTTGAATTGTTTATAGGATTCAGTGCTCTACAGGTTTTATATATTCAACTAGCTGACCAGGCGAACTTCGTACCGCCATATTTTCTGATCCCGTTCCCGCTGCATATCTCGAAATTTATCAGTGTTTCTCCACAATATTATGCATGTATTATACATATAAACCTTCCTCTTGAATGAAACCTACATAGGGACGGATAGACAGCCATAGCGACTTTGTTTTATAATATATAGTGATGGGCTTCATTAAAACCTGTGAAGCATAAGTGGGAAAACAGCATGTCTTTTTTATACAAATATTATAATTCTAATGTTTGGTACTTGAATAGTATAGTTGAATAGAAGAGTAGAGTAGTAGTAGAGAAGAGCACTAACTAGTAGGTAAGTGTTAACTTTGTGCCAATTGTGTAATAAAACTGCCAAGCCGCACATTTTTACCAAGGCGTAGGGAGAGAACTTTGGACCAGATGCATACAGAAAGCTAAACGCTTGGACGAGATTTATTTGAGGGTGTGTAGAGGTATGTAGGAGTTTAATCTACAGTAGTTATGTAAATGAAACTTGGCATTTTAAGTATCTACTAGAATGGCATCATATTATTTGACTGCCTCTGTGGCGTAGCGGTAGTGAACGCGGCCGCTACGCAGGAGGCGCGGGTTCGATCCCCGCTCAGTGCAAATATTTGTGTGCATGAATATGAGTATTTGCATTGGTCTGGGTGTTTCTATGTATAATATGTATGTATTTACGAAAAAAAAATGTATCTAAGTATGTTTATCCGCATTCTAGATTCCATAACACAAGCTAGTTAAGCTATGCTTACTTTGGGTCTAGATAGCGTTGTGTAGAATGTACTACAATATTTATTTATTTATTATTATTATTTTAATAATTTGGAATTTCTAGCACTGTCCAGATCAAATATCATAAGGGTAAAAAAATACAGCAAATAGCTTCGAGAAAAGATAGACAAGTAGTGTCCTATCCTATGTTTCCGCTGTCTCCTCGTCTAGGCACACAGTTAATGAAGTCGGTTTGATACACTCTATAGCTAACGATTGGAGCATCTCATTTGATAACGGATCATAGTTATACCCGATATTCAGGGATAAACCTATCTGCGTTCGTAGGCACATGGCCCACCTGATGGGAAGTAGATATTGTGGCCTGTGAATGTGTCCAATAGGCACGTCGTCGTAGCATTAACAACGGAATAAAGTATCCCATAGATATTTGACATCAAAATACAACAAAAATAACAAACAGAAGGACTTATAAAATATTTACTACCAAACCATTAGTTCGCAACACCATTAAACCGAATTATTTATTCATGTTTTCTTGTTTGTGTTGGATTTTTACAAGTCTATCTATTTAAAAATTCTTCTTATTTGAATGTATAGTGTTACATTACGTTATTGTGATAAATGATTATAGTAATAATTATAATTACAACAATAAATGAAATATGATACCCGGAGGTTTCCATGTCCGGGTACCCATGCTTTGTGGGCAAAGAAACTAATACTGTGGTGTTGAATCTACTAAAAGCACACGAAATCTCGGGCATCTTACCTATTTGGTACGAAAAGTAATTTGTCTGTGGAATGTCCGCCATCGCCCCTTAGGTCTTTTTCGACACTATTGCAAGGTTACGGCACAGAACAGATAGTACTAGCGTAGTTACGGGCAAGGGTCGATAGCTTAGTAGTTAAGGAATCGGTCTTACGATTGACTTGTCCCTTGTCCAAATACAAATAGGTACTGATCAATGTGAACCCACTCCTATCACAAGCAATTTAGCTTAGGAGGAATTTTAATAATGTTGCTTATTATTTCTTTCCATCTTTTTGAAGGAGAGCAAACATCGTTCATGAGCAAGTTCATTTCTCTATAAAGCATGCGCAATAGACTTCCTCTAGTGTAGTCCCTTACTAATGTGACAGTCAGCCTAATCCACAACCATCAGGGTATTTTTTAAGGCTTTTTCCTCGCAACTCTGAAGAGCCCAGGGTGGGTGCGTCATCTTTCCGCACACACCTCTATAGTGAAGGGGCCATTTAATCATCAACAACACGTCAGGAAAACAAATGTAGATACCCAAAGAGCTGATATTATGAGACCTCTGCGAAGCATTCATTATCTACATAATCCTAAGCATTAACATTTCTAATTTCTATCATTGCTGAAATCTGCTCTTAGTTATAATTTCCTAATAAGTAATCTATGGTTAAAGTTCGTTATGTAGTTTGTAGTCTTAATTAAATTTATTATTATTTTGAACGTGGTTGTTAATATTATTACTACAAAATTAAACGAAATTTTTGGATATTGTCATAAAAACAAGAATAATGAAAATTTCTTCAATAAAGATAGACATTGTAAAGACTAGTCAGGGTGTTATCCAATTTACAAATTAACCGGCTCTTAACAATAAAGCTATCAATTTCAAACAAATGTCAGCCAGTCAGTCAGCCAAGAGTTGGTAAATTAATCGTAAAAGCTTGGTGTCACACGCAGGTGAGAAGGGTTGGTTGGGTTCAGGAGCGCAACCCTAATTGCCCCATATCGCCCCGAGACAACGTGACGGCCACGATTTATTGAGTCCCCCTTTAAACTGAATAGAATACGTATATACCTATGATTACTTTATTGATTGTTTCGACATTTCTATTGCAATAGCTACTGACTGCAGCATCATCTGCGTGAAATTTTCGTGACCTGAGTTACAAGCAGTCAATTTGTTACTCCATCTAGTTACCTTTTCTACAGAGATCTGTGCCTTTTTTCCACCTAGATTCACGAATGTATGGGATTTGACGTTTATGACGTTGACATAAATGTCAAATCCCATACGTTGACAACTGTAATACACAGGGCGTCCCACGGCGATGCCACATGGAGGGAAAGTACCTTAAATCCTTAAGTTAGCTCATTTTGTTTAAAGGAGACATCATTTTATTTAAAAAAAAAAAAACGAAACTGCATTCAGAGATTCTTAAAAATTCACTTGCCACACCCGGTGATCGAACTGAGTAAAATCTGAAAAAGTAACATCCTGTATTTTTATGGCATCAATCAATAGTGTCAATCATAAGGATCAAATCTCTCTAAGAAACATGGTAAACTTGAAACCTAAAATTATAAATTCAACTCCCCCCTATCTAAAGTCACGTGTATTTTTTTATTTATTATTTAATGCTAGAAAACTAGGAATCGTGACAAAAATCGTGAGTTATAAAAAAAAATACCCGTGATATCCCAAAATACCCCTCCCTCCCTGGTGTTATTTCGTGATTTTTTTCAGAACTGTGTTCAGCCTCACGTGATTAATGGACAGCCCGTAACCTGGCGAAGACTGAGTAGATACTAGAGTCCATCTACACAGGGCCCCAAAATACTGGTTAATTTAATGTCTGTAAAACCATAACTAGGCCTAACTTTTTACCGGAAAACGTAGTCGTTGCTGGAGCGACGCAAGCAGAGGCTATGTGTCACGATGATGGAGGAAGAACGCACCAATAGGAATGTTAAGTATCCGTAGCTGTACCTACGGTTCGGGAGACTGCCAGAAGCCTTTCTTTCCTTCCTGTTATTTTTAGCATCTTCTCCACTTTTCCAATAACTTTAAAGGGTTATAGGTTTTCCGTTGAATGGAGAGTAGCCCTATTTCTTAGTCGAGACTCGCAATAAGAAATGGGTGAGTTTTTTCACGTGAGTAACTGACTCTATTATTTTGTAATCATTTATGGATATGCGTAACAGGTTACCATAAAAGTGGATAATATGTGCATGTTTGGGATAAAGGATATATTATATAAGTAAACAAAAAAATGGCCTGAAGTGCTTCGAGAAAATAGTGTTACGGCCCGTGCCGCTCTTTTTTGCTCGACTTGACGGGGTCACTACTGTGCACCCAGATGAACGCAGGCGATAAGTTTTAGCATAGGTGTCTATAGCTAATACTAAACTTGCTAAACTTTTAGCCCGCAGTTCACACCATGGTGGTCCTTCTACACGTTTCAACATTTTACGTAATAACAAGTAACTATCAAAAGTATTTTTTACATCTTTAAAATAAATACAGCATTTTTATTTATGTAGATCGTATTCATTCTCTGCCTAATAGATAATTTTAAGATTTTATCTTTCAAAGTCAAACAGGTTCTTATCAACGAGCATAATAAAATTATAATATACTGTATTTTGTGCAAGAACCTTATAAACCAGAACCCGAATACGGAACCCTTGAAACTTAAATATTCATTGATATCTCGCTGAGCCGCCATTCGTTACGTATGAAATTCAATTTTAACAGTGAACTGCCTGCTTCCGCAGCTTATTAATTCAATATCTGTTTGGATTAAATTATTTATCATTGGCGTTTGCTCAAAGCGGTTATTAATTAAACTTAAAAATTTCCAACAAACAGGAATATTACCTATAACCCGTTTGGCTACCGATGATAAGATCAAATTAATGATAATATCACTGCTGATGTAGATGTTGTCTAAGTATTATAATTTTCAAGGTTTTGGGTTTCGGTTGTGGTGGCAACTGGCAATCGTGGCACCTACTACCCAAAGCAGCTGTACCTACCTATGTGGTGAATTATAAGTCAGTGAGAGGACCCTCTGTAGTGTCTCTAGCTCTCTCTACTGAACCAACTGAACGATAGCATTTCCTGTGCTTGATCTGACTGACCCTCCTTGGACCGTGAGAGGGAATGCAATCTCGATCTCGCGAGATCTCAGCCTTTTTAGCGAGATTGATCTCGGCCGAAAAAAGGGCGAGATCTCGCGAGATTAACGAGATTGCACTCGAGCATAAATAAGTTTTATTCGAAACGCGGACTGACACGGACGGAGTTGCGCTGCTATCTGTCGGTTTGCTGCTGACTGCTACGGACTGCTGCGTTCAAAGAACCTATGAGAAAATTAACTACGAAATTCTCTGGGAGCATTACACAATAAGGAAATGAATTTATACGAGTCTGGGTTTTCTAAAGGCGAACTTTTACAATTCATGGATAACTAACTGCCTGAGATTTGTGGTTCCAACTAGCGTTGAATCCGAAAGGGCCTTCTCACCGGCTGGTTATCTGGCCAAAGAAGTAAGAAGGCGTTTAGCAGACGATTCTTGATCGCGATAACCGACATCCATGCGGGCGGAACCGCGGGTAACAACTAGTTTCTAATAGTCTGACTAATAGGTATATTTTGTTAATCCCTACTAAAATTATAAATGTGAAAGTAACTCTGTCTGTCTGTCTGTCTGTCTGTCACGCTTTCACGCCCAAACCAATGAACCGATTTTGATGAAATTTGGTATAGGGGTAGATTAGACCTTGAGAAAGGACATAGGCTATGTTTGGTCGCGATAACCGAAATCCACGCGGGCGGAGCCGCGGGCAAAAGCTAGTTAATCTATAATATCTAATGGATCTACTGAGTAGATATATAGTTTTATTTAATTAATAATAATATCTCAGTTTCATAGTCAACTCAACTAAGATAATAGAGTCATTCGGGTCAAGAGGACACACTTTATTTTGGACTGCGTCAAAGATCTATACAAAATATGATTTCTGACATGTTTATTTATAAAATTGGTAGAATATTTAATATACCTACATAATTTAAGCTAATTTTTCATCTAAGAGTATTAGTTTCTGTTGTACATACGATTAAAGCGAAAAAATCCTAATGCGTCCTTTTGACCCGATATGTGGGTAAAATTACGCATGCATTAGGGTATAATTACGCACACGGGGTAAACGTACGCATTTAGATTTCTAGGAGGGTACTTCAATAAAAAATATTGCAATAAATCAACATTTATTAGTTTTAAATTCACTAGAAAATGACATTAATATTTATTAATCCACAATCACATAAACTTCAAGAAAATAACAACTTTTAAATTTCAAATCTATAACATTGCTTACTTTAAGTATCTTTGGATAAGTTTACGTAATCTTATTATGTAATTAGGTAATATAATAATCTAAAACTAGAAAGAGAGATCAAAACATAATGAATCTAAGGTAAGTTCTAGGGTTAGATCTATACGTAAATAAAATTACTCATTTGCAAAAGTCACAGCGAAATATTCCATATTCATAAAATGCAGTGCACTTCTCATGAAACCAGTCACCGCAAATTGCACATTGGATCCAATCTTCTGTTAGTGGTTCCTGATATTTTTCGCCACAAATTGGACAGTTTATTAATTTATCCTTTAAGCTTTTCTTTTCATTCTGTTTCTTTTTTGATTTATCGCATTTTTTGTTTGTTCCGGATGGTCCAGGTTTTGGGTCAAACGACACCTTCTTACCGACTTTCTTGCTATTTTTCTGTCGCTTTTGTTCTTCTATTTTTTGTTTTTCTTCCAACTGTGCCTTGTAAGGGCTAGAAGTTATAACTTCAGACTTCAAGCAAGCTCTTGTTCTTTTTTTTCCTTGAGTCATTTTTGGAAGTGGACTTAGCTGGGCTACCGTTATAATTTGAGTTTGTGACGAAGAAGTAACGTTTGAAGGAGCAACTAGATTTTCATTAATTTGTGACGAATGAGATGCAAATAATGGTTTATCTGAAACTATTTCAGTCAAATTTCGATTTATAGATATGTTTTCCTTATTGATCCCAGCGATATCTTCAAAGTCACTATCCACATTAGTTGTATCAGAATCAGTCAGTTGGTTTCCAATTTCATCACATATGGTAAATATAGAAGGACTTACGGGTAGCGAATCATCTTTATTCATTTCAGCTGTAGCACTTGTAAGAGTAACGCCATCTACGTCTTCGTCACAGATAGTAATGGTTGTTGGTCTTATGGGCGATGGTTCCCTCATGATATCTTGATCTCTTAAAGTAACTAAGTTGTCACTCGATGTCGTGGGCTCATTTTGATCCGTTACGGAAGAGGGAGCAAAGTCGGTTTCATTAAACAGATCGTCTGCAAACGGAAATATTCCTGTTGCTCTAAACCCAGACTCGGCATTACCTATTGTGGCAACGTATTTGAAGGCGTTATTAAAGAGACTAGCTACCTGAAATTGGGTTGACAGTGACCTCTGCCAGGATGCTGATTCATCCATTTCTCACATTCAATGGCATACTTGGTTTTTAAGGGGCTATGTAGAGCCACATCCAACGGCTGCAGTTTATGGCTGCCATGTGGTGGAAGAGTTATCATTACAATGTTGTGTTCTCTGGCGTAGTTGGTTCCTCCCAAACTAATGTGTGAAGAATGATTGTCCATAATGAGCAATACAGGATCTTCTTTGGATGGATGAACGAAGTCCTTGAAATGGTGTAACCATTCGACAAAGAGGCTTGTGTTTATATAACCGCTATCCGACACCATACAGATACATTGTGTTGGACCACCATCTACTAATTCTGGCCGTACTCTTTTGCGTGGATATATGAACGCTGGTGGTACATAATGCCCTGTAGCGCTCATGCACATTATAGCAGTGATAGTAGTGCCTCGCTCAGCAGTCACTACTTTGCCGACCACTTTTTTGCCTTTAAGGGAAACTACCTTAGGCGTTTTTTTCGGAACTGTACTCATTCCAGTTTCGTCCATGTTATATATCCTATTTGGCCGGAAATTATATGTATCGTAGACTTCTTTGAGCGTAGTGTAAAATCGCTGTACTTGAATTTTGTTAAAACCTATTGCTCTGGCCAAGCTGATCGGTGCTGACTGACGTAAACTTAGGTGAGCATTTCTTTTAAGAAAACCTTCTACCCAATCTCGACCGGCCATCTTGCAGGAGTCATCGAAACGGTTTTCTATTTGATTGGCTGTTGCGAACTCATACGCCAACCGTCTTAAATCGTTTATAGTAATGCCAAAGAACCTGTCATCCATATCCTGGCAATGGATAGCGAATTCAGCCTCTTGATCTTTCGAGAATGTAGGTTTAAAACGACCCAAAGACGTTGGCACGTGGGTTGTTTTCAGCCGTTTCCTTAAGGCACCCTCACTGATGCCAACTTCTTCTGCAGCACGTCTTTAACTTTTTCCTTCTTGCATGAGCTTCCGAGCTTTTTTTATTTGCGCCTCTGTGATGAGGGCCCGTTGTGGAGCTTTTCGTATATAAATCCTCGGCATTTTTTTATTCTGAAAGCATAAATTACCTTTATACAACTTTTAGATACTTTTCTAGATCTTGGGGCATAAGTTCGCAACTTGGGTAAAAGTACGCGTGCGTACTTTTAAACACGCACTCTTACCCCAATCGACAAATTTAATAAATGATTGGACACAAAACACGAGTTCATTAATTTTTCAGAATATTATATATGTACATAAAAACTACAGTAAATGTACTGTACAAACAAAGTATACTTACTTGCAAAACACTAATTTTAAAACTTCAACACACTTTTTCCTAGCCCAAATACTGAACGAATTTATAGCACCACACGTGTTCGGCGACCTGTCGCAACGAGTACTGATTTTGAGCGGGAGCGGCGTGTGGCTTCGAAGCGGCGAATACAGCGCCACCAAATTTTGTAAACATACCCCTCAGCCCTCGCCCCCGCTGACAGAGATCACGCCACTGCGTACCTTTACCCACCGCGTTCTCTTACCCCGAATGACTCTAAGTTTCATTTATAATTGACTTCTCGTTGTTTTTTTTTTGTTGTATTATAAAGGAACTGTTTTATTACTAAAAAATTCTTGTTTGATATTAGGAGAAAAGATTGGTTATTTCTTTCATTTGCTATTTGATTTACGTGCATCAAAGTTTATCATTCAGAAGTTTATTAAAAAAGAATAAAGAATAATAAAGATACGTCAAACAATGTTTGATGCTTAAGGTCTATTGAAATTCGTGAAAATAAATGTCTTATAATAGGTAGGTACTATATACTTATACCTTTTTTTCCCTAATTTATTCAAATATTGTGATTATTTGTGGAAAAAAAAACACACAAAACTGCCAATCTCGCGAGATCTCGAAATTGACGAGATCTCGCAGTATGGGTATTCATAATCTCGCGAAATCTCGCTTGACTCCCAATCTTGCAATTTGCATTCCCTAACCGTGACCTGGTTGTTTCTGAAAGTCCCAATTTAAGAGCCATCACATCCTTCCTTCCTTTCAAGAGTTGAGCGATCTGTAGCTTTTTCCTTAATGATATTGTTCCTAGTTCGACGTACTACCAACAGTTCGCCCTGGCTGAAGAGCCGGTCCTCCACCAAACCTTAGTAGATACTTATTAGGTGATCAATGTGTATTTTTCATCGTTTTTAAATATGAAAATGAATAACGATTCCTGGAAAACAGGCTGGGTGTCGGATAGCTATTATGATGAAGAAATACCTATCAAGTTAACTTATTACCTAGTTTTATGCTACCGAACACAAGAACGTGTTAATATTATGTAGATATCAGTTATTTATAAGATGCCAGTTAAAAATAGCAACCCTTTAGTTATTTGCACTCAAAATGAAATAACGAGGTAGCTATCTACAACTTTTTGTACATGTATTTTGTGCATAAATCTTTAAATAAGAACTAGTAATAATAATACTTACCATTACCTTTAATACTTGGCTACATTTTAGACTGAATCTGAACAAAATGAATTACCTACCTACTTATTTAGATAAGTGCTTATAATAACTGTGTAAAAGAGCCGCTCCCAGTGGGAGCCCGGCTCGGCGTCTGCTAAATGATATCCGTGGACCTACAGTTTATGATGTGGTGTGGTGAGGCCATACTTTCAAATAAGCTCAAACACACTCGTTCATCTTTTTAAAGTTGTATTGCAAATAGGTAGGTACGTTTACAATACGTGGGACACTTGGCAAATATAAATATAGGAGGACTCGAAGGGGTGGTTAAAGGCGTGTGAAATATGGGATATGGGCTTGGGGCGAACCCATTACCGTAATCCGGGCACTTTTTCATGGGCTGTTTGTTTATTATTACGATGGACATTGGCCCTATCCGTTAGTCGTTTTGTTCTACCCACAAGAAGGGCTCTTGGCCCTTGTTTCTTCTCAGACGAGCACCATATTGGGCTGAGTATGATATGAATAAAACACTTACTAAATAACAAATACAACTTTCTTATCATTAACTGATTACGTAAAATAACGGTGCTTTCAGATAATGACGCCATTTACATACAATTATTGACGTCAAAAAGTTGTAATTTTATACTTTGCGAAATAAAGAAATTGAAATTAACATTCTTTTTTGTTCTGTTAATATCTCATTACAAATTACATTAACTTTTTACAACATAAAAGTTAATTAAGTACACCACCTTTTGATAAAATCTGCAAAATCTGGCCATTTTATAAAACATTCTGATTTATGATAGGTATACCTGCAGATAGCATCGCTCGCAACGCCCTTCCCATTGTTTACTTATTGTAATCGTTAGGGCAGGTTGGGAGCCAAGATAATCACCCCTCAGTGGCCAGTGTAAACAGTGGTTGAGAACATTTCGTGGAAATTAATGTAGTGTTTAGGCTTCCATTATGCCTATTATTACCTGATATTAATTTCACTCGTTCTTAGAATAGAAAGCAGGAATGAATATTATGTATGTGTAAGTTAGTATGGATGGTATGGAGTTCTGTATTCTTAGAATGTAGCAACAACCTAGTGGTTATCGCTCTCACGGATTACTATTATTGTGACAACTTCCTCTATAGACAAGGATTACGACAGTTATTTTATTTCATCTGACATTTATAGTCGGACCGCGCTTTAATAAGGTCTCTTTTATGGCACAGTAGGTACCTACTTAAATAATAACCACTATGGTTATGTAGGTATAGTTTCAGTATGAAAGTTTGGTTTTTATGTATGGTTTTAGTTCCCTACTCTTTCTTGTATTGAGTTATTTATAAAATTTGAACCCTCCAACTCATTCCGAAGTTAGTTGAAAGAAAACTCAGTGTTGGCCATTCTGAATGCTAAGAAAATTAGATAGTTGGACAACGGGTTCAACTAGCTTAGACTCTCTTCTCTTCTCTCCTCTCTCCCCCTCTCTCTCTCTCTTTCTCTATCTCTCTGGGTCTCTTACTCCCCAGAACAAATTTGCTTAGTTAGGAACCTATCTATGTTTTGAGTGTAGACATTCAAAGTAGAGTTTTTTTAAAGTTTCAAGATTTAGTATCTAGTTTAGCCATATTGTTGTTTTACCCTAAACAAGCAATTAAATCTTTTTTTTTTTTGTAATTTTGCTCCAGGATCGCTAGGACTTCAAACGGTTTACCCAATCCTATATGCTCGTACAAAAGGGCCAACTTGAGTGAATAAACAAAGACCCAACTCTTGGCCTCCGTGTAGCCTGCTTCGTTGTCTAATTTTGAACTATTTGTTCAGAGATTGTTCTCACTAATTTTCGGCCCACACTCGTATTCCCAAGCAACTTCTAAGTTAAATCGAACAAAAAGCACAAACCGTGTTTTACTTTACGACCGTATTTGCCAGCACTTCTCGTCTTCCTATCTCCCTCTAACATATGACGTTTCGTATGCAGGTCTTCGTCGCACGGCCGTCGACCCGGCTCGGCACCATTAGCCCCCACGGTAAAAGTACATACAATCATACAGAGATTGGATTTTATTATTGAACACGTTTCATTGGACATGATGTAGTTTCCATCGTATTACAGTCTGTTCATTATTTGCCACAATTTAAGTTTAGTCTATCATTGCGCTATAGTCTATCATAATTTAGATTAGGTAAGGTTAAAATGCCTCCAAAAGTCCTGTCTATGGCTATAATAGGTAGTACCTACGAATACTGTAATTACTGTTATCGACATAATTACCATTTTGTGATATGTTACACGATGCATTAATTAGTGACCATGTCAATCTAAAATGTTTTTTATGCTGAATATCATAGTCGGTGTCGGTACTGACACTAAATAATAAAGAGCTCTATTTTTGTAATAATTGACGTAATTGAAGTAGACATTTACACCTAGGTTTGTCTACCCAGGTCTATAACTTCAACCTAGCAGCAATAAGTGTTACCCTACTCGGGGCTGCGATGAATAATTCAAAAGCTTGCTCAATTCTCCAAGTTTCAGCATTCCAGTGATGCCTTTATTCAAGTACAAATATATCTACATGGTTTTGTAATTGATATCAACAAAATGGTACCTATAAATGGATATTTATGGTCTAATGGCAACAAGAAAGAAGTGCAAGATGGGAAGAAAAACAACTATGCCTCTTGGAATTACACTTCAGAGAATAAAAATATCAGCTCATTCAGGTTAATTCTGAGGAATCTGTAAATTATGTACCGAATCAGTCATTAATTTCAACAGGCACTCCACTTTATAACCAGGAGCGCAGAGAGAAATGGAGACAGCCCTCTTCCTGCGAGGACTTGATGACAGATAGACATGATAATTGCGGCTGGTTGTCACTGACGCTATAAATATTTAGCAGTCACTTAAAATGTGACGCACTGAGCTTGGAACGTGGAATGCTCTGTTGGAGTGCCTTATGATAACTATGGATAAATATAACTACAAAAATATCCCTATCGACACGGCATGCACAACTTACAGGCAGAGGTAGATTTTAAAGAAGTTATCTACTTACTTCATATCATCTGGTTTATAAAAACTACAATAAAATGGTAATAGATAATGTAGGGCTAAATAAGAAATGTATAGATTTGCGTATCTATCTAATGCTTTGGTTTTGGTTGTGAAATATCATCATCATCCTCCTGCCCTTATCCCAAGTTTATTTGGGGTCTTCTTATATTATATGTATTGTGTGCTTTTTCCATTCATATCTATTTGCAGTCATCTCAATATTCACTTCCTTCTTTTACACAGTCCGTCCATTTCTTTTTAGGTCTTCCTCTCCCCTTATAGCCATCCACTTCCATAGTTAATGCATCCTTCCCTACGCATTACATGTCCGAACCAGGACAAACGATTTCCTCGCAGCTTCTCCGTGATTGTTGCTACTTTTAAACTTCCTCTAATATGTTCATTCCGAATCTTATCCATTCTGGTCACATCTATCTCAACATTCGCATCTCGGCTACATGCAATGCAATCGTCTTTCATCCGTCACCTTTACAGGCCAGCTCTCCGATGCACACAGGACGGCAGGCCGGAAATATATTCTAAACAAAATCTAATGTTAAAAATATATGTCACTGATAAGATCTGTTGACATGACGTAATGACGTAATTATTTTCTTCATTTTATTTATAAAAAAATTTGGCCCACCTGAGGGTAAACAAAAACAACCGTAACTTCTGAATGCTTATGAAACCAGGAACTTTCACGTTGCCAACCTCCTTAGAATCCTTATAAGCCCCCTTTGAAGAAACTTCTAAACTTTCTTTTATTTTATTTTTTGGATTATTTGATCTGGCAATTCCGTTTTGTTATTTTTATACTCCTTCTGACGTAAGTCATTTAGAGCTGTAAATGCTTGCAACACTAGATAGAAGAATCATTCATCACTGCCACCTCATCGTCATTATCGAAGGGGAAAGGACAATTCGAGTAGAGAACGGTAAAGAGAAAAAAGGAGGGTGATAAGGCGAACGCCTTACCCCCCAAAATGGAACCATATATCTTCAGGAATAGTTAGCTATTGTTACCTAACGTAAGTCAGTAATATTAAATGAGATGAGTGGTTTTATGGCTCTTCCCCGGTCAAGTTAAATTGATTTATTCCTTATGAGTTGTTAAAGTAAAATAGTATGAGTAGTTAAAGTAAGTTAAGTAGTTAATTAAGCAATTGGTGTAACTGCCATACTTCGAAATCGTCAATGTGTTGTGGAGGTCAGATGGCAGTGGCTCCACAGAAAATTTTGAAAATCAGTCAAACCCGCAGTTAAACTAGAAAGCTTCAGATGCGACTGGAATTAACGCTAGGACGAAGAAGAAGAAATAGCTTAGTTTTAAGGGATTTTTTAGAAACACCATTGTAAGAAATTATGGCATGCTGCAATTTTTTTGTTTGTCGAATGTGCAGTATTAAATCAACCTACGCAAAATAAATAATGCTGGTAATCAAAATCAAAATCTCTCGCAGAATATTAAAGGGACAGGTATGTCATGAATGACTTTTTAAACTTAATCCCAACACCTAGTATCTGATTTATTTGCTTCTACAAAATTGAGTAAACAGGTACGGCAGTTGGCAAAATTGTAATTAGCTACGGCTAGTTAGGCGATTTATTGATTTGCTTTACAGTTTACACAGAACAAATCATTCGTGTTGTGATAAGTAGATAGAACTGGAATGCTGATTTACGATTTTTAAGAGAGCTCGCGATGTGTCTCAAAGAGGCTGACGTAACAATAGGAAAAGGTAAAGGTGGTGTGGACACTTAGTGGGTTGATGGACCTTTTGAACGAATGATAAATCAAGCAGTTATTTAAAACCAATAAGAGTACCTAGGTAATTAGGAGACATAAGAATCTCACCAGTGATTTTAAATGCGATCAATTAAAATTCGTTTGTAACGTTTGGACTGAATTTCATCGAGTAATAAGTACCTAAGTTTAGTTTAACTTGTATAAAATTCAACTAGAGTGATGTGATGTTTTCGAAAAGATCTGCCTTTAAAAAGCACCTAAAATCGATGGTCTGATATGAACGATTGATGACTGTTAAGGAAACTCGAGAGATTTGTAGGGATATAATGTAAATGACGGGCGTCTCTGTCTACTGTAGTGATATAAGTAGGTAATCGTAAAAGGGAGAGAAAGAGAGAAGGGTAAACTGGTTGATTTCGGACCGTTCTCTCGAGTTCTTTAGAGAGGATTGGTAGTATTAATATAGGATGAAACAGGGATAATGTAATAGAGTTGGTGGTTTTGTGTAGAATGTCATTTTGTAAGTTTTTGGAAGAAGGGTTTTCTCAACTATTAATGTGATGTGATGACTAGAAGAATGTTACTGATAACTAATAATTACCTACAATATTTTATAAATAGCATCATCACGCATTCCTCAATGGATAGGATTTGCTTGCTTTTATGTCAACATTAACAACATTGTATAACATATAGCCTCATAACGTACATAATTCTTCTCCGCTGATTCTTGAGCAAGGTCTTACGTTCGGTGCTCCGATCGAGCAAAATGTATTTTAGTTCTTCTGTTAGAAAATTTTCGAGCACCTTGACAATTTTTGTACTGAGCGGGCAAACGAAACCCACTACCGTTTTACTGATTTCTTTTTCTATACCTCGTCCAGAAGCTAGTTTAAACCCATGAGATACGGGCTACCATTCCAGATAAGATGTCAAATGGTGGTCCCTACCTCAAGTCAGGTCAACGACTACAACAAACTATAAGAACTCAGGTCTGTAAGAAGAAGGATATACGTGTGCGGGCAGAGCACTACAGTTCTTTATCGTGCGACAAAGAAAGTTCAGTTGTAGACCGCTTGATGCGAAAGGATATTGTATGAGGTGGATACCAGGATCCAGCACGTGTCGTTCTGGACAAGAAGGGTTATACCCTTGTTGAAAGAGTTCATCGGAACACTCGCCGTCGCAGAGACGGTAAAATACAGTCGTCTAAAAATGCAATGTCCCTAACCCCTCTACGCAACTGCAAAGTTTTTATGGTGTTAGTAACCTCAGGACACCCAATGATACAGACTGCACGCTACTGACATAGCTTCTCGTTCCTAGTAACACTACACTGCACACCAATCATCTAAAAATTATCGCTATATAATCATGGTGCGTGCTAACTGTATCATTATCCTCATTCTACTTCCCACTAGCCTCAAGTTACGCAATCATAGCTTTTTTGTTATTTTCATTCATTCCGATGTTACGGCGCATTTTAATCCGTTGCCGCAGCCATTCATTTTGTTCGGGGCCCGTCAACCGAGACGGGCTTGTGTAATGTTCCGGTCCTCTACCCATCTCGCTTGCCCTTTCCGCAGAGTAAATGCTACTGTCCCTGTTTAATCGCCGCTTGGCTCCTTTGTAGCTACAAAGGCGATCAGGGGGACTTGGCACGTTCCTGAGAAAACGGCAGATGTTGTAAGTTTGTTTGCTTCGACGGCGACACAAACTTTTGATAATCTGCGCCCCGGATTAGAAGTTTTGATGGCTTAATAAACTTTTTTATGTAGATCCTGTGATAATAATGTACCGGGAACAATCAGCTGTGTTCTTGTTGCATCACTTCCTTTCAATAGGAAAATAATTTAAGAGCAGTAGCTAATACTATTGTTGGAAAATCATTGAATGGAAACAGAAGAGGATAAATATCGATGATACATACACCAGTACTGTATTCATGAGATCCTGGGTCAATTTCCCGCGCCAGGTAGAATTGTAATTGTACAATGTACTTACTTAAATTGTATGCAAAATACAGCTGGTTAGTTTATTATAATGGCATTACCGTAGGTATTATGTAGGGCTGAAAATAAAAAAGTAGTCATTCTGAACCTAACCCAATACTTGGAATTGGTAGAAAATCACATCTGCTTACCTCTTTGGGGATATCAGGCGTCGATAAATATTGAAAAAGAAAAGTTAATACCCAAACAATGATAAAATACTTACCCACTTACGTAGGTGTAAATTTTTTTTTTTTTATTTATATTTTTTTAGCCAAAAGTACCTGTTACTGTTACGTTACGTTGTTACTTTTGGCTAAAATTTCGTCTAAAAAGTTAATTTTGCTGTCTATACTTTTAGGTAAGTCAGTACCTACATAAGTTCTGTATGTATTATGTTATTAGGTACCCACGTAATTTAAATGATTTGTAATAAATAAAACTAAATGCTATGCTAATAAATTAACGCCTCCCATTTACATTGATGGTACACCGCCCACATGCTGCCAATCCCCTCTCTGTAATTTCACGGGTTTCCAAGAAATTCATTTCGTCATCAATAAAACTAATCAGTTGATAAGTATATTAAAGTGTATGGGCCCACCTAAAAATAGATCATTCCATTGTCTTGGCCAAAATCATCAAAACCACAGATGAACTGTTGATACACACAGGCACACAGCTATGGGTTCACGAGATAAAAATGATACATATATTTAAAAAATAAACAAATAAAAATATAACAAACTAGATAAACCAAATTGATATTTTAAATAACACCCAACAATTAAACTAAAACAAAAACATCCGTAAAACAAAAAAAAAACACGAACCTAATACAAAAACAGAATCCATTTTATACGTCGATGTCATTTATATTGTAGACTGTAGAGCAGCAGTAACAGATAACTTTATGTGTGGAATGAACTCGGCTATCTGCAGTAGGAATTGTCGCGCGCGTGTGTGGCGGGTGGCGGCGATATTCGAGAGACATTTCCCGGCTTCCGTCGTTCGGCCGCGACAAACTTCCTCGTGCGTTATGCGGCTCTGGTACTTGTCACCAGTTCCGATTGAGCATTTAACGCGTCGCTCTCATTAGCGGGCCACTAAAAAAACTGTTTGTCGGCTCTTGTTAACATTCGGAAACCATTATAATGTTGTATCCTTTACATTTGTTTTATAGGTTACAGTTTTTAAACAAATGAACAACATAAGATTTTTGTAATAACAAGTTATTGATATCTTTATGTCTTTTTATGGAAAAGATGCTGTTTTGGACGCCTATTAAGGTTTGCCTTAGCAACAAGGGACATTTCATCTTTTATTTGGTCTTGCCTCGCAAGGAGAATTAATTTACCGGTTTATGGCATAGGAATTGATTGAACAGATTAGATACGTGTAAGAATTTATTTTTGAAGTTAGATATTGTTTTAGTCAAATAATTTATTATACATACACTGGTTTAAATTTAATATTTGATCCGGAAAAGTGAACTAAGAAACGATTCTCACATTCAAACACATTTTGTAATCTACCGATCTTTTTAATTTTCCGACTTTTTAAATACTTAAATATCCATAAGTTTTGATTATATGTGAATTAATTGTAATATAAAAACGATACAAAATTTGCCTATTGTTTCAAATGCAAAGTACTGAATGGCAAACTTGCCCGTAAGCCGTAGCGTAGCGTAAGCGTAAGTAACATCATAAATTGTCGTCTAAAACTTTGCAGACTTCTCATAGTCGTGGCATAAAGTATGGAGTTTTGTTGGCAACTACCATTACACAGCCCCGGTTCCGCATTCAGTACTTATTTTAGTTTCTTAACGAGTGACGTAACGTGAAATTTCTCTTTGTATTGCACTTTTTTGTTGCAAAGTTACATGGTTACTTTCTACCAAGTATTTGTCTTCGACAAATGGAGTCAAAATAAAACCAGAATAAATTCTTACACATTTTTTAAAATACTGAAATGATAAAGAGGTAAGACGAATACTGGCGATTGTCTAAAACTCTTGAATTTATTAAAAAATCGCCAGTTAGGCTCTGAATATGAAAAAAATTATATAAGTACATTTGCACCTCAGAAAATGCTAATTCTAAGTACGTACTTCACTCCAATTATTTTATTATTACTTATGGTTATAATAATATTACCTACTTACATAGTATTAAGAAGCAGTTCGTTACATACCTCGCTTTATTGGCAAGAGTCTATCAAAAAGTGACCGGCTGATTATTATGCGATTAGTTTCTTCACTTTCAACGGATGAATAATACCCATGTAATGAAACCCCTGTAGACGTAGGAACCGTCGAAGTACCTACCTGTTGATGGTAGTAAAAGAAAAGTCCAAATCTCCTTAATACTCAAAAATGTCTGCACACATTGCAGTAGAATCTGTCATTATCATTCCAAAAAAAGTACCTGTAGAGACGTCTAAAATAAACATATTTTGACTTCTAAAATGTACACAAATTGGAAACCTTCCAATAGCAATGTAAACAACGAAGAGAAGCATGTAGTCAACTCTATCTAAAACCAATTTTCGAAATATGTAAAATATCCATAAAATGTCCAAACCCAGAGGAATGTGGATATATTCCATGACATCAAGCAGCGGTATGTTGTCCCGTAAACGACTACAGATAAAGACGGTAATTGACGTCCACGGGTGCCCACTGCCAGACATTTAGCTCACACGTCCACTTCTGTAACTTTAAACAAATAACAACGAACAGCACACTTAACCCTCACAAAATAGGATCCAAAATCGCTTGTAGATCCTTACTTTCGTCATTACTCGCCTCAAAAGTAATTTGAAGCCGTATGGTTAGGAGCGGACAACATATGATTTATGTCAGAGCGGGCTAGTGTGTTTGGGTGTAGTTTGTGTGTGTGCGTGCGTTCAATAATGTGACGCATGCGCTGTGTTCGCCACCGCCATCTGTCGAGCGCCACGTGGTTAGGCGTTCGGTGCGATTGCGCGACCTCATCGATCGTCACCTTGACTGTTTAATAAATTCATGTACACGACCCACGGTTTGTTCATGAGTATAGACAGTTTACGGCTCGGATGACGTTTTGGTATTGGCTTCGGAGTTGCGTCATTGATGGATTTAAATCTAATTTATTACTAAGTCCTACGAGCCTGTCTTCTTGAGTAAGATCTGTCTAGGTAATATATAGGTGAAAGTTTTAATATCTACCTTTTTTATATAGGACATGTCAATTTGACTTCACCTCTTCTGATGTTAAGATAAAGGCAAAGTCTCGGAAAAGAGGGTCACCAGGACACGTACCATGTCACAATAGTGGTACTCAGCTTGACGGCCCCATCAGATGCTTTTTCACGCCCGCTTAAAGAACCCGGGACTGTAAGAAGGGGTAGGAGGGTAGGTACGTAGATATTCAATAAGAAATTCAATCAATAAATCATCAATAAAGAAAAATAGTAAATTGTAAAATTTGGAGGTAGATAATAGCCAAGTTTCTGATCATTTCTTCAAAAACATAGTGCAGAAGAAAATTTGGATTAAGTTGTAACATCGATATATTTTATCATCTCTCAACTGGCTATAAATTAGTGAACTAACCAACAGTAAAAAAATCTGTTTCTTTATGTTTGACGAACAACTACTTATTACAGATTTTTTTTATTTGTGCTTGTAGATACATTTCATAAGGGCAAACAGAAGTGTATTAAAGCAGAAACTCATAGCTATATCTTTTCTTTCCCCGTAGACGTCTAACACACAGAGTATTCCCGATAAATTTTCCGATCCGAAATAGACGATACTACCCACATACATTTATATTTTTACTTTGATTTGATTGTATTTTTGCATCACTAAGTCACCTGTTACGTAGTCATTACTCATTAGGATTTTCTTCTTCTTCTTCTTCTTCAATCAATCAAATCAATATCAATTAGCCTACTGCAGTCCACTGCTGGACATAGGCCTCTCCCAATATGCGCCACGTTTCCCGATCCGCCTTCCGCATTCAGTCTGTCCCAGTCACCTTTCACAGGTCGTCAGTCCACCTGGCTAGGGTACCTTTACCTTTCGTTTACCTTCGCGCGGTCTCCACTCTAGGACTCGTTTGCTCCAACGGCCATCAGTCCTTCGACAGATGTGGCCAGCCCACTGCCACTTCAGCTTGCTTATTCTGCGAGCTATGTCGGTAACTTTGGTTCTATGTTGGGTAACCTATCTTCTCATTCTTCTTCATTCGAACGCTAAAGAACGTTTGCAATTCGGAGGTCCGCTCTTCTGCGCTTCTTTTCCAGAATTCAATGAATCAATCCTCAATATAGGTAATACTAGAATACAGTCTCGATAGATTCTGTTATTTTTGTGAGATGACTGCCACCCCTCGTTATCACACCATTATCCATAGCATTACTTACTGTAGCTATCGGTGAAAATATGACAATCACAGAAAACTGACTGGGTATATCTACATGGTGTATGGTCATGGGAGTTGCCGGTGCTCGAGAAAGATGAAAATTTATAAGTAAGTTCAATGTCATATTATATTATGTACTTACTGATAAACTTTAATATTTCTTGATTCTTGATTTAACTATATCTATACTATTATATAATTGTAAAGTGGTCGTGTCTGTACATTGGAGATATTTAAAAAAAAATACTTGGGTTATGTTATATTAACGCTACTGAACACGAAAATATTTTTTTTGAATTTCCTGTCTGTTTGTCTGTTTGTCTGTTTGTCTGTTTGTCTGTTTGTCCGCGATGGACGCCAAAACTACTGAACGGATTTTGATGCGGTTTTTTTTGTTAGAAAGGGCTTGATCAGACTTAAAATCTTACGTTTGTTTCATCGCAATCGGTTGAGTACAACTGGAGTTGTGAACAATATTGATATTATACGGAATATGAGCGGCAATATAGATGGCGCTTTTTATTATTATTGGACAATTTTTATAGCAATTTTTATCCGGGCAAGTATGTAAATTTATAGATTTTATTTTTAAGTACATACACAATTGTGTAAACCAATACGTTTTTACTCATGAAATTAAAATTTGAATTTTAATTATTTATAGTTACAGAATCATAACTAGATGGCGTTCTCGCGTTTAAATTCAAGCTATCGTTTGGTTGCAAACTCCCGATATACCCGAACCGGTTTTTGTATTTTTTTTTAATTTCAAATTTGTCAATTGTGAAATAGATGTCGGTCTTAAGATCCGTTACAAAATCGTTTTTCACGCAAAGATAAGAGCTTAACGGGAAAGGAGAGGGTGGGAGTAGGGCAAGCAAAGGTATGGGGACTAGAGAGAGAGTAGATATCCATAGAAAGATTATTTTATACCACTTAAGTGGCAAACAAGCACACGGCCCACCAGATGGAAAGTGGTTACTGTGGCCTATGGACGTATGCAACACCAGGGGCGGCACACTCGCCCTTCTTAAAGTACCCCATCCCAATACTATAGTCGTGAGTCGTACCTACTGTAATAGTGAAGTCGAGTATAGTGGCATCGAGTAGAGAGGCGAATACAGAGTGAAGTACTACGTCGAGTAGAGAGTGAAATAGAGAGGCGAGCACAGTATCTAACCTTTTTTTTAATATATACTACTTAGGTCGCAGACAAGCACACAGCCCTCCTGATGGTAAGAGGTTATCGTGGCCTATGGGCGAGTGCAACACCAGGGGCGTCACACTCGTGCTGTGCTGTAGGAACAGAGAAATTCTGTGCCGTCAGCGCAAAAGATAAGGACAAAGCTTTGGTTTTCCCACTGACAGCACAAAATGTCCCCAATGAGCTCTGGCTACACTACTCACCGTCGGAAACATAACACGAGGTTATTAAGCCACGATCTTCTGAAGGGCGGAGGTACTTCCCCAGTCGGTCTGCTCGATTGGGACGGATATACATACCGTTGTGTCCTACCTCCTCTAAAAAATAAAGGTCCTCTAATCAGCGTTCAACGCGCAACTCTCTGCACAAAATTTATAACACCACGCGATTAACGACATCCACGCGGGCGGAGCCGCGGGCAACAGCTAGTTAAGGAATATAGACGTAAAGTCATTACTGTCATTGCCAGGTAGATGGTAGAGTCTTGCTGTATAGAGCCATTTTGTAGAAAATAAGCCCTCGCTTTATTTTGAGCGAATTGATTTTGTGTCTAACCTTCATGTTTATTGCCTACGTAGTCTAATCGAATGCAGCAAAATATGACTGAACCTGTGAAGACGACCAAGGCTGGCGTAGATGCGGAAGTGTCTTTACGTATGACTCCGCTGCATTTTCATCTCTGTGACAGGCAGCTCTTGCTTGTGTCGCTCCAGCAGCGGCCATACTTCGCAGCCGTGTAAAAGGAATGATGGCATTTTGTTAAGCACATACCATACATTAACTAAGTACCAAGTGTACCGACACAGTATCTAATAGAGATCACTATAAAATTTACATATTTATTTATTCAGTTAATATCTTCCTAAATATATCCCAGAATTCCTAGATAATAATTATAAATTACAACCGTTCTCTACAGGCAAACGCGTATATAAAAATAATTAATTAATTATTTGTAATGCGGCGGTTAATTTAAATAAAACTATTAAAAAAAACTTAGTCAGTACCTACCTAGATAAAATTACTTGAAGGTAGTGGAAGTTTTTGTTAACCTTCGGAGTTAATTAGATTTTAATTCAAAGTATGTTTTTTGGATATCAATCTACTATAATATTCTCATTTAAAAGTAAAATATTCGTATGCATGAATTATCTATTTGTATTGGTACCTGTGTGTTTCTATGCTACCTAGACCTACTCTACCTACTTAATTATAATAATTTATTTACGTAGGTACCTATTTACAAATGAAGTGTGTCAGTTATGTACTCGTGTTTATCCACATTAAAGAACCATAGCACCGGCTATGCTTTATTCGTGCCTAGACAACGTTGCGTAATTCCTCCCAAAATAGGTAATATTATTTTCATTTTCATTTGAAACATCTTTTCTTACAATGTCTGGAGGCATCACTTTAATTATTATCTACTATCCTACCTACCTTCAATAACATTCATGCATACAACAAAGTCAAAGTTATCCGTTTCCGTGTGTTTCTCCCGCAGGTAAAAATGACGTCATGGTACCAGGCGAACATAAAGTGACGGTGGTAAACGCCACTTGTGGCTGGGCACAGTGCACGGAAGGCACGCCCACGAGCCGTCGCGCCCCCTCTACTTTATTCACTAAAGGGCGATGTGGGATAGAGACCGCTTAGGACGTATTTTCAGAACGGTTTAAAATTAGAATGAGATGTAGTTTTTTTTTTAATTTTGTTGTTATGTTGGTAGATGTGCTATAAATAGGTTGGTTGGCAATTATTTATGAACCGATCGATAACGGTTATCAGCACGTAATGTAATACTTGCAAGCGATAATACAGCATGTTTGTAACAAATACAGTGAATAAGTATTACCTAATATTTTATTTAGGCTTAATTAATTTAGTTTTTTTAGTGTTAATAGTTTTTAGTTTAATTTAGTATTATTTATGCTAAATAATATTAGATTTATAGATGCAATAAAACACCATCATTACCTACCTACTTGATTTAATATAGAATCATTTTACGTTCCTCTCTACACTTCCAGAGTAACAAACAAACACACAGCTAACACTGAGTCAAGAGGTTACCGTAGCACTTAGAGTAAGCCGTAGCATATTTAAACGTTAGCAAACGTAATCATGACAATGGTGTGCTACCGGGTTAGATAACCACCCACACTGACAAAAAAGACGGAGGAACAGAAAGATTGCCTCTTTTACTTTTTCCCATTATCCTTTTTACTCACTAGCATTTTACGAACTTACAAACATCATTCTCATGTAAATTACATACTGTAAGTAAATAAATGAGAAGCCAGCAGCCATTCCATTCTTACAATTTTAAATTGCTTAGTAGACGTTTAGTTTAGAACTTAAAAAAATTAAGAACTTGTACATACTTGTGTTTTCAAAATTGAATGTTTGTTTTATTTTTATTTTTTTATACCACTTAGAGCGCTTGTAGACGTCCGTTTTTTTCACCGGATAACGGACCATGTTTTTTGTCCATTGTCCGGTACATGTACACATATCCATTACAAATCATACACCACCGCGCATCCGACAAGAAACACGGTCCGTTATCCGGTGAAAAAAACGGACGTCTACACGCGCTCTTAGGTGGCAAACACCTGATGGAAAGTGGTTACCATGACCTATGGACGTGTGCAACATCAGAGGAATCACACTCGTGCTGCAGAGTTTCAGTGCCGTCAGTGCACAAGACAAAGCAGGACAAGCCTTTGGTTTCCCACTGATACCACAAAAACTCTCCAGTAAGTTTTTCAATTCTGTTTTATATCGGAGACTCTCCACATGCCTCTCTGACTGAAACCAAATAAGGGGCGGGCTGGTTCTCTGAGCACAGGCCTAGGAGACGAGACCAGCCGTCTGTCAGCTCTGCAGAAGCAGTCAGCGCACGCGATGCGCCCCACTCCCCCATTCCCGGGTATAATGTGGGCATTTCAAAACAGTAGATGGCACAGGGTCAGCTGGGTTGTGAGGGAAATGCCTTATGATGGAAACCTTACATTTCGGTAATTGACACCTCAGTAGGCGCGGTGTGCGGTTTTAGTCGGTTCGAGTCCGACATAATCACCCCCGGTTGCCGGCGAGGGTGGTATCCGTGAAGATTTTCGGACGAAAAAAAATGGATAGGACCTACCAGCCGCTTATACAAACATTTTTCACAGAATCAAAGCGTTTAAGAATGTTTTGTGTTAATAATCTAACCTAATCCTACCTAGATAGAGCTCCGAAGCTTTCGCCTTATAACCTCGTCGTCGCGTCGTTCAGTAACCTTAAAATTTTATTTTTATTCATTTTATTTTGATATACGCTTAATACCTAGCTATGTAAAGAAATGATAAACCTACCTAAAGAGAGCAATAAAGAAAAGACCGGGAATCTATAGTCGTATCAAATCTTCAAAGACTAGTGGTGCCATCTATTGATATTTATCTTTTGAAAGCCTGCTGTTAGTAACTATATATTATAAACTATTATTATTTCTGTTTAAAACGAAAAATCGACACTTCATAGCTCAAAAGGCCTATCTGCGAGGATTAAAATACCTAAATTAAGTAGGCAGGTAGGTATTTAGCAATAAATTTCCCTGGCCCAGATGTGATTTACTTACATTTTTACAATTTTTTTTTTTTTTTTTTTTTTTTATATAGGACACGTCAATTTGACTTTGCCTCGCCTGATGGTAAGCTAAAGGCAAAGTCTCTGAAAAGAGGGTCACCATTACAGACATGTACCATGTTACAATGGTGGCACTCAGCTTGACGGCCTCATCAGATGCTTTTTCACGCCCCGCTTAAAGGACCCGGGACTATAGGAGGAGGGAAACACGTGAGCTGGTAAGGAATTCCAAGTCTTAATAGTGCGGCAGAAGAAGGAGTCGCCGAATCGCTTGGTTCTTGATGGAATATTTTGCACCGTATGCGGGTGGCATCTGAGTCCTGCACGTGTTGTCCTATATAGGAAAGGAGAGGGTGGGATTACTTGGAAGAGCTCATCAGAACATTCACCATGGTAGAGACGGTAAAATACCGCCAAAGAAGCCACATCTCTACGCAACTGCAAAGGCTCAAGGGTGTAAGTGATCTCAGGATTCCCAATAATGCGGACCGCACGTCGCTGCAACCTGTCGAGAGCATCTAGTAAGTACTTTGCGGAGCCATCCCAGAGATGCGAGCAGTATTCCACGCAAGAGCGAATTTGTGTCTTGTAGAGAAGAATGCCGTGAAGGCGAATTGGGATTGCAAATCATGCAGGTAGTCAAGCAACAAGTTTGCAAAAACCAATTCTATAGGCAGGTACTTACTATATATAGGTACGAGACCTACAATGTTTTACCTACCTGCATGTAGAGTAGGTAGGTATAATCCCTACTAATATTATAAATGCGAAAGTAACTCTGTCTGTCTGTCTGTCTGTCTGTCTCACTTTTACGACTAAACCGCTGAACCGATTTTGATGAAATTTGGTATAGAGGTAGATTAGACCTTGGGAAAGGACATAGGCTATGTTTGGTCTCGATAACCGACATCCACGCGGGCGGAGCAGCGGGCAAAAGCTAGTTTGCTATAAAAAAAAGATAGATACGTAAAAAAGATTCGAACCGAAGATGTCTTGAATAATAACCTCTTACGCTAATTCCGATATTAAATTGATTTTTTCAGTGTCGAGGTAAGGCGAAGATTGGATGGAAGGGAATCGAAAGCTGGATTTTGTTCATCAAACAATACTATCACTAACGTCAAGCATTTGTACCTACATGTGCCAGAGGGGAGAGAACCGGGCGCAACAAATTCGGGAATGACGCCTGGCAATGGTAAAGTCAAGTCCGTATTCCTTAAATATTAAACTACAACGTTTTAAAAATTGTATTTTTCCTCAAAAATGTTTTTTTATTTTATTTTTTTACTTAAATTTAAAAAATCAGGGGTTGATTTAGCCCCCGTATCTACCCACCAGCCAGGTCTGCAGCTTCGTGTTGGGGTATAACATGAGACTTGTGTGATAGGTTTTCAACTTCTCAACAACCAGTTCTCGGATTATAGCACCCCATGCTATCCTCAAAAGACACCCAAAACAAGTGCGAGTCGGACTCGCCCATGAAGGGTTCCGTAGCAGCAAAGGCGAAAATTGCGGTTTACGACGTATTAAAAAAAACTACTAGCTGGATCTCGTCCAAACCAATTTTCGGTGAAAGTTTGCATGGCAATGTACATCATATATTTTTTTTAGATTTATTATTCTCTTATTTATTTTAGAAGTTAGAGGGAGGGGGGGACACATTTTTTCACTTTGGAAGGGTCTCTCGCGCAAACCATTCAGTTTAGAAAAAAATGAAGTTAGAAACCTCAATAGAATTTTTAAAGACCTATCTATAGATAGGTACTTCACACGTATGTATGGTACGTATGGACTTAATGAAAAAAAATTTTTGAGTTTTAGTTCTAAGTCCCCCAAAATTTAATGCTTTTTTTTCTAGTTTTATGTGAAATTCTTAATGCGGTTTACAGAATACATCTACTTACCAAGTTTCTGTTGAAGCATAGCCCTTATAGTTTCGGAGAAAAGTGGCTGTGACATACGGACGGACAGACAGACAGCCGGACGGACAGACATGACGAATCTATAAGGGTTCCGTTTTTTGCCATTTGGCTACGGAAGCCTAAAAACGCCTTCCGCGCTCGCGTAGAGCGCATTTTAATCACATTTTGGTCCAAGATATACCTATGCCCCGAGGTATTGATAGGTATACCACGGGATAGGTATCTTGGACCTAAAATGCGAGACAAACGAGGCCCTGGCGCCTGCTGATTGTTTGTAATAATCTATGCTTGGTGAATTTGAGCTCGTCCACCGCGCCGTAGCGTTCCTATTGTTGTATTTTTTTAATAGCTTTTAAGTTTGAACGTAAAAAAGTAAATTACGAGTTAAAATTATTTAAATATTTTATTAATGTTCGGATCAAAAAAGATTCTTAGATCAAAGCCAGACACCAGACTCGAACACATTGCAGACGTGCCAGAAGTAATGGAAGGCGGATGATTGCCTTTCTGTATCTACATGGGTCTCAGTCTAATCCAAGTTTGAGGTCCGTTTTGTCAAAAAAATCGCCGTCCGGTCGGGACTCCTCCGTTCGGTCTTGAAACTCTTATTTTAAAGTTACCGGCTTCTTACTAAAAGAATAATTATTTCGTCTATGTTATTCTTTTAGTCTGAGTTACCGGCATATATCTTGAACCCAAGTCCCGATAAAAACAAGGTCATAAGCGCACGCGGATTGGTTTCTGGATTTGTACTCTTCCGCCCCCGTTATACCTACCCCGTGCTATTCTCAAAAAACATCCAAAAACGCTTACATACTGCGCAAATAGGGTAAGTAACATTTTCAATTTTTATGTGCCGATATCTAACTATGGCTTAGTCGTAAAAGAAGAGAGCGAGGAGCAGTCCTTTGAGTAGGCGTATTAATAATATATTCAACCGAGATAGAAATCGTGACATTACTCAAAGTGTGACTGTTTGTTGATGGGTCTTATTTATTTTCGGTGGTAGTCGAGGGGATTCCCGCACGGAATAAAAAAAAGGAAATAAAGTGTTCCTGTAAGGATCCCCTACAGGATCACTTCATTTTTCAACTGTTTGTCAAGAAAGACCTTTTTCAGACCTGAGCACCATATTTATACCAAATAGTTAGGTGCTCAGGTGTACAATGTCTTGAAGCAGTGTAAGATCAGACTTTTAAGTCAACGCCCATTAAAAAATACAGCCGACAGATTCCCAATCATATTTCTTTATACATACTACTACTCCGTGCAGTTGTTAGCCTAAAATAACAGAAAACCCATTTCCCGACACTTTTTGCGTCTCCGGAATCGAATCCAGAACGCGCAAACTAACTTATCTTACACCATGGGACCAGCAGTCAATCTTTGTAGGTTTGCCTAAGTAATGGTATTAAAGTATACCTTTATTTCTATAGGTCAAAGACGAGTCATGACGATAAACGCCGTAATCACAGATAGGTATATCAAAACTACAGACAACCTCTTTTTTTAAAACTTTAACCAACAAACCGACAACAATAAAACGAAAACCTATTGCTAAATTTAATATCTTAACTAAACAAACTTCTAATCTAATCCAAGTTACAAAACTTAAACCGAAATTTTAAAATACCGTGAACTCAGGCCCTGTACGAAGTACCGTGTCGAAGGGCTAGAGGCGGGCCGCGGGGCGGGGCAAGACGCGCCGCCCCCGGGAGTGGCCCTGCGCAAGCGCGCACGCCCGCACACCAACCTTATTGTAGCCCACCGGTACCTGTTTTAGGCGTTGTATTAATATTAACTTAATACGTGATTATCGCTAGTTCGCGCGAATTTTACTCGTACGAGACTGCGACCAAACGTACTGAGTTTCTAGTGCGAACTTTATGCGTGTTCAATCATAATCGAGTAAACTTATTTTTGTGAAAGTCGAGCAGAGCGCCGCGTGCCGTCTAGTGGGGTATAAGTAAAATCTTTTTTTATTCTCCTTTAGGTATAGTCCTTGATAATGAGTGAATTCTTTCGTATATTTTTTTAAACTCTAAAGTCAAATATAGTTCGTTTGATCCTACGATTACTTAAATATAGATTTGCGCGAATGATTGCGTTAAGGAATTACCATCGATATTATGTATTGTATTTGGTGCGATTTGTGTGAATATTAGATTGCATTAGCAGGTATCTAAGCAAGTACCTATAGACCTGTGTTGGGAGTGGGAAGTAGAAGTAGAATGAGGTGGTTTTGTAGAGTTCTCTCTACTTTCACACAGCGTAGGTACTAACCAACGTTTATACTTTGACATCTTTTTAGAGAAGTTAAACCGAAGTTACAGGGTGTTACGGAAACGCTCCCGAAAATGAAAACAGGTGATAGCCTACCTTCTTCCTCCTAGCGTTAATTCCAAGTCGCATCCGGAGCTTTCACCTCGGAGTCTACGGTCCGCTTTACCAGTCTTAACTACGGATTTGGCTAGACTTCGATATTTTCCGTGAAGCGATTGCCATCTGACCTCCACAACCCAATGGTAACATTAAAGCAGGTGTCTTCACAGGTCGATGCGGTTCCCTATGAAAGTTCGAAATATGGAAAAAAAGTGTTTTCGGAAAAATGTCCCTTCTACTGGATTTTGAATTTGGGCAGCCGCGCGGGTGTATTTATTTTGTTATACAACTTTTTATTAAAAGAAGTACACTGAATTCTATTAAAGGTACACTGAGGTACACAGCGAGTGTATATAATATCAAAAAAGAAATGGCGAAATTAGCGACTCCTAACAGAAAAGAAATAAAAGTACACCCGCGGTCTAAACGTTTGGACCGCGGGTGTAGTTATTTTGATATATAACTTTTCATCAAAAGAGGTACACTGAATTCTAATAAAGGTACACTGAGGTACACAGCAAGTGTATATAATATCAAAAAAGAAATAGCGAAATTAACGTCTCCTAACAGAAATGAAAGTACACCCGCGGTCTAAACGTTTGGACCGCGGGTGTATTTATTTTATTAAACAACTTTTTATTAAAAGAGGTACACTGAATTCTATTAAAGGTACACTGAGGTACACTATAGGTACTATCATCCTGTAAGAAATCAGCAGAATTCTGATCGGTACACCGGCGGTCCAAACGCTCACGTCTGAAACATAATTCCACCTATATCACCTTCCTATATCAATATGTACCGTACCTACCGTAAAAATATGCATGACCTAACTGTCCTACAGCTGTGGAGCAGCTGTAGGACAGTTAGGTCTATGATGGTATGATGAAGTAAGTATATAGATATAGACGTAAGTATGTCTTACTTACTTGTGCCCAAATTTAAACAAAATGCTTCAGCAGTGGCGTGAACAGGTAACTAATAACTAGACTGTAAAAACAGGCAGAAATTACTTAATTGGATATTATCTTGTAAGTCTCTATTGTACATATTTAGTATGTTTGCATGTTCAATAACTGGTTTTGATGCCCTTGCATCTGATTCAATTGGTTAAGAAAAAAAAAGATACTGCTTTTTATAATGCCGTAAGTACCTACTACTTATAGCATTATAAATGGCAGTATCTTTTCATGGCATTGACTTGAAGTTTGATTTTTCACAGCTTCAAGGCATTGTAGACCTAAATATTTCATATAATCTTGATGTCTCCACGCATTGCTGAGCAAAAGGTCTTGACAGACAGACAAACAGACAGAGGAGAGATCCTATAAGGCAGGGGTCGGCAACAGGCGGACCGCGGTCCAGATGCGGACCGCGAAAGGTCGAATCTCGGACCACCAAATATTTTAGTATATCTTCCAAGTATAAATTAAAATGTATACGAAGATAGGTATTCCTAGTGTAACTATACTTTTACTAATTGAAATAATATTTAAAAGTTATACGAAATGTTAACTTAGTTGGTAGGTACCTAGGTACTTTTGCAGGTGTGAATAAAGATACCACAGTTCTGTTGGTCTATCGATTTATTCACGAATCTTCCGAAAAAGAAAGATTCCGACTCTTTATTGTTATGTCCACCGCAGTAGCTAGCATCCCGTGCTATCTTCAAAAGACACCCAACATTCGTGTACTGCGTGTATAGAGCACATTTTCCGGAGCATGCCGTGCCGCGGGGAGGCAAATTGTCGGTCGATAGTTCGCAGTTGTTGTACCCGGACGTGTTTATCTGGATATGGATCACACAATAATTATTCTCCTGTTGCTACTAAGACGACGAATTAAAAAAAACAGCGGATTTTTGGAGACACACCGTCCGCGGCATCGATTGCGGCACGGCGGCATCGTATCGTGTGCCAGTGCCAAGGCGCCGTGTCGTTGCACGGTAGCCGGTACCGCGCCGTAGTCATGGGGCCACAGCCCGGCGCGCTTATGACGCCTTTAGTTTGTTGAATTGAATGAAACAAGCGCGGTCTAGTATCGAAATCGGGGGTTCTGGAGTGATGCGGCTCCGGTCGGAGGGAGGGGGGGAGGGGTATCCGTTTTTTCTGGACCTCGTTACAATTTGCCCACAATATCTGGACCCCACTTAAAACTACTTGCCGACCCCTGCTATAAGGGCTTTTGCCTTTTGAGGCACGGATCCCTAAAAAAGAACCGTTGGTAGGTAAAACCACAGAGCAAAATGATCCCATCTACACAATAATTGCGTACCTCTAATCATAGACGTATCTAATGAAGTACTTAGGTAATTAGTCTTACAGTGATTTCCAGAAAACTAGCGCCTTTGTCAGTACTTACCCCTTAATGCATTGTATTCTAAAGGCGCTGTTGAATTTCAGCATACACTTGTAATGAGCATTTTTGCGAATGTTCCATTACATAAAAATAAATGAAAGCGTTTTAGCGAGTCTTCTATCGAGCGTATTTTGCAGCGAGCATTCTTGAAAAAGGACAATTTATCGACTCCAGCGTTCGCTAGAAAGATCATGGAAATGTTCTTCGTTATATCTGGCTAGAGGATTGGCAGACGTGGTGCATTGGGAGGCCTATGTCCAGCGGTGGACTGCAATAGGCTATAATAATAGGTATATAATTGATTGATTGTTATATTTGGCTAAATGCTTTTTTTTTCATACTACTTAGGTGTCAAACAAGCATACGGCCCGTCTCATTGTTCAGTTTAAAAAAATAGCGATTGCTCAATATTTTGTTACAAGGGACTGCTCAAGTCTATCAGCACCGTTACTTAAATTTACCTTTTCGTAGTGAATAATTATAATTTGGGCCTATCTAGTAAATTTTATAAAATCCTTACCACTCTACTTACCTCTGTAACTGTACACGATGCGTACGGCATCGCCATCTATCGAATAATTTTCGAACTTTAGCGCATGCGCTGTATGTCCACGAGTTCAATATTTGTATGGTTCCCGTTATGCAATGTTGAGAATATTTTAAATTGTTCTACATAGGTAGGAAGAAAAATAAAGTATGACTGCGGAAGAACATGGTAATCGTAGTAGAACAATGTGATCAGACTCATATTATGAAGTAGGAAAAATAAAGTTAAGCATGATTGCGAAGCCGACCGCATACGACAACTGCAGACACATGCAGCAGATATAGCGTACCTATTACTTATTATACTCAGGACTTACGGATAAAGGGGACCATTGAGAAACCGTCATTAATTATGTACCTATATCTGCTCCGTGCGTCTGCAGTTGTCGCATGCGGTCACCTTCGGAATCATACCTTTAGCCTGGTCACGTTGCTATTAGGTACCTAATGGAGTACCATTAGGCACTAGCAATAGCAACGTACTAGCAATGTGACCATTATTAGTAAATGGTACAAAGGTACTTTGACGCAGGCCCGCCTTTAGTAGCGCATAGAATCTGGAAAGTGCCGAAGCTTGCTGCTGAAACGTGGGACTGAAAATGTTTCAAACTAGTTGGTATATTATGCCTATAAATCCCCGAAGGAGTAGGCAGAGGTGTACCAATTGTTGTTGGCTAAATGTGGGTGTAACATGAACCCCTGTTTGACAAACTACACCCAACTGGTTTAGTTCAACAACAGTTATAACGATTCTTAAAATAGTACCATAATGTCTATGACATTTTCCTTTCAATAGGTATCAAATATAGCAATTCTTAAAATATTAAAATAGAGCCCGAATAGAAATAGACATCTAAAAAGAGCTCCATTGAAACAAAAATACGCAGTCCTGATACGAAATTCAAAGGAACACCCACGGCTAATCGCCCACGTCCTACCTATAATGTTAGTCGAAGGGTACGGAGGGCGGAGGGTGGCGTATCGACCCGCGGATTACCTACCCACCCGCTGGGAAGGGTGGGCGTGGGTGTCTTTATAACGCACGATATGAGAAATAATCGGATAGGTTTCGTGGTCGTTACGCAATCGTGTCGCGAACTGCTCGCAAAGATCGTCAAAATAAGGAAATTCATAGGTAGCTTTTAAGTAGTTAGTTATGTAAATTACGTATTATGCTTACTTTAAAAGTGTAAACTTAATAGAGTTTCAATAAAGATAAAATAATGATTAAAAATCGCCCGACGACCTCATTATGGCCGCGGGAACGCGCTGGATGCGAGCCGCTTCCAACCGGTCTTATTGGAGACCTATAGGGGAGGCCTATGGCTGAAATAATGATGATTATGATGAATGATTAAAAATAAAATCTCTAGATCATTAAAAGAAGTAATGAAAAGTATCTTTGACTTGAGATGATGAAAAGATTCTAACGACGTCCTTCATGATTATCTGAATCTGTTTAAACAATAAAAAAATATGATGATGATGAAAGAAACTCACAAACCTACTATAAAGTACCTGTAAGTAGATGAAACCTAAAAACATGAGGTACTTTTTGAGCAGTTATCGTATAATGGAGATGAAAATCGAAAGTGCAACGGTGGCTGTTGAGTGTTGATGTATAACTTAGACTTAGATGATGGTTTTCAATAAAAATGGAACCAATCAACTTTCGTAAAGTCGAAGTTAAAATTAACCTACTGAAGTAGATTTGACCGCTGTTCTTAAATGCCATGTATCACAGTGACGTGAGAGTGAAGACTAATGACCCGAGTCCGAACTTATAAAAGTACTTATCCCTAAAATACATACACAATACTTTTAATGAAGAAAGGTACGGACCATAATTTTATTAATTTGAAAATTGACCAAGAATCTCAGATCTCTCAAATCCTTAAAAACCCTAATTTATTTATACTTTCCTAAAAATAATTTTAAATAAAGGAATTATGACGCAGAAAATTTGACAGAAGCACAAAATAGATAAGTAATAGTAAAGCCCGACCAGTAAAATAAAAAACCTCGCCATATTGCGGTAAACTATTGGAACTAATTTCTTCATATGGTAACAATCTATACAATGTCATTATGGTCATCTGTCAGTGTGGTGTCAATTGTGCGTGTTGTTGAGTTTGAGAGCGCTACAAAACTACAAAACTATAGTAATATGCCGAAAACTATTAAAAGCCAGTTAAGAAAAGTAATTTATAATATAACAAAGTATTTGTCGGATAAAAAGTAGGAAGGATTGGACTCTGTTCCTCTAAATAACATCACGGACCTTGTTGTCAACATGACGGGTAGGATATCATAGAGTACGTGCAACTGAAATTGGCCTAATCTACTGATTTTACTGTGACTAATTATTATTCACATTTTTAGGTATATCCCGATCTTCTGTAATAAAAATACGAAGAGAAGGTCAAACGTCAAATGTATTTTCTACGCCTAAGAAAAATAAGCCTAACGCAAAAAAGAAAATCATGCTCGATTATTTTGATCTCTGTGCTGTTAGGCATAAAATACAAGAATTTTATGCAGTCCGAAAAACAATATCGCGTGGTCCCTGTTCTATACATGGTGTAACTGTATGTCTAACTTGTATTTACCATTCCAAGCAGTAAACTATTATACGGATACTACTGTGTTGTGATTTGTGCCCAGTCCTTGTAACCAGTATAACACGCCGCGTCTATTTTTCTATTTTAACCAGAAAACTTAACAGAGAAAAACTTAACTTTTTAACAGAGAAAAAAAAATACATTTTAGTGAAAGTTTTGTATATTAAACACGTACTACAAGTTCCTTCTTTTTCTTTTCTTTCTATATTAATTCGTTTGTAATATTGGACACGATCTTTTTTGTATCGAAACTTAAGAACAAAGCAACTTAATGAAATTAAAAAAAAGAAGTCTATAACTCACTTTTGTGAATAATAGCAATAGACAGCCTCCGTGGCGTAGCGGTAGTGAACGCGGCCGCTATGCAGGAGGCGCGGGTTCGATCCCCGCTCAGTGCAAATATTTGTGTGCATTAAATATGGGTATTTGCATTGGTCTGGTCGTGCCTCGGAGAGCACGTTAAGCCGTCGGTCCCGGTTGCCATAAGGACATCTATGGCAGTCGTTACGGGTAGTTGGTGCCCTAAAAAGTCCAAAAACAACGGTCTAGCTGCAAAGCTTCGATATCGCCTAATGTTAACATTGGGTCGTGGAGGTCAGGTGGCAATCGCTTCACGGAAAATATCGAGGTCTAGCCAAATCTGTAGCTATGACTGGTAAAAGCGGACCCCAGACTCCAAGCTGAAAGCTTCGGATGCGACTGGGAATAACGCTAGGAGGAAGAAGAAGCAATGAAAAAGTCACAGTTTTATATTAGGTGTCATTCCGTGCTTAATTGCGGGGAAATAAAAGCCTGTTCATAAGCAAGTGTGTTGAAAAATATTGGCATTTTACATGTGTATCACTATACTTGGTGTTGTCATAATCATAGATGTTTTTGGCGCCCCCAGTACGGGTTTTTTATTTTATTGGTCGGACTTTACTTAAAAAGACGAATAGATACTTAACTAGGTACTACAATAACTTACCGATAGAAAATCGTATCATCTAAAGGGATCTTCAATTCAAATTTATTTTATGAATCTGCAGAATTTTCTTTTAGCCTAATACAATTTTAATGGTTTAAATTGAAGTCATTAAAATTTAATATCTTTTGGAGCTTTTACTTTCTCTTGATTCTCGTTGTATGTAAGCTTTGAATAAGTATATATTTTAAAATCTACGTGATTTTGATGCGTACCTAACTATTTACGAATATTCGAAATTCAATTAGGTAAATAATCTACCTACCTACAGTACACTTATATATTTTATACATACATATTTACATAATATGTTTATCCCTGAATGAGTAGGCATGGGTATATCATGAGTGTTATCATAACTACCCGAATGGCAATCCCAGTTGCATCCTAAGCTTGGACTTTGGAACCCTAGCTTCGCCCTCTTACTCTTTTAATTTAGGTATCCCGACATTTACTGGAGCGCATAGCGGCAGCTACACCAAGAGAAGAAAACTTGCGCCAGAGCCTCGTCCATTCTATTCTACGACATTCTACATAAACGCTACTTGGACCCAAAGTTAGAATACTTAGTTTATCTAGCTTGTGTTATAGGATCTACAATCCGGATAAACATACACTTGGGTACTTTTTTGTAATAACATACATATTGTACATAGAAACACCCAGACAAAATTCCGAACTTGCGCCCCCTGCGATTGCTCTGCCTACCGCTATACCACAGATGCCGTCTAGTCTACACATACCATACATACACACACATATTAATCAGCAGGTACAACGGCGAGTTGACTTGACCTACAAAGACCTTGGTGGAGCCCTATATGCGTACTTTTATTTTAAAATCCAAATTTCGCCATCCAGATTTTTCCGTCTTACATAATTGGACTAGAGTTTCTGCCGTCGCTCGTCAACCTTTTTCAGATTCCAACAAAATTTTGGTGCGTGGGTAAGAAGGAAAACACGACAGCCCAATTTAATATTTTCTCAATAGAATATGACGTGGTCTCTAATAATATTTTTCGTAATGAAATTAATTATTATAATTCTCAAGGATTACTTACATGTCTACCAGACTCGATCTATCGAGTAAATATGTCATCAAATTATTTGTGTTCACCACTCCGTCATTTTTCAATTATTTTGTACACTAGCCTTTGAAATCAAAGACCCATTATGCCGATCGCCGTTTTGTTTCAGGTTATTAATATTTCATTATCAATAATTTTGTCATAAGCTGAAATTGAGAGTATTATTGTATTTCGTTTTACGTTTCTACAGCATTCGTACTGTAAAGTCCGATTATCTATACCCAGACGTGTGAAGTGAATACTTTATTCACTTCACACGTCTGGGTATAGATTCCGCACGCGTAGAAAACAATGTAAAATTCTCTACTCCAAACACGAGCAACACACTACACAGGATTTAAATTTTCTTCTATCATTGCTATCGAGGGTCGCCACGGCATATGTATTGTTACTAAGTTGGGTACTGTTTCATTGAAATTCACCGAACATACACAACAGCAATAACTAGGGCTTCCTCACCAAATACTCACTGAAGTATTTCGTAACTTTGTTTTGTATTCCAAATCGTGACGAAGTTGGTTAAAAGTACGGTAAGTACCTACTTAAATTACAACGAACTAAAAATATGGTACGTTAAGTAATAAGTAATTAATTAAACAAATACATAATTTCAAAATTTCCAAAGAATTTGCCGCCTAAATTCCAAGGACGCGTGAAAAAATTTGATTCTTGAATTTCGAATTCTTTTTTTTTTCTATCTTGTTTATAAGTTGCCATGTCCAAAACGTATAAATAAAGAATAATATTTACGTAGATTTGAAAAAAAAGGTAAATTTTTATCGAGGCACTATAAGTTTCTACAGTTCTAGAATACAATCCAAAATCGATCAAGGAACACAAAAGCTGAGATGATTTTTTTTTTCACGTGTTAGGTAGGTATTCTACTTTTATCATTGACTACGCGAAAATAATTAAGGTAACTGTACCAATGGTAGACACTTTAAGGAAAAATAAAATTTCAATCTAAAAAATTTAACAAATTAATTACAGCATGGTCGTTACATTCTTTTTTAACTGTTACAGCAACAATTAGACATTAACTTTTGCTCATAAAATCTTTTAAATCTATCATACTTTTACTTTAAATTAAATTATTATGCACTTGGTCGAAAACACCAATGCTAGACATCATTGTCCCAATGCTAGACACCTATTTGTACCAATAGTAGACACTTTAATTTCTCTCTACAAAATTGAATATCAGACCGCTAAGTGCCTTGGTATGCCCTATTCCCCCCGAGTGACGGTCAGACGGCGGCGGTATTATCAGGGTTGTTAATTACGAATATATCATCGATTTAGGAATCAAAGATGGCGGACTCGAAATTTTCAATAAAATCAATATGGGTATCGTTTTCGAGGTTATCAGGGCTGCTAATTACGAATATATCATCCATTTAGCAATCAAAGATGGCGGACCAGAAATTTTCAATAAAATCAATATGGGTATCGTTTTCGAGGTTATCAGGGCTGCTAATTACGAATATATCATCCATTTAGCAATCAAAGATGGCGGACTCAACATTTTCACAAAAATTCAATATGGGTATCGTTTTCGAGGTTATCAGGGCTGCTAATTACGAATATATCATCCATTTAGCAATCAAAGATGGCGGACTCAACATTTTCACAAAAATTCAATATGGGTATTGTTTTCGAGGTTATCAGGGCTGCTAATTACGAATATATCATCCATTTAGCAATCAAAGATGGCGGACTCAAAATTTTCAATAAAATCAATATGGGTATCGTTTTTGATCTTTAATCGCTAAATGGATAGTATATTCGTAATTAGCAGCCCTAATAACCTCGAAAACGATACCCATATCGATTTTATTGAAAATTTCGAGTCCGCCATCTTTGATCGCTAAATGGATAGTATATTCGTCATTAGCAGCCCTGATAACTTCGAAAACGATACCCATATCGATTTTATTGAAAATTTCGAGTCCGCCATCTTTGATCTCTAAATGGATAGTATATTCGTAATTAGCAGCCCTAATAACTTCGAAAATGATACCCATATCGATTTTATTGAAAATTTCGAGTCCACCATCTTTGATTGCTAAATGGATAGTATATTCGTAATTAGCAGCCCTGATAACCTGGAAAACGATACCCATATTGATTTTATTGGAAATTTCGAGTCTGCCATCTTTGACAATACCTATTATGTACTGTAGGTAATTACATACCCCGACCCGAAACCCTCGAAAACGATAATCATATTGATTTTTTAATATTAATTGAATTATGTATGAAGAATGATTATCATGAACACAAATCGGCCAGCTAGTAAATAATATTTACATTTAATCCATTATATACATAATGCTATATACAATTACATTATAATTATGTTTTTAATAATAAATAAATTGGTACTAAACAAAATTTTAAATTAAAATAATTTGTCTTTATCCTTCGCTCTAAGCACCGGTGATTCTCCGGTGAAACACCGGAGCTTGCTAAAACACCGGTGTTTTTCACCGGTTCACGAAATTCCGCACCGGTACAAACCTCTAGTGTTTAGGACAGGGTAAGGGAATGGGAGAGGGGAGGGTGGAAAGGGGAGAAAGGTGAGTAGATAGTCGAATAGAGAGTCAAGTGTTTCAATAGTGTCGACTCAGAGCTCAATGCTTGACTCTCAGCGCTAAAATTTACAACAATATGCGATAAGCGACATCCACGTGGTTAGAGCGGGCTAGCGCGGGCATTATTAGTAATTTCCGGTACATGTGATGAATCTCAATGTATATAATATCACATTTAGCGTAGGTATAACATCTTATTTTCATGAAATAAAGGCATTATTCCAAAGTGTCTATCATTGGAACATCTAAGATTTTTTGTACCAATACTAGACATAGTATATAAATGTTACAAAACCTAATCAAAATATGCGGGCAATGGTCCAAGTATGTCAATAACTTCAATATTTATAACGTTTATACTAAAATTAGTAATAATCATAACTTATAAACAAAAAAATCACACCTATAAAATCAGTACCCTTGGCAAAAATCTTAAGAAATAACACGACCGTGTTCACGGAGTCACATTATTTGCTGTCAACTGTCGTCTTTCTAAATTTACTTCGGATGGTGTTGCGAATATTTGAACATATCTTATAGACACCATTAGGCATCTTTTAAGTCAATAGTCTTATAAAACAAATGGATAATTTTCTCAAAATACTGGGTTTTGTTCGAAAGTGTCTAGCATTGGTACAGTGTCGAGCATTGGTACAGTTACCTTACTCTGTTTATGAATTTAATTTAATTATGAGTAGAAGAAGTATCAAATTATCCACAATAGCTGCCGCTTTGAAAAGACTCTAGAATGAGAGCTCATTTTCATTACTGGTTGAAGTAATTTTAAGAATAAGGGACCAGGCACTTTTACAAGGAAAATTGCACAGAAAATTGGTGGCATTTTTTTCTTAATTTAAAATTTTAAACTGAGCCATATTGTATGAAGTCAGTTATTACATTTGGTGGTTTTTATTAGATATAGTACTTCTTCATAACGAGAGTGTGCAACCTCTTTGCAGGTTTTCCCTTTCCCTTATTGTAATCCGTATATAATATTCGCGCATGTGCTGATTTCTATGTTTTTAAGCAAATCAAATTAAAAAAAAAGTACACCAAGGAGGTTCTGAGTCTGAGTATTTCATAAATTAAAAAAAAGTTGTCTATGATAAATTCAACACCATAGAGGTAGAAGTAAATATGTAGTTTTAATGATGTTTTGAATTCACAAATTTAGCGCACACGATGTTTTAAATTCAAAACTTTACCCTCTAGCTAGAGTATAAAAACGACTTTTGCACTCAGATATCGAAAAGCAAAAATACTCTTTCCGAGGCGGTGGAAATTGTTTTTTTTTTTCACTAGTGCTCGTTCTAATGAAAAAATAATGTTGAAAAAGATACAAGAAAAATGGTTCCAAAGTTTTCGCTTAGCGTTTAACATTTACGAGTACTTAGGTAGATAGGTGATTTAACTGCTTAACTTGTCAATAACTTTTTTATCTTTCATACTAATATGATTAAAATGTAGAAATAAACAAGTTAAAAACAAATGAAGACAGTCTTTACGCACAAACTATCGAGCAAAATTATTGCATTTAAATTTATGGAAGGACATTAGAAGGTTCTTACGGGGTCGGCAACGTGAATGTGACGTCCCTGAAGTTGCATATGTCCATAGGATACGGTAACCACTTTCCATCAGGGCTGCAGCCCACAAAACAATAGACATAGCCGAAAGTACATATATTATGACGATGAAGAAGGCTGCTATTTGAAATAATAATACCGTCTGTCTGTTACTGTAGGTACCCCAATTGTTAGGTACCCCGATGTTAATAATAATAATAGACGTCTTTATTGTACACCAAGAATATCACAATACTTAATGATCTCTTACAGGCAACAAAAATAGGAGATACCTACATGCCGCATAGTTTCTGTAAGAAAATTTCAACAACCAACCCGTAATATCAGAACATGAAATTCACTTGGTTTAGGCCCGTGATTTCATTAAGTTAGCCGAAGTGTCTTATACACATTGAGAATAAAAACAGTAATACATAATATCAGTATCATACCTTTATGCAAAAGTTAAACCATGTACCTACTTACTATAAATTGTCATCTATTATAATTATTAAAGACACTTTTAACTCCAATATTATTCATCACTCTATCCACTTATTCACTCTAAAATTCGATTTATCCACTGCAGTGCCCACTGAACCATTAAAAACTATGGTTGTTACGGATAGTGAAACTCGCACTAGGGGTAGAGATAAAGTCGAGTTTAACTAATTTTAACTAGAACGTGCCTGTCATTCCTGCCACCCTCCGAGGGGGCTCTAACAGCCATAGGGTGACAATAATCCAATTAATATTTACAAACGTAGATACTGTTGGTTGAATATTAGCATGTGTAAGTTAATGATAATCCCAGACAGGTTATGTTGTTGATATTTATGAGCCGGTCATATGATTACGGATCCGGTTGACAGGGATTAGGACATAATGGTACTATGTATACTATTGAGGTAGTACCTAAACAACTAAGTGCTGGTAAACTATTACCATGACTTAGCATTAGCGGCAGCATTATTGTTGAAGACAGTAGAATTCTCCCCTCTACAGTAGAAGGACAGATATGCAAAATCTCGGAATAGCAAGATGTCACCCCTTAGCAGCAGGAGGACAGATTAGCGTAAAGGCGGAAGTACGGATGCACACAGAAATCAAAATAAAATGTAATAAAAATATTTTTGGCTTTAATTTGTATACTTAATAGTTCTTTGCGTTGGGTTTTACGAATTACAATAAAACGTAATTTTATTTTAATTCGTATACCTATCCGATGTACGAGTACCTACTTTCAGTTATTTATTCATATTTCGAGGAATAAAGGTCTCTGCATACGTAACGGGTTTTTTCACGGACGGGACGTGACGTGAAGCAAAATGTATGCGGCCAATCCCGTCCCGTCCCGTCCGTGGCTCCGTGACATATGCATTGCCGCATACATTTTGTATGAAACAATATTTCCAAAACTTCACGTCCCCGTCCCGTCCGCGAAAAGACCCGTTACGTATGCAGAGACCTTAAGTTATTGAAACTATATAAAGAGTGGTTAAAACAAAGAGAAAGATAAAAAAATAATTTCTTCTGTAACTTAGTTCAATCAAACATTTTATTGCAGTGTGGTTGAATAAACTCGTGTTAATGATAACTTGATAATATTTTTTTATCTTAAGTGTAGTAAGCATATAATTATTGGGTAGTAAAATAAGAACGTTTTTGTGGTTTACTATTGCCAGTCAACTGATGATGCTATAAAAAAATAATATGCAGCAGCTAAACAGCGCCCAAAGTCAGATAAGCAGCTTGTGTTATGTATGGTTAACAAATTATTGTATAATGGAGCCCCATCAGGAAGTTTTGGGCTAATCCAAATCGCCTGTACGCCAGCACATCTGTTGATTGGCATACATACATGACATACAATATGGGGATCTTCAAGAAGGGCATTAGATGGTTTCTTCAGGGTCGGCAGCACGAGTGTGACGCCCCTGGTGTTGCATACGTTCATAGGCCACGGTAACCACTTTACATCAGGTGGGCCGTGTGCTTGTGTGCCAGCAAAGTGGTATAAAAAAAAGTACTAGCGCCGGTTTTCCTCTTGGGTTTGTGAGGTCAGTTTATTATCATCGTCTCGGTATTTACTTATTTACGAGAATTGGGTGGTTAACTACAAAGTCAATGTTTATTCGTACTAAACATCACAACAGCATCAAATTTGTAAATAATTCTGTGAAAAGTTATATGAAACTAGCTGTCCCGGCGAACTTCGTACCGCCATATTTTCGGCCCGCGTGGTATTCAAATCCCGTTCCCGCTGCACCCTTATCACTTAGGGGTATGAAAAATAGATGTTGGCCGATTCTCATAGATACCGGATAAGCACAAAAAATTTCATCAAAATCGGTCAAGCCGTTTCGGAGGAGTATGGCAACGAAAACTGTGACACGAGAATTTTATATATTAGATAATGATGTATCTGTACTGTCATACAACGTTATTGCCCAATATTATTTTAACTAGCTGATGCCCGCGGTTTCACTCGATTGTTATTTTTTTAAACTTACGTGGAACTTTTGGAAGTGGAACATATTGAATCCCGGTTAATAAGAAATTAACCGAATCGGTCGAGGCATTCTCGAGTTTTGCGTTTAGCAACATCCATTAACCAGTTGGGTGGATAATTAAAAACGATAAAATAAGCAGGTACCAAATGTTTATTTTATTTAATAAACTCAGGGAAACTATTTATTTAACTACCTAAAAGCAATTACCGTCATTATAATTATCACAGCAGCGCAACGTTTTGGCCCTTTGATGCCTAAGGTCCTCTCTGCTTCCCCTAACTTTTTACTTGGAAAGACTTACCTTAATTACTTCTGGAAATAAAACAATTTTTTTTTTCGATTTATAATTAATCGGATAGAAAAGAAAAATTTACTTTTTTTACATTCTGAAAACTCGAAACAATTATACGGTCTCCGCCGCGCCGCTGCGTCCCGGTTTTTTAATCTCTAAACCACAAACAAAATAGGATATTTTCTTTTAATTCCCGTGATATTACCTCAATTGAAGTTAAGTCATGTTATTAATCAGCTTAAAGTTAATCTGGGCTCATTGTAAGTAATTAATAAATACGATATAGGTACCGCAAGTTGAACAAAAATCGCAAGAAGAAAATTCAATGCGGATCTGCTAACGAAGTATATTAAATACCTATTAATCTTATTATATTTGCATTTTTCTGTTTAAAAATAATTTTCACTAGAAAATCGAATGCTATTTATAACTGAAATATATTTCGTTCCAGTTAAATTCGTCTAAGATATAGCATAAAAATTCGTTGAAAAATTGTGGGTGCTCAGTTGCCCGCTAGCAACATTAAACTCTATTTTCCCTTACATCATTTTCATAAAAAGGGTTCAGATTTATTACTAATATTTAAAGAATATCTTTTCTAAATATTTGTAATTCATTCTGATAGTCTTAAATTCAAAGATTTCACATATCCAAATCAATAAATCAGTTCGCTTTACACCAAGCGGCCGCGGTGTGTTCGGATATTTAGGCCTAAACGAGCGGACTCATGATCGAGTTGTGCGCTTCTCTGTGCGCCTAGTACATATTGTTATAATTATTGCTTCATTATGCCTTGTAATGACTTAATAATAGTAGACTATTATTAATTCTAGTAATTAATAAAACTACAACAATGATCTCAAACGTTAACAACATGAAACATTGTTACGTATTAAGATGATTTGATAATAAATAGTTGGATAGGTACCTACTTAACATTTATAATCCAGAATTAACGAAATAACTATTCAGTATAATATTAATTATTGTATTATTATTGTAGTATTATGTATTATAATATAGAAACCATACTCACAACACAATATATTCAGAAAAATAACAAGGAAAATGACAGATTTAGTTACTACATTTTAATAATTAAGTACCTACTTAATTAAATTTTCTTGTTTTTAAATAAGGAAATTATTAATAGGTACATTGTTTGTTTTTTCTTTAGATCGTAGCAATTAAACGAAAATAAAATCTATAAAAACATGTTTAACTGTATTGAGCCCCTCGGTTTATCGATGTTTTGAACAACAACCACTTCTTCCATAGGTTTATCATTACCATTAAGCCAAGGAACATTATAATCAGAAATACTAGCAATTACTAACTAATTGTAGGTGTATATTTTAAAAACAGTAGGCCTACAATCTCAAAAAATGAACTCAAACAGTTAATAATGCCTTTCTAAATTGATCTCAACAAATTCAGCTAGTATCGCCAACTTTCTCGCGGATCACGACTTTACAACATCCGTTCTCTTCTGAATGCACAATAGGCATGCTGACGTCCCTTTTTAACTTGTTTAATTATTATATACCTGTCTCCTTCTGTTTGTCACGCGATGTTGTCAATCCTCCATACCGTACGCGGTGACCTTGTAGCGATGTTACACACTGGTGAGACGTAACTAACACTAGGTATTATAAAGCAACGTATTAAATAAATTGGAGTTTTAATATAAAAATGAGTCTTTAAATATAAAGCGAGTCAACATAATGTTGACTCGCTTAATATTTAATGATCGTTATCTTGTTTTTGTTACTCAAGTTATATAACTTGTTTGGTTTAATAATGATTTAGATAATAATACCTCATAATACTTACAATTATTTGACTTGATTTTTATTTTTGAAATGACTTCCTTTCAAATGATTTTTGAAGCAATTACCGTCGAATATCAATAGAGAACTCTAAACTCTAATAGATTTATTCATGTCGAACATAGTATTTAATGATGACTTGCCTCCTGTGCAGGAGGCAAAATATATGCTAGAGTATTCAGGATCTTCAACCAACCAGAATAATAAATCAAAAAGGTCTTCAGCACTTGAAAGTAGAGCAAGTTTTGCCGTCGGCAACGTGATATAAATAAATCCGTCTATTTGTGATAAGTCTAAGTTTGTAGAAAGTACCAATAATCATCTTAAGCCCTTTTGTCAACTAGGTATTGTAAAACATCAGCCTATGATAACGTCAAACCAACCTGGGCCTTCTCTAGATAGAGCCAAATTGGTTCCTTTTCGTCTCAGCGTACTTATAATCTAAAGTGTTTACTTCTCTAAATTATTTACCTACTTAAACTGTGCTCCTGAGTGTTATTATTATTAAGCTCTTTATTGCCAACCTCTTTTGCATTTCAGTCTTTACAAGTTTTATTTGTTACACAAAGGCCTCCTCCAGCTCCTTCCAATCCACTCTTGATTTCATTAACCTGGGCCAAAGTGGTCCGGCGATCTTTTTGATGTCGTCCGACCATCTTTTTATCTGTCTGCCTCTTCTCCTCTTGATATGAAATCTGGGTGTCCACTCAGTGATATCTGTCGTCCACTTGTCTCTTGTCTCTCTTAACATGTGGCCTGCCCATCTCCACTTGAGAATCGTCCTGGCGCTCCGGCGGACTCCGCTCCTGAGTGTATTACCTGCCAAAATTTTGTAACCAAGTTAAAAAAGTTGGTGTAATACATGTGTTATATTATGTAATATGGTACGTGTCTGCAATGAAGACCATCTCTCCTAACTTTGCACAACTTTAGTTCATTTTTGCTAAATAGAGTAACAACAATGTTTTTATTTTATTTTTGAAAGTACCAAAAATCACAGAACAGCTGTTAGAAAATCGTGTGTCCTGATTCGGAAATGCAATCAATGCATTAACTATGGAATTGAATGGCTCCAAGGGAGAGAAAGACCTAAGAGGAGTTGGATAGACTGTGTGAAAGATGATATGGTTAGGCTAGGAACTGCAACCAGAGATGAATGAAAAAAGCACACTATTTTTGGGCCGACCCTACATAAATATGGGATGAGAGCAGGGGGATTAATTTTTTCCGTTTTGTAATTTCCGTTTTAGTGGTCTATGTAAATAGAATAAGTGACTTTGATCTTTAGGCAGATTCAATTTCATACATACATAAATAATCCCGCCTTTTCACCCCGATATAGACAAATTAACAGAAACGTATGAAGTACCTAGTTGCATGTAGAATATTTATTATCATTCATTAATTTTGAAACCTTTTTAAGGGAGTCTTTTTGGGGTTCGATACCTACACCCTAGAAGAATGACCTATCTTACTTAAAAATTGGCGATTCTTTTGTAGAAGTAAATAATTCATAACGTATTATTAAAAATAAAAAACCCGACTGACACTAAAAAGATCGAAACCAGCTTGTAATTTGCAAATGGGTATCAAGCTTGTTTCGATCTTTTTAGTGTCAGTCAGGTTTTTTATTTTTAATAATTTATTTTATTTTGTGCTTTTTAATTATGACAAATTAAATATAATAATAATAATAATCATACATGTCTATGTACTGTCTAAAAACTACTATACTAATATTATGTGAAAATGGTTGATAAGCAACTTTAAATCGATATAGATCTTGAACCTACCTACCTCACTATCCCACAGGTGTCTCATACCAGCCCGTACACATACACACACAGACACGCACGCACGCACGCACGCACGCTCGCACGCACGCACGCACGCACGCACGCACGCACGCACACACACACACACACACACACACACACACACACACACACACACACACACACACACACACACACATACAAACACAGACTCACAATCACACCCTTACACACACACTCAGACTCACTCAACCATTTCCACTTACTTAATATTGCATGTCTCTAGTTCTTTTAATAACTACATAAATATAATATAATTAAAATTAAGTTCTAATAATATGTGCAACCATATTCCTTTGAATTTTTTATTATTTAGATTATCTTATTCATTGTATCCGAAATATTGACTTATTTTCCAGTAAGGGCGTCGATGTCTGTCACACAGTTTATACTAGCACAGATTTCGTCTTTTACTCTATCTTACTACGTCTTTACTTTATGAAAATTGTTCCAATAATCTTATAACTAAAAATTGAAAAAATTGTGAATCATAACACTGTATAATGTTAACTCTGAGATAGAAAATATGAACCAATCATTTTAATTATTGAATAAATTGAATTGAAATTGAAATTGAAACGGTCAGTCGAATCGAAAAATGTTGTGGTAAAACTAAAAATGTTTTATACTTATTCAACGATGCCCTATTTGACATAGTTTGTTAACTTTCATTTTTTTAATTTTCACAATATATTGTGGCGGTCCAGTAGTCGCCATATTGAATTTTCACTAACGTCATGTCTTTAGTGACACTCGCCGGAAAGTTGACGTGTGAATCATAAAAATCGGCCCAGGCGTTTGGTCTGTATAGTGCTTCAAAGGAACATACAAACATACATACATAAGCTGATAAACACATTACCACTCCTTTGCGTCGTGCAGTCGTGTAACAAGGACATAAAATAGTTAAGATTTAAATACAATCCTGGTTAAACAGGAGAGTCAAACAAGTAACTAAAACTAAAGTACTCTCGTGAATAGTCCCAAATCCTGTAACGATGCGTTTGATGCCGCCCCACCGCGGCGCACTAATTAGTTCCAGCTCGCCGGCACATGCCGGTTGCATACAAAACAAATTAATTCGTTGATTGCGGTTGACGTTTGTACTATAAACAGTAGACTGACTCGTCTGTGCTATTTCATTAATTCTATCGTAGCTCATATTATTTTTGTAACATTAAAGTAAGTAGTATTTTACAATCTTCAAATTAATTTAACCTTAAGTACTGCCTATGTAGGAAAAAGTAACACTAATCTATTAATTCAATGTCTTGCCGTGTTATCCGTGTGGAGAAGGAGAAAATATACAACATACAACATTATTACCACTGTATACATGTATCTCATCCGAAGTGTGTCGTAAAAGGCAAATAACGGAAAAATACGCAGACGATATCACTGCGAGAGAAGGAAAATTAGAAATAAAACCCTGTACTAACCCGTATAGCTCGTAGCGTGGAAAAAGCAGGCAGGCCAAAGCCTCCCAACATTGGGAGAGCACTATACCTTGCCTAGTAATAGACTAATTGATTGATTGATAATGCAATGTATAAATATTGTAGTTGTGAAATGCAATTAAGTATTATGGATTGAGACCGAAAATCATTATTGGCGAAAGAGTATTAATACACCTCTCCCTACACCTTCGGGGTCTGCGTTTTATATGCGTGAATATACGATGCGACTCCCATTCAGACTACAAATCCTGTTAATCGCGCTATTGCCTTATCCGTTCATCAGCAGGCGTACCAGCGTACAGGTGAGATTGAATTGGGCTCCTAAGATTTTGGTGAGACACCATACATCCAAGAAAGCGCACATTGCTCAACTTCTAAATGTGCCATTCAACGTTACACCTAACACGATGTTACTAGAGACAGAAGGGTTCCAATGCTATGGAATAGTATATGAGTAGAGAAAGGTGTTACCGAAATGTCCTATGGAATTCAATAGCCCGCACTGCGCACTGTCTGCATTCAGAACGCGTGCTCGCAATTCCCAGCATGAAGGACTACATTAAATTTCCGCAGATAACTGTGGTGAGGCGTCCGTCCCTACAACCCGATTCTCGCTTCTCTTTGGAATGATGGTACCTACAGATGTTTCAACTAGTAGGTACAAGATAATAGTACATTATGGTGCAAGTGAGCAACGTTGGTGATTACCGCCGAGGCGCCATTGAGACCCGAGCCGCCAGGCGAGGGTCTTAAGACAGCCGAGGACGGTAATCATCATGCTCACACGTGCCATACGACGTTTTACAACACACTTGCGAATAAAATAATACTACAATTACTAAATAAACAATACTACAAATTAATTCGTTTTCAACCATATTTAAAAAAAAAAAGAGGTTTGAACTTAACTTTTTTTTACTCTGTTTTTTTTTCTGTACTTAAAGAAAAAAAAAAGTTAAATTTGAGTGAAAATTTTGTTTATTATACAAGTACCTATTACAAGTTGAAATTATTTATTTAAATACGAAAATGCATCAAATGACCATACAATAGGCGTATTAATTTATTCGTACTATTAAACACGTTATTTTTTGTATCAAAACTTTTTTAAGAACATAGACAATTATAGACACTTCCTTTAAAATTTAAAAAAGAATCTATAACTCACTTGTGAATAATAGCAATGAAAAAGTCACAGTTTGATAATAGGTGCCATTACGTGCCTAATTGCGGTAAAATAATATCACTTTTATAAGCAGGTGTGTTGTAAAAAATATTTTCATACCACCATCTCGGAAAGAGTACTTTTGCTATTCGATAACTGAGTGCAAAAGTCGTTTTTATCCTCTAGAGGATAAAGTAATTTTTTTTTAATTACACATTGTACATACATATAATCTTGTGAATTGTGATCTCATTCAATATTTTGTATGCCTTTGGCGGAACATAGCTATTGTTTTTTACATCTTTTTTTATACTCGCAGACAAGCATTCCTGATGACCCTCCTGATGGTAAGAGGTTACCGTGGCCTATTTTGTAACCTATGCTTCATAAAATAAATTTGAATTTGAATTTGGATTTGAATCTTTATATAAATCTGAATGTCTCTGAATCTGAATCTGAATCTGTCTCTGAATCTGAATCTGTCTCTGAATCTAAATCTGAATCTGTCTGAATCTGAATCTGTCTCTGAATCTGAATCTGTCTCTGAATATGTCTCTGAATCTGTCTCTGAATCTGTCTCTGAATCTGTCTCTGAATCTGTCTCTGAATTTGTCTCTGAATCTGTCTCTGAATCTGTCTCTGAATCTGAATCTGTCTCTGAATCTGAATCTGAATCTGTCTCTGAATCTGAATCTGTCTCTGAATCTGAATCTGTCTCTGAATCTGAATCATTCTCTGAATCTGCATCTGTCTCTGAATCTGTCTCTGAATCTGAATCTGTCTCTGAATCTGAATCTGTCTCTGAATCTGAATCTGTCTCTGAATCTGTCTCTGAATCTGTCTCTGAATCTGTCTCTGAATCTAATCTGAATCTGTCTCTGAATCAGAATCTGTCTCTGAATCAGAATCTTTCTCTGAATTTGAATCTGTCTCTGAATCTGAATCTGTCTCTGAATCTGAATGTCTCTGAATCTGAATGTCTCTGAATCTGAATCTGTCTCTGAATCTGAATCTGTCTCTGAATCTGTCTCTGAATCTGTCTCTGAATCTGAATCTGTCTTTTTGATAAACTCAGACTCGGAACCTCCTTGGTGTACTTTTTTTTTAATTTGCTTTGCGAACTTCATTTTCTTCTCATGTCATATTGTTGAACATTGTTGATTTTTTTTTTGCATTACTTTATTTCCTCGCTGAGGTGGGATGAAAAGTTACGTGTTGCACTCGAGTGCAAAGTTCAAGTGCAAAAAAATTTAGAATCTTTCGCTTGCTCGGTCATCAAAACTGAGCACGCGGTTAAAAAGCAACTTTGCACTCTTGTATAACAAATAACTATTTCACCCTCCGCCAGTGCGGTTCAGTAGTGCGGCCTCGTTTTGTGGCAACCGCCAGGTTACGTAGGAAACAAATGCCTGGCTATGCCGCCTCCACCGGGTCCCGGTAGGAGTAGCAGGCCCAAGTCAACCACACCTGCAAATTTGTAACCCTGCTGACGGAAAATTAACCTAACGTATTGATAATCCATAGGCCACGGTGACCGCTTCCCATCAGGTGGGCCATGTGCTTGTCTGCCAACTAAGTGGTATAAAAAAAAATGCTCATGGAAAGTTTTATACTGGAGATAGTATTGGCTTTTAAACCTCTGTCGACTCTGTCTCATAACTTCCAAGATTTTATACAATAAGGCAGTGATTCTTACGAGATGATTGTATGTAAATAGAATAAATGCATAATAGTTCCCAGCTATAAAATCTATCGGCTCTCACTGTTACGCCGAAAATCCCACGGTGAGAAACCTCAATAGCTTAATTAAATATTCCATTCAAATTCGTGGAGTGTTCAAACAAACCGGCCTCGTATTATGATCCGAACGTTGCGCGCCGAACGCCAGAACATCTCGCGTGCTATGTTATTTAAAACCTTTAGCCGTACTCGTCCAGGGAATAATTTCTTCTGCCGACATGTAAACACGGATTCCTCGAGTTACCTGAAACGAAATGTTATAACATCATACGATTCCCAATCGAAAACCAGCTTTGCTATTAAAATACAGAGACGGTTATTCATTGTAAGTGAATTGGGAGTGTATGCTTTTAAGGAATCTATATTTTGTGTTTATTCGTAGTCTATTTTTGGCTGCGGTAGGCGGTCGCTCGAATGCATCTTGATTTTTATATCTTTTTAAGGGCCTTTTTGTAGCCCGAGGCTATGTCTGGATTTAGTCCGTGTTTCCGGCTATTGTGAACGCGTGATTTTTCAATTAAATCGGGGCTTTTGAGCCGTGCAGAGTCACGGTAATCGGTTGATTGAATGATCGTTAAATAGAAACAAAACGTTCTAATAAAATAATGATTGCTATACATAAATGAGATTTTATTAGGTTTATATCTAATTGACTCGTTGATCCTGTGATAATAAATTTAGTTTTGGATGAAAGTCAAATTCCGACTTAGGTTTAGAGTTAATATTTTTTTCTTGTAAAAATCTCATTCGCAGTACGGTCATATTTGTTACTGTGTCCTACACGAATAAAAATATTATTTTGATCTGATTTGCCAAAACTTGCTGGCTTAAGATCTGTTTAGAGAAGTGCAACAGATTACAAACGAAAAACCAGAGAAAACCCTTTAAAAGTTTACACACCTGATCAAGTAGTGATGTTGGATATGATATAATATATGAGTGACTCGTATCTACTTAATTAGTCTTTTACTGCTAGCAACAGAATATGTTACCAACTTATTACATAGTAGGTGGAGTACGCAGGTACATATTTCTGAAGCAATAAACATTAGAGGACCTTGCCCTTTGAAATTGAACTACAAAATGAGGGTGATTCCTTCTTTACGCGTAATAATATTTTATTGAAGTCTATAAAATATACAACATACTAAACATGACGCTTTTCACTTTATTGGCTCAGCTCCATTTTCTTTTTATACGTTTGAAATGGTGTCTATCTTTTTATAATACCTATTACCTACTATAGTTATATTGCTTAGGTACTTAGTGTACCTACTTAGATGTTCTTCATCCTTAGCGTTAATCACAGTCGCATCCGAAGCTCGGAGTCCGCTTTACCAGTCTAACTGCGGATTTGAGACTGGACTTCGACATTTTACAAGAAGCAACTGCCATCTGACCTCCACAACCCAATAGCGCTATTGGGAGATATCGAAGCATTGCAGCTAGACCAGTTGTTGGACTTTTTAGGACACTAACTACCCGTAAAGACTGTCAATAGCTAAGCATAGATGTTCATGTACTCGTACTCGTAGCAACCGGACCGACGAACGTGCTCACCGAGGAACAACCAGACCAATGCAAATATCCATATCAAATATTTGCACAGAGCAGGGTTCAAACCCGCGCCTCCTACACTATCGTCAAGCCACAGAGGCTGTCGTATTCTTAATGTACCTACTTAGATATACCTAGCTGCATAATGAAGGACGTATTTGTATACCTACTCTTTTACCACGAAATAATCGACACCTCGGTGTCTCAGATTGTACTTAAAAGTTGTACTAACAATGAAAAACTCTACCAAAAAAATAATACATATATTATAATCATAATATGTAATAACATAATAATCACGTCTTTATCCCTGAATGGTTAGGCATAGGTGAATATTATCATTCACATTTCAATAATCATTGTATTAGGTCCCACGTAATAGAGGGTGAGCCTATTGCCGTATTCCGGGCACTATTGCTGACTCGAGCCATGTATTTGAGGCTCAGTCTGGGCTGTATAGATCAAACTAATACATAAATTAAATGTTTTAAATAATTTGAGATAACAAAATTGGTAAATAAAATGCAAATTGCCTTAACTCGTCGTCATTTTTGTTTAAAATGAAATCAAAACAATACCTACCTACTTAGTATTTACAGTTTGGCTTACTATGTTTTATTTGACAAAACGATGTAAATGAACCAATTTAATATATTCTAAGTTGTATATTTGATGCTTTGAGTTACTGGTATAACCTACTAACTACATACTAAGTTTTATAACAAACCAGAAATGTACACCTGAAAAAGCATAAGGTACGAGTAGAAACTAGGAATATTTTTAATTAAGAACATAATTTTTGCTTTCATGCTATGCCTTCATTTACTACATTTCATTTACTTAATTTAAATTTGAATGAAGCTTCTAAAGAGGAAACGGTTTTCCTCAATCCGCTTATTTCCACTTCTCGTAATTAGTCGTTCTTTCATTGCGGATATTGAAATATGGGTCGAGAAATTTTATTCTTGACAAAATTTATGTCGTTTCTACTGAGGGATGGCCGTAGGTATATTGTGCAAGGTTAAGGAAAGAGTCTGTTATTTAATCGAAACGGTAAACATATGCACAACAAATACAAATTGGGGGTGTATGACCCCCATAAAATCCTCGAGGCCAAGACTTGAAAATGATGAGGCCTTGTTTTGCAGATGAAGTCCATCTGCAAACCGGTACATCTTCTGATTGGCGGACGAAGCTCTGGTGCAAGCTTTCCTTTTGGGGTTGGGAGAACAGATCACAAGTGGGAAACGCCGAGGTTGGAGCTTGTGGCGGCCCTGGGGGAGACAGGTATACCAGAGGCCACCTCACCCTCGGCAACTGATAAACTGAGACGGGGTGCGGTTTTAGTGAGTTTGAGTCCGACATAACCACTCTGCTCCGGTGGGAGGTATCCGTGGGGATTTCCGCACTTAAGAAAAGTTCTGGGAGATAAGACGGCAGCCGCTGTATACGCTGTATAGTTGTAAGCTAAATCTAAAGAACGAGACGGAGTAATTGAACCCTTGGTTTACGGGTGAAATCGACGGATGGTTTTTCACGCCCCGCTTAAAGAACCTGTGATTGTAAGAAGAAGTAAATTCTTGAGCTGGTGGAGCATTCTTGTCATTTACCGTGTGACAAAAAAATAAGTTCCAAACCGTTGGGTTCCCGAAGGTATTGCCTGTACCGCATGGGTGACAACGCAGTCCAGCACATCTTAGTTTAGCTCTAGATAGTAAGGGGGAGGGTGGTAATTCGTTGAAAGAGCTCATCGTAACACTTGCCGTAGAGGCGGTAAAATCTTTTTGTGACCCAGAAACATCCCTACTCATTGCGTTTGAATTTATGACTTTATCATGGTTACGTAAGTCGAATGTTGCACAAAGATAAGAGGAGTTCTCAGCGTTACAAAAGATGATTGTTAGCACATTACGCAATGAGCGCACATTCGCGTGTCTATGCTCCGATGCACGTGATAGAAGATCCGATAGTTTCAATGGAGACACATACTATTGTTCCGATTTGTTGTATAGGTACTTACGTATGTTTACGAAAGAATCGCCTTAGTTTGTTTTACTAGTCACGTTTTGCGGTAACCGCCTGGTTACGTGGGCAACAAATGTTTGGCCATCGGGCACCGGTAAGAGAGGAAAACATAAGAAAGAAATGCTGACTGGTGTCGTAAGAGATAATTTGCGGGCTAGTGGTCTCACTACCATGGATGCCCATGATCGCGGGAAGTCGAAGAGGAAAAGCCGGTAGGTGACTTCGGACCCGGACCAGCGTAGGTAGACTCTATGAAATTTATCATATAAAATATAGTAGGTATAAACCACAATCAAATTGACCATTTCTGTAGTAGGTAGGTATGTATACCTACTACATACTTCGGTAAAATAAAACAATCATTTTCTTTTTCATCATCATCGAAGCGCTAATCCTGGTTGCATTTAAAGCACGCACTTTTAAGCCCGAAACCCGCTTACCTATTCTTCCTCTCCTTAGTTTTATTAGGATTAGTTTATCTTGGCTTTTACAGGTGCGACTGCAGTTGCTGCTGACTCAACGCCTAGAGGAAAGCCTACGGCAGAATATATCCATGTAGGTTTTAGTGAGGTGGGCTTGGGTCCTGAAGATTTTTGGGGACCCACGCCCACCTCATAGGACCTACACACATTATTTTTTCTTTGAAATGCAACAGGTATAATGTACATCTAGGAAATATCTACTTACACTAGATGGCTAGTGACTTATATTGTAAATAAAATACAATTTATAGAAATAACACCTCTGATCATATTTAAATATGGAAAGACACAAACATACACAGTGATAAATTCTGTTCTAACGTAAGGTTAGACTACTAATGCCACCTAGTAGAATATATTTGAACTACGAAGTGCGTCGCGCTTACTATTGGACAAGCGTGACGTCGACGTCACCTTGACAGATGAGATAGACATAGTCTAGTTGTGTAGCGCTAGAGAGTGACAAAACAATAACAGAGAGGCATCGATTCGGAGGTCAGGCGCGCATGTCAAGTGCATTTCGATAAAAATAAATTGAGTCGGTAGTGGCTGGACGAACACACTTGTTTGCAGATAAGATAGACATGGATGTTTTAAGTCATGGCTTGTTAGTACGTGTTGGTAGACGCGTTGTGCGATTCAGCATATGTTGGAAATGTATTAGTTTACCTATGTAGGTAAATAGAGAGATGTATTATTTTGTTATGGAGAGGCCGGCCGTGTCGGTTCCGGGTGGAGTATAATAAGGTCACCCCATCTCTTACCGTGGGTATCGTAGAACGCGACTAAGGGTCTCCATCCGACACTAAAAATACAGCCCATGAATAAGTGCCCGCTGGACGGCTATTAGGCTCGCCCCCTATTACGTGGGACCGAAAATCATACTTGCCGAAATGTGGGACACCTCTGCCTACAGTTACAGTGTATTTACAGGCGTGAGTATATGTATGTAGATATGTCAAGGAGAGGTTTCTTGCAAAAGTTGATGCGTTTCTATTGGTAGAAATGAATCCTAAGTAATCAGACCAAAGCTGACGTCAATAAGCAATTGACGTCAGTGTTGCTCAGATTTTAGGTTCGTTAGGTTGGTTGTACCTAGGTATGACGTATGAAAATACGTCATAGTGAATTGAAGATCTTAACGTCAATGACTTCTGTTTTTATAGTAGGTACGTACAGGGAATATGGTAATATGGGACTGATGCCACAGTAGAGTAGAGTAAGTGGAGTGGAATGCGATAGAGTATAGAATAGAATGTAGAGTACAGTGCAGTGTCGATAGAGTACAGTGTCTGGTAGACTGATAATATTATAAAGATGATTGATTACTATTAGACACAGGCATGATGAAGCACATGAATGCTGCTTAGCAGACGATATTAAAGGAGAGAATTGCACTTTTTAGGTTGAAATACATGGCTCTATCTACAACGTAAACCGAACCACTTAATTGTCTGATGTAGCGAGTGTGTACAACAACATAAAAACAATTTGGCGAACAAAAATCTAATCATAATATCTAACACTTTCGCATGTAGTTTCCTAATAAGATTCCCATCAACGAAGTAGAACGTGTTTGATTGAACAAATAAAGATAAGTCACGTAATCATACAACACACACAGAATATCTTATCATTAGTAGTATTTTTATCTCGCTCTCTTTCAGCCCCACTTACATTATTATATTCGTATCCCGCTCTCCCGTTTTACACTCATCCTTTTAATTAACAATATTTCACTAGACAATGAAAAATACTTGTCATTGAATTTTGAGTCTTATCAAAATACAAATAGGAATTTAAAGGAAATATTTTACGAAAAGAATGAATGCCGTCATTTATTTTTTCTATGTGTGAGTGTTTCATTCACTACTACATATAAAACAAGGCAACTACTAGTGGCACTGTTTTCGGTAAAATGATAACCGCTGGTTGAATATAAATCGGTTATACTTTTCCATCGCAGTTTGTAAGACAAAGTAAGCAATAAAATGTTTTAAGTGAGAAATAAGTGAGTTTTTGTAGTAAGGTGCACCCTCAAGCGCTGGGATCGATCTGCTTCAATGACATGGTATACACGAGATTAGGCTGCAATGATATAGATATATTAGTGATATGCCGAATTTATATTCAAGCGAATACCTACGATTGTTTAGCCAAATATTCAGTCAAAACTACATATCTATCTAACAAATCGAACGCACCTTACCTACAGTAGGGATAAGCTCTGCAATTTCAGATCAAAGTCAATGGGAATCGGTTTATATGCACCCCTCGCCACTATAAAAGATACTGTCGTCAAGTATAGCATTGCGTGACAATCTACCTCAGTTTATTGAGGAAGTGACTGTTTAGAAAAGACCGTAGCAAATAGTAATCACTTACTATCGCCGGCATCATTAACAAACTATATCGGTTTTTCTCCTCATCTCTACCGCAATGCCTGAAAACATGTATGACTTACGGCGCCGAAACGTGGACACTGACGGTGAGGTTATAGTCCATGACCTAAAAGTTGCACAGCGGGCTATGGAGCGAGCTATGCTTAGTCTCTTTGAAGGATAGAATTCGCAACGAGGTCATCTGACAAAGAACTAAAGTTACCGACATAACAGAATAAACAAGCTGAAGTGGTAGTGGGTTGGCCACATCTGTCGAAGGACCGATGGCCGTTGGAGCAAACGAGTCCTAGAGTGGAAACCGCGGGAAGGTAAACGGAAAACGGGACGCCCCCTAGCCAGATGGACTGACGACCTGAAAAAGGTGACTGTGAAAGACTGGATGCAGAAGGCCGAAGATCGGGAGAAATGATGCACATTGCGAGAGGCAATAGGCTAATGGATTGATTGATTGATCCGAGCACTTAAGTGTACTACTTACTTCTCTACATAAATGTACTACTATTTTAATTACCTACTACTCCAAGCGAATAAATTTCATTTCACTTAAAAAATTGTTCCTATTCCTATCAGTGCGCTAAGTTAGTGTTGTTTTCTTAACAAAAAACTGTAGGTACCTACTGTTACATATTTTTAAGTGATCAGTTTTTATACAATCTATGATCTATATCTGTTAGGTTAATATTTTAGTGGTAATATGCTTGTTTGTTACTTGAGTAGGATATCTCAGCCTATCTCAGGATATATCTTGGAAAACTCCGGACCGTGTAGATCAATTTCCATTCACTCACACAGTTATAACTTCACCCCACACCCACTACTACTTATACACATTCTATACACACAAGCACACATACAGACGTACAGTAAAGTACAGTACAGACTGTGTGCTTCCCACACAAGCACAAAGTAACATGCAATTCTCGCCCCTACTGAAGCAAGCTTACTCTCAATGTGTCCTACATTTACCAATCCCTAAGTTAACCTCAAAATTTGTACTTTTTGACCAGAACAAATCATGTTATCGACTGTGCAGTTTAATTCTGAGTGAAGCTGTCAATACAGCCGAAATCTCGTTGAACTTTGTCAGCATTGTGTGTGTGTTGTCACAAGTGGGAGTGATAGTGGTGTGGCTACAACTCGGTACATTTTTCGGCCAATATTCGGTTGTGTCTGGATCGTGGCAGTTGTAGGATGTGGCGTGGAGTGTTAGCGTTATCTAACCCCGTCTCTGATAAGTGTAGCGAACAGGTAGATGCCTTGCAAGGGACATCTTAGAAGAGAATGAGCGTAAGTGTATAATATTATTACAGTAATTAAGTTGAACTATCAAACTTTGTTCTCAAGCAAGTTTTGAAAATTAACTTAAACTTTTTCCAGCTGTGTTTCGAAGTCAATTGTACTTAGATAAGATTTTCTTGTTCAAAAGTTTTAAATAGATACTATACTCGTATTGTGTAATAGGTAGGATATCATAAACATAGCTACACAGTATAGGTTCACTTGGGTATTATCTAATGGTTCAAGGCAATCTTATCAGTTCATGGTGAATTTTTAACAAAGATAATGCCATATGGACTCTGTCTATTAGCATGACCATGGGGATTAAATATTCACTCGTGTGTGCGGTGTTTCGGAAAAGTGCTGAACAAGGTTAATAATGCATTAGGCTGAAGTGAGTAGGTACCTAATTATTGGATTTGTTCAGAATATTCCAAGTTTATATTCTAAAATATTATGTTATAATAGTTGAATAAAATTGTGATAACATACTTAAACTTAGGTACTCGGTATTTAAGTGATTTAAAATATGTAGAATATAGGTATGTGTAGTATTCTTAAACAGCATATAAGTAGTGCTAGACTTTGTAGTAGAGTTTAATTTTGACAGATACCATCGCCTTTGATAGAAATGACTTTCTGGTTCAAAGAATCGTCAGAGCGTTGTTCCTAAGTTTTAAGTCCTCATGCCGGAACTTTAAAATTTGTTCAAACTTATCGGCGGAAACAACAGAATCGCCAGACGAAAATAGGGAATTAGCAGAACGAACGATATAAAGTTGAAGAAAACTTTGGTTCATGATAATAATTTTCCAATCTCTGAATTTAACCAACTGTCGAATGCGTAGGACGACGATATTATTAGTAAGTACCTATATTCAAGCACGGAATATAAAATTATTTATCTTCGGGTGTTTATTAGATCTCCTGGGCTCAAGTGAAATGATACGGTAGGCTTGCCCTTATTGCAAGCCTACCAAAGGGGTTAGCAAACCTACCGTAGTTATTACCGATCGGTAGACGAGGCTCTGGCGCAAGCTTTCCTCTCAGGGTTGGGGATGAAACGGTAGTCGCTTCAGTAAAAATCAACCATAATAATAGTGGTGGAATAGGAGAGAGGACACCGGACTCCGAAGTTCAAGCTTTGGATTCAATTCAACCGGCTTTTCATATTTAGTCCGTCAATGGACAGCCCCTCTAGACAAGTGGCAATTCGTTGCTCGGCGTATGATGGAATAGAATGACAAATGTATAGGATTTGACGTTTTTGACATTCGTTGACGCCTGTCATATACGTCAAATCCCATACATTTGGCATTCTATTCCATCATACGCCGAGCAACGAATTGCCACTTGTCTAGAGGGGCTGTACCGCGCTAGATAGCAAAAGCCGAGGTACAGTCCAGAAGATACGGACCTCTATAATTCTAGATACTGTTGACTAACTTGACGACCTCTATAGATGCGCCTTTTATAAGAGAAACACGTACGCGGGCAGAGCATTCCAGTTCTTTATCTAAGTCGAATGAATTGAGTATTTACCTAATCGTGTGAGGTCATATTTATTCAAAATCTAATCAAAACCACTAGTAGGATGATGATGGTGATGATTGATAGGTCATCATCACCATCATCATCCTCCTAGTGGTTCCCCGGTTGCGTATGGGTCTACGTTTCATACTTTGTAATTGGTTTTTGCGAGAACGAGTGCCGGTGTCCTCCCAACCCCAAGAGGAGGAGGAAGGAGAGGAAAGTCTGCCTCAGAGTTATATCCGTTGTTTAGCAGGTGCACCGACTAGCAGTTGAAATTGAATTAGGCCACGAGGGTATTGGTAGTGCTCGGTACAACTGTTACTTAATCTGACAATCTATATATCTTTTTTTCCTATTCTAGAACAAAGCAATTAGCAGAAAGTAAATATTACCAGGTGGTACTCGTAGGCATGTCTTGATCACGTTTTTGTGTATTTCGATTTACCCAAATAAATATTATAATGAAGTAGCTTTTAACACAATAACAATTCCCTATTTTATGATAATTCACCTGGCTCATTGACTATGAAATGTGTAGCAACGAGTCGTGATCAGTATTCATTGTTTTAATAATAGAATTTTATCCTACGGAATAGCCTAATAATGACGCTATTAATATTAACGAGAAAAAATACATGACTTTGTAAAACGCAAATCAAAGACGAATTATACTTGTAGGTATATTTATCAAGTCAACTATAATTATTGTATATAGTTATTTCAAATTATTGTTCCGCCAAAACGGTATGAGTTTTCGTGGTATGAAGAAATTCATTAACTCGTACTGATTTTTATTTATTTTTATTCTGAGAAAATAAGCGATCTATTTATTTATTTAGCAGTGGACTACAATAGGCTGATTGATTGATTAATTAATTTATTTATAACAACATATAACATATGGAAAGTTCACCATCATCTTAACATTGTTCCTTTCACCTTAAAGATCGAGATACACAAAGGTCCCTTTAGATTTGGCTTACCCTCTCAAACCCGAGAGCAAAGCCCACACCAGAAACTCGTGCGTCAAATAACTAGTGTACCGGCTTGCGGGTGAGGTTGATTGGACCCCGTAGGTGTTGGTGGGGCCTCATATACCCAACAAAACAGGACCCCGATTCTGCTAATTATTAACCACTGTCATACTATTGACAATGGAAAAAAAATCCACTAAATTTTAGACTATTAAAGTTCAAAGTTAAAAGAAAAAGGAGTTCATTACAGTGTTTTATTCACTCTCTACAAGACGCCATTTAATTTTAAACTTAACAGCAAAACAGTAAAGCCTAAAATTAAATGGCATTTTTTGTAATGTCAATGGTATGAAAGTGGTTAATAATTAGCAGAACCAGGGTTCAAATGAAAATTTTTAACTCTAAAGGTCGAGGAAATTATAACTAAAATATCCTTCTAGTTTGATTATACAAATAAATAATAATACTCTTTAAGCTATTTACCTATGTAGAAGTCAAGAAATATTTTACCTTAGAATATTTGCCAACATTTAAATATAATTACTGAATTAGACACCTGTTGCGTCCATTGTAGTGAAAGGTTTCTCTTACAAAACACTCTGATGTGATCTTTGTGGATATGTCATTCTTCAATGTTGCTTTCGGCGCAGTCGTATTATTAAAACAGTGAGGCCGGCAAGAAAAGACGAAGAAACTGGTAATAAAAAGATGTCATTATTTAGGTTAAAGCCTCAGATGAAACCGGGGATCATGCTGCGATGATGATGAGAAGCCATTATTTAGGATAAATCATAAACTGTCAACTGTCATATACCTACTTGTGCTCTATGCAGAAATTCAGGCTGTAGGTTTTTTTTACCCGACTACCAAGAAGGGTTATTTATTTTAATTAGATTAGATTCAGATTGCTCCCACCATCGCTCTAAGATGGATGTATTGGAAAATTTGGATCAATCTCGGGCGAAGCTCGGTGGCTCAGTGGTCAGAGCATTCCCCTTGTAAGGGAAAGATCGCGGGTTCGAGTCCTGCCCGAGTATTAATTTCGCTTTTTCCAATCTAAAATAATTTGTTTATTTTAGCATACTAAATACTTTAAAATTATCTCAAAAGGGTTATTTATTACATTACTCAAATATTTCCGTAATTACGGAAATATTTGAGTAATGTAATAAATAACCCTTTTGAGATAATTTTAGCGGGCGAAAAAAATGGTTAATAAAACTAAAACGGAATTAAGGTTTGAGTTCATCAACCTTAATATTAAGCAAAGTAGGTTAGAGATTATTTAGAAAATATTCCGCGTTACAAATTCAGAATTCGCTAGAACAAAATACGGAACTCATTACCTGAACCACGCCCGCCTCTCCATGTCTCTTGGGAGTTCCGGTGAGTGGAGACACGTCTCAAGATGTATATCTACAAAACTTCGAGTTTCCTATTGAAATGATGTGATTTGTTTTGTATTTCTTCATCTGATGCGTGTGTCGAACTACAAAATTCATGGTTTCCATTTCTGAACGTGTGTCAATAGACGTTCCTCCTTTAACAGGATTACCCGCACAATTTTGAGTTTAAGCATACCGGTTACAATACGATTGAGCAACTCCTATTCTACTTAAGAATACGCTTGCCGAATTACAGCACATTTGTGAAGTGCTTAGACGCCTGAAGTGGTGCAAAATTGAATTCTATTACATTCCTAGATAGCTATAGGTGGAAAGTACTTACGAGTGACGCTTATAAGTGGTTGTTAAACCAGCACGTTAATAAGGCTCTTATAGTTAGTAATTAATATATCGATGTGAACTATGACGTAGGATGTAGGTATTTTTACCTTCAAACAGCAATATTTTTCTTCTCGAGGCAATGGCAACCATTGGCAAAATGGCACGCATCTAGATGCGTCCAGCCCAAAACTCAGCGACAATGAACGCGTCCTCCGTCGCTTCATTCAGGTCGGCAATTGTACAGGAATAGAGGCACAGGGGTATGGCAGGACACAGGGCACAGGTCTATCGACTGTAGAGGTACACGACAGTTAAAGCCCCAGGGCTCCCTAGGGCCGCCCTTCGGTCGCCACAATGGCAACAAACAGTCAAATAGTAATGAAATTCGTCATTCGTAGCTGTAACGTAATTCTTCGGATGGGTGTTTAGGGGCCCATCAACACCATTGGGCCCAAGTACCGATTGCGGTTTGAGGTTCTGACGCAGGCAGGCACCGGAGCAATAAGCGGAGCTCGGGCTCCAATCATCAAATTTTGACGAATATTATCTTCAGATAACAAATTACCTAGATTGCTTATTCATTCATTTCCACTCAAAATGTTGTTGTAAAGTCTGGGATAAAAAATTCTGAGAAACGTCAATCAATTGCTTTCTAATCACTTTATCAATATTCAATTTAAGTCGACCAGGTTTTCGGCTGCTTCGGATAATTTAAGTAACATATTAAGAGAGGCAATATTTTTCAAACGTTAAGAACTTATAGTTAAATGGCAATTATTACATGTTATTTGTCCACTAACATAACACATGGTCCGCTGGGTGACAAGTGGTTACCATGGATTATGAATGTATGTGCGGCCACCCAGATCTTAATCGGGTAAGACACTAATATAATTCCAAGCTATGAAGCACCAAGAGTGGCCATACCTATTTAATATTTTTCTAGAGTAAACTTCGATATTTATATGCAACTCACCTTAAAAAATTCTTTAGTTTCATACTCAGAAAAATTATAAGTCACAAAGGAATGTGCTTCTTACAGTACTTTTCGTAGTAAGCAGGTAAGTACACATATTTATGTGTATTATCCTCGAAAAGGCAGCCAATAGTAAACAGTGTTTTCACTTTCTTATTCATGATTTAGGTAAGTCTTCCCAACAGGTTAACCGCTGGGATGTGTTTTAAATTCTATAAACATATTATATTTTTATTTAGGTAGGTATTTATTTTTTTCTGATGAGGTATGTATGGAAATGAAATAGGTACTTAGCTACCAGTCTTTATATCTCGTTGGTGACATAAAGATGGCGATATAACTATGTTAATTCGATTCCCAAATCGGGCAAACGTGTTATCGGATTTTCAATTAGGAAATTTAATGTAACTCAGTTATTGCAGATAACAATAGCCTGATCCATTTTTTTGGTTTTACTCTTGATTCACTGTTGGCATTTTTATGTTTCTGCCTAGGTATATAATAAGGGGAAAACTACTGGCTCTTGTAATACCTACAGTTCTTTTTAAAACTGGCTCGTGAGTCAGGTATTTTCACTGATGTCCGTACCGCATCCTTGCCATATCCGCACAGTAGGTATCGTTTCTATATTATTCACGTTTAATGAGATGTGTTGGAATTCCTCCGCATTGCAGACATCACGCGTTACTTACGTACTCCGAAGACACACAACATCACTACATACATACTTACATGAACACACATCTGTACTTACATTCCCGAGGGAATTGGCTTAAACGTTTCACCAAATATATTTTTAGTAATACGTTACCTGACGTACTGCCCGTACTGATAAGTGGAGTGAAGAACAATCTATAATATAAAAATGAATCCCTAAATGTGTTGCTAAGCGCAAATCTCGAGAACAGCTGAACCGATTTCGCTAATTCTTTTTTTAGAATATTCCTTGAAGTACGAAGATGGTTCTTACGGAGAGAAAAATAAAAAAAAAATAAAGAATTGGCTGTCAGGCGGTACGAAGTTCGCGGGGACAGCTAGTCTTATATAATAATAGTCAACGTCTATGATACCCACAACATGTTAATATGATGTCGATGCCCAAAACACCATGAAAAGGCATGTCGTTGTCGTCCTTTTCTTTGTCGTGTAAATGGCAAATGGCAACATCAAAACAATAAAATGCATCCAACACATAAGTAATTCAACGACACTGAATTCCTTCAGTCCCTTCGTTTAGATAATGGATATTACCTGGAAGTTATTGTTGAGATAATCTTACTGCCATCATGGTGGGAGCATCAGTTATCTAGACTCTGCGGGTGTTAGGTGTCCAGGGAATGCCGGACTTTGAGAATCAATTTCCGTTATTGACGTCACCCGCGGAGGTTCCTCTCATGCATCCCTGGTACACATACATCATATTTATAATAGGACTGATAAAACCTTAAAGAATTTACGATTCATTATTTGAACTACCGATATTCCGACATAGAACCAAGTTATGCACTCTCGTAATCATAAAATACAGAAACGAATTGCCGGCAACGGATGTCAGATAGGTATTGATATCAAATATTAATACGTTTCGTGTGCCTGCCGGAAAACTACGTAGATACTTACCTAACGAATGTTCTACTAAAGGTTATTACCTAAGCATGAGCAAAAAGTTTTAACCGTGCTGCATTTCACCAATCACAAAAATCGAGATAGGTAGGTAGGTACTTAAGATCGAAATAAACTGCGTTAGTACATTTTGTTCAATGAATTGCATTGAATATTTACCTAAGTAAACTAAGTTTAGGTAAATGGATTTTCGCTGGTCAAATTCAGCCATTTGCCGTTAGTCACCGTTGCTCTATACTCTATAGGGAAATGGCTTTAGATATTTACAACAGATTATCACGCGCGTTGCAGACAACACTCTAAGTTACTTTGACACGCTTATAAGTACATGCATCCATGAATTTATCCATACATATCCTTTGTTTTCTATATGCACTTAAAACTCAGTCCGCCCCGTATTTGACTGGTTTAATCGAAGTATGGCGCGATATTAACTGCTCTGCACGCATGGATGTCTGTTATCGCGACCAAACATAGCCTATGTCCTTTCCCAAGGTTTAATCTATCTCTGTACCAAATTTCATCAAAATCGGTTCAAAGGTTTAGGCGTGAAACCGTGACAGATAGACATACAGAGTTACTTCCGCATTTATAATATTAAGTATAAGTATATATGTATATAGATTTATAGGTACCTAAATAATATCATTAAATATTTCGTCAAGAGTTTTGTTCTAATTATTTGAAGGTATTTCTTGAGATTCTTAGTAAGGTTTTGGATATTTTTAGCCCGTGCACAACCGAGTCGTGCATCCCACTCGCACTTTATACAATTCATTAAAACCTTATTTCGCAAACCAGTCAGTGACGCACAATTGTATGAAGAATACTTCTTTAACTTTGAGGGCTCTCGAAAACGTTTCGCTTTCATTTTAATACTGAAGATAGGTCACACTTTCGTTGCCCTATTTACAGCAAAAGAGTCGGCTTGTTTTGAGCTTAGACTATAAAGTTCAGAAAATTTAAATTCACTTGACCACAAGCCGCATTTAGGTATAGGTACTGAAGCATCTGAAGATTTGCTTGTTCGAACGCGCAGGTCTGGTGTTTGAAACTATAGTTAGTTTAGCATTTGATGGTCCAGTTCTTGGGGTGGTCATATATAACGTTAAGTACCTACTTTAGGAACCGATCAAAAATAAATAAGATGAGAAAGGAATGCAAGTAAAAAAAAGTTGCATTTCTCTACCTCAACAACCTCCCTGTCATACAAGTTGTGTCACCTATATGTAAAAGTCAAGGTAATTCGTATCTTATTCTATGTAGTATGCAGCGAAGGGCGAAAATTTTCAAAAGGGAAGCCAATGGAATAAAAAACTTACTTAAATTTTGTTTGTCATGTAGGTACCATGCGACCCATTGGAAAGTTAGTAGGAATCGGGACCCCTCGCCTCTGGTAGCATTTTTTACGGTATAGTTATTTAATAAGTTGCCCTGAAATTTCTTCTCGTCTTTACCTACAACTGACCTTTATTTGTGAATGATCCCTCCGAGAGTTTACCTAAAACTTAGCGACTCTGTTGATATAAGCCTTTCACTCTCATGCGGGCATTTTATCCCCACTTTCACGCGTCCCCATCATTAACCAATGAAGTGAATCGTAAAACGTATGACAACTTCGGTTACTTCACGTTACTCTAGTCATTTATGAGGTGCATTACTAAATAGAGCATTATTTTCACGTACAGACAGTTTTTCTTCTTAATCTGGCCAATATTTTCGTTGCAATAATATTTAGTGCGTACTTTCTAGATAATCTTTCTCTAAATCTAAATTAGTATAACAAGTATGATACCTAGGTAACTACAGCTTGTAATATGGGGAATCCATATCCATCCATACTAATATTATAAATGCGAAAGTAACTCCGTCTGTCTGTCTGTTACGCTTTCACGCCTACACCACTGAACCGATTTTGATGAAATTTGGAATAGGGGTAGATTAGACCTTGAGAAAGGACATAGGCTATGTTTGGTCGCGATATCCGACATCCACGCGGGCGGAGCCGCGGGCAAAAGCTAGTAATATAATAATAAGGAAGCCTTGATTGCGGGAGTGTTCCTTCGGGTTTAGAAGTCAAATAACGATCTCTTGAAACGCGACCAAACTAAAGTAGATAATATCCATAGTAGTCGTTTTTTATCGACTAGGTACTCACTCACACCTTTTACACATATTCACAGCCGTATGTCCCCGACCTACTTACCTTTATTTTACACAATAAACAACCTTGACCAGTGAGCTTTCATAATTTATTGGGCCTACGTCCGACAGCATGATTGTTTCAGGTCTCAAGATTCAATTTAACGCTACTTACACTGACAGGTAAAACATACCTTCCAACCTTTTTCAGATTTTTCTTCTGATATTCGAGTTTGGATAACCATTTGCCATCCAGACTCCGAAGAGAAAGTGGCAAAACAACGGCTAATAATTTTGGAATAGTCGCGATTTCCCCCATTTTCAATCCCCCCGAATTTTTCTGTTTTCACCGTGAGAAAATGATATTAAGTAACTGTAAAACCGAAACCTTTTCGGGAAAATCACGACTAACCCGTGATTTTGATCCTCTTTAAATACTTTTATACAAATTTAAATTCGCCATTGTAAAATGTAGATAACCGAGGATAGAAATTTTCCTCAATCACAATTTCTTTTGGTAAGAGTATTTTTGCCGCCAATTACCTGTTACATAAAAACGGGCTTTTAACAAATTCTCATCTTGAGTCGTTAATCATTAACTCTACCCTCGTTCAGAACTTAATTAAGATGAAAAGTTTTTCAAAATAATTTATACTTATAAAACACCCACAGCCTCTGAATTATTCCGAGGAGCATCTTCAATTCGCGTCTATCCCGGGTCCCCTGTCTCGAAATGAAAACAATTTATAAGGTCAGCAAGACCCAAGACTTGTCTAAGCCTGGTTGTGGGCGGACATAACGTGATAAATGAGAAGTAGCGTCATACGGATTTGTATTTTTTGCCACTTTCGTTGCGAAAACGAGAAAAACATTGAGTGTAATCAGACATTCACCGCGTTTATAACATGAGAATAAATTCATAACTGGATTATAGTGATCATGGTGCTTGTAACAGTGCCGAAATATCGGATACTCGAAAAACTAATAAAAATATTAAATATCTCGGTGAGTGCCTATTAATGTTAATCACCATGTCAATCTAAAATCGATAAGAAGATTGATATACTTGTCAGTCAGTATCAAAATTAGTAACGTTTACTCTACTTTATTATATTGAAACATAATTTATTTTGTAAAGAAATTGCTATTTACGAGCCAGACAGATTTGACAATGTCAATCATAATCACAAATATCTTCAAAGTGGCATGGATAAAAATTGTTGTTATATTATTCTCCATTACTTGGGATCAGATGATATCTTACCATTTTAAGAAATTACGATCAAACATTTTACCTAAATGTGATCTGCTCCCTCCCACATTCTATTGTCCTGGGGGCCATATTAACATCTTGCAAGAGGGTACAACTCGCCTGGAGGCAAGATATCAAGAAGGCGATATGTCGCCTAACCCATTTCGTCTAATAAAAATCTGTTCAAAATCTCCCAACTGTCAAAATCATTTCAATGATATGCTACAAAAATATTGTTTTCGATATTTCAGAGATGGAGATTAGATCGAGACTGAATTTGGAACAGGGTTTTATTAAGGTTGATTTACATCAGACCTGCGAATGTTCAATCAAATTCCGCTCTACGTCAAATTCTATTAGTGTAAACAGTGACAGAACATTCGTTCGTTGTTCTTTCTTATGTAAACGTTGAAGGTTCATTTACACGAAAATATTAAGAAAGAATGACGTTCTTGTTCTAGCTCTAGGTCTATGTTTGTTTGGTCTAAATCCACCTTTACGAGAATTGACCCTATGGGTGTCGAGCTTTAAGGCGAGATTTTACTTTCGTTTGCTATTATCTACATTATGACAATTGTTTAGTAAAAGAAAAATAAGTGATAGGCAAATATAAAATTGCATATATAATTTTGAATTTAAGTTACGTTTAAGTAAAACGTATCTGTCAAAACTATTTTTTTTTTAAAACAAGTCAACTCAAAACTAAATATTAGTAAGAATATAATTATTTTATAAATTATACAAGGCTTCGTGACGTTTATGTTTGTTGTCGATTAGGTACTCATCCATTCTGGGATCTATTCTGGGGTCAGACGAATTGTTACTGGGTTTTCTCTTCAGAAATTCATAGTAACAACATAGAAGTGTCTACAGGTTCACCCATTTTAGTCCTATTACGCAGGTCTGAACATACAACTGGCGAAATGTAGGTAGAACACATCTCTGCTTACCTTACGCATGTTTGTAGCAGTTAAATCTCATATATAAAACTCTTAGTCCTGACTGACTGACTGACTGACTCACTTAGAGACAACGCACAGCCTAAACCGCTGGTGCTAGAGACTTGAAATTTATAGAGAGTGTATGTTTTGATGCGTGGAGGTGTACTAAGAAACGATTTTTCGAAATTCAGACCCTAAGTGCCTAAAAAGTGCCAAAAACGTACTTTCTTATAACTCAAGAACGGCTGAAAAGATTTTTATGATGTTTGGTTTATTGAATTTGGCTTTGTCGCCGAATAGCAATTATCACAATTAAAATGTGGCAAATTCACGAAATAATGTAATATTAACAAAAATACGAAATATTATGGCGCTAATATCGCTAGCAAAATTGTTACCATGACAACGGAACTAAAGTGATGGTGTCAACGTTAAGTCACATTTTGATCTGTCAAATGATAATATTATAAAAATGTCACTCTGTCACGTATAATATGCAAGAATGTGAAAAATATTATTTAAGAGCTTTGTCTAAGAGTTATGTACTGCAGTTTCTTTATTTAATTGATTGGAAATAGAAAAAATACATATGATAGCAGCGATGATAGCTATCTAGAGCTATATAAAAGAAAAGTAATACAGCACATTATCATCCAGATTAATCCTCATTTACAAGCCCCCAAACAGTAAGGTATGTGAATTTAAATCTATTAACGCCGCCGATATAACACAAGGGGCGGCTTCATAGCTAGAAACAAAATAACAATTTATATCAATGGCTAGAAACGTTTCACCAAATAGACGAACGCCTGGCTTCTAGAAAACTTCACTTTCTTTCTTGACGAGAAGTATACTAAGGCAACAATGATTAGAGATGGCAGAACACAATTCAATAACTTCCACTTATCAGCTGTGGGCTCAATTACTCAAGCACAGAGCACTTCTGATTAAGATGACAAAATGTTTATTTTCTTAATATTATTTTTGGATAATTATAAAACATTAAACCTCCACTTTTAAGTATGTTGTTTTATTTATATTCATTTTTGACGTATCACATAGTAATTTATGTATCCTCAGCATTTACCAACGCATTGGAGGACGTCTTCAAGACGCTGGAGTAGGTACATCTCGCACCTTCGGTTCGCCGACGACATCATCATAGTTGTGGAGTCACTAGAACAACTGGGCGAAATGCTGCACAGCCTGAATGGAGCTTCTCGACAAGTCAGCCTCGGTGTAAACTTGGATAAAACCAAGATTATGTTCAACGAACATGTTGTACTAAGACCGATTGCCATCGAAGGAGCGACACTCGAAGTTCAAAAATATTATCTACCTGGGACTGGTTATCCAGCTTGGTAAAACCAATTTCGAGAAAGAAATAGCCAGAAGAATTCAACTGGGGTGGGCAGCATTTGGCAAACTACGTCGGGTCTTCTCCTCTCCCCTGCCGCAATGCCTCAAAACAAAGGTTTTCGAACAGTGCGTCCTGCCTGTTATGTTTACCTATGACCTACGGTGACGAAACGTGGCCACTGAAGGTAGGGTAGTCCGTGACCTAAAAGTCGCGCAGCGGGCTATGTAGCGAGCTATGCTTGGAGTTTCTTTGAAGGATAGAATTCGAAACGAGGTCATCCGACATAGAACCAAAGTTCCAACTTTCTGTTTTTCAAATCAGTTTCGAAAACAGAATTATTATTCTTTCTTGGAAACCAGGTTCGCTTAAAGAAAAATAATTCTGCAATGGAAACCGGTTTCCAAACCTTGGTTTCCAATCTGGCCGTAGGGTCGCAGAATAAGCAAGCTAATGTGGCAGTGGGCTGGCCACATCTGCCGAAGGACTGATGGCCGTTGGAGCAGACGAGTCCTAGAGTGGATACCGCGATAAGGAATACGGAAGGTGGGACATCTCCAAGCCAGCTGGACCGACGATCTGCGTAAGGTGGCTGGGACTTACTGGATGCGGAAAGCGGTGGATCGGCAAACATGGCGCATATTAGGAGAGGCCTATGTCCAGCAGTAGACTGCAATAGGCCAATTGATGATTTATTGTATCCTTAGCATACAACAGCAATCATAGTTATGGTATACTGATGATATCGCACTGGTAGACAGGTCTCTTAAAAGCAGGTGAAATCCCAGTCTAACAGAGCTTGCAAACCTCTTTGATTCCGTCATCCAGCAGAACTTTACATTTAGGATATGGAACTGTAGTGCGGTGGTACTGTTCTCCAAAAAAGGCTAAAAGGTCTTGCTGAAGAATTATAAGACTCCTGAGTTATATCTCGATAAAAGTTGTTCTTGAGAATCGTCTTGAATAGCTGTGAGTTCCAGCCACCGGAGCAAGCCGAGTTTTAAAAGGGTTATAGTATTGCAGCCAATATCGTTCAGCACATTATACAAAAGACCTGAGAGTATATCAGCCGCTATGTATGGCATTTGTATATTACGAGAAGCCTTCTGACATCATCTAGACCTGGGCATTTTTGGATTGTCTACGACGGTGTCGTGCTGATACGATATTTTCATTGCTGAGATGCTAAATTTAGATTAGAAAACAAAACCTAGAAGGAGATATACGTCGAAGGGTCGACAAGAGTTGGGCAACATTGGGAAAATTCGTCGAGGTTTCTACTCCCCTGTTATGACTCATGGGGCCGAAATGTGCAAACTGACTGTGGAGACATACGGTGGAGGATCGAGTGCTACGGCATACATTGGGTGAGGCCTAAGTCCAACAGTGGACTGAAATAGGCTAATTGATTGATTGATAAGAATGAAATGTTAGGTAATAGTATTTTTTTCTTACCAGTCTTTTTCTAGCCATTTACTAGCTATTGATATAAAGATATTAATATTATTTTTGTTTTGATGTAGGTAATATTCTAAAAATCTACCACTTTTTTGTAAGACAAGGCCGATGTTTCTTACAGTTTTCATTTAATTTTTTGAAAAACACTACTGAGGTTTATACAACAATTAGTATTAGAACTATCGGGATACCTATATTTGTACAACAAGTCCGTCAGTTTAGAAAAAATACTATTGGTGGTGGTAGTCGACATCCACGCAGGCGGAGCTGCGGGCGAAAAGCTAGTGTTCAATATAAGCCGTACCCGACCGACGCGTGTTTTACGAGTTGTACCGACCTTATACGATGTCAAAGGCTAAATTCCATTTCACGAAGGCTTTTCACGGAAGCGGGTAAAAGTACCTCAAAAAGGAGAATTTTATTATTTCCATTAAACTGCAAAGTGAGTTCGTATCGCGTTCAAGGAAAAGTTTCATAAAGGCGAGAGCTGAAAGAGAGCTAAATTGCAGTAGGTAACTATTCCTTCTTTCAAGACATATTTTTTTGCGATTGAAGCGTTTGGATATTGAAGAGACTTTATTATTAAGTGAACCGAAGAAAGTAACTTAGAAATCAAACACCAGGGCCTACTCTTTCTCAATTCTGACTTCTGCTGCAGCAAAAAACCAAATGAAAACCCAATATAATAGTGAATTGTGTTTATAGATTGATAAAAAAAAACTCAACCCAAAAAAATATAAGTAGCTTCATCAAGAAATTATACATAAATCTTGTCGGCGTCCCTTCTGAATATATTTTCCTTTCACCACAATGACCAAACACAATCTTTTGTACGCTATACAATGACCACAGTACTACAAACTGCCTATTCTGTACTACACAATAAATCAAAAATAAACAGATCCCAAATCAATACCATGTAAATAGACACAATTGCGTTGGTGACGTGCCCCTTCTCACCCCTGGCACCAGTTGAATGCGACATTGACCTACTTCGGGGGGAGAGACGGCACAACACGTCCTACGAAAAATAAAATTTTATGTAAATGTCGTTTCTTTTCACTTTGTATGCATATTGGGTATATAGCACAATCTCCCCTTTCATAATTCACCGATGGGCTGCAAACTATTAGAATACAAAATTAGACTAGATTGGAAAATTTGAATACAATCTACATATTTTAAGGCAACTTGACATTTACTGCGCGACTTATTTTTAGGAGTGCCAAACGACTGCGACTTTTATTTTTAAACAAATTTTATGTCTTAGCTTAATGGATTAAAATCAACAGGTCGCGGATTCGAATCTTGACCATTACACTACCGAAGTGAAGCACTCTTAACAGAAGCAAAACTTAAATAATAATGGAAATAAGTAGCAATTTCGTTACTCGTTATAATTTAGTAAAATAATATAATAAACTAATTCTACTATACCTACTTAGGTACCATCGTTATCTCGGACACCGCTCTTACGATTAAGATAAAAAAAATGTCTTGGGTTGGGTAAGTGCTTTTCCCGTTGTCGTTGAGTACCGAAGTGTTTTTCCCGAAAACACACGATTTTATAGGGAATAAAGAGTTTATTCCCCTATAAAACCGTGTTTTGAAAAAAAAAAAAATTATCTACTGCTTTTTTAGTAAAATCACTGAACGCCAGACATATCAATAGGGGCACATGCCATTTCTTAGAAAGTATAAGTAAGCAAGGTATAAGTAAGTAGGTAACATTCGGCAAGTACTTACCTGCCTACCTACCTACGTACTATAGACAGTTAAATTGTTTCCGAACCCTCAACAAATTTAATCAGACCCAAATTGGGAGAGTAGGCAGGTAATGTAATAAATCGATTTTCCTCCCCAGTACCAATGACGACCTATGGCAAGCGAGGGCACCGTAGGATCAAATATTAGGTGTAAAGAGGGAACACATTAGGTATACCATTTTAATTGAATAAGATCTGGAAAGTAAAATAAATATATCAGTTATTAATAAACAGAGGTATATACTCGTATTTAATTTCTCCGTATTTTCAGCTGTTTTGTGGTATAATATATCCCAGAAGGCTGTTTCAATGTATATTATGCTTATTCACTATATTAGAAGAAACTAGCCTTCTGGTCACGAGAAGAGTCGCTAATTCGTATCATGGTAATATTGCACTCGGACGCCATGTATTAACTGAAAAACCGGTTTTTTAAACTTACTTCTCTATTGATTATAAGCAGATAACGCTAAGGTGTTGATGATTCTATGAAATCACAAAGACTACAAAAATACCTACAATTTCAATTGGAAAAGCTCACACTCAACACTTGCCATTTGCCAGTCGTAATTCAAGTTGTAGAAGTCAAATTTCAATATCGACGTAACAAGAGTATTGCGACGTCTTCTTTGAGCTACCTGAGACTCATCCTAGTTTCGTCACTTTTCCATATAAATACATATAGGTCATAAACAGCGAGGTGTGACATGATGAAACTAATAGATACCTTTTCAAAAGTTGTTCTTCTATCTATGGGTACTTACTATTAAGATTAGTGAATTACTTGTGATTAGAAAATGAATTGTGTCAATGTACGTTTTTTTTTTAAATTCTTGTCTGTTTATCAGTTTTTTGCGATCTATCTTATCATATCTTCAACGAAAGCTAGATGAAATATATATAAAAGTGTGCCTAATTAGAATAATTACCTATCAACTTACTTTTTATAGTGCTAAGTTAACAAATGAGGGTAAATTTCGTCAGCTGATGTTTTGTTAATTGCATGTGCATATGTGCATAAAGACAATTGTGTGTCTATATCAAAAGTAAACTAAATACATATAGTGCAAAGACGTGCTTTAATACACAATGATACCTATTTCTACCAGCAAACCTTTTGTGAACTATTGTAGACACCACCACATGAATAGTTATCTATTCATATAGTACATACAAATACAGTACGAAGCAAAAAAAAATGTTTCCCCGCGTTAGTGATGCCATCTTCAGTAAATCTTGAGAACTAATAAGGAGCGAATATCACGTCGGCTGGAAGCAAAATTTTCTCTGAATTTCACGATGTACGCTGTCCCTGAAACTTTGTCTAGTCGTTCCAAAAACGTCCGTTAGGTGGCGGGCTCTCTGGGGAAAATCAAGTTACGAAGTTGTGTATTTGACTAAAATCCCTTTCGGCGTTGAAAGTTTTACAAAAGCACCTTGTTCTAATTATGAAAACTTTTTGAACCTGCCGTGAATAAAATAAAACTGTATTTTAAATAAGAAATTCGTAAAAGTCCAAGCTTTAATTACGTAATTAAAACTTTTTCATTATAAAAAGAAGGAACAGAAAAAAATTAATTTTTCAGTGGTAACAATTTTTTTCAATCTTTTTTAATTGAGGTTCTATCAATTAAGTTAGAATTGTGTTAAGTATCTATAGTACCTATTGGTGTCTTATTGTACTTCAATCAACCGGGCAACAAGTGATTTCAACACGTGCAGTAATCTTGCAGAGCTCTTCTGTTGCACCTATCGTTAACCGATTATATCTCTAAAAAGTAAAATTTCATCGACAACTGACAGGTGTCGATGTATCGATAATAAAATAACTTTGCATCCCTAGTCCTACGTATCATTTCAAAACATAACTTATGTGATAACGTAAGACGAGTCTACATAGTTTTAGATGACTATTACTGAGACGAGGCCTACCCTATATTATCTATGATGGTTGTATGTATGTGGGCAGCAGACAAATTAATATCACAATCAACATTGACGTTATCTGAAATCTCGAGTTAGATGTCTGGCTTAGGGAATGTACACACTGGAGCGTTGTAGTGGGTAGGTATATTTTAAAGGCCTGAATATACAGTCGATAAAGGAGATATTATGGTCCGCCTTTTACATATAAAGTTATATGTAAAGATGGAACCGTATCTCCTTTTTCGTACCTTATTATTTTTTGTTCAACAATAACCATACACAATGCACAAGGAAAAGTGTCCGATTGAAGGCAGTAGCATCGTCCGTCTATTAGTAGGTGTTACCGGTTTTCACCCCAGACGACAGACGCTCCCATGTAAACCAAATCAAGAGAAACAGTAGGAGAGGAACAGGGTCTATAGCCACGTGTGTATGTAAAGATCATAATATCCTTTTATAAGTCCGTTTAAAAATAAAATTGCTCTTAACTTTTACTCGTCGTAATAAATTTCATTCAACTCGAGGTATAAATAACTACATTATAACTAAAGCCAGTTCTGCCACTCTATGGAGATAATTGATTTATCTCGTACCTAGGCAATATTTACTTTAATCCTTTTCATGCCCAGCCCAGCGTAATGCAGTTAAACGTGCACGCTCTCCTGTGGTCCTCCACTCATTGTAACTTAATTAAGTAAATGTTAATGTCAGACACTACTGATATTAAAATGAATAGTCCAAACATCATTATCCGAGTGACTTTACCAGTTGCATACAACGCTCGAACCTGGGATCCGCTCTTCAACTCTTTCGTTACATGACTGATGACTGATTCTTGAATTTAACGGAAGCAAGTATAAATTTATTTTAGGCTTTTGGCAGGGAAATATTATTAGTGTTCTTAATAAAAAAAAATTAGTATTTTTATAAGTAGGTATATTAATTATACAAAAATGGGTAAAAAAGGTTTTCTTTAGAAAGGCGAGGCGAAGTCAAATTGACGAGTAATGAAAAAAAAAATGTCTTTCTCAGGCTTAGAATCTTACGTAAGTCTAATAGCAATTGGTTGAGTAGAACCGAAGATATGATCAAAATTCGCGATAACTGACATCTACGCTGGCGAAACCGCGGTCATCAGTTAGTACATATTTATATACATGGCTGTTACACCCACTTTTATGATACGTTGTGCTTGAGGTAATGGACATTTATAAAGATCGTTGGTAAATTGGTTGTTCTCAGTAACTTCTGAGGGCGCCTGTACCTGCGAGAAGGATAAACACGTCAATCAAAAGGTCAAACCTTTTAATTAAAACGTTGACAAAAAATTGACTGAATAAGAGCTGAATCGTAATTAAATTACGGACAAGGTTAATTTAATCATTCATAATACAGTTGAATTTTGTAACTAAGAACTTTATATCGACCGTATCCACTCTCAGCTAGATTAAAACAAGTATCTACTGGCAAATAAACAAACTGTATAACGTACTGCTGAAATCAAAAATTTATTTCAATTGATAAAATCGTTCAATGGTCAAGAAATACAATTAAATTCAGCAACTGTATTAATCTATATCAATGCCAATATCAAGATAAAACTCATTACACGATAGGCCGTCTGTTCCATTCTACGGCCAGAAATTATATAAGACTTTACCTAAGTAAATTCAACTACCTATCTTAAACAGCATATGGCTTCGTTGTGGCTTCGTTCTTCAATCAGGCCTGGCATTCATACATTCATAGATCCAGTGTGTATGTGCCTTATGTGTACTATTAAAGTTGGTAGGGCTGTTCAGATACTCCAGTACAGTTGTAAGGGCACTGTGGGACATCTGATAACAAGTAGGTACCTACACCTACCGATGTGAAACAACAAACAAACAACGATGTGAACAAACAAGCTGTTTATACGCACCTGTACTTACTTACTGAATTAAAAATAACTTATTGATTGCTATTGTAACACCCGTATTCACAAACAATACTTCGCTATGCGTACTACCAAAACTGTGCAAAGAACGACAAATTCTCAGTGCGTTCGTTTTGGCAAGCCTTTTCATTGGTTCTCCCTTGTTTGGTATAACAACGTTTGGTCGAATGTTACTAATTCGAACAACGTTTGAGAAAATAATTGCTTTGCATAATATCGATTGACATAATTTTCATTTCATCGAATATTTATTTGCGATAACAACCTTTGCGCTATTGATCAAAAAGTATAATGCTCATTTCATGTAATGTTCAGTTGATATTATTATGTATTTCATCGAATATTCAATTGGTATAATGTTAATGTAGTGTAGAAATTTATTTATCTGGCCCTCGGCGGCCGCTGCCGCGGCACGCTCGCTTCGCTCGCTCGCCTCGTGCTTGTTGTGGTCACAGTTCTAACCTAACCTAACCCTGCCGATTTCCGTGATGTAAGAAAATCACTAAGAGTATGTTTCATGAAAAACAATACAAGTAAAATTGAAAAACTCTCAGTGCAATCGGCAGGGTTAGGTTAGGTTAGAACTGTGACCACAATAAGCACGAGGCGAGCGAGCGAAGCGAGCGTGCCGCGGCAGCGGCCGCCGAGTGATTCGGTATGATCTCTCGACTAAATCATTATTAGTCTAATGAAGCATTAGTTTAAATAAAATTAGTGCAAATGAAAATTCGGTGAAATGATATTATTCCAACCAAATAATTATGCTAAATAAAATTCTACCAATTAAATATTCGGTCAAATGAATAATTATGTGAAATGACTTTATTGTAACTGAAATTAGTTCAAGTGATATTCGACCAAACGTTGTTATACCAAACAAGGGAGAACCCTTTTCATTCATTGATAACACTTAAGTAATACTTCTTTGAGGGAACGCACTGCGTTAGATATTGCTCCGTGATGTTTGTGAATTAATTTTACCAGCCCTATGCGCTCGAGCACACTATGAGACCTCACAGTATTGTTTGTGAATACGGGTGTAAGCCATCTGATAGGATTAATTAGGATGGCTTATTCCTCTTTATCACATGATTGATATTGACATGATTTAATAATTCCTGGAAATAACGTTAAAATTGAACCAATTGCGATCATACATACGTAAGATTTACAGTCTGATAGACCTTTCAAACAAGAAAAACTAGATGACAAGCCGTTCAGTAGTTTTTGCGGCCATCGCGGACAAAGAAACAAAAGTTCCAATTTTTTTTTTCTCAGCATCATTAATAGGTAGAACATAAATTATTTTTTAAAATAAATCTACAATGCAAATATTGTATTTACCTGATTAATTAGTTAATATTAAAGACGCTTTTGCCTTAATTATCCAGTATTATCCGCCGTGTTAGCCTGTTTACTTGATGGTTATTATCGTAATTATCTTCATTACTGTAATTGTGTATAATGATGCATATTATGCAAAACCATCTTGTTGTTTGGAACAAGATAACAAGTACTTCATATTTGATATACTAGCTAAAGCTCGCGGTTCCGACCGCGTTCAATATTTGTAGGTATGTCCTACTATAACTATTCAAAGGACAAAATTCCTATGTAGGTACTTTTCCAAACAGAAGAATGGTAAGTTTACATGTACTTGTACACTGTACTCCATTTCATACAGTACCTGGCTTTTGTATGACAGGTAGCCGCGTAGGGATGACGAGGGCGGGATTGTTTAACAAAGGGAAATATATTTTTTGTCAGCAAAGTATCTATTTTGTCATCGAATGTTGAAACTCAAAATGGTGGTTCTTCATTCTGCCGCCAAATATGGCAGATTTGTTTTTCGGTCTATCCGGTCTAATATGCATAGCGGTAGGTTTTTGCTTAAATCTATCTGACCATAATTCATCTAGCTTACTTATACGTGGAACTGTCAGTTTTAGGAGTGCCACAGTCATGGGATAGCGTGACGTTGTGTAGTGTAAGTAATTGGTCCAAAGGATGTTTGGTTGGTTTCATCATTACTTGGTCGCACGAATTTATGGTTGTAATTGTCACGATCGTCTAATTATCTCATAATTAATAAACAGGGAGATAATTATTATGTCCCTGTTTATTCAAAAAATTTCCATTGTCATTTAAAAGTGTTTATTGTAATATTATAATTTGATTAAGAAAGAGAAAAGAATCTTTCTAAACCGATTTGAATAGTTAGCATAACACATGCTTTAAAATTTCATTCAAATAGGTATGAAATGTTATCAAAAATGTTATGTACCTAACCATATTCGAAATTTTTTTTTTTTAAAGAATTTGTGACATAGGTACCTACCTATATACATGTTATGGGAAACGCACATACCTATATGATATACGTAGGTACTCTAACATCTACCTGACGTACTGGAGCAGTAGTGTCATATAAGGACGAAATTCCTAACGGTACTACGAGCACTAGTAGTGGTAGCAGGTACTTGACTGGTAGTGCAGTGGGTTACTATTTTTACCCGACTACGGCGAAGCCGAAGGAGGGTTATGATTTTTTGTAAATATTAAGGGCACTGCTAGGGCGGCAATACGTATTGAGGGCAGGAAAATGCCCAACTGTAGTATAAGTAGTGCTGCCTGTAAAGTATAAGGTATAGTACGGTATAGTGAAAACATCTCCTAACAAAGAGAAAAGGTAGACAAACTTTTCTTTGTGTGCACTTTATAGAGACTCACGCTGTGTAATACGATTCACCACTCAAAGTAAATTACTTACAGGCTGCATTGGACCGTGAAAACTATAAATACATCTACTACCCGTCGCGTTATTTGAAAATAAATTAATGTCCTTCCGGCAGGTTTGTATGGTTTTACTAACTTAATGGATGACGGATCAATAAATAGGGTAGTTAACTGTCAAGTGAAATCATTTATTTTTATTAAATGTGAAAACGATACATTTTGTGGTAATATACAATAAAAACGAGGTAAGTATGACGGCATCGTGTCAAATCATAATGTGTAGGCACTTATTAGGTTACCGTAGGGATTTCCGCACGAAAAAAAGATATTAGTGGTTGGGTTGGGTGGATGATTAAAAATAAATTATTATGTTACTATTCTACATTATTTTATGAGTCATTATGAGTAGGTATGTACTTAATACCACTTTTTTATGTATCAAGAAGCAATTTGCGTGAAAAAGCATCTGATGAGACCGTCAAGCTGAGTGCCGCCATTCTAAATCCTAACATGGTACGTGTCTATAATGGTGACCCTCTTTTCCGAGACTTTGCTTTCAGCTTAACATCAGGCGATGCGAAGTCAAATTGACGTATCCTATAATTTAAGAACAGGTTATTTGCACTATTTGTAATTGTAAGTTCACCTATGACATAAACACAAACTTTACAGCAGAATATTATTACTAAAGTAAATGACATTTGTATTCGAAGTTACAGTCAGAACAAGTAGCTTTAAGCACGGCAATATTATAATGTATTAACCGTACTTTAGTCTTCTATATTGAATGGAGTTACTGTGCGGAAACAGTCGCCGCCGGGTTCCGATAAGTTGATTAACAGCGCATGGATTGCCAGGTTATAATTATTGCCCGAAAAGTGGCTGGGACGGACTGGATGCGGAAGGCGGAGGATCGGCAAACGTGGCGCACATTGGGAGAGGCCTATGTCCAGCAGTGGACTGCAGTAGGCTAATTGATTGATTGATTGATTGAATTATTGCCCTATAATGAGGTAGTGCGCGTAGGTGAGAGTAAAATGAAAATGTAGAGTTAGGGCTCGAATGAATAGAGCTACTTCAAAAACCAGATATGTTGTCTATGAAAGATTCTGGTCCAATCCTATCTTGCCTACTACGAATGTGAAAGTTTGTGAAAATATCTGTATGTATAGATGTTTCGTGGTATAGCGATATCAGTTACTCAATGAAATTCAAATGAATGAACGAATCTTGCTGAAATTTGGTAAGGGATAAATTAAATCAAATAAATAGGTTCGAATGGGCGAAACGTAACCCACGAGATCAGAATTCCACGCGGGTGGAACCGTCGGCAACAGCTGTAATATTAAACTCAGTAACTAAATACCTATATAGAGATGGAAAGAATCATATCGCACACCCACTACTGTGACAGCTGTGCTGTTCATTAGGTGCAGACATACAGAAATGACACCCAAGTCTGAATTTGACGACATTTTTTAATATCTTTAGAGTTATCAGGATGTTATCTACAAAGAAACAGAATACCGATTATAAGAGGCAATATAACTATTCTCCATATAGCAAGCATATCTTTAGGTGTCAGGTTAGATTTTAATCCTTAGTTGGTAACACTAATTGCCACTTGAAATCGATGACGTAGGTGCTTACATACAACTGGCAGACTATGGCGCCGCGCCGCTCCGGGCGACGGCGACGCTTTGTGGTGCTCTAACGCAATACCCTTTGATAAACCGATACGCTGAAGCGATCTGTAGATTTAAACATAGAATAGGTTATTCTTTATTATAGTCTATGATCTGACTACTTACCTACGTCATTTATAACGCATATACACATTATTTTAAACTAGTTTTACTTATTACGACACGAATGATTTTAGATTTTAGACATAAGGTATTTTTAACTTTTTCTCATTAGGTATAAGCAGGGAGACTTAGAAAATTCAAAATCCAAGATGTAATGAAACACTCAAAAGTTTAGTGCAAATATTTGATTACATTGGACAAATCAATGTTGATCTAATAATCTAATGATTATGAGATCAATATTGTTGATTTATTGATAAATTCATTCGAGGCTTTCGCCTTGTAGCCCGAAGTCCGTTTACCCTTTTATGGTTGGTCTATTTAGAATGTTAGACTGTAGCTACTGGAGCGACTGTCGTTTTAAGGACAATTCAATTCCCACTGAAAGAAAAGCAGCTGGCAGCGGCCGACGGCGGTCATAGTTTGTTCAAGAAAGTTCGCGCGGCCTGCCCCTCCTTTGCTTACAAATAATAACCTTTTGGTCTTACTTTCTGATAAACAAATATGTATTAACAACATTTTCTTTCATTTCAGCAAATGACAACAGACGACAGCATGAGTGACGACGTGTTCGAAGACGACACTTTACGTGCGCCCGCGCAGCGCAGCACGCCCTCCCCCACTGGGTACAGAGACTACCATCCCCCTGCCGATACTCCCGCTCGTTCACAAGTGGATGACGATGTCCCTATACACAAGGTGAGTCATCAATGAGTTATCAGCATCATTCTTACAGTGGCTGATGTAGGTTCAATATTCAACTAAATAAAAAACAGCATAAAAAAGCAAGCTTATTGGGAAGTCTTTCACAACTGCTGATAGAAGTGAATTTTCTTCATAAAAACAGTAGATAGGTACAGACATACAGTATATAACTAGAAACTTTTTGTTCCTCCAAAATATATTCAGTAAGCACTATTATCTATGTGACTTAGGTAAATAATAAGAAGGTCACGGAGTTTTGCCGCCAAAACGAGAATGAATGGTCGCCGGTGTTATTTTATTTTCCAAAATTAGTGTGAGTTCGAGTTTTTATGTGTAAATATGGTGGAATTTTAGACATACCGTCTTGGAAAACGCGCACAAGAGTAGGAAAGTGAAATATTACAGTGGATTGTGACTTCTCGTGTTGGTTTCAAATCTCCGTAAGAAGCCTTTAGTAAAGTTTCCACCACTTTACTGAGGCAGCAATCATCATCATCGTCATCATCATTAACTCACTATTATCATCATCATCATCATCATCCTCATCCTCATCATCATCCAAATACAAAGTATAAAAAAGTAAATGTATATAAAAATAACCTAAAATAACTGATGACAAGGCAGCATGGTCATAGAACCTTAGCCTGTTCCGAAAGGAACAAATTTAAAAAAAAAAAATAAGAAGGTCACGATCGATAAATTGTCACAATTTGTCAAAAACTAAGTATAACTTGGGCATTTTTGTATGGTCGTTACGTGAGCGTGACGTGACATGACAATGATGTGATGTGAGTTCCATTATTTTTGTTCCCCAATATTTTCTACGAAAACTGTCCAACGCGCCTAAAAGTTCTAACTTCAAAAACAATGAACAGGCAGGCACTTACAGTTTTAATTGACCGGTTAATAAATACAAGTAGGTGTCATACCTATTATCTTAATGCTATCGACATCTCTAACATGGCCAGGTAAATGACCTAAACAAACGTATGATCTCATCCCGATGACGGTGACCGAAGTTAATTTCAGGTCATTGACACGTCCAACTAATGAAGCTTTAATGTGATGTGGCTATTTGAAGCCTATTAGTCTGCATTGATGCAATGTTTTTATCATAAAACTGAATAATAAGACGGTATTATTAAGAGTTCTATGGTTTTCATATTGTAGAGAATGGTCACCCATCCTAAGATTTAACCTTGCGATGTGCTAACCAACCTACAAACTCCAACGTAGCTATAACTAGACAAACGTTCTAAATCTACAAGAGCTTAAAGATTTTATGTAACAAGGAGCTTTTGGCGAACATTTTGACAGATTGACGTGATCCCAAAGCTAACAGAACACCCAAGTCTCATTATGAGGTCTTTGACCCGTTCAACATTGTTCTGTCATTTAAAACTAAAATATATATTCCAAACCACCTCACTTTACAAAGTATATTTTAGATTTTTCAATAAACGTCTCTGTAACATTATCGATTATTATAAAAATGTTGACTGGGTTGTGTAGGTAGTTGCTTCAAAAACTCAAAAAACCCTATACCGGTTGAGCGCAAAGGAGACGGGGACTTCTGGGCCAAAATTGTAACGAGTTGAGATATGACTTAAAAAAAGCGGTATTTTTTTCTATTTCAAAATATTAAAAAACCAGCTCAATTGAAAATCTTGAAGACGAGAAATCTTAAAACTAAATTTATTTCACTAGCAAAATAAAATATCGATTACTAAAAATTATTTAAACAATATTGCGTATTAAAACACTTGCATCACAATTTGATATTAAATCAACCAGAGTGAACAAAACTTAATCATAATAATAATAATAACCATTTAAAATACCAAATAATAGTGTAATAAAAATAAATTCTGAATCGATTTCCGTTAATCGATTAATTATTTCTTGTGTTTATCAACTGTATTTTTAAGCTGTGACAGCTGACAGCTCCATTTTCTGTCAATCAGGCCCACGAATGTATGGAAGAGTATCCGTCTCCTTTTGACACGATGTTCAATAAGATGATTCTTAGCAACTTATTTACGTCTGTAGGTGGCGCTACCATCGGGCTTTTTATGAATATAGCCGGATCGTTACATTTTCTATAGATTTAGATCAGAAAAAGTTGGAGCCGCGGGTAACATCTACTGTTGAAATAGCAATATGGATAATGGTATTGAGTTTTTCTAGTGGGCGGGAATGGTCAAATCCGAAGCTATGACGAATAGCGCAAAATACTCAAAGGCAACCCGCGTCCAGTTTTGATGGATATTAGAAGTACATCAATTATTGTATTTATGAAAAAAAGGAATTGAGCCCGTTGGATTTGAAGATAAAAACACACTGGGCATTGTCGTTAGTAAGGAACTAATACGTAATCACACACTGAGGGAAAGAGATCATATTTAATTAGTTAGAAACATGCTTATTGCGAAAGAGTCGTAACAATCATTTTTCTAATAAGAAAGAAGCATAACGGTATCATTAATACTAATATCAAACCGTGATCAGAATTATTATTGTATTTATGGGAAGCAATTAAGTACTACTAAGACGGCAAAAGAGATAAGTACTTACATGTACATTTTTTCATACTACTATAAATTAATAAATGTATACTTATCTCCTTTGACGTGTGTACATAAAAAGTGTCCAAGTCTATGAACCAATTATCCCACACTTGCACCACGTCCTACGCTGTACATGGCCGCCTTTGTTGCCAACGGAGGCTTCGCCGCATTGTTCTGCTAATCTCGTTGGGAGAGTACAAATTAATTGAGTCTACTTCAGCAGTAGAGCCTAATACGGATTTATTACCTATTGTTAAAGTAAGTAGAGATTACTATATTTTAATTGTGGGTGTTGTTAAAAGCTTGTTTAGCTTAAAAGCTGTTAGTTTGATAATTTTGGTAAAAGGTTGGTAAATAAAAATGACTGAATCCGCTGATCAAGATTTTCGGGATCCAAGCCTCACTTGCAAATTGACACATTTGCCAATTGACGGACGAGGTTCTGACACAAACTGTCATCTCCATTTTGAAGGCTTCCGATGTCAGTTGCTCCCGTAAAAACAGATAAGTAAACCGAATTTGATGCAAGCTATTGAGCTAACCGAGATTGGCACTTGAATGTAGAAGACGGAAACTTGAAAACGGATACCGTCAATAATCTGCCAGACTAGGCATGTAGGTATTTCTTCTCACTATGAGATCATCACCTCTTGACGTCACTAAGCTTGTGATATCTCCGTTATATGACAGATATGAAAACCTAGGATTTTGAATATCCGTTTTAGACACTTACGCCACTAGCCACACGGCTATCGTTCTATAAGTATATCTATTGTTGCCTACCTCATCACGGCTTTGCAAAGTAAATGCGAACAACAAAATTAAGCATTGTTTTTTAAACCTATTAGACAGTACCTACCTATAGATTATTAAAATCACATCAACCGGGTAATGTGACTAATATGGACACCTTTGCCTTGAAAGGCAATGCCTATAGATGAGCTTATGTAGAAACCAATCACTCTCCTTGTCAATCTCAGTTCAATAGTCTCTCTAAAATCTGTTAAGGGCCAGGAATATGCTTACACAAACGGTATTAAACTCACTTAGCGTAAATTACACAGCATCCGACAATAAACACAGTTGCCAATGGAATGGAAAATGGAATGTGCTCAGGTGTATGTACTTTTTTGTCTTGTTAAGCAGCTCCTAAAAGTTGCAGTAAGGTTGCAGTACTATATTAGATAGCTCATATTATAACTATGGTCAAGAACGGGATACGCAAAAAAAAACTGTAAAACAGTTATATACCATAGTATCTATAGTATAGATTGAAACGCACTTCAAAAACACATACTGTGAAAATTATAGAGGTGTTCCTGAAAACAAATTATTTGTTTCCATTTTCTCTTAAGTCTTGTTTGGGCCCTTAATAGAAAAATGTATTTGTATATAAAGTGAAATTTATCGAGGTTGACCGTACCTGAAAAAAGATAGATCGAGAAGATAATATCTGAAAAAAGAAGAAAGAACGCCTAGGCATGATATCTACGCATATCAGTCAGCCGCTGTAAACACCAAGGAATTCAGTGTAGCCAAACATCAATTTCGTCCTTATTTCTTCTGTACATACTCGTAATTTACGTAGCGATAATAGATATATAGGTATAGGTACTCTTTACCGATGTCGCTGTTCTAATCAGTGAAGATGAAACTGCAGCCCAGAATAGATGCGGCAACAAAAGCCAGAAAATGATGGATGAAACAATTTTCATTTTCGGATTCAGAACCAATATATTTTGCGCTATTTCGGTCCCACTACAGCCATATCGATCGACAGGGCTTCCTACCAATCTGTTCTGACTTTCAGTAGGTACCTCGGTCCATGTCACACAAAGGGATGGCAAATTAGATCCAGCCGTGAAGCATCGGATTAACATTTGTTGGATGAAATGGTGAGAGGTTTTGGCAACTACGTGTGACTTATGATATCCCCTTCGGCTTAGATTAGGGGCAAGTGTAATGAGATAAGTAGTATAAAGTAATTATACTTTGAGAGATAGTTTATGACATACAGGTATATTGATATTAATATATGTAGTTACAATTTATAAGTCTGTTCTTAATTAAATGTGTGTTTTTTTTTCTTTGTAAGCAAATTCATTTCTCGGTGAATTACCCGGATTAGACTAACAGATGCTTAGCTTCTATAAAATATGTATAAGCCTTCATAATTAATGTTTGTACTGCATTTTAGAAATGACGATTGTTTTGGCTGTGCCCAGATTTCATGCTGTCCTACGAACTGTGCTCGGAATATCTTGTCGTAATCGTGTTCTGGAATTGAAATAAACCTTTTCTTAGTTAAATCACTTGCTCGGTCACTTACTATAGGTACACGGAGCTTCTCTAACACGATTTGTGCCTACAAAGCGGGCTCTACAAGATCCGTAATCATCTTATAGGTACCAATATGACATGAGCTCAAAGGCTCGCAAATTATATTTCTATGGTAAGAACTCGTGCACTCCTCCATAATAAACTTTAACTATGGTCTGAAGTTTACGCAAATTTCACTCATTGAAATAAAACTACTTTTTGACGGATTTTATAGCGATATCGTTATTTGTTATTAGGTATTTACTTTTAACCCGGTGTTTCGGTTAGTTTTCAGCAGCCGTGGTCGCAGGGTGTAGGTACCTAAGTCACCAAATTAATTCGAGAATTTTCATAAAGCTCTCACTACAATATTATCGAATGTGTATGACCTATGTGTATGACAGGTGACCTATGGGCACCTGAATAGGGGTCGAATCTATTAATTAAAATTTATTTTATTCCAAAGGACGAATGGGTGCCTTAAAAATTAATTAATATTATTGGTCTTCTACCGAAGGACCAATGGGCACCTAAAAAGGGGTTGAATTTGCAACTTTTATGCTAGGGGTCGAGTTTTAGAGGACCAATGGGTGCTGACCCATATAATCATGTATTACATAACGCTATAGGTATAATGATTCTCATAAAATATTCGATTTGTAGGTATTCACGTTGGAGTGTACTTAAGCGGGTTAATCTGTATTAAAAGTACCTATTAGGTAGTCAGACCTACTTGAAAATACCTCATTATGTAAATACTTAACTGATTTTCGTTGAATAACTTACTATAAATAGCCCAAGGACTACTAAGTATTCGCAGTATTAGGATCGAATATATTTTTAACCGCCTCTAAGGGGTAGCGGTAGGTATATCAACTGTTAGAAATTCTTTCATTAATTATTTCATCATCAGTAGGTATTAGCGTTCGCTGTAACATGCTAGGCTAACCCCTTACTACGGGGAAAACCGGTCATATTATGCATGTTAAATTTTATATACGTCTACCCTTTAGGACATTAATGGTACACCCATTATAAATAAATAAATAAATATTCCACAACATCCTACACAACGCTTTCTAGACCCATGGTAAGCTTAATTAGCTTGTGTTATGGAATCTAGAATGCAGATATACATACTTAGATACTTTTTTTTTGTAAATACATACTTATTATACATAGAAACACCCAGACCAACATTAGACCGTATATACGAGTACGTAGTAGGTATATACCCAGGTATATATAGGTATCCTTATTTGCTTTAGAAATCTCTTTTAAGATTGTAGTGAGTGCATGTTAGTTACAAAATATATTTAACACCCGTATTCACAAACAATACTTCGCTATGCGCACCACCAAAACTGTGCAAAGAACAACAAATTCTCAGTGCGTTCGTTTTAGCAAGCCTTTTTATTCATTGATAACACTTAAGTAATACTTTGTTGAAGGAACGCACTGCGTTAGATACTGCTCCGTGATATTTGTGAATTAATTTAACCAGCCCTATGCGCTCGAGCACACTATGAGACCTCACAGTATCGTTTGTGAATACGGGTGTAATTTACCTAATAGGGAGAAAGGCATACTTAGTACAGAAATTGTATTACCTATTAGTGGGTAAGTTAGGTACCTACACAAATAACACTCGAAGTTCATAAGAGCAAAATCGATATCTGCGTAGGTAGGTACTTTCAAAGAAATTTCTATAATCAGAAAGCCCACTCAACTGGAATGGTTCGCTATATTTATTGGATTTCATTGTATTTCATTTCACTTTAACGTTATTAATCACCGATATTATTCAGTCGGCTAATAAATAATAAATCAATAAATAATCTTCAGAGTTTAAGGGTTTTTTACTTTTTGATAATTTTATTTTGTGGAAAGTTTAGATCTCAGGACGGTGGTTGGTAATAATTACTAATACCGTTGGCAACCGTACCCTACCTACTACATATATAGATCATTGTTTTGTCATTTAAGCTTAAGGCTTACTCTTTCACTTCCTTTTGGTTTGGCTTATACGTTAGCCTGAGGGGAAAGCCTGCGCTAGAGCCTCGTATGTCAAACATTGAGGGTACCGGCTTGCAAGTGAGGTAAGCTTGGGACCAAAGGTTTTGGTAGGCCCCACACACGTCTGTGAATTTTAATCCCAGAGGTTTTCTCAAATATTTTACCTGATTCGTCGTTGTTATTTAGATTTTTTCTTATAACTTTATACTTGATAGTTAAGTATTGTAAATTTACCTCTGCCGAATTCATCAAAATTCTCAATCACAATTAATTTCTGTCTATAAACTTTAAATAATCATGTTTAGAGACTACAATCTGGTTAGATATAAAATAATTTTAACCTCATTACATTTTATAACAATAATTACCATAGTTTAAGAAAAAAATCTTTCGAAAAAGTCAATCTACCTGTACTTACAGCAGTCATAATTACATTAGTCCTCACAATAGGTTCCCGGTGTAATTGTGTTATCCCACAGCAAACAAATGAAGAGATGGTGTCTCGTACTATTTGTTTTATTCCAATCTCTTACTATTTGCACGATGAGACAACACTGGCCGTTTCTATTGTGGCAGGAGATGGCGAACACGTGGCTTTTTTATTGGATTCAGAGTCAAATTAGAAGATTTATAATACCTACAACAGCAATTGCCCGTGGTTTTGCCTGCCTGGAATTCTGATTTCGTATCGCATTTTATGAGATCTATTCTAGAGGCAAAAAGTGAGCTTATCCAGGCTAAATGTCAGCTAGATCCGTTGAGTCAAAGTAACAAATGTTCAAATCAAACATCTAAATATCTTCCCAAACTTTCACAGGGATATAAGTAGGAAGTAGGATTTATAAAGGTGCGTATAGAAGGGTAGGTACTTAGGTAGGTATTGCTCGTATTACAGACAATAATAACGATGCGAAAACGGTAAATAATGGTATTGTAATAATAATATACTTAAACACAAACAAAATGATATTGAAATAAATAAAAAATTGATCACTTAGATTTTTATTTTCATTTTTGTCATTTTCAGATTTCTTTCTACAGTAACCACTTTCCATCAGGTGGGCCGTGTGCTTGTCTGCCACCTAAGTGGTTTAAAAAAAAAAACAAATTTAACTTTTGTTTATTTTTTTATATTTTGTCTATGTAGAGCTTAAAGCAACTTAGCACGTGTAAAACGTCTGCTACTGTACTTACGTACCTATTCCATTTAAAACCTCAGGTATTGAAACCATACCATAATGTTAACATGTTGCTGATACTATAACACCTAAACAAGTGTCTATTAAGAGGATTAAATTTGTTCACAGACAATCCTGCTAGGAGACAGCGGCGTCGGCAAGACGTCTCTATTAGTGCAGTTCGAGACCGGGAAATTCCAGGCGGGTAATTTCTCCGCCACCGTCGGGATTGGGTTTACGGTAAGTGAACAAGTTTAGTGGCGATGTAGACGGTTCGAATTACCGCTTCGATAGCCGTCTTTGTGGTTATTCGAAGACACGAATAGCGGTGTTTATTGTTGATTAGGTCGTGTGAATTTGCCTTAATAATATGTTTAGTAAATGTTAGTTTTAATTTAAAGGTATGAATGAAAATATGCCGTAATTGTTGACCTATCAATATAATAGATTTAAATAAATATAATTTAATCTTTCAGAGATTGCTAAATGTGTACGTTTTGAACTTGATCATACAATTCAGGTTTCGGCTTTTTTAAATTTGGTCCGTCGTTCCAGCTCTTTGTCGTGCCGATGCCGCTTAATTACTATTACCTAGTAAACTAGGTCCTACATTAAACAGTAAAATCCACCAGTATTTAACCAGTTTTAACTCTTACCAAGATAAAGTATCTATTATTTAGTTTAACAATTATTATTAGGTATTATTATTAAATTTTTCTAAAATTTGTACGCCGTCATAAATACGGCTAAACACGTTGGACTTAACACATTATTTTAATATCTTGCATGCACATGTATGTATAACACGTGTTTACACAAATAAATAATTTGAATTTGAATTTGAACATAGTTTCACGAGGCTAAGAAGAAAAGTAAAATAAAAAAGTACCTACCTAGTTATACACGTTCACATGTAAAAATGTATCTAACATCTCTACTTATTTTTTCGAGCGTGTGCAGGTATATAGTGTTCCTATCTCTTTATTACTCAGATACATAAATATTACACCGTGGCCCAAAATAACGTTGACAAAATTTAAAAAAAGCAAATTTAAAAATGGAACGCGATTTGTTCTCTTTTGTTTTACTATATTATTTGCTAGTTCCTTGGCGCCAAATCTATATTGTTTTTCGGTTGAAAACTTGTTGCAATTAATTTATTTCGCAATGTCAGCGAAACGAGTGTCCATACTTACTTTGCATGAGCGTGGAAAAAGGCAGTGTGAGATAGCAAGCATTCTTGGTGTAAGCCGTCAGTTAGTTTCTGCGACAATTAGACGCTATAATGAGTTGGGCAGCATTGAGGACCGTCCTGGAAGAGGACGTAAGAGGACTGTTCGAACTTCTAGGAATAGACACATCATCAAACAAAGGTTGCTACGCAATCCACAGACAAAGGTGAGAAAAATGTCACGAGACTTGGGGATTAGTCGCTCCACCGTGCAACGTATAGTGAAACATGACCTCCAATTGATCCCTTATAAAATTAGAAAAGCTCAATTGCTAACAGATAAAGACAAAAAAGTTCGTCTTGAGAGGTGCAGATTGCTTAAACAGCGTTCTGTAGCTTCAAATTGGGAACATATCGTTTTTTCTGATGAAAAATTATTTTCGATTGAGCAAGCCCACAATCACCAAAATGACAGGATCTGGTCAGCAACTCGTCCTGGAGCTACTGCGGTTGTTCCGTATCGTCAAAACGCACAAACAGTTATGGTTTGGGGAGGAATATGTTCCACTGGCAAAACTCCCTTAGTTTTCATAGATAAAGGCATAAAAATCAATCAAGAATATTACCGACAAGACATTCTCGAAACTGTGCTGCTTCCCTGGAGCCAACAACACTTCGGCAACCAACCATGGATATTCCAACAGGACTCTGCGCCAGCTCACAGGGCTTCAAGTGTTCAGCAGTGGTGCATGACCAACTTACCAGGGTTCATTAGCTCAAAAGAATGGCCACCTTACTCGCCAGATCTTAATCCAATGGATTATAGTTTATGGTCCATCTTAGAGGCAAGGGCCTGTGCTAAGCGTCACCAAAGTGTCAACGAGCTGAAGTCCTCCCTCAAGCGGGAGTGGGACAAAATATCCGTCGAGGAATTGCGGAAAATTGTATCAAATTTCACGAAGCGTTTGTCGCTCTGTATCAGTGCTAAAGGGGGCTATTTTGAAGATAAATAGAAAATATGGTGCACAATGAGACCTAGTTACGTTTTATTAAACATAATTCTGTTTATAATTGTTATTAAATAAAAAAATGTGAAAACATTTTGTCAACGTTATTTTGGGCCTCCCTGTAATGTAGAACATCCATATTTTAATAACCCGAATGCAAGAGAAATACGACGATATATTATTTTAGTTTTATATCGAAAAGTCCGGCTATTCTAGAATATTCATAACTCCGGTATTAAAATCACTAGACTGAGAATTAAATTACAGTCAACAAAGAAATCAGTCATCTATAAAGTCCGTTGTAAGGGTACATTCGCGCCACCCCCCGTGGAGCGATTGTAAGCGACCGGCCATGTCACATACACCCCCTATCGGCTGGACACAAAGTATGTGTATAGGTAGATATGTGTAAGTGTACGAATTCAATGATGACGTAATATATTTATTATATGTAATTAATGCTATTGTAAGTTAATAATTCAGTCAAAATAGACGAAATAAAATGGTAAGCTTACATCAATTCGCTTAGTTATGACTTCTAATTTTTAAAATCGCGATATCTCCGAAATGGTGATCCGCACAAAAAAACGCATGAGACCAATTTTGTAGGTAATTAAATGATCTACAATTATGTCTGACATACTTTTGCGATAACCTAGACTAAAAAACCAGGAATAAAAAAAAGCGGAAGTCCATTATAGATGGGGACTTTTGATATTTCTTTCATTATTGTGTATTTAAGACCCCACCAATTTTCAACTTTATGCGAATTATTGTAAGCTCAAATCTTTATTTTGACTGGATTATAAGTAAATTACGCATATTTATTTTATTTCCAGACGTCATACACGGACAGATAGATAATACAGCCTGGAATACGGCAATAGGCTAACCCCTATTACGTGGTACCTAATACAATGATTGGTGAAATGTGGGTGTTAATTCACCTCTGCCTAACCGTCCAGGGATGAAGGCGTGATTGTATGTATGTATGTTATTTTATTTCTTCTTCATCCTAGAGTTAATTCCCAGTCGCATCCGAGGCTAAGTCCACAGGTGGACTTAATGCCGTGGGCATTCTCTACCTATATTCTGAAGTTTCGGTACCAATATCGAACCAATAACTTCTACGTAACTATTCTATTAGACTGGTGCAGAAAACAACATAACAAAAAGACGTGTTATTCCTATACATATAAGTGTCGAAATTAATTACCTTAGTTTTGAAATTCATTCCCGCTTCATCCAAGAACCGTGACAAAATACACCAAAATATGCCTTAAATAAACTTTAAAAGCAAAACTTTACCTAAATCCAAAGCTGTTTCTGTGATACCAATATTATAAATAAGTACCTACCTACCTCACTAATCACATCCTTGAATTGTTAGGTTAATTGATACGGTATTCGATACGATTGATTGAGGTTATGTGTCTATCCGCTACTATATAGACATATCAATGATCATTGATGTGTCTACTAGTGGCCGCCTCCTATTTAGCATATCGAGACAGCTAACTACACGTTTGTCTACCAGCAAAGCACGGTTGCATACACTCGTACACGTATCTATATGACATAATATGGAGAATGGAACAGGTATAGGTATACGTACAGACCTACTGCTGCTGTATCACTAGGTATGGGATGAAGGCAACGTTCTAATAAAGGGCTTTGGTACCCGTCTTTGTCCTAGACAGGCGCTTTCGACGTAGGCTGATTTGAATTGATGCGTTTCGCTATTATATAAGTACAGTCTGCAAGAAAAATTGTAGAAATTTAATAAAATATAAAGGATTTTTATATTGAAATACATCTATAAATATTTGAACTATTACCATTATAGCCATGTGCAATAAAGAATAAAAAAGTTATTTAAGTGCTTATTTTTGTAATCTTCACAACATAGGTATCTATTATGTAAAAAACTCAGAAAACATATTTTATTTTTTTGGTTTAGGGTTTGTTTTATGTGTTAGGTGATGTTTAAATAATTTGTGGTGTGTTGATTTTTTTTGTAAAAGGTTTTATGGTAAAGTTATGTGTAAATTGAAATCTTTAATTAATGATCTGTAGCTTAATGTAAAGCTCAATGTTTATATCTGTGACAACGCTCGCTAGGGCTACGTAAATATGTATATGTATCTCACCAGTTGTATAGATGTAGTGCCGGAATAATTCCAAATATTCCGATGAGGATAAAACGAAAAATCCCGAATAATTCCCAAATGACCCGGAATAATTCGGAATTATTCCGGTCGATATTTATATAGATAGATGTAGTAGGTATTGAGAGTCTTGACTCTTTTTGATAGTCTTGTGACTCGAAATGCAGTTATGATTCGCGTTTTATACGATTATAGATATCTAAATATATATAGCTCAAAGGTGACTGACTGACTGACTGACTGACTGACATAGTGATCTATTAACGCAAAGCCCAAACCACTGGACGGATCGGGCTGAAATTTGGCATGCAGGTAGATGTTATGACTTAGGCATCTGCTAAGAAAGGATTTTGATTAATTCTACCCCCAAAATAGGGGATGAACAACATTCCGAACTTAACGCGGATGAAGTCGCGGGCAACAGCTAGTTGGTGTATATACCTATCGGTATAATTAAGAAAATACAGTCTAAGACTTCTGTTTTCCTGAGTACCTACTTATACACTTTTAAACTCCAGTGTTTTCACACCATCCATATCCGTATCGGACGACGATGGCCGACATCCGATATCCGACACCATATTATTATGTTGTTTTCATATAGATATCCGATAAGATCGGTCCGATTTGGCTATTTGCTACATAGCACAGACTAGTTAAGGATGCTGGGGATAAAAAACCTTAAAAAACATAGTGCAAGCAATTTTCGACCTTATTGACATGACATAGAATCGAGTTTTTTTTCTTATATTCGTAATCAGTGTCATCTATTAGCGCAAAAAGACACGTAATTAAGATAATGTCATTAAGGTCGAAAGTCGCTTACAGTCGCTGTTTTAGTATCTGTGTGAAAGTTGTAGTCATATTATATAATACTAGCTTTCGCCCGCGGCTCCGCCCGCGTGGATGTCGGTTATCGCGACCAAACATAGCCTATGTCCTTTCTCAAGGTCTAATCTACCTCTGTACCAAATTTCATCAAAATCGGTTCAGTGGTTTAGGCGTGAAAGATAGACAGACAGACAGACAGAAAGACAGACAGAGTTACTTTCGCATTTATAATATTAGTAGGGATTACCTACATATTATAATAAAATAAGTAGGTACTTACCGTACATCTTGACTTGACCCCAAGTCGCGAGTCTATGATTAGTGGATTTGAGCTTCTCCGTCACCTTGGTACCCCGTGTACCATGGTGGCGGAGAAGCTCAAATCTACCTAATCCACAAAAGACATCCAAAAACGCGTACTGTTACTCGTACTGCGCATATACATACATATAAGTAGGTCCATTTTGTGACGTCACTGAGGTCAAGATATATAATATTCCGGTATCTACCTACCTATATACCAATACCTACATAGGTCTGTACTTAAGTTTTCGTTTAGTAGGTAGGTGGAAGCACAAATAATTCATTTTTTGTAGGTGAGTTTAGCGGGAATAATTCCGGAATATTTGAGAATATTTGGGAATAATTCCGAATAATATGGAATAATTCGGAATTATTCGGGATTTTTACATCTATAACCAGTTGCATTGAACCAAATTCCAATTTATCATTTTAGAACTATTGTACCTAAAGAAAACTAGAAGTTTGTAAAAATAAATAACAAACTAAACCTCGAAATATTCAGGAAACACGTACTGTAGGTATAAACATGAAAAATAACTACATCAAAGGTACTGAAATATAACACATGGAATATTTGCATGTTACTTATTATTTCATACATACCCATAAAAGAATACACGTCTGGTATACATAATACACCTACATGATACATAATACACCTACATGAGCCGAACCCAAGGGTAACTAGGGTACTTCATAATTTTTTTAGGTTTGATGTACCTACCATGCTTTCAAAATATGTATGTATATTATATCATAAGAGGGATCGAAGCATTTGTGCTGGACTACAAGCATGCAAGGGATTACACTTACCCCCTTAACCGTAATATCACTGATTGTTGAATTTACGTATGTTCGCAATCGGTAGTACCCATTTTTTATTTATTATAGGTACACTGTATTTATTGTGGAGGTCAGATGGCAGTCGCTTCACGGAAAATATCGAGGTCTAGCCAAATCCGCAGTTAAGACTGGTAAAGCGGACCCCAGACTCTGAGGTGAAAGCTTCGGATGCGACTGGGAATTAATGCTAGGATGAAGAAGAATTTATTATAGGTAGGTACAGTACACTTTATATCAAGGAAAAATACGTGATTAAAATGTATAAGACTACAGAAGTAGTACATTATGCGGAATTCTCGCTTTAAGCCATTTCTGCAAGGCAACCTTTGGATGGTAATTATGGTTGCAGGATTAAGTCGTTTCCCTTTTAACATAAAATGAGAAACAAAGTAGAAAAGTGTTTATATAGGTAGTCCTCTGAAAATTAAAAATAATTTAATTAATACTTACGTACATCAATTTATTAATTGATTTATTTTATGGTACACATCGTTTATAGTTTGTTAGTGTTCAGTCACTTCTGAGTGCGACTGTACAATTCAGCACAATCAGCATACATTTTCCTTTACTCGTAAGCTAACAAAACTTTGCATTTAATTACTTGAGTTCGTTCATATTATATTCAAGATTACAAGAGATTTTCGAGAGTTATAAAATTAATTATTTAAATAACTAAGGCGTAGACATCATGTTTCATCCTCTTGTTACCTACTTAAGATTATGAAGAAAAATTACATTGAAGACGTTTAGGATATTTTATGTTAAGGAATATTTAATTTTAGGGTATCGTGTACCACCGCTTAATAAATTTTTATTGGGGAACCCGCTAGAGCATCAGTTAATTTTTTGCCATTATTTGGGAATAAATTCTGCAAAGGGTTTAAATAATAATAGCACGATACTGTGTTTATAGTATCAGAATCTCACTAGTTGACTATTTTGACAAATTAATAAATAGGTAAATAAGTTTAAAAAATATGGACAAATGTAAGAGAATAATTAGGAGCGATATTTAAAAAAAAAATCATCAATAAATAATAAATTGAGGTATGTATGTACACGAACTATTTTTGTTATCTTGAATACGTGTTTTGTTAATAAGTTATTTTATTACATAAAAAAAATTGGAATATTAAAAATATAATAAGCTATTTCTGTTGCTGACTATACCTACGTATGTGTGACAATGATGAAATGACGATCGTGATGGTTTATCAAAGCGATTAGGATACAAAATGTCTACCTACTCACCGCGTACACCCTTATAAAGAGAAAGGCCCGTGTCCAGCAGTATGACTTTTAAAGGAACAAGACTGAGAATAGGAATTATTTTACTTTCTATAACTCAAAGACCGATAATATTGATGCTCTATCTTCTGATAATATTGATGCCTATAGAAAAGTAGCCATAGGCTAGAAATTTTTAACCCAGACATCGTTACTAAAATGAAGTTATATTTTAGTCTACAAAGAGAACATTTACAGGTAGTAAAGAGAGAAAGCTACTTTGTACCTAACCCTGCTAAAGTATACACCACCTTCCTCTTTATATCCACATTTAGCCTTTTCTAAGACATTTTCCAATCATATTTTTATGTGGTTTACTTCTAAAAGGTCTAATGGAAAAGCACTTTGATACATTGAGGGGTGTGTGTTCAAACAGTACCTATTTACATATTTTACTCTTCGCTACCGAGCTCCCCGGCTTCTTGGCGATCAATTGCTTCTATAAACAACTACACTGGTAGTTAGGTAATATTATCAAATATTTAATGTACATGAACCTTGTAATATAATTCTACTAAGACTATAAATACAAAAGTTTATGAAGACGTTTTGATATGTAGATATCAAATAATCCATGGTTACATTGTCATTGATATTGATTTATACCTATTGGTTAATCTCATTAACTGTAGAGTCAGTGAGAGTCAATGAGATTAACCAATGTAAATCAATGTCTACAGTAGTCCCCGATTCTGATAATTGTCAACCATATTATACAGTGCAAAACTAGTTAAAATAGTTAACAAATTTGGTCAGTTGTATTCTCCTATTTAAATTTAATTATAAATAGATGATCAAACGAACTTCTCAAGTGAAGTTCGATCATTATTATATGAGCCGCTTCATTCGAAGATATAATTAACCAGGTAGTCCCTTAAATCTACTAGGCAACTTCGCACGTTTTTTAAAAGACATGAATATGACTAAAAAGTAAAAATTTACAAGTACCTACCTACGGAGCCACGCTCGCTCAGTCACTCCTCCCAGTTACTCATTCTTTAGAGAGGTAAAATAACCCTAAAAAACTTTCTTGCCTTCTTGCTTTGGGTATAGTATCAAAAGTATTAACAATACTGTTCTGACGTGTCAAGGCAATACACTGTATAATGAAAAACACCAATTTGAGAAAAACGCCAAAATGTCTGTTGAACAGTCTTTTTGTAATATAAAGCTTTTAAAACTATGAAAATAAATGAAATTTACATCATTTTGTAGGGGTTTTTATTGTTGTTATAGCCATATAAAGATTTTGACAATAAAAATTCATAGTTTTCTAGGGCATTCAGAAAAGACTGTGAGTTTAACTGATTAACATTAATTTGTTAAGCTCGTGTAAGGTATAAGACTGTAAGTAATAATACAGTGTTTTGCGTTAATAATCCTAAGCATTTATCATTAGATATAATAATGTACTATTGAATACAGTTTTTTGCTGAAACCGTTTTCTTAAGATTAAGTAAGTGAAACCTGTTCTAGTAGGGGTAGTGGATTAAGTAAAACAATTAAAAAGTTATTTTAATTATTTACTTTAATATGGTTTGAACCATAACACAATTGAAATTATATTGACCTTATATACCTACTACTAAGGCTAATAAGTCTCTCATTTTCATAGTCACAATTTGAGATCAACATCAACAGTAAACCGACGGGACACAGCGACTCACGCGCCACTACACCGAGGATTTGCTAGATGTCGAGCAGTGCGAGGTAGAGGCGGCTCTCAGGCAACGGAAGAACAACAGGTGCCTGGGTGATGACGGAATTACTACTGAGCTGCTGAAAGCAGGTGGCGCTCCAATCCTGAAAGAGCTAGCAAGTCTCTTTAGTTCCGTCATCCATCAAGGGCTAACACCTAGGGCATGGAGCGGGAGTGCGGTGGTACTGTTCTTCAAAAAAGGGGATAAGACCTTGCTGAAGAACTATAGGCCCATCTCACTCCTGAGTCATGTCTACAAGCTGTTCTCGAGAGTCGTCACAAATCGCCTCGCGGGTAAGCTCGACGAGTTCCAGCCACCTGAGCAAGCCGGGTTTCGAAAAGGCTATAGTACCGTTGACCACATCCATACTGTTCGGCAGATTGTAGAAAAGACGCAGGAGTACAACCAGCCGCTGTGTATGGCGTTTGTGGACTACGAAAAAGCCTTCGATTCTATCGAAATCTGGGCTGTGCTGGATGCCCTGCAGGTGCCGTGTCGATTGGCGATACATCAAGGTGCTGAGATGCTTGTATGACACTGCCACAATGTCCGTCCAGCTCCAAGACCAGAAGACGAAAGCCTCCAGCGTGGAGTGAGACAGGGAGATATTATATCTCCCAAACTATTCACCAACGCATTGGAGGACGTCTTTAAGACTCTGGATTGGACTGGGCGGGCATCAACATCAATGGTGAGTACATCTCGCACCTGCGGTTCGCTGACGACATCATCATAGTTGCGGAGTCGCTGGAGCAACTGGACGAAATTCTGCATAGCCTGAATGGAGCTTCTCGACAAGTCGGCCTCGGTGTAAACTTGGATAAAACCAAGATCATGATCAACGAACATGTTGTACCGAGACCGATTGCCATCGAAGGGGCGACACTCAAAGTTGTTCAAAAATATATTTACCTGGGGCAAGTTATCCAGCTCGGTAAAAACAACTTCGAGAAAGAAATAGCCAGAAGGATCCAACTGGGGTGGGCAGCATTTGGCAAATTGCGTCGGGTCTTCTCCTCCCCTCTGCCGCAATGCCTCAAAACAAAGGTTTTCGACCAGTGCGTCCTGCCTGTTATGACCTACGGTGCCGAAACGTGGCCACTGACGGTAGGGTTAGTCCGTGACCTAAAAGTCGCGCAGCGGGCTATGGAGCGAGCTATGCTTGGAGTCTCTTTGAAGGATAGAATTCGCAACGAGGTTATCCGACATAGAACCAAAGTTACCGACATAGCTCGCAGAATAAGTAAGCTGAAGTGGCAGTGGGCTGGCCACATCTGCCGAAGGACCGATGGCCGTTGGAGCAAATGAGTCCTAGAGTGGAGACCGCGCGTAGGGAAACGGAAGGTGGGACACCCCCTAGCCAGGTGGACCGACGACCTGCGAAAGGTGGCTGGGACGGATTGGATGCGGAAGGCGGAGGATCGGCAAACGTGGCGCACATTGGGAGAGGCCTATGTCCAGGAGTGGACTGCAGTAGGCTAATTGATTGCCACTAAATTACCCTTGCCCTTATTGACTTAATGCATGCACAAATGAGTGCAAACTGAACTAAATCAAAACAAATACACGTGACCGGCGAAGACGGCCGCAGCGCTTGCGGTCCTGCTCTAACATATGTATGCGTGAAATGAGTAAGAGCGATAGCGATAGGCTCACACGCGCATCCAGGGCGGTCGGTCAATTATACAGTGTTTGGCCTTGATAACGTCGCTCATTCCCTTGCATTGAATGTATCGAACATGCGATACTATTAAGGTAAAACACTGTTTTAAAGAATACCGTTTTATGGTTTGGTGAAGGTACATTTTTTAAAAGATACATGGTTTTTTAATATTGAATATCTTCGTAAATAAAGGTCGTAACACAAAATTTATTAGTTTCACTTAAAGTAGACCCTAAAATACGCCGAATAAGCGTTGTTAAGGCAAAACACTGTATTCGCGTATACAGTGTAATAGATTGACACGTCAGAGTTTGTGTACTATGGGTGGGAGGGTGATTATATCTTCGAATGAAGCGGCTCATATAATAATGATCGAACTTCACTTGAGAAGTTCGTTTGATCATCTATTATATTTCGCCGCTTCATTCTCGATATAATTAACCAGGTAGACTTTCAGAGATAGCACAGAAAGTTTTTAATTCAATGGAACTCCTAATATGAACATAATGATTATATTGGGAGCAAAAACATAGTTACTTATTCATTTAATTAATTTAATTAAGTTACTAATACAAATAAGTAATTTCCAATTATCTATTACCCAAACTAGGTAAGGCATACTAAATTAGCAAAATTTTCGTCACTGATTTTCGTTAGGTAATAGAATTTTTGTGAGTGTATTGGATGTGCTGGTCCGGCCAGCAGTTTTCCGAGTAGTGTCGACTGAACGACCGCGCGAGTGCGCGGCGGAGGGGGCGGCATGGCGCGTGCTGTGTGCGCTAAAGACGCTCGTGTCGACGCCACTTTCTGTCAGCACCTGTTTTATCCCGCGACCAACTGATTGTGTGGTAGCTGGTCTGTGTGGTGCTTTGTATGTTAATAACGATTGACCCGTACTGGCAGTTCTCTTATTTTTTTGCAACGAAATGTAATCTTTGAGGACTGTTGCGGGGCAGATATGTATGTTCTCCTCGAAATGAGGTAGGAACAGAATAGGTTGGTCACGTCCAGGAGCGGTTTCAATCTGAAAGCACCTTTCAGCAGACGCTTTACTCTTTCATCTAAACCGATGTTGTCACCGGGGAATAAAGATAATGCTGATCGGTGACTATTTTTAAGCTCCTGTCTGAACGTCACGTAAACTGTTGGCTTAAAAATGGTAGTACCGCCGTTATTGGAGGTTTGAATGAACTAATATAATTGTGTTGGCAAAATTGCCACCACAGTCTTAAAGTAACATACTGCTTTATAGTACTGTCTACCAACGGAGCTATTAATAGATTTAGTGCATCGGGAGGAGACCCTAGCCGGATTAAGGCTTGCCGCATAACCTCGCTGCAGCCAGGGTAAGGTCCTGGTGGAGGGGATGTTGGTCTATAAGAAGAGATTGAAGAGAATATTTATCAGAATTATTTCTGAATCCATAAATTTTTCCAACATTGGAAATCGGGGCTGTCGGGGCCATTTTTCTGCTGCATTTTTATGCTAAGGGGAAGGGGAACCATGTAAGTGTAAAATTTCTGCTAATTGATAGTAAACGCATCCGCATTCCGTTAGCTCGTCTGTTATTAGGTTATTATGTTACACACTGCGCCCCAGCCTGTCTGGGGGGTATCCGTGTAAGTCTCGAATTTTAAAGTGAGCGAGTCACATAATTAAATGTTGTGAATATGTTCTCGCTCCACCAGTCAAGGTCTGTCGATAACTCTGAAGGGAGTCTGATCCTTGTTTCGTAATCTTCGTACTTCGATAACATAGGAAATTTGTATCGTTCCAGAATTTTCGAGTATAGCCAACCGTATTTGGCTGCCGGGCACGAAGAGGTTAAAACTCCTATCAGTTGAGCTAAGTCGCGTATAGTGCACCGTGGTAAAGATGAAGCCTTTTGAACTAATTTTGCTATTTTATTTCGCTTTTCAATAGGTAGCGTTAACGTCAGGTTTCTTGTATCATATACAGAACCTAAATTATTTACCTGATTGTTGTGGGTACAATGAACTTGTATACAATGATAGTATTATTTTCATAGGTACGTCATACACGAAAAAATGGCGCAAACACAACATATTAGCTACTTCTAAAAATACGTCAATGTTATTAATTTATATGAATGATATTATTATTTATATTATTAATATTTAATTATTACGTTTTTATTATTAAAAACGTTTTTTTTTTTTTTTTTTTTGGTCGCGCGCACTGTCGCGATTCTGATTGGTGCATAAAATGATGACCAAAAAAGGTTTTTTGTCGCCATTTTAGAGTGTGGACAACATATCTATAGTTTATAATATATCATTGCTTGTATATCGAAATTTATAACGAAGCCTAAGCGTTTGAATAATGACCGATTATTTTATATTCTTAAGACACTCAGTATTTTTTCCGTCATAAGTTTTGTGAAGACTCTTGGTGTCACTGATAACTGATGACCCATATGGTAAAGCTGAGGATTCATAGCTGAGGTTTTTACCCCGAACGCGGACTCGAATTTATTGAGATCTTAAAAGTTTACGATCTGAGAGATCTTTTTCAGATCAATAGTAGGTAAATAGCTGTCTTTGGATTTCAGTTTTCTAGCTGTACGATAGTCCTCCATCTTAAAGTGTAACTTTGAGATGAATTTATTCGATAGTTTAAGTTTAATGTAAAACATTTACCACCATTAGGTATAGTGTTTTGGGTAAACTGCCAACAATTGTAAAAATAGTTTATAAGACCGGCATTTACCTGAACTACGGCTCGGGGCTTGTTCGAAGAAGCGCTCTTCGCGCTGGGAACACGCTGGTTGTCGCGGTGCTAACTCGCAGTCGGTGCCTGGCGACGGTTCCCCCCCCCCCCCCTTCTTGTTCGATGGGAAGCGAGGAGCTTACCAGTTTCCCTGAAGTGGGTAGAGATGATTAACCCCTAGGAAAGCTTACGTACGCTAGGCGTAATAACATATGGATATAATCATGCAGATACCTTCGTGTTGACTCGCGGTCAGCACTCAGGTTTAATATTTGAGCATCAACTTGTCTTTCGTGTTAACTCACGGTTAACCGCCAGGAAAACTTACAGACGCTAGTCGTAATAACGTATGGATATAATGTTGAATCGCAGCCAACTCCCGGGGTTACTCTTTGAGCATCAACTTATCCGTCGTGTTAACGCACGGTTAACCGCCAGGAAAGCTTACAGACGCTAGTCGTAATAACATATGGATATATGTTGAATCGCAGCCAACTCCCGGGTTTAATCTTTGAGCATCAACTTATCCGTCGTGTTAACGCACGGTGGATTGTACACGCTCGCTAATAACACATTATTTCAATTTTGTCTCTTTCTGCATCATGGGTTACGTTTAGGCAGGTTTTATCAAGACTGGGCGTAATGAGCTTAGTATGGCACTGCGTGAGTTCATAATTCCTGAACGGAGTTGTTGTTGCTGGGTAGAAAGAGTATTTTTATCTCTATTTCTAACCATGCCCAGTATGGCGGACGCAATTCTCGCAATAAGTTCAGGGGGCGTTTTTTATTATTAGCTCATGTACTAGGTACACCGTAACAAAATTTGAATAAAAAAGGGTATTGCATATTATCTCGCAGATGATAAGAAGTGTACATGTATATCTACTTTGGATTGCGCGTACTGAGTATTTTGGTTTGTTCAAAATTAACTCGCAGTTTATTTTGTGATCGTATAGTTATCTCCTATGCGGATTAGTCGTGTAATTACACGACGGACCTAAAGCCGCGATTTCTTAAATAAGATAACACTTCTATCATAAATACAATTAATAACAAAATGTTATTAGGGGGGTACTCGGAGAAAAACTGTCGATGAAGAAAGAAAACGGTATACTAAGTAATTAATTATTCAAATTGAGTACATAGATAACTGCCTTTGTGAGGATACACGATCCACCTATCGGCATTACGTACTTTAGGTAATGTCAATGTAGACATGGAACTGAAATCGTAATCACCTTATTGATGATTGATTCCTATGTGTTAACACCCGGTTAACCTCTAGGGATTAGATTGCCTTCGTGATAACACACGGTTATCCTCTAGGCGGGGTCGGTCCCGATTGAGTATATTGTACACTATATGTTGAATGTTCGCAGGTAACCCCCTGAATCCCATGTGTTAACACACGGTTAACCTCTAGGGATCAGATAGCCTTCGTGATAACACACGGTTATCCTCTAGGCGGGGTCGGTCCCGATTGGGTATATTGTACACTATATGTTGAGTGTTCGCAGGTAACCCCCTGAATCCCATGTGTTAGCACATGGTTAACCTCTAGGGATCAGATAGCCTTCGTGATAACACACGGTTATCCTCTAGGCGGGGTCGGTTCTTCTTCTTCTTCTTCTTCTTCTGTCGAGTCGACGACGTTGGATTGCCATCGTGGTGTGGTAATTGGTTTCACGGCGGTGCCGCTACTCACGGAGAGGGCCCGAGCATAGGTATCGCTCTTCGGGAAGGCTTACTACGTACGTCCGTACGATTGGGTATATTGTACACTATATGGTGAATGTTCGCAGATAACCCGCAGTTATCCTGATATAATATTTAAGTCACTCGCTTACTGCATTGCTCTCTTGTATTAAATAGTATCTCGTTAATATGTATGAATGAGGGTATAAAAATGAAAATATTTTTATCACTCGTTAAGTGCATTGCCGCAAAGCAAAGTAATGGTTGGTATTATCGCTTAACTAGTATGAATATTGATAATGTGTGTAGTTATTAACTCACGGTTAATTGCTACAAACTAGCGAGTACTGATTGTTTTACGGTTAACGTAAAATTAATATCATCGTTGGAGACTCGCGGTCAACCCCGATGTATATGAAAGGTATTTATTGTAATTATACCTGACCCTGTAGCAATATCGTTTACTCTAGAAGGTAATGCACAATATGATAAATGATAAAATGTTTTATGTAAGTACTTACATATCTCGTTTTCTTCCGCATCGGAAGAAGTAACTATATGACGCCGAAACTTTCACTTTTATTTGATTTATTCGGCGCTGCGTTGTTGAAGACGTGCTTGCGTTGCCACGCACAAATAAGGAATGAGTAACTGGGAGGAGTGACTGAGCGAGCGTGGCTCCGTAGGTAGGTACTTGTAAATTTTTACTTTTTAGTCATATTCATGTCTTTTAAAAAACGTGCGAAGTTGCCTAGTAGATTTAAGGGACTACCTGGTTAATTATATCGAGAATGAAGCGGCGAAATATAATTGTAATAGGAACACATTGCGTTGTTCGACTAAGGAGCTATCACAGTCCAACGAATGTAGTTCCCTGTGGAAAAAAAAATGAATAAAATCCGAATTTGTGTTGAAAATACCAAATCCTATTCGCAAATAAATATCATAAACCACATTTCTATTCCCAAATACTTACATTATGGCCGGTATGAATGGTTGATATTTTAGCTCTATAAGAGGAAGGAACGAGCAGTAAAAATATCCCAGATTTTATGGGTTATTTCTATTGCTATGTAGGGAACAAATATTATGTTTGGGATAAACGACAAGGAAAAATAAATACCAATACTTACATTACAACATACCCAGGCTGGTAACTTAACTGTAGTGACTCTTAATATGATTGGGGGTTCTGACAACTCCGACCTTAAAAATGTTTATTATTATTTAAGTGTTTAAATTGACTACTGAAAAGCCAGTAAAATTGCATATACAATTATTGCTAAGCTACTACCTACTACTAGCTAGGACGTTTGTTTATAACAAATAAAAAAAATGTATAAATGGCTGCATGGATTTGGTTGGTCCGCATTTTTCGTGCGGAAAACCAGTGACACTTCCTTTTTAGTTTACAATCAGACAAGGTTAAGTCATAATGTCCCACCCTATATACAAATATATGAACTTGGAACTGTAGTTCTCCAAATCCTTTATAAGTCCTAAGAGTTCCTTATTACATTTATTTGGTTCTTAGAATACTTACAGAAAATCTTCTAAATCTTCATCCTAGCGTTAATCCCAGTTGCATCCGAAGCTTTCACCTGGGAATCTGGAGTCTGCTTTACCAGAAAATCTACTAGATGATTTCTTAAAAATGCCATTAATTACAAAGATAGCTACAATGACGTTGTATACTCATAGATCTTTGGGGACCGAAGTAATTTATTAGCGAAAACATTCGATTTACCTGAAGTGTTTACTGAAAACTCTTTGAAATCGACTGTTATTTGGAAACGTTATTAATTTTATCTGGAAAAAGTTGGCAACGAAATTAAATGTCAAGTTTCATTAAGTTCATAAATAGCTAAGGATTTTGTCGTCAAATTAGACGTTGAAAATGGAACAAGAAATACGGTTTAACCTTTTTATCTCTTAATGTCAAATTGGTTCCCATCCAACTTTTATTAAAAAGTAAGTACGAGTATCTACCTAATTCAACAAATTCTGATGTTTCGTTTTTATAAATATTACTAGCTGACCCGGCGAACTTCGTACCGCCATATTTTCCGCCCACGTGGTATTATCTCTAAATTTATCAGTGTTTCTCTACAATATTATGCATGTATTCTATTATACATATAAACCTTCCTCTTGAATCACTCTATCTATTAAAAGAACCGCTTCAAAATCCGTTGCGTAGTTTTGAAGATTTAAGCATACATAGGGACGGACAGACAGCGACAGCGACTTTGTTTTATAATATGTAGTGATAGTGATGATTTTATTTTATAAATTTAATAACTACTAATTTATATTGCTTTTGACTTAAGTCACTGAATGAATGACTTAAAATAAAATCGTTTTCTGAGATTATTGTTGTGCTTTCTGATTTCCTACTAGGTATACATTTTTAATATAAAGGTTGTATGAACCTAAAATCTAAGTGTTAACTTGGTAATATTTCCAGCTTACAGAAGATGTTATATAGTGGCCTAGAACAGCACCATATTACGAAGGCCGCCGTATAGAAAAAGGAAGAGAGAACAGCAGCCGGCGTATTGTAAAATAGAATGACGAATGTATGAGATTTGATGTTTATGACATGCGTTGACAACTGTCATTATATGTCAAATCCCATACATTCTTTATTCTATTCTACAATACACCGGCAAAGAATTGCCACTTGTCTAAGGAGGCAGAAGGGAATAGAAAGAGAGGAAAGGTTCCCGTCGATAAATAACCATAACAATAACATCAAACTTCATAAACCATCGCGCACGCACCGGGCATTACGATATACTATTCCGGTTCAAGCTACGTTTGTGGAGGCTCTGTGAGGGAGGAAGTCCGGGACACCGTATCCGCTCGGCGCGATTTTATCGCTCGCTACAGATGTCGGAGAAGAATATTGTTTTATATTCATAATATTTATGGCTATTGACTCGCTGTTGCCCGTGGTTTCGTCCGCATGGAACGATCCGCAACCCATGTTATTCTAGACTATAACCTATCTCTGTACTATATTTCCGCCAGATCCGTTCAAGTATTAGAGCATGATTGAATAACAAACATCCAAACATCTACACAAACTTTAACTAAACTAAATACTAAAGGTTAAATTGCAATGTAATTTTTACGTATGATATATTCAAGTATACCTACGCTAATTTTACCTAATACATAGTAAGTTGGAGTGGCAGGTTGAATTCAAGTTTGACAAATTTTTTCCTACATTTTAGTAAATTCAACTAATTTTATCATCAAAGCCATGAAGGTAAATATGAACCAAAACCAGCATCTTAGTTTATTGAAGTCGGTTTTTGTTGCATCAAAAATATCAGTATCGATATCGTATCAATATGGGTTAGTACCCACTGGTCCCCTGGAATTCGTCCCCAGTACCCATTCGTCCCTACATAATTTTGAGGTGCCCACTCGACCTCTTATGCATCCAGCATCATGTATTCCTATGTAATGCAGCTCATTACGACAATATTTTAGCACTAACTCATACCCAATCAAACACGTCAAATTAATTCGAATCAGTAAAATACTCGACTACAAAAAAAAAAGATGTATTTTATTCTGTCCCAAAACGTATGAAAACTTCTGTAAGATGTATAGCTCAATAATAGATATAACTAAAAACATAAATCAAAATGTCATGCGCACGCGCCGGTCACCTGTTCCGTGCCGCCAAAGCAGCTGTATCACGTATAAGATTAACTACCAACAGTTACTACCTGTGTCCCTACCTAATAACTACCGTACACACCCCGTGCGGCCCATAACCTGTCACCGATTAACTTTTTTATTTCTGACCTTTTTAAATCAAAATCTAATTGAGATATTTTGATTTCATGGTACAGAAAAATGCTGTAATTATTATGTTTTTATTATATTGCTGCGCTATCTGAAAATAGTTGATCATGTTGGTATATTGTGACAAGATTTGAGGTTTATTCATGTAGTTTGATGACTTTTGCAAAAATAGTGTGAAAATGACATCAATCGATTTAGTTATTTCAAATAACTAGCAGTACTAACGGTTATATGTATTTATATGAACTTATATGAACTAAAATGCCCTTTTTCGTAATGTCCGTTACAGAAAATGTCCCACCCACGTCAATTTAAGCCTCGACCCTGTGTGTCAGCGACTCCTCGGGTTATCATTGACGTCGGTTCGCACTTTAAGATATAGGTACTTAAACTTTTTTATAATATGATTTCAATATACTTGGAAATAAGGTAAATGGGGGTTCTTCGGAGCCCAATCTGACCTCACTTGCTAGCTGGATATGGTGATGATATTTGGCAGGTTATAGAAAACTAAGACATAAGAGAATTTCTACAGAGGTTTTCTGCGTTCATTTCTGCGTGATATTAAATGATTCAATCAGAAAGTAATCAAAGTTGGTAGGTAAGTAGGTATAGGTATGTATGTATTAATGATTTTTGTCATTGAATTACTGTCGACTGAAATACTGATATTGTCGAGTGTTTTCGCGAATAAAAAGATTCTGACTTACCTAATCATATTTTAAAAATATGTAAATCACAATCGAATCCTTTAAAAATAGTTTTAATTCTACTGAAATAGTAGTAATTGAACCATTTTAGGAATAAGCATCAAATAATATTAGGTACTTCAGAGTTTGTTGTCAAGATCCTTTTGATAATGAAATACAATCTTCTTTAGGTAAGTGAAAAGCATTCTCGTAGAACTTGGGCAAGTACCTACAATTGAGAACTCATCAATTAAGAATCATTAATATGTGATTACATGAGGTACCTTTAGATTGAACTAAGAAATTTTAGGCTCGTCATTCGTAGTATAATAATATATGAATGTTTTAAACAGAAATTTAGTAATTAAAACACTGATGTTACATTAAAGAAGTGTCACACACTGTTCAGTAGATATTGTTTAAGATATGTAAGTAATAAAATAATTTATTAGTTACAACAAACATATATATGGCTTTGAGAAGTGCGACTTTGTTTCGAATTTTCTTCTTCACAGTTTCGTAGAAATGAGACTGATATCAATATTATTCTTTGGACAAATTGCTCAAAGAGCCATTTCCAGTATTATTTTTTTCATCATAAAATTATACTATAATCATAAAATTATGCTGTACAGTAGGTACCAACTTATTGAACAATCTTGCTTATATTGCAAATCAGCTGAAGCTCGCGGCTCCGCCCGCGTGGAATTTTGATCCAATCCATCCATATCCGATCTAAAATAATCCAGCTCAGCCAAAATTCAGTTAGATCCATTCCACCATTTGGGCGTGATTGAGTAACCAACATCCAAACAAATTCACAAACTTTCACACATAAAGTGGGAGCAAGAAGTAAGATGGAATAATTTCAACGTTGTCTACCTATCCTCAATTCGTTACAAAAATGGAACAGTTTTTGACACCAATTATTTTTTAAAAAGCCAAGAAGATTTATAACAAACCGGTAACTAATAAAAAGTAGATACTTTTTTTAATTTTCCCGATTCAGGAGCCATTCTTAATGCTTCTGACTTTACTTCCGCCCGAGTAGGCTTACGTCAATTAAATTTTGTATTGAAAAAAATTGTATCCATCAACCAAGAATTATGTTAACTTTGCCATATTAGTTATACCTATATATAATTTAATGATGGTGCTAATTGTAGGAACTTTCAGTGAAATTTCCACACGAGTTACTTTGTCAACAAGACAATTTGTTCCCCAACACACTAATGTGTTAGGTATACCTACACTAATGTGCTTCATTGCAGGTAACCAAAAAATAAAAAATATGTAAATGGATGTGAGTCAATGAAAATAGAGTTAGTAAAGCGATTGTAAGTAGGTATTTCGGGCGGAAAAGTTAGTCAAACGCGTTGGAAATGTGTCCAGCTGACAGCAACAGGCTAGCACAAGAGTTCCGAAAATAGAAGCGATTAAAATTTAGAGAGAGCGACAGCATATTAAAATTACCATATAGTAAAGCATGAAAATTAGCTAAGTTCATATACAGTACCTAGTCTTTACTCATTACAAATATTTAACAACACGGTGCCCAGCACAACATTTCGTAGTATTTCATAGAGTTGTATTTGTTCTACGAACACAAACCGCATCCAATTTGCGCGGGCACAAAGGCTAGTGGCTGAATGCTATATCCAAAGCGACAAGCGGGAAACAGCGGGAGGTAACGGGAGGCAGGGACGCGCCCGGGACTCATCCCGGAGAGTCGAGCAGTCGGTACGGGACGACGGGCGCGATCACTCCCTATACTGGCAACAATTGCGCGGGAAATTTGCGACAACTTTTGGTTCGTTCAACACGGTTAGCGTTCGTAATTCAAATTTGAATTTTAAATGTGTTGAGTTCTTTTTTAAGTGTTAATTTTACGGTGAGATATTATGTGTAAAATGCCAGATACTTTTTTTTTTGAGTCATATGTAAAAAATATTTTTGTGAGAAAATCAGAGAAGGAGAGTTTCAATAAACAAGTAATTGCAACTTCAAACCTATATCGACATTTAGTTGAATTTATGCATCAATCAAGTCTAACATCATAATACCTAATTGGTAATTGAGATTACAATTAATAGGCAGGTATTGATAACCAGATCAATGCGTAGGTGTGCCTACAACCTCAACAAATTATTACGATATCTATTTCTAATTGATTCTGAGAATCCGGCCCCGATTTACCGATCTACTTATTATAGGCCGAAAAGTATTTGATTTGTTTAAAAGAGGATAGGAACCTTCCGAAATTAAAATTTGTGAAATCTTTACCCACTTAAGTATAATATCCATCTATAGTACCTACCTACAACTTAACTTCAAGTTCAATTTAATAACGCCCACGATAAATGTATCGTACCTACCTACCTAGGCAGTTCTTATTGAATTGCATTTGCAAAGCCGGTAAGTTTCGTAAATGTTTACTTGAAATTTGGTTTTTTGACTGAAAATTTCTCAAAATATTCACACAACTCGGGCGAAGCTCTATGGTTCAGTGTTCAGAGCATTCCCCCTGTAAGGGAAAGATTGCGGGTTCAAGTCCCGCCTGAGCATGATTACATGTGCTATTTTCTACCTTCATCAATTCCTTTAATTTAGGTACTCAGTTCTAAATATGTTGAAACAATTTATCATATGTATGAACATAGTTTTATTTAAAACATTTAGTAGTTAAGTACTGTTTATATTAACTAAGAATTTCTCAGAAGCTACACAAGATACACGACATTTTAGTAATTGGGAGTCCTTTTAGACGTTGAAGCAGACATTTTCATTTAAAACAGATAATTAATGTGAATGTTTTGAGTAAACCTCGTAATTAATTTATTCACGAGCCTGAACAAATAGCCTGGTTTGACATCACACAATTGCCCACACATTTGCCTATCATCAGCCTGGTACCTCCGTAAATTGATTAACATGTAAGTATAAGTCTCTTGTCATGAGTACGGTATATACTCTAAAGGGTCGGTAACTTAGTGGGTAAGGAATCGGTCTGACGATATAGAGGTCCCGGGTTTGAATCCTGGCCATTACACTACCGACGTAAATCCATTCCTAAAACAAGCAATTTAGCTTAGCTGAAGGGGTTAGAAGGAATATTTGTAATTTCGGTTGCTAATATTCTAATTAAGAAAAAAAATATCTACAGTTATTATTCTTTTTTAAACACTTGCATGACGTCATTGTCTTTTCTGAATTAATTTTGTGGGTTACTACCAGTGTTTGAGAATTTGGAATAAGTTTAATTTGATATAATTTCTAAAGTGAAAGCAATTCCTCATTGCTTGGTATTGGCAAGTTCCCTGGTCTCATCTCCTACCAGGAGTTCATGACACAGAAGATTAATGAAGATAAAGCAACCATGATAGGTATATTAGTATGCTAGAAATATGCATGCAACAACAAATAATATGGATGCTTAATAGATACTTAAGTACTTGAACTGAATTGCCTGAAGCAACCAAGTTACAAATTAATTATGTATTCAGATTGTTGTAATCGGATAACAAAAACCAGGTTAAGAAGCTTAATTAATACCGTAGAAGAAGTGAAGTAAAGGAAAATATTTGCTTTACGACTTATAAAATACGTGACGCTCTCCGTAAGTGCAATACAGGTAGAAGAATAGGTTTATAAAATTAGGATGTTTTTAACATCGCGATGTCGTAGGTAGGAATCGATACATCAATTCCTATGTAGGATAATCCGCGAGGCTACTAAAGAATTTCAATCAGAATAGAACCCTTCGATAGAAAGGCGTGCTTAAGTAACGAACATCCGTCCAATTTTTATTAGTTCTTCTTTATTTTACTAGATCTTACTGATCTGGAAAAAGAAAGACCTTTTATACACTAACACAATTTATAGATATACTAGCTTTTGCCCGCGGCTCCGCCCGCGTGGATGTCGGTTATCGCAACCAAACATAGCCTATGTCCTTTCTCAAGGTCTAACCTACCTCTATACCAAATTTCATCAAAATCGGTTCAGCGGTTTAGTCGTAAAAGTGAGACAGACAGACAGACAGACAGACAGACAGAGTTACTTTCGCATTTATAATATTAGTAGGGATCACACACTGTTTAACATCACATAATAGCGTCTAGACAGGATAGAATTAACGAAAATCGTCCCGTGTAATGCGGCTGGAGAGCCGGCTCCCATTACATTTATCTAATCGTCATTTTATTCCTTTGTATTTTAATCAAATGGAATCTAAACCCTCTCCACGTCGTAATGCGAACTACCCCCGCACCGCGCTACAGGGTTATAATATAACGATGAAGGTTTTTATATAAATACGGTACCTATTAATTACATTATAATGTTATCGTACTTTATTCTGATGAAGGTGTGATCTAACCTCATTTGTTTTTTCAAAAAATCTTTATTTCCTTTCCTAGTCCTTCTAACCCCTCCAGCAATGCTGAATTGCTGATGATGAAAATTCAACACAAAAATATCATTTTCGTCTTATCGTATAGGCCTTAAAATTTTACGTTCGAATTCTCTGTATTTTTTACCCGACTACGGCAAAGCAAAAAGGAGTTTTATGATTTTTAAGTGACATTGAGATGTAGCGTTGCCAAATAATTTATTTTTAATTATATTTTTCATGACCTAACGAAAACCAGCATAAATATTCACATCCATCTTATCTAAAAAATTAAACTTGACAGATTGTAAAATTGGTTTCCTCTCACTAGATCCAGTGTCAATTCGTCCCATGAAATTAATTGGAGTGCGACCGAACCTTAAGTGACTGGACTTATTTATAGATGTTAAATGAATAGGCTCTATTTACTTAAGCCTCGTTTCATCCCAACCATTCAACTAATTAAGTAACAGCTAAATAACAGCGTCCTATTAAAAATTCATAAATATTTTTATGAAGTTTGTAGAAAGCATTTAATTTGCTTTTTTATATCGTTTACCGTGGGAAACTAATATACCTAAAGACCACGCTATAAAGACAAACAAATACTTTGACTTGACTAACGAGTTAACCAAAAACGGCTACGTGGTTAAACTCTACGCAGTAGAAGTAGGAGCAACTTACTTAAAGACCTCGGATTGCCAAGAGCTTCAGTAAGCTCTTTACTAAATCGAACATCAAAAGCGGCATTGATAGGATCTTACCAAATTTGGATAGGTCGGGGGGTGGGGGGGGGAACACAACTGACGGTGGAGGTGAGCGCTGATGTATCACAAGGTGGCCACCCTAAACCTACATCTGGGTCGCCTGTCCCAGTCGCCGTCATGGTATAGGTATGGACCCGGCGACCGCACGGTGAATCCATGGAGTGTTGAGAATCGGATTTCTCTATTAACGCTACAATCGTAGTCAATTATTTATGAAAGACTGAATGATTAATCATGGATTGGATCTATGGGGTTAACGTAACTACTGTAATATATATCCTATGTGTCTGTGGGACTTTATCATTTAGCCACGAGACCGTCTTTTGCCTATGCAAGGCGTTGTGTAACTATTATTTTTTCGCATAAGAATATTTTTGCTACCGAAGTAGGAACTAGTATTTCCCCTAGCCCCTCCAGCTAAGTTAAATTGCTCGTGTTAGGCTTAATTGCCAGAATTCGTGATCTGTAACCACTTAACAACGCTTACAATGGATTCCATGCAAGCTTTTTAAGCGAAAATGCCCATTTATATGCAAATTATCCACTAGAAGAATAACCATCCATATACTAATGCTACCACATCCGCTCAAACCCTTAGATGTTGTAAATCTGAGTTTTTTTTTTAAAGCTACACTCCCCATCTTTGTAGCTAGCGGCGACAGAAGTTTTGCCTGTAGTGTAGCAATTTTCAATTATTTTAATGCCATGCATATTAGTTTGATACACAGATACATTATGTAGGCTTCTGGTATACCAGGAATAGGTTCAAAATAGTTTTACCGTGTTCCCGTATTTAGGATAAACTATTGTGAGAGATGAGAGATGCCATTTGACCTTGGAAAAAATGTTCTTGTGGTTTTTTAAAGAGACTAATGTAGATATGAGATTTATCTAAAAATGGTATCCTATAAAAATGATTTGTAACTAATCCTTAATTACATACCAGTGACGTAAAGTACTCTCTCGATTTCTATGCTATTATGTGCACGAGCTAATATTATTAGAAAAAGAAGTCATATTGGAGGTACTATCTACCACCCAGCCCTAGCTGAAGCTATTCTTATTTCTGTTGCCAACAGATTACAGAAAAAGCACCCTATACCTACACCACAAGCAACACAAACAATTAGTAAGGTTTTTGTTTCTGAACGTTATGTTTTTCTCATGAAAAATGTTTAGCGCGATCCCAGCATACAAAACGTTTTAATCTAAAATGTAACACGCCTCCACGACCCCGGCGCGAATATCTAAAGGGTTATTACGTTTAGCTAACGTAGTACATATAACCCTATGCGAGTATATCTACCTATTATCATATTAATACATATAATGTTTCTCCTTTCGAAACGGAAACAAAAAACTAATATATTTACAAAAGATCTTTACATTAAAATTAATCAATCATTAGAATTATTGACTGATTACAATTAATAAAAATAATGATCTAGGCTTATTCTAATATATAAAATTCTTCTGTCACGGGGTGCGTAATCGAACTCCTCCGAAACGGCTTGACCGATTTTGATGAAATTTATTGTGCTTATCCGGTATCTATGAGAATCGGCCAAAATCTATTTTTCATCCCCCTAAGTGATAAGCGTGCAGCGGGAACGGGATTTGAATACCACGCGGGCCGAAAATATGGCGGTACGAAGTTCGCCGGGGCAGCTAGTACATCATATAAAAATAAGTCAATAAATTATTGTCTTATTTTAATGTAGAGATGGATCTTTGACTTTTTTATATTCATTTTGTAATTATTTTAAGAAATCCAGTCTAAATTGTCAGGTTTAGACAGACGGACGGACAATGGAGTCTTAGTAATAGAGTTCCATTTTTACCCCTTGTGTACGGAACCCCAAAACAGTTGACCTGAAAAATGGGCATTTTCAACTTATGTACAGGTGTGTGTGTGTAACTCATAAGATAACAAAAGATGTAAAAACTAACCATTTCTTTATTCGGGTATCACAAAAATATACAGGAGCAATTTTATGAAAACTTTTTATGTTCAGTGTGGCTACTCATGGTTGAACATAACCCGGAAATAATTTTTATCTTATTACGATGACGGACACCGGCGTTATCTATTTAACATGCCATATACCTAAGTACGAGTGAAGTAAACAATGACGAATTAAAATATCTGTACCCGCAGTTCCACCCGCGTCGAATTCTGATCCCGTTCTCGCAATCCATAGGAACCCACTCCAAAGATAAAACTCGTTGGTACTCCGGTAACAAATTTCTGCCATTTAGTTAAGCTGTCTATGCATGTAACTCAATCTTTAATGCACGTAACTCAAACTCAAACTTTCACTTTTAAAATACTAGTAGGTCAAGCTTGCAGTTTAAGTGCAATACATAATAGAAGCACTTAGGAAATTGGTGTTTAATTCAGTGTGTCTTGTCTAAAAGACTTTTTACTGCTGTGTCAATAAAGGTGTTTATTGCCTTAGGTCTTACCTTTTTCTAACATACCGTGTAAAAACTTGAACTTATAACCGTGACGATGCTGGATATCTATATCGTGATCGCAGACGAAGTATCAGCGAAGACGTGATAAATGTTGTCCAGTTTTATCACGATGGCTTGAGATTAGTTGACAGAGATTATCCAGTTTCTGTGTTCCATTCCAAATTCAAAATTCATTCCCTTCTTCTTCTTCTTTTAATGGCTTCTGCAGCAAATCGCCGCAATTTTGCCAATGTCAAGTAATGTAAATGTTTATAAAATTATTAATGGCGAGATGCCTATAACAAGTTCGAGCACCTACAAAATTCATTTTTTTTTCTAAACATGGATATCGTTAGGTTTTCTACAGATTACTACTGTTTTGTAGGTCGCACGGTCCTTTCAACTATAAGCATTGTTTGAGAGTGAGTTCACGTTGTTAGTGTAATGGATTGGATCCGAATGGCTTCCTCTGGACCACGAGCCTGATGTAACGCATGTTAGGTAAAAGTTTTAAGTTAGGTTAGTTCATTACAATAAGGTATTTCATCTATTATATTAAGACGTGGAGAGAAAACTTTGCAAGTAGATTTTATTAAACTGATTACGCGTACGGAGGAGAGAGATTTGGTACCTATAAATTACAGTTTATATGTATTATATAAACCAGTGTATGTAAGTAGATGTGTAGCTCGATTGAATTGTTTAATAGTAAGTGGTAGGTAAGTGAATATGTGTCCTAGAATACGGACACTAGCTTTTCTAAGGATTTATCCAGTTTAGTTTAAACCAAGTTTCTTACCAAAAATTCTTAACAAACGTTTAAACGTGTAACAAAAACCAACCACCAAGTGGCACAAAACTTTGATAAGAAATGTTGCAGACTGACTTACTGAAGAGAAAACTAAAATACTCCCCATTGCATCACCAGTAAAAGTACTCCGTAGCTACCTACTAACGGTTATAGGCAGAGTTAAGTATATATACCTACTTACTATCCATTTCACGAGGGATCTACTTTTGTAAATGACCATCCTCTTATGGCGCTGACCGCAGCAAATCTTTTTACAGAAACCTTTCCCTCGTTCGGTCACTACTATGCCCTGTATAGGGCTTGTCAATATTCGATACATTTGGATATTCAAATATGTACATAATGTTTTTAGGTATATTATTTTACTAGTAACCCGTTCGGCTCCTTCTTCATCCTAGCATTAATCTGTTCGGCCTCTAATACCTATTCCTAATACTTATTCTTACGATATTTTACCGACATTTTCAACACTCATCGAACATGCTACTCGTAGTTAAATTACTTACCACCAAACAGCACCAAACCTAGATATACCTAAACAAAACACTAGATAATAACGTTTACCGTGAAGTAAACACAATAACATTTCAATCAAAAGGATAGCTAGTCGGAGTTTCGCAAACCTAAAGTGCACTCAAACGAAAATTCAATAGCCTGGGGAAATTGCAACAAAATCTGCGTTGGCTGAACAACGATATTAACTAGGGAACCGGTAGAGGAGTTAAATATGCAATAGATAGATGTAGTTTTTTGTTGAACTGGGTGACGCAATAACGGGAATCCTTCCTTTTGCCCGACTGCGGTGAAGGTACAAATCAAGGGTTATGTGATTGGTCTATTAATATGATAATAGGGGCCCATCAAGCTAACCATACCTGCTAGCTGATACGGCTGCTGATTAACAAACGAGACTAGAGGTACGCTTTCCTCTCAAGGTTTTCTGAGGGCAGTCGCTCTCACTAAATCCGTAATAAATTAAATCAAGATAAATAGTAGGACTGCAAACTCTTGCTCCAAATACAAACTTCGGATGCAAGCGGCACTTACGTAAGCGATGTCATCACCGTTATCATACTCATGGACATGTATTTTCCTGTTTCATCCGAGACCAAGGTGACCTCGGAGCTCAGGGTCCGCCTTCCGGCTCTTCCTCCTCCACTTCGCACGGTCTTGGACCTCCATAATAGTGAAACCATTGGCGCATAATGTAAGTGATGTGATGATGATGATGATACAACTATTCACAGAATAGGTACCTATAATATAGCATTCATATTCATTATTAAAATCATATGAACTGCCAAATTGTCCACAATGAATATCAAACGAGATAGTATACTATAGAAATATATGATCCGGCGTTATCTGCCACCCACTACTTGCTATGTACGGTCAGCAATACAAGTGGTTCATATATCTGCATATAAAAGTCGTTTGCCCCAGATCGTATGGACGATAACAAAAGCTGAATATCTGCTAGTGAGATCATTAATACTTACGTGTGTTACGTGTCGAGGGTTCAAATCTCTAAGATACGTAGTATTCGGACAATGATCTGTTGGAATTTCAATCAATTAGTCTATCGCGGCCGCTACGCAGGAGGCGCGGGTTCGATCCCCGCTCAGTGCTAATATTTGTGTTCATGAAATATGGGTATTTGCATTGGTCTGGTGGTGCCTCGGAGAGCACGTTAAGCCGTCGGTCCCGGTTGCCATAAGAACATCTATGGCAGTCGTTACGGGTAGTTGGAGCCCTCAAAAATCCAAAAACAACGGTCTAACTGCAAAGTTTCGATATCGCCTAATGTTAACATTGGGTTGTGGAGGTCAGATGACAATCGCTTCACGGAAAATATCGAGGTCTAGCCAAATTCGTAGTTAAGACTGATAAAGCGGACCCTAGACTCCGAGCTGAAAAAGCTTCGGATGCGACTGGGAATAAACGCTAAGAGGAAGAAGAAGTCTATTGCAGTCTACTGCTGGACATAGGCCTCCCCCAATGTGCGTCATTTCTCCCGATCCTCCACCTTCCGCATCCAGTCTCTCCCAGCCACCGGTCAAATTAGATGCCACAAACAGCAAAACATATCTATCTACACAGCACTATCTAAACCCAAGTAAAGCATAAATAAGTACAATCATAAATTCTAGAGCACGGATAAACAACATTATGTAATTAGCCCACATGTCCCCGCTTTTCACTTTGTATGGAAATTAAAACCAGTTTGAGTGGTTTCTTTGATTTCCGTTGCAGCCATTTTTACCATTAGGTATATATTTAGGTACTTTTGATTTACTAAAAATATGTACATATTCTCATAATAACGCTACTATCCATACAAATAGGTTCAATAGGTACAAAAAATTTAAATATAAAACTAAAACTTAACGCTTAAAAAATTAACGCTAAAAATTAAAATGCCAATTCCTCTGCATCGCATATGCCTCTTGTGGTAACAATTATTTGGACAAAAAGTATTTAGATCAATACGTGACAATTTTAATAGACATACCTTTAAATAGGTATATCACAAAATAAGTAGTATACTCAAAGTATGACACACAAATCAAGTATATTCTTGCTGTCTGTACCGCTACATACATCAAAATTTAGGATGGAATGAGATATGCGCTTGGCTATCTTGCTATGCCACCATTTATCGCAAGCACAGTTCCAGGATTTGCATCCGTATTAATAACAATATGACGTCTGAGTCTCCGTTGGGGATAGAGTAGAGTTTAGAACATTTTAAGTTTAGTATTAATGTTTCAACTACAGTGTATCTAAGTTTGGGTGTATATGGACATACACCTCCCTATTTAATTATAATACCTTATTAATTAAAGGCCATTACCCAGTTGGGGTCAACGTCTTTTTTGAAGAAAGCTTATTGAGTTAATTAATAATGTCAAAAGAATTCATCTGTTGTTCATCTCTACATAAGCATCTGTAGTAGATAGATTTACTAATTTGCTTTGAACGTCATAAATTACTATTAATAATCCGGGTTCTTCCCCTTTCTATCGATGACTGAACATAATAAGATTAATATGTATTAAGCGGTAATTATTATTAATAATTTTCGCTCTCACGTAGAAAATAATATATTCAATCTTCAATTAATGAAGAACCAAGCGTATGGGGGAAAGCTTCGTGTAACTGACAACCGCCTAACAAGGATAAAAAGAACGGAACCTCGGGATCCTATTTCAGAGTTTATGGGAAAACGATTTTCACCTATCGTTCGAATCGCTTTCATATTATAATGTTGGCTAACATTATCTTGTCAACCAACTTAATAAAGGAAGAAAGTTCTCAATTTGTCAAAATCTTTTTTATATGTTTAAATCCCTTCAATTTTTCTGCTGTTATTATGAACCGATTTAAGAAAATATTTTTGCAAAGGATATTTAGGAAATGGAAAATGATTGTGTTGTTATTAGATTTATATGGCCGTCCTGTGACAGGGTGGGTAGGTACACTACAATGATCAAGGATATGCTGGAATTATCTAGTCTTGGTTTACGGAGGAAGGCAACAAAACTGCTTGATGATGTAGGTACATAGGTATAGCATGAATGTCTCGTTCAAGTTATTGAGAGCATTATTGCATTTTATCTCATAGAAGCAACGTGTTGAACATCTTCTTTATCGAAGCTTTATCTATACACAAACTCATGTCTGTAAATCCCCGACGGGGCAGACAGAGGTGAATTAACATCCACATTACACCAACTATGATTTTCGGTCCCACGTAATAAGCGGCGAGCCATTTGCCGTCAGGCGGGCACTTTATCAGGGGGTAGATTATTACTGTCGGATGGAGAACAGACCTATCCCTTAGTCGTCTTTTACGACATCCACAGGAAAAGATGGGGTACTCCTATTCTACTCCACCGGGAACCAATACGGCTTTATCTAACAGAAGTAGCAACTGACCTAGCACACACCATTTAAAAAAGTTCTTGTGTGAACCAGGATCGATGTAATTAATTTCGGCTGAGTTCATTCAGGTAGCGATATGGCGGACGGAGCGGCATGCGCGCCGATGCATATACCATTCTTCTGGCGCAGTAGCGCGCAAAAATCGAGTGGCGTCGCGCGTTATTATTAGTTTTATTATGTTGCTTATCCGCGCCGAACATTCGTCCGAGCCGGTGAACAAATGGGACACAAAATGGTGTGCTCATTGAGCGAACACTTTCACACTTCGTGACCCTGCACGATATATTTGGTGAACTTTAGAAAGTTTTTAAGCCTTTGAATATGTACCTACACTTACGTTATCTTTACAAAAGGGTAATTTCACGATGCCAAATTTTTTGCTAATTTCGGTGGCAGTTTTCAATCATAGGTTTTCCGATGAAAAAATTTAATGGAGTTCTTTTAGAATATCTAGCAGTATATAGTGTTCTAAAAGAACATTGAAAATTTTTTTCATCGGAAAACCTATGATTGAAAACTGCCACCGAAATTAGCAAAAAATTTGGCATCGTGAAATTACTAAAAAGAATGATTACTTAGGTCTAGCGGCTATGGTTATACCCGGGGCTATGGTTATACCCGGTTTAGCAAGGCAAAATAATATTTACCCCCTACCTAGGACAAAGATATTGATGTGTTTAAAATATATATTTGGTATACAAATTTCAAAAATCTTAGTGGATGCTTACAAAAGAATCTGATGCCGAAAGATGAACATCATTTATTTATGGGTTCCATTTATACTAAACTTATAGATATTAAAGTAACCACCTTTTATTTCATTAACTTCATCAAAAGAGATCTTAATAATACATAAAATAATTAAACCCGAAATTACTATAACTGTTCGGTCTTTATGAATTTTCAAAAAATGCGAACAAGCTTCAAACGTTCAAGTTTTAACGCTCTCCAACCGAAATACATTTTCCACAAACAACCAACGTTTCAATTAGATCATATTTATCACCAAAATTTTACAGTCAATTCAAGTGCATGTTGTAACCGATATAACCTAATTAATACGAGTAGTTCATACCAGCCAATTAAAATTAATGCTTTTGCGGTTGCCAAATTAAAATTAAATGTGAACTGAATATACCTACATCTATTAGGGCGCGTATTGACAAGCAATGTATATTGCGATCCAGGTGCAATAACCAATCGTATTTGTTGACACTTGATAATATTTTATGTGCAAACACACGCGATTGTTTTTGTTGATTATGAACGTTAACAATAACTGATTTGTAAATACAGTCACACTTTTACATTCAGTTTTATACGAAAAAGTACAACCTTATCTCTTTTGTTGATTGTACATATTTCTAACACATACCTACGTAATACCTAACACCTATATCAATTTTAACTTTCTGCCCGTTTTCGTAGTTGCCCTGCTTTAACTTTTACTAGGTATGTCAAAAACTCACACTTCTCCTACGCGCTGTTAAAAAGGGTTCCAAATTTTGCATTTCACGAATTAATAATGTATATTATTCTATTTTATTTCCAGTATAATACCGTGTACTTTACTTTGGCAGTTGAGAACTCAAACTTTGTGTAAATTACGAGTTATAATACTTAGGTATAATAAGAGTATCGTATTTCTTAAGACAAAGCGACTTCAAAAAGCTGAAGTTTCTTCTCAATTATGTAATGATTACGCACAATAGAAATAGTCATAAGAGAGATAGGTAGTTATATAGCCGCCGGGGTGCGAGGGAAATGCCTTGCGGAACGGTTTTAGTCGTTTCGAGTTCGATATATCTGGTGGTATCCTTAGAGATTTCCGTACGAAAATAGAATGCAACTTCTTAAATGTTAAATAGTGGCAGTAGTGTTCCTACAAAATAATAAGTAATATGTGATAATGGTTGAAATAAAACGTGTCAACCCGCGCCCCATGGCTGCTGGAAAGTAGCCGAAACGTCGGGTTTAAAGTAAATAATAACAAATATATTGCGATAGAAGCCGATAAAAAATAGTTTTTTTCAATGAGGGAGATTCGCGTAAACTTCAGACAGCATTATGAGACAATGGGTTTAAAAATTGAAAAGTGAGCTAAAGAATAGATAGAGAGCCTAACCTCTCCAACACGTCCACTATTGATACAGTAGTGGGCGAGTTGGAGAGGTACACCAGCGTCAACACAAATACTCCGAGCAAGATACTCAGAAAGTCCCAGGAAAAGTTATACATACATTCCAATAAATTCATAAGAATAAAATTGAAAGAGTTCGAAATATATCAGGTAAACGTACCAAATGCTACTTGAATTGAGAAGTGAGAATGTGGAATTGAGAACTTTTCCAATAACCAGTCAAATCGTGCTGTGAAAAGCACCTAGTAGGATTCTTCAAACATGCTTCAGTTCGTTTCACAATATGAAAATCCTACTTCCTACTAATATTATAAATGTGAAAGTTTGTGAGAATGGATGTGTGGATGTTTGTTACTCTTTCACGCATAAACGGCTGGACCGATTTGGTTGAAATTTGGTATGTATATAGGTCATACCCTGGATTAACATAGGCTACTTTTTATCAACACACCACGCGGGCGAAGCCGCGGGCGGAAGCTAGTATAATATAATGCAGAAAATGCTTTTCAAAATATTTGCATGAATACTCACGGTTCGCTCGGTAGGTTTTAATTTAATATCCGCTCCTGTGTTGCTCGCAATATATTTATTATTGAGTAAGGTAGTGGACTGATATATTTATACTTACTTAAACTATTTAGGTACTAATATGGCGTGTATCCGTCTGGCTATCAGTATTCTCGTTAGGTATAACAATATTTTTTTAAAAATCCATCACAATTAGAAAAGAGCTGATGGCCCTGCGGGTCTAAATTCCGGTAAAAACGAGGAACTTTATAAAATCCCAGTAGACAGGTGCAATATCAATGAAGTTTGTCCACGAGGAAACGTAATTCCTCATAGTCAAACCAGTTTGACCAAAAAGTTTGACTACGAGGAAGCACCGATCTATTCCTATAAAATTCGTATAATGTTCACTCATATGAGCAGAATCACTATAATTCCTTCCTAGCAGAATCACTAAGCTGATTCCTATTTCGTGTTAATATCGCAGCATGACCTGCTGCCTGAACAGATCTTTGTGGTTTATAACTAAGAACTATTTCGATCAAGTCACCTTAATCAGCTATATTGTATCTTGAGTATGTATGTGCCAAACTTATTTAGGTACTGCCAAAATATATTACGTACTCTAGTAATATCTTTACGAGAACTAGTACGTACCTATATAGATTTTACTATCTATTGTTCTGAAAGCATTTTTGATTTCCTCGTTCCTATTCGGATCACGAAATCACAGATCGGTAGTTATAAGTAGTAATCCCTTTTTCTTTGTTAAGAAAGCTTTGAAATACATGTTTCTTCTTTTCTTTGTGCTCTTTTCCTGTACAAGTTAGTTTATTTGATCTCTCACTCAATAGGCATAAAGAAAATTATTCACAATATTTTTGGAATACGACATTTATGTAGCTGAATATTTTAACATTTCCATTAAATATTTTAAAAAGTAAAAAGAGTGAAAAGAATCTCAAACAGTTTATATTGGGCTTATTCGTTATAAGTGAATCAGATTGATGTACCTATAGATTTTAGAATACAGGCTTTTTTATATCAGATGTTTAAAAAATCTATGGTAAATATAATATACTAGCATGTTTTACTAACCTTAGTTAGAATTTTCTTTTACTTATATATACATACATATAATCACGCCTTTCTCCCCGGAGAGTTAGGCAGAGGTGAATTAACACCAACATTTCACCAATCATTGCATTAAGTTTTACGTACGGCAATAGGCTCACCCCCTGGTGGGTCTATTGCCGTATTCCGGGCACTTTGTTAACTCGAGCCATGCTACTAGGGCTGAGTCTGGGCTGTACCTATATATCGGTCTGATATTAAACATCCCTTAGTCACCTTGTGTGGCACCGCATGGGAAGAGTTGGGGTGGCCCAAATTCTTCTTTGTTGGGAACCACGAAGGTTTCCATATACCGATAATATGAAGGAAATAATTAGTATTGATAGATGCTTCATACGTCTAAATAATAAACTCCGCTTTGAACAACTCGATTTCAAAACAAATTCGATAAGGAGCTTTTAAACACAAATAGTATCGTCCTGGAATAGCTTTCTTCTCCAGTCGAACTATATAATCGACTTAAACTTTTACTTGTATTTTATACCCGAGTAAAAGTTCAAATAACAACGTACAAACAAACCTCTCCACACAACACTATTGAAAACTCCCCGGTTGCTATTCCGTGAGTTGGAGTTGCCAGATTAATTAATTTCGAGTTTCTCTTTGACACCTGTCCTTTAGCTAAAGGTTGACACAAAACAAAACTGTTTGAAACTGTCAGCTGCAATAAATTCCGCTTTAACTTTTACCGGTGTAAGCTGATATGATTTTAGGTTTAACTGTAGGTTGAGGCTTTACCCTACAGCAATAGCTAGATAGTTTGATACCTATTTGTTTATTTATTTATTTATTTAAAACTTTATGCACATAAAATTTTTACAAAGGTGAACTTAAGTGCAAAGGCATTTTATCTACCAGTCAACCTTAGGGTTATGCAGAGATACATTAAGGTAGGTGCAATATAGGTGGTAAAATGGCAAGTTTTTGGTGTCTTTTTAGGGTTCCGTAGCCAAATGGCAAAAAACGGAACCCTTATAGATTCGTCATGTCTGTCCGTCTGTCTGTCTGTCTGTCTGTCTGTCCGTCCGTATGTCACAGCCACTTTTCTCCGAAACTATAAGGCCTATGCTGTTAAAACTTGGTAAGAAGAAGTAATCTGTGAACCGCATTAAGAATTTCATACAAAAATAAAAAAAAGCATTAAATTTTGGGGGTCCCCATACTTAGAACTGAAACTCAATTTTTTTTTTCATCAAACCCATACGTGTGGGGTATCTATAGATAGGTCTATAAAAATGCTATTGAGGTTTCTAACATAATTTTTTTCTAAACTGAATAGTTTGCGCGAGAGACACTTCCAAAGTGGAAAAAAGTGATTCCCCCGCCCCTCTTACTTCTAAACTAAGAGAATGATAAATCTAAAAAAAATATATGATGTAAATTGCCATGAAAACTACCACTAAAAATTGGTTCGAACGAGATCCAGTCAGTAGTTTTTTTTTTTACGTTATAAACCGCAATTTTCGCCTTTGCTACTACGGAACCCTTCATGGGCGAGTCCGACTCGCACTTGGCCGATTTTTTAAAAACTTCTGCATGTATAGTAGTAATAGGTAGAGCTCTTTAATGTTATCTACAATTATGGCTACTAATGCTACTATACACATAAGTAGATATTATACGTATACTATCACTGTATTCCCACAGGGGTAGACAGAGACAATAAACTGCTCCTTTTAATGATACGTAAATACATCCCTTGCCTTCCTGTATCCTTCCTTTTCATGTTTTATCTTTTATTTATTTCACTGCGTTTCCCAGCTTTTCCGAAGACGTGGCCTAATTGTTTCTGAGATGTTCACCGAAGGGGGTTAAGGGGGGGGGGGAGAAGTTACATGTCATTTGAATGCAAAATTTAGTTGTTATAATAAGCACAGAAGAGTTCTGAAATAGTCAGTAACTTACGCTTAGATAAATATAAGCAATACACTATTTGTTGTACTCATAACCACGCTACTGAAATATAATAACAACAACCATTATAATATGATAAACAATAAACTAGAAATAAATAACAATTTACATTATATCCCACGCACCACCGAATATCTGCCAAATTAAAATGTAAACGAAAAATATTTTTATTCAAAAGGATTTATAGCTCATCAAAAATTCAAATGTATTTAAAATCTAAATTGAGTGTCTCCCCTATTCATAACCCTTAGCACGCCCTTATTTTTCCGAGTATACTGAAAACATCAATGTCAACGGGCGGTTCCCGTTTATTTACGTTCGTTGAAAGCCCCAAACGGGTAAGTCTCTGGTAAATATCATGTGAAAACAAGTTGTTATTGTTAGGCGTTTTATAGAGGTAACATCTGACCGTAAGTAAAATGTGGAGGTTACTTCTCTAAAACCTTTCTTAATTTAAAAAAGTGGGTGAGTATTGGTATGTATTTGTATCTGTGTTTCTTGTGTGAGTGAATGTGACATTATATTAGATACTAACTTTCAACGTAACTCGTTTGACGACCACTCCTGTGGACTTACCAAACTTTTCTTCATAATATAAATTGATTTAATCATGAACACAGCCAAGATTGGAATCATTCTAATCAGTCCAGCCATTCTCTGGAGAGAGAACGAGACCCTTGCACTTAGAGTACGGAATAGTTGTTGGGTATCTGTATGGCTTCTTCATCATTATTTTAAGAGCAACTCTTTGCTTTTTTTTATGCCAACACTGCCAGCACTAACAATGATGCAGTTACCCAACTTTGATTAAATTGACACAAGTAAAAAAATATGCTATTGTTATTTTACTATTACACAGAATTTCAATGTAGGTACTCTCCTTCCTTAAAGCAGTAAAAAATTAAATATACTTAACTGACTTAATGGAATACATTAAAAAAAAACATTTTCGTCGTTCGTTATTTTAAATTAAGTACCTGTAGACTTGAATTATTGTTAGCTCCGAAGGCCTCGATGGGGCCCCTACTTACTTCAATTATACTCCACTATGTTGGAAGAATAAAAAGAAATTCCATAGATACTTGAATGACTCACAACAAAGCGTCGGGGTTTGCCAACGCTCTGGCGGGCAAAGCTGGTTGATTCCCAGGGATTTCAGACGATCGTAAAGGAAAACCACGCTATTTTAAATATACTCATATGTACTTCAACTGCAGGGTACACCTCCAAAAAAAGGTGTTTAACCGATCGTAACTAAACAAAATAAATATTATGACCATGATGGGTAGAAACGTATCTAAAACATCCTTGATATTCTACATACCTACAACAAAATAAAAAACGAAACATGACAACAAGAAAAATGACAACATCAACGCGCAATAACGAAGTTGTCTCATCATTATACTGTTTGTTATTTGTTAGAGCCACGCGCTACCGCAGTCGAACTAATTTGCCAACTCCCAGTAACACGGTTAGGGCTGTCCCCTGCAGCGATTACGGGTTAACATGTAAAGCAACGGTTTGAATAATACGGTTTAATAACGGCAGTTGGATATACATATTTATTGATTTTTGAGATTTGAGAAAAAACAGAGTCTGAACCGACCGTACCGTAATTATGGGTTAGTCGTGGTCGTGATTCACCCCGTAATTTTTTCGGCCTTTAAATAGCGTTTTACCTTGCTATTAAAAGGCAAACATTTTCGGGGGCAATCGCGACTAAATCATTTAATTCACTTGAGAACACAGTTGCTTACATAAAAAGTTAAATACATGGTAGGCCAATCTGAAAATACTTATTTAGACTACAAAAGGAAAGTGATGCAATGGGTAGCCTTATTAATTTTATTTCCACGAATGAATATAACACCTTTTTACTCAAAAAAGTATAAGCCTTGAGTCACATTTAATTTCGCTTTGAACCCTGAGAGTAAATACAACAAGGGCCAGTGCACCGTTTCTGAGAAGTTGCGTTCGTTGCTAATAATGTCTAATTAAACAAGTTTAGAACTGCGGGAGTTCTCTCTATCGCACGATTGAGAGGGCTGTGAAACTCGAGAACAAAGCATTGCATATATTTATGGAAGTCTCTGTCTATAGAAGTTCTTAAAAGCGCTTACAAGGTTAAATATCTAGGTATGTTCAGGTTCCGGAACCCATTTTAAAAATGAAGCATTACACTCAGGTGGAAGTAGATAGGTACTTATAGAATTTGGCATAGATAAAATTATTTATGTGAAAACACCCATCCATGAATTTCAGTTATAAATTTGTATTCCGGTAAACAGTTTTGGTGCATTTGTTATAATTTAAAGCAAAAAAATTCAGTCAATGTTTTCGAAACATTTAGCAAATAACGCTATTCAAATAAATATTATATGAAAACGAGTCAATATTAAAAACATTTTGACAAACTCAACATCTTTCATATAGGGACATAACATTATAAATAATATTAGAAATATAATTAGAGTTAGAAGCTCATGTTCTTGTATCAATAACAAGACTCCTTTGATCCCATTCCTGATATTCGCGTAACGTGTATAAACATTTTTCAGTGTACCCTCTTATTTGAGGTTAAACAAGGTTTCTTGATACAAACGAGTTTTTGCGAAGCGAGTTACTCTACATGTGGGTGTGCATCCAAACGGCAAAGCAAAAGAAGAAATGTTCATTATTTCCTACGAAGGTGGTTAGCGCTTACTCGACCCACTCATGTGTTGCCTACCTGCCTCCCTCCCCTCTCCCTTTCAATTGCAGAAATGCCATAATGAGCAATCATCTTTTTTTTTCTGTGAAGCATACAGCCCACGTGATGGAAAGTGGTTACCGTGGCCTATGGACATGTGCAACACCAAGGGCGTCACACTTGTGCTGCCGACCTTGTGAGAACAGAGTTTTTGTGGCCTCAGTGCAGAAGACAAAACAGGACAAGCCTTTGGTCTTCCCACTGACAGCACAAACTCTCCATTGAGAATCATCTATCGTTTTTTGTGTAAGTAGGTGTATCAATATCAATACTTCAATGGTCGAGTGAATCCAAATGAGTAAACGAATACCAAACTATGCGTTAACAGTTTGTAAATATCAAAGCTTTACCTAGAAAATTAGCAGAAAGGAGCCTTCTCCGAAAGGACTAAGCCTGTTATAGGTTTAAATCAAATAGATATTTAATTAACACATTACAATTGGCCGCTCTTCACTTTACTTAAATTTAAGTAGGTATTTTGTTAATGAATGCCAACAGAATTTGAACCAATTAGTCCCATTTGCGCAGCTACCTAACCTATTCATTTAAATTCAGGTGTTTACCCATCGATTTCCAATACTGTTGTATTGAACTGAAACACACAAATTCTCTGTAAACAACTGTTTATAATGGATAGATACTCATACCGGTCTGTTTATCCGTGAAGGATTAGGTAATGATGAATTAAGCACTCATTTTACTAGCTAAGTATTATATTTTTGATCCCCACTTCAAGCATGGTTGGTTATATAATAAATATATACAAAAATCGGAACCCTAAAAACAGTTGCGTCTCGTAAACTTGATCAAATTTTCCAAACTTTATCAAACAATTTCTAATGGCTATTTATTTGGTTTATTTTGATCGAAGCAATACTGATCAAAGGGCTCTTCGATGAGGGCAAACTGTCAAAGTGTAATGAGACTTGTCAGCTTTTATGCTATATTATATTATTATTTATTATATTATGATTTTCTTAAAAATAAAGTTTCAGGTCTGATTCACAACTTGAGATGAAATGTGCAGCTTGAGTCGAATAATAAAATAATTTTACGTACCATAAAGTTGACTTGAGTATAAAGCTAACGCTATAAACTTATAAGTACCTAAGTATTATTATCAACACTGTAAGTAAGATAGTTTCTTATCTATCTAATCTAAGTAAGAATCATAGCCTCTTCGTCCCTTATATTTTATCTAATGTACTTAATACCTATCTCTCAACGTTCATCAAATATTCACATCAATTTATCACTATCGAGTAACAGCATTCAATATAAATCGTAGCTTAATTGTGGTAAAATATACCTAAATACGAGCGTTATTCGAGCGAAATTCCTGTACCTCGTTTTACAGAAAAGTTTTCATAATTAAGACCTGTCAGTAGCTGAAGGCTGACCTCACCGTTAGCTCCAGTGACGTGAAACCAAAGAGGGATTCCGCATGTTAAAAAGCTAGATTGATAGCAATAAAAAAACTAATTTCGAATACCTATACCCGGGTACAGATTTGGCAGCAATCTTGACTATGTATGTCAAGATTGCTTGAAGAGACGTCATAAGCTTTATTGCCTACTAGTTGTGCGTCTGTTATCAGATAGGTACCTAACACAATTTTATGTATTGCTACCATTACCATTGCTTTGTTTATTTGAATTGCGTATATTAAAACGGCGGAGGGTTGCGGTTGATTAATCAGCTTGCAGCAATATTGTACGATGAGGCTGGGTCTAGTAATATTGTCAGTAATAATCCCTTGTAGCGCATGCAAAGAATTTATTATGTCTCCGTAATCTTGTGCGCACAACGTGCATCGCATAATATTATGTATTGAGGATATGAAATGAACTGTGTTTCCGTATTTAATGCTTCATATTTGATAAGTTTTTTTTTTCAGCAAAAAAAAAAGATTTTTTTAAAATCGTTTAGGAGACTCGCTATCTCACTTGACAGAGTAATTAAGAATATTGTTATCAATACAGTATCTGAAATGGGATTTCCAACCTTTTTACGAAATATGAAACAGTAATTGTTAGACAGGTAGATAGGTAGGTATAGAATAATTTTTAAACATTGATTTTTTTTCTCACACATAAGAGACTTTTTGTCATGTAAAAAATATAGATATAATTTTAAAAAATTAGGCTTAGGCTATAAGGTATACTAATTTTAGCGAGGGAAAAGTAGTCAAACCGAGTGGGTAGAAAATCACAAAGTTAATTTTTTTTTTTTTTTAAATGTGTATGAGCGGTCGGACATGCTGGCAGTGCAAAGCCAAGGTTTTAATGCATGGGTTGGTTTCACCTAGCTGGTTCACTTTAAACCTGACTATGTTCAGTAAGTAACTGTTAACATTCATATTGTTATTCGACGTAGCTTCCATTCACGCGGCGGTTGGCTGCCTGTGAATGGAGGCTACACCTGCTGCTGCAGCACTCATGTTGAATTCAGTGGTCGCCGCCAAAACGATGCCGCCGTAATGACCAAAACGAAAGTCATAATACTCATAATAGACCATGAAATGAATTTTCTTGTGTTGCTACGACATGCGACATGAACTTTTTAAATCGCTGTTCATTTATGTAAAAACAAATGACAAATCAATTGATATACCTAAGCGCCTTTGAAAAATGTGCTTTTGCTTTCCACCCAGTAGCTCGCCAGTAGCCAGTTCTAAAAATGTTCAGTGTAACTTATACGGACAACGCTAAATAACGGTGTACCTACTCGGTAAAGAAATATGATTGGGCTCCTAGCCTAATATGCTCCACACTTATTTATTAATTTATTGAGTAGTAGAAAGTGCCTAGAATTTATAGCTTTTTATAAAATATCTAGGTAATTTGTCTATACTTACTTACTTATTTTATTTTACTTTTATTTACTAATAATAATAATATAATAATAATATTTATTATTTATTATTTATTATATATTATATAATTATAAAGAGGAAAGATTTGTTTTTTTGTTTGTTTGTTTGTTTGTTTGTTTTTTTGTTTGTAACGAATAGGCTCCGAAACTACTGGACCGATTTCAATAATTCTTTCACCTATAGAAAGCTACACTATCTGGGAGTAACATAGGCTATATAACATCACGCTACTACTAAAGGGAGCGGAGCAGTGAGCATAAATGTCAATAAATCGGGCAGATTTCCATACATTCTTTACTTTATAATATTAGATTTGTATTTTTGTATTCGAGTAAACTTAAAAACTACTGAACCGATTTCAAAAATTCTTTTACCATTAGAAAGCTGCACTATCACTGACTAACATAGGCTATAATTATTTTTTTTTTAAATAGGGATCCTGGATAAAACTTCAATAATGTAACCCAAGGTGTAAAAAAAATGACCTAAAAATTCCTTACATCGCGTACGCTGCGAAAACTATTGAAGATAGAACAAAATAATGTACTGTAGAAATGTATAACTTAAAAAGGTCTACATAAAAGTCCGCGACAGCATATGTCTATCTAATAAGGGTAGCTCACAATAACCATTTTTATCTTTTACAAATTATAAAAAAATATGTGTCATTTTCGAAGCTATTTTTAACAATATAGTGTTAAGCCTTATCTGACTAAATACGTTAGATACATTGTACATTTAATGTAGATCAAAATTGCCCTTTACACTGTATAATTATAATGAATATTTTAGAATCTATTGCAGTATGAAAGTAACGCGTGACGATTTAAATTCAAGCCGAAATGCCGATCAAAGTCAGACCACGGAATCTATACCTTTATATTAATTCTTATCTAAATAAATCGTTTGGTATTTAAGATTGTTTCAATACCTGTTGATTACTGTTTGAATTATTGAAATCGGACGTTCTATTCAAAAGATATTACGAAATTATAATATCAATAAATCCGGTAAATTACCATACATTATTTGAAAACTAATTATTATTACGGGCATGGGCTAAAAGGGTGCAACCACGGGTGTTCGAAGTATTTCACGAGCGAAGGCAGGGAAGGTCAGCTGAACACAAGATGCAACGGTAACGGGATCCGAATGCGGGATTGGAACCTCCATGTGATGCATCCTGGGTAACGGAGGCATTAACGCCCCTCACCTAGGGGAGGCGCTACCGCCTACGGCAAATACATACAGCAACGGGAGCAGCTCTATAGAGGGCTGCTCAAAGGCTTCCCACATGTCCCTCTGACTACGAGGAGGCCCAGTAGAGAGCAGGAAAGGGAAGGGCTGGTCACCGAGCGCGGACGTGAGGATTATAGGTCCGGCCTCCTGTCATCCCTTCACGCCCGTCTCCTCCCTTTCCGGAATTCGATGGGACATGGTGCTTCCCACTTCTAAGAGGGCCATCTTAAAATTGTAGATGGCCCAGGGTCAGCCGGGGGGTGCGGAAAATGCCCTAGGCAATTTTACACTCCAGCAACTGAAGACCCGCAACGGCATGCTGTTTAGTGGTTCCGAATTCCACATGGCACTCCTGATGGCTGACGGGGATGGTATCCGAGGCAATTTTAGCACGAAAGAAAAGTTTGTACGGAATCCGAATTCCACGCGGGCGGAGCCGCGGGCAACAGCTAGTATTATATAATAAGCTGGATCAACCACAGTATCGTCTCAACCCACTCAGCCCCACTCTCGTTCTAGGATCTAGGATAAAACCTTTCAATAGGTACTAGAAAAAACTCTTTAGAGACATGAGATCGTTATTCAATAAAACAATCTTAAAACGTGCAAGATTTTCTATTACCTATATCGTGTAAAAAGGTTCCACCTCCTATATAGAGGGCGCGCGCTTAGACGAGATGACATCTAGTTTTGTAGGTATAATAAGTAGATACAAAATAATAGGTAGATACTGTTTAGTCGCTTTGTACAACATCAACGGACGGAAGTAGGTAGTTTGTTCGTTGGTGAAATGAAGAGGTTTAGATCAGGTTACAAAAAAGGTTTTCGACGAAACCTTTTACCATTTACCAACATTTTGTTGATACAAAAAATTAATCACGTGAACTTTATAGAATCCCTTAAAAAGTGGTTATATTTCAATGAGGGATATTCGCGAAAACAACATACCAAAAATAGGATACAGAATACATTTTGTTTATGTTTACTTGTTTACTCACTCGAATTTTTCGCAATATATCAGCAGTTCCATTTCAAATTCAGTAAAAGGTACCGGAAGTCGTTAGCGAGCAAACAAAAATAAACATTTATACGGCAAAATCTCAAATTCCCAAAATACCTTGGAAAAATACTTGACATGCCGTATTTACGGGTAACTTTGGTAATTAAATAAGTTATCGAATTACTTGAGCAAAGTTTATAAATAGACATCGACATTTAACATAATACATTCGCGTCAAATAACAAACTCTCAAACTCTTCGCCCACCTCCGCACCATCTGTTATGTTATAATGATATTGAGAGTTTCAGCCACCTTTAATTATATACCTAGTAAAGTAAAGGTTGCATTCAAATATCTACAGAGATTTACTTTCAGCTTATGTAACTTTCAAACCAATTTGATAAAAAATTACACAATTTTAAATCTTAAAACATCTCAGTTTGAAATTTTAAATTTTTTTACGGGGATTTCTATTTTACAATTAGAATTTTCAAGTTTACAGTTATAAGGTAGGTTCCTACTCCTACCCCCAAAGTGATGTACAATCGATAAAGGACCTAGGTAAGTAGCTATACTTATACCTTTCCATATAAGTTGTAGTTATATGAAAAGGTGTACTAATACATACTTATTAAATATCCTTTGTCGACTGTGCCTACAGGCTAGGTGAGTAAATAAATAAAAGGTACCTACGTAATAAATCAGTAGGAGGGTTATGGGATCATTTGTAACCTTACTGTTTTGGTCTCGGGCACATTGGACCCCTAAATCTTGCTCAGTGTGTAGGAAGAAAATTCCTCAGACTTGTAGGAAGAAAATATGCTAAAATTGATTTTCTTTGCAGTACGACACTGAATTTTCTTTTTCTGCGTAGGTAACAATTTTCGTTCCTTTCACATTTAGCTAGAAGAGACAATATTTAGGCGAATTTTGCTTTGATTGTTATTAAATGGACAATGAACGTACCTACTTATAGATAGCTAAAGTGAATCCAAAAAAAAGACAATTTTCTATCGAGTCTATTTATTTCGTACCTAACGATAAAATGTTGTGCACACACTTCGGAACTAAGCAAATAAAACAGTTTGGGGCTAGCACAGGTAGTATTTTCGGTGCTAGAATACTTATATAGATACTTTTTTTAGCACGCACATAGTACGGTTACATAGAAACACTACCTATGCACTGTACAGTAATCACACCCCGGATGCAAACAGAAACAACGAGGAGATAATGATAAAGATTAAAGGTACGAGTACAATTTCAAACAGTACAGTCTTATTCTAATTATTTTCTTTTCCTATCATATATAAAAGGTTTATCTTCTTATATCTGTGAATTTTCAAACCTTTAATATTATACATGCTTATGTTAATTATCCTACGGGTACTAATTAACCAGGATTATCCGTAATTAACACTCAAAAACCTGCAGTCATGCTGAATTTCAAAGAAAGTTTACAAATAGGTATGTAATCAAAGGCGGTCTGAGATAATTACCTAATAAGTTTATTCTAATACACTCAACATGTTTTATTTATACTTGTTATTAGATTGCACACAAGTACACGGTCTTACGGTAAGCGGTTTGCCACTTTACCCATGCCACGTTAGACACTCGTGATACTATAACTCTCAACTTGTTCTCCCTTGGCTCTGTTATACTATACAAAGTCACGTTGATTTATTGCAATCAACGGGACTTTGTACTGTTTCATCTATACGGAAGAATGAAAGTCAACTTCAGCCTTCAGCTTACCATCAGGCGAGGCGAAGTCAACTTGACGTGTCCTATATATAAAAAAAAAACTTAGCTCCAAAACCTTTCATAAAATAATCGGCAGGGTGAGTGTGAAGTCCCTGGTATTGCACACGTCCATTTCCACGGTAACCACTTTCCATCAGGTGGACCATCTGCTTGTGTGTCATCTGGGCCCATACCATGAACTCTTAAAAACAGATCAATAATTGAACTGCTGTCATTCTACCAACTGCAAATGTCACTTTGTAATCCTATTTATCTAGATGACATTACAAAGAGACATTTGCAGTTGGTAGAATGACAGCAGTTCAATTATTGACCTGTCTTAAGAGTGCGCATAAAGCTAGAAAAAAATCAGATTTCACCCGCACCCCTCGCACGTCCCGCTCTCGCCTGTCGTCGCTCCGGCAAGTCCGCCACCTATTTTGTGTGGCAGCGACCCGCCATGTATAGTTTGAAGGCGCACAGTATACCCAAAATACTCAGATAAAATTGTCAAAATACGAGTTGCATCATTAACTATCTACTTTGGAAACACAATAAATTTCTTTTTGGTAAAAAAAATATTTCTGATAAAATGAAAAGGTAAGTAAGTAAAGGAATATGTCGTCGTTGCGCTTGCCGAAACCTCTATGTGTTTTTGGTCAAGTTTTCAGGAGAGACATTAAACTGTTTTATTACATAATTGATGAGCGTATCAAAAAACTAAAAATGTAGTATGATGCCAAAAAATATTTCGCATGAACTGAGATATAAGTGAAAATTATAAACGGTACTATCCATCCACAATATTTTTTTTCCATTTTGATACACATATCAGAATTATCTTCCTAGCGCCATTTCTTACAAGTGAAAAATATATACGTATCAGATTTGTTATGGACCTCAATAGGATTTATATAAGGGATAAATACTGACAGATGGCAAGGTACATAACATACGAAGTAAATAAATACCCACTATAAACTTTATTAAGGCATACAAGTAAAAAAAATAAAAGTAGTACAACTGTTCCGTGTACAGGGTCCTACTAACACCTTTGAGACCCAAGCCAACCTCACTTGCTAGTCGGTGCACATGTTAAACAACGGACGAGGTTCTGGTGCCGATTTTCCTCTCGGAGTTGGGAACTAATTGCTGATCGTTCCTGGAATAGCCGATAATACGATAATCAGAAAAGAAGAGCAAATCTCCGAGTTCCGAGGTGCACATTATGCTGCCAATTAGTTATAAACTTTAGTTGCATCTGAGCCCTTCCCCTCGGCGTCCGGGGTGCGCTTTTCCAGTCTTTTTTTTTAATATAGGACACGTCAAATTGACTTCGCCTCGCCTGATGGTAAGCAAAGTCTCTGCAAAGAGGGTCACCATTACAGACATGTACCATGTTACAATGATGGCACTCAGCTTGCCGGCCTCATCAGAATATGCTTTTTCACGCCCCGCTTGAAGGACCCGTGACTGTAGGAAGAGGGAAACACGTGAACTGGTAAGGAATTCCAAGACTTAATAGTGCGGCAGAAGAAGGAGTCACCGAACCGCTTGGTTCTTGATGGAATATTCTGCACCGTATGCGGGAGGCGTCTAAGTCCTGCACGTGTTGTCCTATATAGGAAAGGAGAGGGTGGGATTAGTTGGAAGAGCTCATCAGAACATTCACCATGGTAGAGACGGTAAAATACCGCCAAAGATGCCATATCTCTACGCAACTGCAAAGGCTCGAGGGTGTTGGTGACCTCAGGATTCCCAATAATATGGACCGCACGTCGCTGCAGCCTGTCGAGAGCATCTAGTAAGTACTTTGCGGAGCCATCCCAGAGATGAGAGCAGTATTCCACGCAAGAGCGAATTTGTGTCTTATAGAGAAGGCACCGCTGCTCCGGCGTGAAAAAACGTCTCACTCTGTTCAGGACACCGAGTTTACGCGAGGCTGTTTTGATGATACTCTCAATGTAGTTTTTGTTGTTCAGTTTGCAGCGAACATCCATACCTAGGATATTGAGATTGTCCTGTAGTGACAGTGGCGTGCTCTGAAGAGTTGGAAGGGGAACGAAAGAAGATACCTTTGCTGTGAACGCGCATGCCTGCGTCTTCCTGGCGTTGAACTCGACCAGGTTTTCCGAGCCCCATTGAGAAACGTGGCTCAGGGTCCGGTCTTCTTTTTTCCGCGATATCAGACTGCTTGGCCGCAGGATGTCCGTGATAGCCTCCGTGTAAGGTGCTATCGTCTGCATAGCATAGCGCCGCAAGTTTCTAGACACACCGTTTAACATCTTTTCGAGTATAGGGAGCTATCGCTATCGTCAGCGACGATCACCGCCGTAGTCACTTGGAAGACTAAGTCAAGCTGGTATCAAAGAAACAAGGTAGTACATCACTGCGGGGCAAATACTCCTTCTTTAAAACGCTTCGTTCTGCCCCACATGGAGTACTGCTGTCACAGTTTTGCCTGGGCTAGCTAGACCTCTTCGACTTGGTGCAAAGACGGACGCTGAGGATCGTCGACCATCCCATACTCACAGGCGGGGTAGTAGTCCCTCTCAACCTCAGAAGGTACTTGCTGTGGTTGTTTTACCGCCTGTATGATGGTTTGTATTCAGAAGAATTGTTTGATATAATGCCTAGAATATTTTTACTTTATATCGCCGCTCCGCTTGCCATAGACAGTGAATTCACTCTCACACAAATGGTGTAAAAACGTCTCACTTTATTCAGGACTTCGACCTTACGTGAGGCTGTTTTGATTTAATCATCTGTCTCGTTTTGTTTACTATTATAAGATTATTTACGTTGTTACAAAGGTAGAACACCAATTTTACAACCAACAAACTGAAGAAAAACAAGCTGTCAAATTGTCTATGTGCAAACCAATTCTGACAAGTGCAACATGAGGATGAAAAACTCTTGATGTGAACACATAACCAATTTTGCAGTGTCAGAATTGCACATGTATATTTTGTCAAATCTATTTCTAGAAGGAATTAACACTTGGTTGTTTTTTCAGTTGATGCGCATTTTTTTAAGGCCATCTAGCGAATAAAAAAAAATTAGAAAAAATGCATATAACGACTTTGGCAGGCGCACCGACGATTTGACGATTTGGGAAAAACAATGCTTTTACTTTAATTTAACATCTAGCGATGTTCGTCTAACTATATGTGATAAATTACCCAAATATTTTTTTTTTGCGAATTCAATTAATTTAATACTAATCCTGAGTCGGGTCATCCAAATAGTCCAAATAGTGGTTCAATATTACTGATGAACATTGTGTATAACATGGTTGCCCTATTTTATCATTACGTATAAGAAGCTAGGGCCCTGACATATTGAATCAAGGCTGGCTAAAATATACCGCTCATTCCACTCTGGTGCAAAATTTCCATCACAATTTGGATCTAGTTCTCTCAAAACTTCAACTTTCTCTAAATGTTTAATGGGAGATCTGTAAAAATAATTGCAAATTAATGACAAATCAATCACATAAGCATTGCATTGCTATTTTAATCTACTTGTAGATAATTTGATATAAATGCTAAATAAGTACATAATGGAAAAAATCAAACCCACAATAGGACTTGAATGCCAGGGTCGCGAACCTTGGCGTTCCAGCGCTCTTACTCTGAGCTATCCTTCCACGGGCAGTCATCCGCTTTCCGTGTGGTCAATTTTTTTTTATTAAAATCACCGGGATACTCGTATTTACCATGCCGTTTGAATGTGTGAACATTCGGTACTAATGTGAATGACCATGTTAATCTCAAATCATATTATTCTACTTGTTCATGTTCATATTAATTTGCATATTTTACTGAAATGTTTTCTGAATGTGAGAAAAAACAATTGCAATAAGCTTACAAAGTTGACGAAAGTTTTTTACTAAGCGATTCGACCGGATCGGATTCATCAGCTTGTGTGATATTACGAGCTGAAGCAACTCTGAAATGCATTAAAATTGATAATACAATGTATAAATACTTTCGCAATATATTTAATAATTATATTAGTGCTATATAAATAATATTATACAATAAACACGCGAGTAGTCAAAAACATCTATTTGATTTGCATATACTATACCCGAGCCGACGTTACTCCAGAGTTACCTAGCAACGGTGGATATTTGGTAACAAACTAAAGAAAGTAAAATAATATAGATACATTACCTTCGAAAATTAGCCATGAGTTGAATTCTTAGTTTCTTATATTCTCTTTTAGAGTGTTTCTTTTATATTTTTTTAATTGGCTCATTTTTAACGAACTTTCTTGACACGGAAAACAGAAAAACAGTTCTCCCGTCTCAACGGGGCGAGCCCGACTAAATGATGAAACAACAGATGGCCGACACCTCGGGTCAGGTGCGATAGAAAGAGAGCGTTATGCGCGGAATAAGACCGTCGTAAGCGCCAAATTCATTTTTTTTAATTACTCGTATAATCCACACAATTTTTTCAAAGTGAAAATAGAGTCACTTGGTTACATAATTTTACACTTTGTATTCAAATATTGACTCAGTTGTGTGCATAATATTGGAAATAAATTGATTTTAGTAGTAAATAAGGCATAACTTTGTGATTTTATTCTATCGAAAAAATATTATTATTTTATGTTTTCACCATGAGCAGTCCCTTACAAATATAACGTATTTTCTATTAAAAAAAACCCAGCTCATTTGTGGCTTACTTTCGGGTATAAACATCAAATCTACGATCGGCAATTTAGCTTTATACCCCCTCTTAAGGTTTATGGTAAGGCCGCTGAGTGGCATAAAAAATTAATATAACATCGAAATACTAACATATCATAGAAAATATGAAATAGCAATTATTTACTTTAGAGAAAAAATAAAGCATCTACCCCTTTTTCAAAGCCCGTTGAAATATTCAAATAATTTACATAATATTTTTGTGGGCTTTTAAAAATCAAATACCGTACTTAGTTAAATAAACCTCCAAAGTTATTGATCGATTAAAGACGAGACAAGTCGAGAAACTTCCTAAGTCAAACAAGGAAACGTACGTACAATTTAATTACACGCGTTTAACATTTGCTTGCTTTAGAAATGTATTCTGGTTTGCCTTTAACTTTGACTGAGCATATTTGATTGGTTTTATTATATGCTCAACGATAATTCTCGTTATTCAACTGTAACGAATATTTTAAATAATGCTTTTATTTACTCAGTAATATCTACTACCTAACACTTGCTTTATCCTAGGAATGTATTCATTAAGAGTCGTGAACTCCTAGCGTTAATCCCAGACGCATCCGAAACTTCACATCGGAGTCTGAGGTCCGCTAACTGCGGATTTGGCTGTTATGAGTCGTGAATATGGAGTCAATATTACATGGGGCAAAGTTGCAGCAAAAAACTGATATAAACATACTATAGTCCTACTCTTACTAATGTTATAAGTGTGAAAGATTGTGAACTTTTTTATTCAATCACGCTCTAACGGCTAATGGTTCTGGCTGAATTTTGGCACTGGGATGGATTATAATCTGGAATAACGCATAGGCTGTTTGTCTTGGGAATATGTTTTCATGGATAGTGGGAACGGGGTCAAAATTTCACACGGGCGGAGCCGCGTGTATCAGCTAGTTTCCTAGGTATTAATAATCGGCAAAGTTTTGTTAATAATTTATCTATATTAAAGTCTATAAAGTAATCAAATAAGTTATAAACCAAAACTTCTCAGATTATGCAAATTGAAGTCTTATTTTGAAGTCAAAATATGGGATGCTGCAACCTCGGTCATTGTGACTATGCAAATGTTATTATGTTATTAATCAACGTCTAACAGTATAATAAACGTCATTCGACCTAATGGACTTATTCGATGTATCGATTCATGTTAAATATGTAAATCGACTTAATTACGGTCACAAAAAATTATGTTAACCTAGTTTTGCCAAGTGGCAGTTTGTTATAAATGTGTTGCAATAATTGGTTGCAAATTGTAACATAATAAACTAACTGACTTACGAGCATACATCTTGGACTTTCAATATAATGTAGGATTGAACGAATAAATTAATCAGCTTCCCAGCAGGTCTGAGGTTTGGTTCAAAGGTCATAAGCTAATAGATATCTATTTCGAACCAAAATATACAGTAGCGTTGCCCAATCTTTCCAGAATGTCCACAAGGGAGCAAATTTTAATAGACAATTTTATCTAAAGACCTAACCGCCATTGAACACGTTGAGATTTTTTGTCTGTGATGTTATCGTATATTTAAGGATAAATAAGACGTCAGTGGATGAAGGGGCTATCTGACAATCTTAAAGTATTGAGATAATGAATCTCGAAGCTCCTTTAATACTTTATTTACAGATAACTATAACATTTTCTGAATGTACACAATAATATCTTATAGCACGCCCAATTATGAAGTAAACGAAGTATTAAAGCTGTGAAGTCCTCAATATGTAATAAGAAATTGTCAGATAGCCCCTTCATTTACTAACTACTTGAATTCACAGTTATCATATTTATTAAAACTAATATAACATCAAACTATCTTACTATCCATAGGTATAGTCCCAAAACTAGTGAACTGTATTTTTATGCCACACATAAAATCAATATTTGATTATACTTGCTTACTTCAATTACACTCCAATCGACCATTCTTGTTCAGGCCATCAGGCCAGAAGTAACTTGCTGTTGTGTGCCGAGATGCTAGGACCACGGAAAATGTCTACCTATTACTATTATCATTTTGTGCTTTGGAAAAATAAAGAGGAAATAGATTTATTTGGGCTTTTCAACCGTAGGATGCCTGCCGTTGCCGAGAATAGCTCGAGGTTGAGAGTACTTAATAGTGAGCATTATTTTCTTTTTAAATTGACGTTTTTACATCAATACCTTTATAGAGATTGCTACACATACAAATATTTCCACTGCACTACCACAGTCCAAACATTTGTATGCATGAAATTGTATGTCTATTTGCATTGATCTGGTTATTTTCGTGCCTCGGAGAGCACGTTAAGCCGTCATGCCCGGCTGTCATAATGAATGTCTACAGCAGTCGTTACGGGTAGTTAGAGCTCTAAAAAGTCTAACAATTTATTCAACTGTAATACTTAGATATCGTCAAGAGGCGGTGGAGGTCAAATGGCAGTCGCTTCACGGAAAATCTCGAAGATCAGCCAAACACGCAATTAGACTGGAAAAAAATTCATCGCAAAATTTTGCAAATGTTGTAAATAAATATCCCTTAGGTACTGGATTTTGAAATAGACAGCCTCCTAGTTACCCACGAATATTATATAAATCTATATTAAAGAACATTACAGCTTTCGATACCCTAATTTTCTTATTTCAATTTCTCTCCTATATAGAACAGCTTTCCCCAGACACCAACGGAACTCTATCATTTCGGTCATCGATCCATCTACCTAATGGTATTTGTCAGCTATGGCACAATACACTTTCAGGTACCTACATATCGTATCATCCAGTATGTTTTCTTTGATCGATGGCTTCGGCTTAGGTCTGTCGGGTGTGTAGGAATCTGTTCAGCCAATTATTCCGGATGACAGACATCGAGCTGCCGACGAATAGGCACTCAGAAGGATTTATGTGTTGAGGCTCAAGTTATTATTTTTCTAGCTTTTATAACGTGAATTTTATGTTTGAGACAAAACCTACCTATTAGGCGTGATGGAATAACAAAACAAGAAATATACTTTGTATAGGTTTATCTGTGTATTAGGAAATTTGATTTACAAGCGCTAAAACATGGCTAAAATAAACAGATAATCTTATAAACCATCACATTTCTAACATCTACAATGCTAGGTTAGTACAAGATAAACTCTCTTTTTCACATATAAATCGACTGAAAGTGTAGCAGGCCTTGCAGGTGTAATGTACCTACCTACCTGTAATGTCATTAACACGTTTAACATAACTTTAAAAAAAACTTTTAAAAAGGTGCGAAAGAGCCCAGCAAATCTTAGGTACCTACTTATGATAAAAACCCAGCTTAGGTTATTTTGTGGTTGTGTTGAATTTGCTAGTTGAACCAAAACGAACACCTGTCCATTTTGGAGCTGCCGAACCTAGACAATACGCCAAGTCGATTACGTACAATATTCCCTTTAACCAACTTTATTCAGAAACAATGTCCCATCTCTCTTTACTTCAATTTAAAATACTTCAGTTATTAATAGAACAATTATGAAGCAAATAGAATAAAAGCTTGTAAACTAAAAGCTATTAGAGCCTATCATCAATTCCGTAGTCGTCCACGCGGGGACATTCAGTGAGCGTAAACGGATAGGGATCTTCCAGTTCGATAGGGTGACAAAGATTTTCGAAGGATATTTTAAAATTATGCTACATATAACTTATATTTCGGATAGATAATATATCAATGCTTATAATGCACCCAAGTTGTTTTCGGGGTAGCAAATTTGTTCTTCATAGTAACTCGATCGTCACAGTCCTCAAAATTTATTTTCCTACTCTACTCAAATATTTGCACATGTTGTATGGTCTCGTAAATAAACATTTCCAGGTGCTTATAGTTTTATTGTATACTTTAATACTATACCTACTAGATAAACAACTTTGTGTATTTTGGATGTAAGTATGCCAGTCTCGAAAATGATCGTCAATTTAAAAACGCTATGTTATGATGAATATATTTGCAGAATCTAACCTTGAATCTAACGCGTTATGACTTGTACTGTAAATAAATCCAAAACAAATAAATCCATATACCTACATACCTACGTAGCCTTTTCATTCCTGTCAACCAAACCGGTTAGGGATAAATCGAACCGATCGTAAACAACTTTGACTACGCGCAATGTTTAGCAATGACCTTTGATCCTCTATAAACAGATTAAATTGTGAAAGGTCAAGCTGAAATAATCTACGGAGTTTAGTTTCTACCATATTGACATTTTGAATTTGAACTATTTACTTATGCAAACAATCGTATAACACGTAAATACCTAACCTATTATATCTTCATGATTTTACTCAGCCTAAGTCTCAGTCTCAGTATTTCAAAACAACAAGCATTTATGGCAGAAATCTATTATATCAGGTTTATTTTTAAACTAGCCTTCCGCCCGCGGCTCCGCCCGCGTCCAACTCGGTTAACGCGACCTTTGCTCATATCTTCGGTTCTACTCAACCGATTGCGATCAAACAAACGTAAGATTTTAAGTCTGAGCAAGCCCTTTCTAACAAAAAAAACCGCATCAAAATCCGTCCAGTAGTTTTTGCGTCCATCGCGGACAAACAGACAAACAGACAAACAGACAAACAGACAGGAAATTCAAAAAAAATATTTTCGTGTTCAGTATCGTTAACATAACATAACCCAAGTATTTTTTTTTAAATATCTCCAATGTACAGACACGACCACTTTACAATTATATAATAGTATAGATGCAATTTTAATAATACAAAAATAATTTTACAGTATTCTAGAATATTGTAAAAACTACTTTAAAATGAACCTGATAAAATTCATTTCTTATTTAATAGATATTCTAGCATTAAATTTTAATTGAAAGTTGTTCAAAGTTATAAAAATTGAAATGATGAAAGAGATCCAACCTATAATATAATGGTTCTCACTAGCGAAGACATTCCTAAAATATTAACAGAAAACTAACCTATGCTGAAAAGTCTTGAAGTCTTAATTAATAAATGCCCCAAATGAAACGATGACCTAAACAAACACGTGTGACGCAAACCGAAACAAATTGTCTCATTTTGTCGGTAACTAATGGTGTTCGTACATAACCCTTGTCGACCTAAACATAGGTACAGTGCACGTATTCATTGAGTCAATTCATGTGGACTTAATTCTACTGCTTGTAAGCTTTCATCACAACACCGTGATAAATGTTTTATTTTTATAGGTACCTGTTCTAAGATTAGTATGCTGTAATTCGCTTTAAAATTGGGTAAAATTAGATTAGGTACAAAATATTTCATCATCGTTATCTTAGCGTTGATCATAAGGCTCTCACCTTTTTTTAAACCACTTAGGTGGCAGACTGGTATAAAAAACCACACGGCCCACCTGATGGATAGTGGTTACCGTGGCCTATGGACGTATGCAACACCAGGGTAATCACACCCGTGCTACCAACTCTATAAGAACAAGAACAGAGAGTTTCTGTGCTGTCAGTGCAGAAGACAAAGCAAAGCAGAAGACAAAGCAAAGCAACCTTTGGTCTTCCCACTGACAGCACAAAAACTCTCTAGTAGCTCTACTCATCGCCGGGAACCCAAAACGAGGTTATTATGGCCACCGCACCTCTGTTTAAAGATTTAGCTAATACGGTTAATGAAATTACATTATAAGAGCTACTGATATCTGATCTCAATCCCGAAAAAGGCACCTTCGTTAGAGCTTCGTCCGTTGGGCAGTAGGTGAGGTTGGTCGCAAAGATTTTTGGTGAAGCCCTTTAACATTCCTAAATAACAAAACATATATAAATATTATTCTTCCTATTAATTTAAATAAGGAAAGTCAACATTCAGGACGTCACTCTAACGACTCTCGCCGCGAAGCCGACATTCCCTCGCTCATCGCCGCCGGTATGTTCACGCAGCATTAAGACCTATGTAGACGAGAATTTCGGCTACCAAGTACAGGTCTAATTAGTCAGAGCATTCCCTGTAGGGAAGGATTGATCGCTGATTCAAATTCCGTTTTAGATGTTGCCTATTGTTGACTGATTTACCCGAGCATAATAAATTAAGAATGGTAAAAGCACAGAACAGATAATTGGTAAAAGAGTGGTATAAGGGTTGCGTCTGATCTTATTTTATCATTTTTATTTGTTTTTAATCATCCACCCAACCTTTAATAGTAAATTATTTTACTATCAAATAATATAACATAACATACATAAACTCACGCCTATATCCCCGAAGGGGTAGGCAGAGGTGCTAGCACCCACATTTCGCCGTTTATGTTTAGGTCCCAATGTAATAGGTGACGAGCCTATTGCCATTAACCGGGCACTTATAAACCTGCGATAATATGATAATATGACGTTACAATTGTTATATTTCATACAAGTTTATAACTTACCGTTTTGACGTTTAATAAAAGTAATTAATTTGACCAGACAGTCAAATACCCAATTCTACTTATCCTAAAAAGCTTTGCTACCCGTGCCGGATACAAATAGTTATGAATTAAACAAATCTGATATTCTATTAACGAGAATATCCTTTACTCAAAAGTACGAGAATACTTGTTTCTAAACTGGCCAAATGAATACCCGAAGAGTGGCAGTGACAACCCCTTCACCGGCCTTATCCCCAAATTGGATTAATTAACGCTTAACAACGAGCCGAAATCGATTATGGTCTGTATGAGTTTACAGGTTTTGTACATATGTAATTGGTTTTTGTTACGCTACATGATTTCATGTACTAACAAAATGCTTTCAATTTGTTTGCTTTGTGTTTTGTTTATTTTGGGAATGGTTTAGATTAGACAAGTTAAACATTCGTTTAAGTGAAACAGTCAGTTGATTTTGAGTGGGTTGTAAAAAATACAGTACAACTAAAATCACATCACTAAGAAGAGGATACCTTAAGCTTCGTTTACATACTCGCGGCAGAGCGAGGGAAGTGGCGAGAGAAGTGGGCAGAGACGTGGTGTGAATGGTATATTCGTCATGCCACGAGTACTGCCGCGTATGTTGCTGCGAATGTCGGCTTGGCGGCGCAGTCAAAGTAGCGGCAATACTAGCGCGATGTACTATACGAGACCGCTAGATGGCGCTAATCAGTAAACACGGCTTACGTTATTGCTCCTCGAATATTTACTTTTAAAAATATTTATATCGATCTACGGAAAGTGTATAGTAGTTGAAAGTGATAGTTTTTATTAATAATCTATTTAATTATTTCGCTAGCATAATGCGTACACTGCTACAGCGTTGTCCTCCATACGTTTACGTCCGTCTCCGTTGCAGGCCGAATACTGTAATGCGGACCAACACGATGTTGCGCGTGTATGAACGCTAGGGCATTAATCGCGCGAATATTTCCTGCAACACGATGAGCAATGCGTGCGGCAGTATGTAAACGCGGGGTTAGAGTATGCATTATAAATACAGAGCGCGCCTATCACTCAGGTCTTTGGCGCCGAGTGTTAGCAGATAGGTACTTTGCGATGGTATAGCGCACCTATAGTGACGTTTCATGCATTACCGAAAATATCAATAGATGCACTTATTAATATAGTTTGTTGTTATGAAGTTTTTTGTTCGATTTGATATGCATGGATAAAATTAAAGCCAAAATACAAAAAAATGGCGCCTTTTTGCAGTATTTTTGTAATTACCCAACCCTGCATTTAGTATACCTCAGGACACGTATCTTGGACCTAAGTCGCGAGACAAACGAAGCCTTCTCACGCGCGGATTGTTTTGTAATAATCTATGCTTGGTGAATTTGAGCTCGTCTACCGCAGAAGCACCCCATGCTATCCTCAAAAGACATCCAAGTATCGTGTACTGCACGTATAGAGCACATTTTAGGTTCATGTTATATCTCCCGAGCAATACCTCTGTTAAAACAATTAACACAAACTTGAAACTGATCAAAGGAGACTATAAGATATTGTTCCAGTCGTGTCTAAACAAAATACCAGTACTTAATAATTAAATAATTTAACATAGGTTGCTACTCTGATATAAACCTTACTGGTTAGAGCTTAAGACTTATATTAGAGTACAAGTTTGATAATTGTATACTTACCTTAATCGTTACTAAATTGGTTTAACTCAATGATAAGAACAATGTTTAAGTAGGTACTAATAGTCCCATATAAAGCAAAATAAACAATTTCTTTTTTTCTATACATAATATAAAATATATTTCATCATCATCATCATCATTTCAGCCATAGGAAGTCCACTGCTGGACATAGGCCTCCCCTATAGATCTCCAATAGGACCGGTTGGAAGCGGTTATTTACTAAAATATATTATGTATAGAAAAACTGACGACGAAGATAAATAATTTACCTACAAAGAAAATGTTTTTTCAATGTTTTTTTTCTTACAAGATTTATCTTCGAGCAAAAAATGGAGGACTGTGATAGTACACTTTAAGTCCAAGTTTGCAATTCACGATTATCGTGTTAGATAAAATTAAATTGCCTAACTAGGCTGTCAGGGCTGCTCAACAAGTTTTCTTGAAGAAGAGCTCAAATTCGGATATTTTTCAAACAAATTGAATTGACTATAATCATTTTACTCGGATTTTTTGTCACGAGATTTTTTTCTTTACTGGTACGGCAGCCTAATAGATAAGCCAACGAATTTGCAATTGAAAAGTTGGTCGCCCAAATCCCACCCTCGTGCTATTAGGTAGGTACGCTACCGATTTTCTTTAGAATAAGTTCCTACCTACTAAAATATAAGAAAAAAATAGTAGTAAGATCATTCTTGGGCGTGAATTGAACCCTTTGTATTATTCACAAGTTAAGCGGCATAAGGTACTAACGTACGTAAAAAAATAAAAAATGGTAAGTATCCACGAGAGGAAAGCAAAGCAAAGCTAATAACAAAATGGTGGTCCACATCATCAGGGCTTCACCCTAGCTTTTTGGGATCCAGCGGGATTTAGTCAATTGACGAGCTGTGTAAATAAAATTCGAGACAACACGTAAGATTATGTCTTACACTTCATAAGATAAGTAGCTTCGAGTACCCAGATACCTCTTAACTTTTCTGTACGCCTCTCACGCCTTTTGTACACTTTTTTGTGCCTAACAAAACCAAGACATAGGTATATACTTCCACATTGACAGAGATATAGGTAGGTTAGTTAGGTACCTACCTGTGCTAGGTAACTACTTACTATAAAGACGGGCTCCCTAGAGCGTGTTTCAAAGTAACTCACATCAAACTGAATCAAATACGAAATATTTTCCTGTTCGATGGGTATCGGATATCTGGTATATCGACACCATGTAAGTAATATTGAACGTTGACATTTTTGGGATACCCGAGCTGTTGCTTTGTTTTGAAAAATGGGAAATATAAAACTAGTAGAATAGACGGGCAATTTTTACTTCTTGCGAGTATCTACCGCATATTTGTTAAGGGTTATCAATGTTATCATTATCATAATCGTGCCGGTCGTATCCATGGCATTCACCTCGGAGTCTGGGGTCCGCTTTTTCCAGTCTTTTTGGGGAGTTTTGTAGGTTTAGCAGGTGATCCGACTTGCAGGTTTAGGCCCATATCATAACGATATTCATCCTCCATGAGCAGAAATGCCAACCCATATCAGACAGATCACCAACTCTAAACTCAACCAAATTGCTATTGATAATTTCTTACATAAAATCCTCATAGCGCTTTACATTATTTTGACCGTTTGTCCGTATGTAAATAGAGAATATTATTGTATAAACTTCCCTTTAAATTGCAAACATTTTTGTTTTGTTTATTATTTTTATTAAGTAATACTGTCTGTTCATTCCAACAATCTTTCTTTTGAATAAATAGCCTGTTATTTATTCAAACAATGGCCTGACTTCACAAAAAACAATCAAGCAACCTTTCCGAGCGAGATTAGATATTTACATAAAGAGTAGTTAATTTCCTGTTTATGCGAAAAGATTTTTTATATTGAAGCAAAGGTTTAATGCTCAATAGAAAGAATAAGACTATTAATAGTGTAGTCCTACTTCCTACTATTAAAATATTATAAATGTGAAAATTTGTGAAGATGTTCGGATGTTTGCTATTTAATCACGCTCTAACGGCTGAACGAATCTGGCTGGAATTTGGTACAGTGATAGATTTATAGTCTGTAATTACACATGTGCTACTGTTTATCCCGAGAATACACTCCCATGGGTGGTGGGAGCAGAATCAAAATTTCTGGCTGTAGAGCCACGGGTATCAACTAAAATACACTCAAATGCGCCTGAGAATAGTAAAGTTAATGCCATTAAAGGAAGTTCGTGAAATGTATAAGGATCGAAGCAGATGGCGAGCTCTTATCTCTACCTGCCTCGGAGGAGGTTAAAGGCTCACTCAAAAAAGATACTATTTATAGTTAGCTAGTGTAATTATTGGAACTATTCGGAGTTTATTCCAATCAAAAGATTCTGAGAAATGTAAAATAAATCTCATTGTTTTTAAACGTAGTCTGAAACATATGCTGCCATGAATTTGTAATTTGTTTCAAGAACAGGGGCCAGGAACAACTGACGATGTACACAAAAACCTTTCATCCAGGTGAAGCTTAAATAACGATGAGAATGTTTAATTATTTTATATGTAGGGATAATATGAGGTGTTCTACTTACCAGAGTCATAATATTATTTTAGGGCTCAGTATCAAAAGTATCAAATATAAGGTTGAAAAGGCTTATAAAGATATAAACATATATTATTATTATAAATGAACAAACCTCGATGGTTTTTTAGGATTCCGCACCCAAAGGGTAAAAACCTTAGAGTATACGAGTACATTGCTGTAGAGCTCGCCTTACAATTATGAACTGCTATCACGGGTACGAACAGTACCGAGGCTCCTGGCTCAACCTCAATCAATAGCAAAACAATACCCGCCAAAATGACTTCGCAAATAATATTTAATTCGATATGTTAAATCAAAATTTTATACAACATCGTATCTATATTTGTAGTAATAATTGTTTTTGTAATACGCAAAATGACGCCATTTTTTTGTATTTTGGCTTTAATTTTATCCATGCATATCAAATCGAACAAAAAACTTCATAACAAACTACAATAATAAGTGCATCTATTCATATTTTCGGTAATACATGAAACGTCACTATAGGTGCGCTATACCATCACAAAGTATCTGATAACACTCGGCGCCAAAGACCTGAGTGATAACAGCACCCTATTACCAAGACTTCGCTGTCTGCCTATCTGTCACCAGGCTGTATGTCACGAACCCTGGTTTAATTGATTAATAAAAACTACTACATACTAATAAATATAGCTATGTGATGTAACCAATCATGACAGGTATTTTTTAAATGTTAAACTACTATTTTATAATTAATTTTATTAGTTCTAAATCAATTCTACACACTTGGACCGTTGATATCAAACGATCTTCGTACCGTAATATCTAAATAATTCGAAATGACAGCTTCAATTGCCAAGTTGGCAATAATAATTTGTAATATCAACTTAATGTAAACTTATTCATCCATTAAATAAATGAAACTCTACCCAAACCTAAGTTGACTCAATTAAATACACATTATGTAACATTATTGTAATTACTTACGTGGCAACATTTGTAACAGGATTAGTCGTCAACTGTCACTTTCTCAACAAATGGGTTGGAAACGACGTCTATTTGACTCTATTAAGCTTTCTTCAGCCATTATTTTACGTTTTACCCTCTTTGTCTCGGAGATGAGAAGTCGATCGGAATGAGGCCGTCCATTTAACAACAGGTTTTATTACTCTCTGTTCTGCGGGATTGAACACTATTTATGTAACGTAATTTGTAACGAAACTAGGTACACTTATATTTTTATAATACTAAACTAGCACGAACAAAAATTGTGTCAAAGTCATAGTGATATGAACTTTTTTCATGCTTTTACCTACCGATGACAGCTGAACAAATAGAATAAGAATCGTGAGTCACGGGAGACCCAATCAAAATTAGGTGACAAAACTTCTGGTCCTTACAACCGATCTAGCACATTCGGCCTCAAATCCATAGAGATTGACAGGGTGCTCTAAAAGATCTTAATACATACCATGATATTAGGTTCTTTTTTGAGTACTTTGTTGGTCAAGATCAATCTGATACTGACTGTACTGTGTACTTATTAATATGTATTTCCCTCACTAGGTACTCGCAGTTAAAAATAAAGTTATTTCAATTATGTCGGTGGCGACCTGATGTTCAGGAAAATAATCCAAGACTAGTCTTGCGGCATCACTGTCGTAAGCTTGAGGGTATCTCCATGTAGTAGACTAGTATAGACAGTCTATCCATGACCTACCCCGAATAAAAATAAGAAACGTTCATTTTTAAATAACAATTATACGCCATGAACGTCATATCCTCGATGATAGTGGTTGTTTCACCGTACACGTATTCTGTCAAAACTTCAATTGTCTCTATTGGAGTGGATACAACCCTCTGATAGACAGAGGGACGACGTTTGTTCTAATAGGGTTTCATCCTTTGTGCATGGAATCCATACAACAGAAACCTTCCCCTATTCCTGTACAATATCTACATTATCATATTTATCTACAGCACTCTACTATAACACAAAGAAGTAAGGCAGAAATAACATTTCATTACTGTGAACGTTTATGTTTGAAAAACGGGATTCTCATTAGCATTATCTGTTTTAACAAGCAGAGAGCTTTTTGTTGAAAAATATTGTAATAAGTACCTAATAGTCTAGGTGGAAAGGCAAAGTATGAAGGAAGTATGTTATAGCAAAATATTTTCTAGTGAAGAACAATTTTATTTATGTTTGGTCAGATTTAGTTTATCCATATCCATACTAATATTACAAAATGCGAAAGTAACTCTGTCTGTCTGTCTGTCTGTCTGTTACGCTTTCACGCCTAAACCGCTAAACCGATTTTGATGAAATATGGTATAGTGGTAGTTTAAACCTTGAGAAAGCTATGTTTGGTCGCGATAATCGACATCCACGCGGGCGGAGCCGCGGGCAAAAGCTAGTTTGTTATATTCGCTTGATGGTTAACTCTTACGTTCAGATTGGATTACCCTCACATGTATATATTAAACTCCCCAAATTTAAAAAACTGAAAATTAATGTTGAGTTGTAAACTATAATTGTTGTACTCGGTATTTGTACTTAGGTAGTTTACTGAGCACCACATATTTAATAAAATTTAATAAACGAAAAATCACAATCAATCTTTTATAATTTCAGTTACGAACTTAAATTCTCTTTGATCTGTAAATCGTGTATAACTTTGTGTTTAGCAACCTTTGGTTCTGTTAAATTCGAGGTGAACGGAAGCTTAACTCTAATTGATAAATTGTACCTACTCGGTTTTTTTACTTAGGTAGTTTATTGAGCAACACGTATTTAATAAAATTTAATAAACGAAAAATCAGAATCAATCTTTTATAATTTCAGTTACCTACGAACTTAAATTCTCTTTGATCTGAAAATCGTTTATAACTTTGTGTTTAGCAACCTTTGTTTCTGTTAAATTCGAGGTGAACGGAATCTCAACTCTAATTGATAAAATTGAATAATAAATTAATAACAATTAATGAATAAATTTAATTCCGACCTGTTAATAGGTCAGAAAAATTAAATAAGTAATTTAATCTCTGTGAAAGTCTACGATGCTTAACCAAATCAAAATTGAATAATGGTTTTTTGAAAGACCCGTCTTGATATCCTTGATTGTGCCTACCTAGATATAACACCGGACACGTATCTTGGACCTGAAATGTGCTCAAAATGTGCCCTATACGAGCAGTACACATTTCTTGGGTGTATTTTGAGGATAGCACGGGGTGCTACTGCTGTGGACGAACTCAAATTCACCAAGCATAGGTTATTACAAAGCAATACGCGGGCGCCAGAGCCTCGTTTATCTTGCGATTTAGGTTCAAGATACGTGTCCGGAGGTATAGCTACTATCAATCACTGGCAGTCGTCTAAACGAATTATGATTGATCGGAACAAAGTAAAGAATTTTTACTTTACAGCAAGTATTACTGCTAACTATGAACAGTCCAATACATGAGTAATACACATCAATCTAGAAATCGACTTTCCATCGGGAGATTTGCAATTACTTGCCACTAATAAAATACGAATTTTAAAAAAGCGTGCGTAGGCACGGAATTGAAAACTTAATGAACATTCTTCATGGACACGTGAAAAGTAAAACATCAAAGTAAAAAAATATAGGTTGGTAACTGAAAAGCGGAAAGGCTCCTGATGCAATTTATTCCCGCCAACCTTTACCGCTCTATTGACATTGACATTCTATCCGGAAAACGTTTAATTAAAACAAAATTAAGTGCTTTCAACATTACCGTTTACATATTACACATAATATGTAGGCACTTAATGGGCATAAAAATGAACGCTGAAATGCACATATAAACAAGCTTTAGACGTACCTACATTTTTGAGTAGGTAACAATGATATCGAAATTCAACACGGGCGAAGTCGCAAGCAACAGCTAATCCTATATAAAAAAGTCTAGTTCCACTTGAAGTCAATCCATTCCAGACTGAGATGAAGGCTAACACAAAATCATAAAATGTAGGTATTAAAGCTTTCATTGCTTTCAACTAGCGCAAGAAAATCTTATTACTTTATTTTTCAGACCATTGACGGATTAATAAAAGGGAGTTCATTTCTTAGAAAAGCCATCTGTGTTTCTATCGAAGTGTGATGCTGAGAGGTGGAGTAGTTCCGGTGAAGTCTTTATTGCGTCGGAACTTCCAACGCTGATATAAAAGCATTGTGTCTGAGAAACCTTTCTCAGTTATTAAGTTTGTAGTGCAAATTAATTGAAATGAAATGAAATTACTCATTTATGTGAGAATACGGTAAAGTTAACGTACATAAAAATGTTAAACAATTGAAAGTTATAGATAATAGAATTCTTTTTGATCTTGGGATGAATGATGAAATGAGCGACATGACGTTTTACAAAGTAGACATTATGCTAGTGACCCATATAAATACATACATACATATGGCATCATAATAGGCACAGGTCTGGTGTATCAACCCCACATCTCCCCAACTACAATTTTCTGTCCCACGTAATAGGGGGAGAACCTATTGCCGTCAAGCGGGCACATAGTCATGGGCACAGATAACATAATACTAAAGTGCCATGGGCTATGTGTTTACTGTCGGATGGAGAACAGCCTTACCACTCAGTTGCCTTCTAAGACACCTATAGTAAGGGATGGGGTGGCCCTATTACCTACTCCACCGGAAACTAACAATGTAGGAAATAAAAATAATAATAATATTGAAATAAAACTATTTTTAAACATATTGCATCGCAATTTATTGTGTTATTTGGTTATTTACACTAATTCCGATATTTTGGTTAATTTTCAGCGTCATGATCATAGTTTTGTTTTCGAAAACAGTCAGTACAATAGATAGTAAAATCGTTCCTCAATACATACAAAGCCTGTATAGTATAGACTACAAGTAAAATTAGCTTAACTTCTGAACAGATGACTCTTTTCTAATGCCTCATTTTTAAAACTTAATCGCAAAAACGTACAAAACTAGCCATAAAGTCATTTCAAGTTCTGATTACGTCTTAATGAAAAAAATTTACGATATTTTGATTATCCAGCCAGTTAGGTACTGATTTTATGATTATCATCCCGTCTTCTATACTTACTTTAAATTCAGTTCTAGCGAAGTAATAATGATGCGATAATAAGAAAACTTTTGCAATCGTAGACTTTAATGGGCAATGAAATTTAGTTCTCAGGAAAAGTTGTAACATAAAATCTTTCGTTCAATCACGCTCTAAATAAATATGTAGTAGGTGTCTACCTACTTACCTGGCTTTTTATGATACTAGGTAGCTTTGAATACTATTTAAAACCAGTATTAATATGAGCACTTGTAGGTTTTGCATGCTTCAAATTAGGTGTAGACCGCATCCTACTAATATTATAAACGTATGTAAGTATGTGTGTGTTTATAAGTATGTGAGTGTTTGTAAGTTTGTAACTTTCACGTAAAATGGGGCAGACTACAATATGGGGCACTTTAAGAAGGGCATTAGAAGGTTTCTTCAGTGACGCCCCTGGTATTGCACGCGTCCAAAGGCTACGGTAACCACTTTCCATCAGGTGGGCCGTGTGCTTGTCTGCCACCTAAGTGGTTTAAAAATAAAAAATTATACGTTTTAATTCAACTTTACAAAAATATAGGTAGCTTATACATCAGAATAACACATCCACGTGGGCGGAGCCGTGAGCAACAGTTAGTCCTTTATATTGTATCATCTACTAAACATTATCCAGAGATTACAGGCATCCCTATAAAGTACCAATGTATTCAGTTTCATCCCGTCTCAATTCTCAAGTAAGCCCTGAAATAGAACTCAGAATTGAAAACAACACAAAACTGCTACAATGTAAGGCAATAATTCTCATAATTACCTTTAGATACCTACTTTAGAAAGTCTGTGAACTTAACACTTATGCTCCATTCCAAGACTGATTGTTTTCGTAACGATTTGATTGCGTTTGTTTCTCAATTCACATGTCTACGCTATTTCTCAAGCCTTTGTTAGTTTACACATTAAACCATTATGGCTTGGCTCATCATTTATTAAACAAACACAATTTTTTGCCTAATAGGTCAATAGTCGATTTCATCAAATATTATGATAACCAATGATTTCCAGGTACCTACCTACCTATATAACTAGGTATATTGCTCGGAACTCGGGAGTCGGGACATACCTAATATCTTGGACCTAAAATATCCTCTATACGTGTAGTACCTACACGCTTTTCGGGTGTCTTTTGATAGCACGCGGTGCTACGAGTACTATACTACATATTCAATACTGTGGACGAGCTCATATTCGCTAAGCATGGATTATAATTAAAAAAAAAAAAAAAAATAATCACTTACCTACCTAGTTGATGGTAATTTAATGTTGTGATCAACTAAGCCACAACCTCTTATCCTGTTCAAAATGTTACCGTAAGTACGTAAATTTAACTATTTTTGATGTAAACCTAATCTATTTACCCACATTCGCTTAAAGATGCCCAGTTGCTAACCCTTTCCAGCAGTTGGTTAATTATTATTCATGAATACAAATGTAAATTTATTTTCCAACAAAATAACAATAGAAACAGAATAATTTACGAAAAGGGTTTCAGTCTATTTAGACACTAGAACAAACACCCTTCTCATTCTCTCGGCCCAGTGTAAAGTAACACGCAAAGCAATTCATTAGGATTAAAAAATCGGTCGATTGCAGACTCCCGAAGTTATGTACAAAAATGGATTGGTATAGATGAACTTTATGTTGCTATTCGAAAAGTCTTCCATCCATGCACTACAACTAGGTAAGTTGAAAGAGTTGGAATCAAACCTACGAACTCTGTTTCAGCAACCGAAAGTTCTAATACCACGCCACACAATACGTATACTGGGTAGGTATACCACCTACCCAGTATAGGTACGTCAAATAAATTAAATTGATCGAAGGTTTGCTGAGAACCAGTAACAAAGCAAAGAAAAAAAAACACTATTGTTTCAGCTACGTATCAGCTCAATACGCTGCTTTGACTCCGACTACAAAAGGTCTGAATTTCCGCTTGATTATAAATATCCAACTTCACATCCGGTTCCAATCATTTTAAAATTGGAAGATTAAAACACGCGATAAACGCGAGTAGATATAAACAAGTCACCGTCAAAATTATTTCATTACCTATTTTCAAAACAAATTAACAACTAATAATAATAATAATAATAAATTCATTTATTTCAAGTAACAAAGACTCATTATTACATTAATTTTCATTGAACTGCACTAAATTCACTATAAAATACATATTAATCAAAACATTCCTACATAATATTATTAACAGAGCTTATAGGCACATTCGACTCCGACTCCAGTTCCTATAATATAAATGAACCTCCGTGACATCACTGGTTTCACCCAAACCAAAGTAAAAAAGTAAGCGTGTCTGCTCTGCGGATTGTGTAATTTAATATAATTACAAAATCTCTAGCAACGCGATATTCCATAAATTCATCTCATATTAAATTACATCCTACCATACATGCTCGCAATTTACTTTGAAAGCTTTTTACTCTGAACTCAAAATATGTACGATGAAAATATACCGTACAAAAGGAATCTTAAAATAATTCCAGCCTTGGGAAGAACGAGGGGCAAAATATGCCTACTGTAATCAGCTGATCTAGAAATTGGGATAACAAGCGCGAAATTAAATATGCAGATTCGTTGCGAGAATTCAATAATTTATTTTAGTAAAATATTCAATTGCTCTCGTATTGCCTGAGCACTTCTGTTACGATTTGTACCGTTTTGTATTGAAATAATGGCTTGTGAAGAATTCTATGTGTTCTTGATATCATTGATTAGGTTATTGCATACTGTGATACAATTTTACTAACTTACATTACGTAGCCTGTCAAGCTATAAGCTATAAATGCTTATGTAAATGCTCACAATTTCATTTCTATTTTTCATTATTTTGCATATTATTATTTTTTTTATGTTTAGTATATTTTGATAGGCTTTTCTATAAGGTTTGCTCCCGGACTCCGAGATGTGAACAACAAGAACACTTTCTGTATCACGGGTCACTCAGTATTTTAGTCGCCCACTCAGTATTTAAAGTCCGTCATTCATTTATTATTTTTGTCGCACGGTTTAATAAATCCCTTTATTTAATACCTACTTGTATAGGTAATCAAAATATCCAATACGTTTGTCATTCAACCTATAAAAAAAAATGCAGGAGTGCAATCGATACTTAAGGACTTTTGATATTTCTTCATTATGGTGTATTTAAGATCCCCATCAATTTTCAGCTCTATGCAATTTATGTTAGCTCAAATATTTAGAATAGAATAGAATTTATTTTGACTGGATTATCTACTAAGAAAAATTACAGTCGACAAAGTCACACTTTTACATAAAACATAAAAAATGCAATCTCCTTAGTTGACTGTGCTCTACCTACCATTATTATTGACAGGAATACACGCTGTATGTGTCGTACGTCGTGCGTCAGCTATTGATAGATAATTGTGCAGAGTAAATACTAGTTGGGTAATTGAACATTATTGAATAAATACATAGTTACATACATACCTACCTAATTAATAATATTACACTTGCAATGAAACTACTAAGAATAAGGAGGTAGGACACTATGGTACCTATTTCCGTCCCAATTGAGCAGTCCGATTAGGAAGTACGTCCGCCCTACGGAATACCGCGGCTATAATAACCTCGTTTTGTGCTCCCGGCGCTGAGTAGGGTAGTCAGTTGTCACTGGAGAGGTTTTGTGCTGTCAGTAGGAAGACCAAAGGCTTGTCCTGGTTGTCTTCTGCACTGACGGCCCAGAATCTCTCTGTACTTACAGTTTCGACAAGTGTGACTCTCCTGGCGTCGCACTCGTCCATAGGCCACGGTAACCACTTTCCATCAGGCGGGCCGTGTACTTGTCTGCCACCTAATTGGTATTAAAAGAAATAATATCAACACCAGCACTTGATAGGCCTATATGCTTTATACTAAAAGGTAACCGGGTAACCGTAGTCTACGAACGCTAGCAACACTATATTCGTGAACGTACCTACTCTTGTCTGAGGAATTTTTAATTCTAAAAATAATAACATTATAGGCTGCAATTAAGGCCCCGAATCAGATTAGCATCGAAAAATCGGTATTTTCGAAACCGTTTTTCTCTTTAACTATAAAACCTAAAGGTCTGAAATTTACATCCCTGCATACTACAGGATATACAGAGTAACTTCACCTTTTCATAAATTCAATAAAAAAGGAGGAAATAGTTGAAAAGAGGCTCTGAACATCACTCTACTCTTTCTTATGAAACCAAATATTTTCTACAATATGTATCCAAATAATCTAAAATTTTAGATATATGTTAAAGTGTATTAGCATGACGTGACCTTCTTAGTTTGTAATCGTCCCCTATAAAATTATCTACTAAAATTAGTTTTACTGATTTTTACGTCTGAAAAACGAGCGAATGACCTTGAGCATTTGTATGGTCAAAGTCATTCGCGTATGTAATCACCTTAAACCGAGGTGACCCCGCGATCATGGTTGCTGAAAAGTAGCCGAAACGTCAAACTAAAAGTAGCTAAGATGTAGTAGGTATACAAATCGCGATCCCTAAGGCTCCGAATCAGGTCAGCATCGAAAAATTGGTATTTTCGAAACCGTTTTTCTTATAAACTATAAAACCTACAGATCTGAATTTAACATGCCTGCACACTACAGGATATAGAGAATAACTTCTTCTTTTCATAAATTAAATACAAAATTAATAAAATATGTATTATCTACAATCCAAATAATCTAAAATTTCACATATATAGGTATATATTAAATAAGTGTATTAGCATGACATGATCTTCTTAGTTAGTGATCGTCGCCGTATCTATTTAAATTGGTTTTACTCATTTTTACGGTTCAAATATGAGCGAATGACCTTGAGCATTTGTAAGTTCAAAGTCATTCGCGTAAGTAGGTAATCACCTTAAAAAGTTTTTAAAATGGATTTATTCGCGTATATTTCAGACAGTATCAACATTAATGACAATTCACTTACGTACTATGTAGGTAAAATTTACCTAGGTATGCAACGTGAGACGTTTGGGAAATTTTACTTTAGTAAAAATACTTAGGTAGGTACCTCTAAACTGAACACAAGAACGCTGCTTTTGATATTCTCATACTTAGTTATTATAAGAAACACTTAGTCTGTTTATAACTAAAAATGGTGGATATTTTAGTTAAAAATAGAATAAGTGTTTCTTTGACTAAAATGCCCACCTAAAATAACCTCACTTCATTAATAATTTTCATGGCCTCTAGTTTCGTTCGAAATGTTTCGTTTCATATTGTTTGTTATTTTCGTTCAAAATTGGAACACGTTTGAATTGTCTATCATGACTAATACCCATAATCGGATTCTCTATTGTTAACGATGTGGTATTGTTTCTATGCCAACGACCACACAACCACTGTATGGTCGTTGTTCTATTCCGACATCGACAAATAAGTTCTGATATTACGAACTAATTGTCGATATATCTAACTACCAGTAGATACCTACCTTAATAAACGTTACAATTTGAAGATTAGGTGACGGTTATTGAACCATATCATTATTATTATCTTAGGGGAAAGTGCAAAACCAGAGGAATTACCCGTGTTTCTTTATTCTCATGTAAAGGGCAAAGAAAAAGGAATGAGTTGAATTACATTTCAATTTCGTACATCAATCTACATATTTTTTTATTTTTTTTTTTATACCACTTAGGTGGCAGACAAGCACACGGCCCACCTGATGGAAAGTGGTTACCGTGGCCTATGGACGTATGCAACACCAGGGGCGTCACACTCGCGCTGCCGACCCTGAAGAAACCTTCTAATGCCCTTCTTGAAGAACCCCATATTGTAGTCGCTTGGGAAAACCATCGCGGGGAGTTCATTCCACAGCTTGAGTGTGCGAGGGATGAAGTTCCTTTCATACCGCACAGTGCGCACCGTTTCCGGTCGCAATGTGTGAGGATGAACTCCCCGCCTATGACGAGAAGTGCGATGATAGAATGTAGCTGTGGGCATCATGTCAAACAATTCATCTTTTTTTTTTTTTTTTTTTGCACAAACCATTGTATAGGCGGTAAAACACACACAGTGAAGCAAAGTCTCTCCTGAGACTGAGTGGTTCCACATCGCCTGTGAGTATGGGATTGCCGACAAGCCTCAACGCCCGTCTTTGTACCGAGTCGAAAGGGTCAAGCTGGCACGCAGGCGCTCCGGCGAAAAGGTGACAGCAGTACTCCATGTGGGGCCGAACCTGTGCCTTATAATATCTATATATCTATATCTAATATATAAAAATCAATGCCACTTTTCGTTGTAATTTTATAACTCAAGAACGGGCTCACCTATCCAAACCAAATGTTTAGGCTTTGTTTGGACTATTTAGTAGATGGTTTATGTGAAGTTTGCACAAAATGGGTCAAGCGGTTCTTCATTTAGGCGGTACGAAGTTCGCGGGGTCAGCTAGTTTTGTATGAAAACTTGAAAGCGCACGCGTCCCTGCCACACCTTACGTATGCCTTAAGCCTCTTCTCTCCATTCGCACAAATTTGGTCGAATAGTTTGTGCGAAACCCTTTTTAAATTAATATTTTTTAGTTATCGATTCGCATAAACTGAATTTATTCGATAATGTGCGAATGGACACCCCTAAAACGACTACAACCGACGTCCATTGTGAATAGAGTCCATCATGTCTAGATACAATACCTATAGGCTAATTGATCATAGGTCACAGTTGTTGTAATAGCTCTGGTAATAATTGGTTGTAAATGTTGTAATTTTATATTCCAACTTCTTCTTCATCCTAGCGTTAATTTCCAGTCGCATCCGAAGCTTTCAGCTCGGAGTCTGGGGTCCGCTTTAGTCTTAACTACGGATTTGGCTAGACCTCGATATTTTCCGTGAAGCGATTGCCATCTGACCTCGACAACCCAATGGTGACATTAGGCGATATCGATTTTATATTCCAACATAGGTAATAATATTATATACCTACCTATATCGACATGCTAATTAGTTCATCCTTTGATTCTGGATGCCAGCTCAACATATCCGACTAACTTAGTTTCAAAGTTATTTAGAATTTCAGGTTCGCTCCGCTAACTTCAGTTCACTGCGTAATATGAACATCCAATAGAGTGAGTACAAATTTGCTCGTAATTACTCTATATTGGTTGTTTAGATTAAGATATAAATTAAATAGCGAAGCGTGCTATGTCTGCTTTGGGCCCTCCACTGACTGCGGACACATGTTATTTGCGTGCCCCTGCGATTTGTGCGTTTTCATACAAATACAGTGTACTTATGTACCTACTTATTTGGACGTAACAGCTAACAGCACGCATGCTTACACTTACACGCATGCTAAGCCCATGTGTAATAATAAGATACTTTTGTCCTTGACTGTAAGGTACCTACTGGGTTACCTAAACAATCTTAAAGACAGATATTATAAAATAAGATACTTTTGTCCTTGACTGTACGTAGGTTGTACTAGGTTACCAAACAATCGTAAAGACAAATAATAAAAACGAGATCCAGTCAGTAGTTTTCTTTTCATACGTCCTAAACCGCAATTTTCGCCTTTGCTACTACGGAACCCTTCATGGGCGAGTCCGACTCGCACTTGGCCGATTTTATTTAAGCATGTTACAACCAAAATATGTAAACAGAAAACTACTGTATTCACAAAAAATAAAGATTTTGGAAACATAGTGTTGTGTAACCTTTTTATCTTATATGAGACAGGGTTTTAAAAGCCGGCAAGGGACATCAAGTAAAAGATTTTCTTATGAATATAAACAGCTTAGTGTGGCCCTTCGGAGGATAGCAGAAAATCATAGAGATTTACTTATAGATTCATGACTCACCCTTTTAAAGAGCCGAGTAAACAGAACTTTAGCCTCAATGTATAAATAAGTAGACACAAAAACTACTTTAAAAGATTATGTAGGTAAATGGATATTGTATACCTACATCAAAACATCTCATCTTCTTCCTCTTAGCGTTAATTCCCAGTCGCATCCAAAGCTTTCAGCTCGGAGTCTGGGGTCCGCTTTTGCCAGTCTTAACTACGGATTTGGCTAGATCAAAACATCTCATATCTACTTAGATATTTTCTTATTGTCTTAATCACTACATAATATTATAAAACAAAGTCGCTGTCGCTGTCTGTCCGTCCCTATGTATGCTTAAATCTTCAACACTATGCAACGTATTTTGAAGCGGTTTTTTTATAATAGATAGTGATTCAAGAGGAAGGTTTATGTGTATAATACATGCATAATATTGTAGAGAAACACTGATAAATTTAGAGATATGCAGCGGGAACGGGATCAGAAAATATGGCGGTACGAAGTTCGCCGGGTCAGCTAGTCCATAATATATTGAATTTATTGATACCGATCATCGATCAAAATAATAAAAGTAATGTAAGTAACTGATATAGAAATAAATATTGCCGCGTGGTTCCCGGTAGAGCAGAATTTGGGCCACCCCATCATCATGGGAAGAGTCCCATGCGGTGTCTGACTAAGAGATAGGGCTGTTTAATACCTTTCAGACAGATATACACAGCCCAGACTCAGTCTTAGATGCATGGCTCAAGTCAACAATAGTGCCCGGAATACGGCAATTGGCGCACCCCCTATTACGTGGGACTTAATACAGTGATTGGTGAAATGTGGGTATTAATTCACCTCTGCCTAACCCTCCGGGCATGAAGCAAGCAAGGTCTCACTAGGCTTGTGCTTAGTTATCTAACTAAGATAGGCTTAGTATAATTTTGATGTATTAAATCAATTAATTATGTTGCTTAGGTATACTCGTACATCAAAGGCAAATAAATAGAGCTATTCATATGTTTAGGAGCTTCGTCACTAAATAAACAAAACCTACGTAAATATAGACGACAAATATACCAAACTGAACGATGTGTCAATAAGTCAATGTGAAATTCGATATAGAACCTACTTACTTTCCTATCTACCAATGATAAAGCCTCCCTCCTTAAGGATACCTAACGCCATTCCTACGACTTAGGGGGCTACTCACATACTAAGAATCTCACACATTGGTGAGTGGACAACGGCCTGCATTCATAATGGCTACCCATTTCGGATTAATTACTGAGGCTTAAAAAAAGTTGTATACCTATAATAGAAAGAAAGAAAATTCGTTTTATTGCGGATCACGCATTTACACTATGCATAATAAATATGCATAATAAAAAGTTAACTGTTAAAAGATTCTCTGTATCGGCTGTATCCATATATGTAGTAGTGTCGAGGGACAACAAGGGAACACGATTCCTGCCGGCTTGTCTTTGCAGAGGCCAAAGGATCGCATCGTACATGATAAACTTGATCGCGGTAAAAGAAATTCCACCGTCTTCCCTTTTGAAAAATTTCACACTTCGGCAATGCCTATAGTAAGTAAGGAAGCGGTACTTCAATGACTTTACCAGTAGCAAAAGACCCCTAACCCGATTCCTGCCGGTTTACTCTGCAAACCGAGGCCGTGATAGAGATGTTTTAATTGCATACAAAATTGCCATGGTATTTCTATAAGAAGTAAGATTTTTTCCACCGGCTTCCCTTCTGCAATTTTCATCCTTTGCCACTGGACTCTACTATAGATAGAACCGACGACGCGCAGTTGGGCTGACTCAGTCGCAGTTCCACATGCTTAGCACCAATTCTCGTAATAAATATCTGTTCAAAATTCAATCTTGATATACCTAATCTCAATCTACCAAACGTCAAAAACATTCGAAACTGTATTTTGAACAGATTGTTGTAACGAGAATTAGGCCCTCTAGTTCTTGAAGTTCTTGTTCCAATTCCTACTCCAAGTGTTTACTTATTCAATGTTAACGGTAAACGATACTAAAGTTGATTCGTTAGAAAAACTACTAACAAAAACAAATAACTTAGATCTTGCAATTACTTTAAAACTACTCTGAGTTGAGGAATAAAGTTACCCTGTAGGTAACTTACAAATTGCTGTCCTGCCCCTTTGTAGAACGGAACGTTAATTAATTTCGATCTGACACAATTCAAGTTTGATTGAAACACTACTTCTCTGATTCTAATAGGTCTTGTTAGAGAATAAACTCCTCATTTAACTGTTGACAACTTTTAGAAATTGACTGTAATTTTCATATAATTAGAACGATAAATACATAAGTACTTAAGTATTAAGTTTACCTACGGGTATTGACGTAGTCATGGTAAATTTACCTGTCTATAGGTCATAGGCTACGTATCTATCTTGAACTGAAAAGTTCTGACCAAATTATACTGGCCAAGGTCTTTTTTATTGTGATTTATTCAGGAAATTCCGAAGGTCACAGGCGGACTAATGATTCCTGTACCCATTGATTGATGTCGCAGCAACTTGCTTAATCAGCATTTGAACTGCTGTTAGCTGTTAACTAAACGGAACCGCGCCGCCATTCAATTAACGGCCTGCATGATATTCAGCCGTATTGTTTGTTATGCAGAAATAAGAGATTTGCCTAGCTGTTTAATTAAATGGCTAAATACAAATATACATACCTAAATACACGCCTTTATCCCCGGAGGGTTAGGCTGAGGTGAATTAACACCCACATTTCACCAATCATTGGATTAGGCTAAATATCGTTCGAATTAAAACGGCGCCGTTTACTTAACAGCCTAGGCAGTTCATTGAACGGCTGATTAAGCTGGGTGGCTGCGACATATGCCTGTACAAATTATGTAAATATTGGGCACGTGAAAGTTTATAACGATATTCATATACCTAAGGCCGTACGCTGGCAAGCTGGCATAGACGGGTGCGGGTCGCGGAAGTCCGGCGCGGGCGCCCGCGCCGTGCGCCCGCCTGTCCGTCGCGAACGCCCGCGACGGGCGTTTGTCACCAGTATAATTTCAATAGCGTCGGTGTACAGTCGATAACTATGGATCATTTATTGATATATTACTTAGCCAAAAGACGACGAGTACGACGACGTGAACAAAGGTGTCAGCCAATGAGCCCATTATGTCACGTCTAGATTGTTGTGTGGAGAATTCGTAACCAAGTTTTCGTTATTAAGAGAAAATGGGCAAAAATTTTTACAAAAATAATTATCCAATTTGGTGCAGTCATTGGGAACATTTGATGGTTTCATTTTTATTTACGCCGCGCCCGCGGGCCGGTCCGGTTCCACCGCACCGCTATGTCCCTGCATTTTAAATGTAATATCTTCGGAAATATTCATTTAAATTAGATGCTGTAAAGGGCCATATTGATCTATATTAAATGGACAATTTATTAAGGGTACTTAATTGGATAAGGATTAATGCTGAAATGCTTAAAATCAATTTTTTTTTCGTAAAATGTAAAGGATAAAAAATGGTTATTGCGGGTTATTCTTAAGTGATAGACATATTATTATACCATAGCGGACTTTATTGTTGACCTTTTTAAGGTGTACAATACTGTAGAACATTATTTTGATTTATGTCGTGGGGTTCAGCCAGCGTTTGCAATATAAGCGCAAAAAAATGTACTTATTTACGACATCACATTAGAAACCTTTAAATTTATCAGTGTTTCTCTACAGTATTATGCATGTATTATACATATAAACCTTCCTCTTGAATCACTCTATCTAAAAAAAAAACTCGCTACAAAATCCGTTGCGTAGTTTTAAGCAGCTAAGGATTATTCTAACACCCGTATTCACAAACAATACTTCGCTATGCGTACTACAAAAACTGTGCAAAGTACGACAAATTCTCAGTGCGTTCGTTTTGGCAAGCCTTTTTATTCATAGAAAACACTTAAGTGATACTTCGTTGAGGGAACGCACTGCGTTAGATACTGCTCCGTGATGTTTGTGAATTAATTTTACCAGCCCTATGCGCTCGAGCACACTATGAGACCTCACAGTGTTGTTTGTGAATACGGGTGTAAGTTTATTGCAACGACTGTACAAGCACGGCGCGTGTGACACGGATAACGTAGCGGCGGTCGATGATTTTGTTGAAACCAGACCCGCACGCGTGCTCCGTCGCGCGGACACACGGCGCGTGCCCCGCTACCCGCGTGGCGGGCCCCGCCGCCCGCGTCGCGTGTGCCGGGTATCCGCCTCACGGAGCGCTGCTCTTGAAATAACATGAAACAAGCACGCGAAGCGGACGCCCGCGACCCGCACCCGTCGATGCCAGCGAACGGCCTAACTCGAAAGCATACCTAATCCAATTTCTTAGAGAGGGAGCATAAAATTAACAATTTGAATAAATACCTAAGAAGACTATAAATTGAAAAAGTAAATGAAAGGAATATATTTACTAGTTTAAAGGTAGCGGGTTTAAGGTAAAGATAGGATAGACTCAGTGAAAAAATCGAAAGATGAACAGTGAAACAAGTGTCGAGTGAACAGTGAAAGATGAAAATATCTACCAATTGACTCTTATGTGATGTTTTAAAATTTATCATATAAAAATGTGGAATCCGAATGCGTTGGACTCCAGGCAGATGGAAAAACGTGTGGTAGTTGGCAGGGTCCGGCCTACCTGGGCCCGGAACCTTCCAGAAGCAAGAGAAGATGAGGATAAGAATGAACCTGAGGTTGGGGTGATGCCACACAGCGAGCCTCCTTCACCAACGGAGACATGGGAGCAACGTTCAAAATTAGAAGACAAATACGATGTGTTTGGAAAAGTGAGTATGATTTTTTATATTTTATAATATATGTAGTAGCAATTTATTATAATAAGTATTAAAACTATTAGGCAGGAATACTACAATGTGTAGGCTATAGGTATAGGAAATAATTACATAGATAATAATAATATTGGGCGATAAATTCCATAATCCATTTTCTAATCTGTCATTTTCTTTTAGAAAATTTCTTTTATTTTTTTCTGAAAGGGCAACGACAATCTTTATGCTGCATGCTGGTTCGAATGTAGACGCAAATGCACATTTCAATGAACGTGCTAATATTAAAATGGTTATATAGACCTTTAGTTACCTAGGTAGGTAGGTATCTATATTGTCAATAATTGAACACACAAATGTGTTCCGCGTAACGACTTCATTACAAAATTCAATTGTCAATTCCATTCGCAAATTAATACAGAATTATCGGTAAATACTTTAGTACATTATGGTACAAGTGAGCAAAGTTGGTGATTACCGCCGAGGCGCCATTGAGACCCGAGCCGCCAGGCGAGGGTCTTAAGAGAGCCGAGGACGGTAATCATCATACTCACGCGTGCCATACGACGTTTTGCAACACACTTGCGAATAAAATAATACTACAAATACTAAACAAACAATACTACAAATTAATTCGTTTTCCTATGTGCGCGTATCTAACAATGGCGGTCGGCCATATTTAAAAAAAAATGAGGTTTGTATTTAACTTTTTTTTACTGTTTTTTTTTCTGCACTTAGAGAAAAAAAAAGTTAAATTTGAGTGAAAATTTTGTTTTTAAACAAGTACCTATTACAAGTTGAAATTATTTATTTAAATACGAAAATGCATCAGATGAACATACAATGGGCATATTAAATTATTCGTACTATTAAACACGTTCTTTTTTGTATCGAAACTTTTTTAAGAACATAGAAACTTAACCTATAAAATTTAAAAAAGAATCTATAACTCACTTGTGAATAATAGCAATGAAAAAGTCACAGTTTGATAATAGGTGTCATTACGTGCCTATTTGCGGTGAAATAATATCACTTTTATGAGCAGGTGTGTTGTAAAAAAAATATATCTACCTCGCACCATGTTACCTCCTTGTAGTGTAGAAGGTATAGGTAGGTACAATCGCCCAGAAGTTTCTAAAGATGATCGGTAACTTGAATGTATTTAACTAATCCTGAGGGCGACTGTACCTACCTGTTATTTTAGTTAAAATTAATTTAGTAACTATGTGTTGATGTTGGATATTGTATCTGCATAATATGGCTTTACGAAAACATCGACAGGCTTAATTAATTACTTAGTTACGTATAGTTTATCGATAAGTAACATAATTCAATAGTAAAATTTCAGGCCTGTTATTTCATGGGTTAGGGATTTTAATAAGTACAGGTAGGTACTACGGGTACTAACATTTAGTGTTGGACTTAGATACCTATTAGGTAAGCTATTGTGCGATGCCAACTTGACACCTAGGTTAGCATATTGCAACGTTAAGCAATAGGTACTACACTTGACAATGACTAGGTCCTGCTACTTGATAATGAATATCAAACGCAAACGTAGGTAGGTAACTCGGGATTTCAATCGATTAACATAGAAGAAAGAACTTGCATAAAATTAGACTAATTAATTGTGCCGGCTAAAAGGAACATGCATTGTACGTTAGCGTTGGTCAAGCCTAATAAGGACCCAAGTTGTCATTCTTAAAACAGTAACTAGACTCCTAGGTGATATTCATTAGTCACCGTTACGAGTGTAAACACATAAAATCATTTATTTTACTGCCTTTTGCACACCCTCGACAAGGGTGACGATGATGGTAATCAAATAGGATACGAAAAAATGGAAGAGAAAAGTCGTCTAATACACGCGACACAAGTCGTATAACACAACTTGCTTTTTGTGACATTTTCATTTAATTTTAATAGGAAAATACATACCTACCTACTATTTAACGATACGATATAACTATTAAACGATCGCCTCTATAGCGGAAATGGTTTTATGGTAGTTTAGTTCGTTATATGGCATTCAATTTAAACCAGGTTGAAACATTTGTTAAAATCATAGTGCAATGTTGCCTAAAAGTTTTCTTTGCCTGTGTTGAAAATATCTAATGCTAATGCAGGCAAATGATCTCAACACCTCGTCGTCAATCTCGTTTTAAATTGAAAAATATGGGTAAACTTGGCGTTTTTCACATTGTCTGCCTATATCGGTACCTACTGTTCTTACACGTGCCTACCTAGGATAACAGATTAGGCGCCTAACTACCTAAATCTAAATGTTTTTTTTTAATTCCACAGGTAATGCTACTAGGCGACAGCGGCGTCGGCAAGACTTGCATGCTAGTGCGCTTCCGGGACGGCACATTCTTGGCAGGAAACTACATATCCACCGTCGGCATCGACTTCCGGGTACAATGAGTCGCTAAACACTGGCTCATGTGCCAGTTACAAGTTGACAACTACCTTTATTCACCTTCCTTATAATATGGGCAACCTTCGCCATACTAAATAATTTTATAAAACGTTATCCTTAGGTAGTTTTACTCACTACGTTTACTCACAACTATCCTAAAGTTAATTGGAGTAATTTTTCTCTTACCTTCAAGTATATAAGTAGGTAGGTACCCACCCCCTTACCTAAGTAGGTAGGTAGGTACCTACTTCATCAAATCTGAGTAAGGCATACATATTCTACCTAAACATCCTACCCTACCTAGACAGCCTCCGTGGCGTAGCGGTAGTGAACGCGGCCGCTACGCAGGAGGCGCGGGTTCGATCCCCGCTCAGTGCAAATATTTGTGTGCATTAAATATGGGTATTTGCATTGGTCTGGTCGTGCCTCGGAGAGCACGTTAAGCCGTCGGTTCCGGTTGCCATAAGAACATCTATGGCAGTCGTTACGGGTAGTTGGTGCCCTAAAAAGTCCAAAAACAACGGTCTAGCTGCAAAGCTTCGATATCGCCTAATGTTAACATTGGGTCGTGGAGGTCAGATGGCAATCGCTTCACGGAAAATATCGAGGTCTAGCCAAATCTGTAGCTATGACTGGTAAAAGCGGATCCCAAGCTGAAAGCTTCGGATGCGACTGGGAATTAACGCTAGGAGGAAGAAGATTCTACCTAAACATCAAAGTTCGTACCTATTTACTTTATTTATTTATTACTTATGCGCCAATTTTATTACAGTTATTTTCAAAGAAATTATTTTCTTTGAATGTAACCGAAACCTGGTAGATGACTAATAAGCAGTCTAACAAAAAGGTTTTATTAAGTTTCGTTCAAGGTTGAGACCTTGTTGAGACGCAAAACATTCCTATTGGCAAAAAATCAGAATGCCATTATTATTTTTAATTCTTGCAAAAAAAGGTAATTAATGATCACCAAGGGTTCCAAGTATAAATGGGCCAGTGAGTGGCTGCTTGCGGTCCGTTCCCCGCACGCCATTGGTGTTCGAAGTTTGGCGCGCTTTTTCCGTTCCCGCCCCTTGCCCATGACAGCTGTGATTGAATCGACTGTTCGCCTGAGTGATTTATTGTTGCAAAGGTTCCTTTTTTTATGGTCGGTTTGTAGTTTAATTTTTTGTAGATCTTATTATGAAAAAATGTTGAGGTAAATTCAAATATTACCTCTATGGCAGCTAATATGTAGGTACCTACTCATACATCCTACCTGAAAGGTGGTAGAGCACAAAGGACCTACCTACTTGCTACCTGCTAAAACAGTCCATTATTTGGTAGTCTACATACCTACCTACTACATATAAGTAAACGTAGCTACCTAATTATGCGATGCGACCAATACCTACATTGGTATCTAAGCAGATCTTGGACCTTACTAATATACCTTATAAAGCACAAATGCGAATCAAGTTCGTTTATAGCATAATATTTACGGCATATTTTCATTATTTACCTACGTTCAGTTTCTAAAAAATACCACTCCGATTTAATAACCGGATAGACACATTGCTGAGACCTCACAATATTTATACAAGTAACGCCATCTGTTCGCAGAATAAAGTGGTGACCGTCGATGGCGTCAAGGTAAAACTTCAGATTTGGGACACTGCCGGCCAAGAGCGCTTTCGTAGCGTAACACACGCATACTACAGGGACGCGCATGGTAATTATAATATTCACTACAAAAATCATTATCGTGGTTGTACGTAATAGTTATAGTGTATAAAATAGTTTTTATAGTCGCAATTTAATGTATTCCTTTATTAACATCGTTTCTACACTACTGGTAACGCCATCTAGTTGGTACTACTTGAAACATTAGTTCGTCCGTAAAGGGGAATGAACTTTTTAATTTTTATCATCAAGTCAGCAGCAGTTACCTTGGTCTCCTCTAATCCTCTATGAATCGTTTTCTGTTAGGTACAGAAATTATACATTCTTCGTAATTTGTTTATAATTCGTTTTAGCTTTGTCTGACTAATCTAGACTTTAAATACCTACCTATATAGGTTATACCTACCTATGTCGATTTAATCAATTGCAATGAATGACCTAGGCCTATACTTTTTATGGTATTCAAATGCCTGTACCGATAGGTGTTAAAATTTAAAATTCTAGACCTCATTTTAGATGTCTAGTGTTTCTGTATTCAGTTCTAAATTATTCCCGCTATAGAATTAAGACAATTATTATGTATGTCTTACCTACCTACTTTAATAGAAGAGCATTGGGAAAAGGTGATGATTGGTCTTATAGTCATATAGACCTGTAGAAACTGCTGTAGAAAAAACATTGATTGGTACCTAGCCGTTTGTACAGCGATTGCCGTCTGACCTCCCAACTCCGAGAGGAAAGTCTGCACCAAAGCCTCGTCCACTGACGAAAAGATCTTGGTCCTCGCCCTGGACCTGCTTACTTGTAGGTAAAGGAATCTTAAATAAAAAGAAAAAAATCGAGTCTACTGGTTCTTCTTGCTTCAACTGAGTTTGTTAAGTCCTGGTTCTAGTCTGACTGGACTGAACTCATTTTAAGCCTCCTAATACAAAATGACTGTGTTCTGAGATTCCAGTAGATTGGTACAGTCAACGTCAGAACGATCTTTACTGCGAAGTCTCAAAATGATCTTAATAGCTACCAAATAAAGAGCAAAACAATTTTATTGATTTCACAACTAACACACTGATTGACAGACGTGGTGGATAAGTAATTAGCCTACCTATTTTATTCAGATAGGCACTGATCTACACTGTTTTGAAAAAATAATGACAACAACTTTAATACAACTTTAATATTCAAGTAGGTAGATATCTATTACGTGCTTCACATTTTTGTCTAACTGCCATTTCTGGGTAAATTCGGAAGTATAACTCCGAACACGTATCTTGGACCTAAATCGCAAGCCAAACGAGGCTCTGACACCCGCAGATTGCTTTGTAATAATCTATTTTTGGCGAATTTGAGTCGTCCACCGCAGTTATAGCACCCCGTGCTATCTTCAAAAGACACCCAAGAAATGTGTACTGCGCGTATTATAGGTTATAGGGCACATTTTAGGTCCAAGATACGTGTCCGGAGTTATACCAAAGTGGTGTACCTATGGGGCCATCAAAATCTTCGGGGCCCAAACTAATCTAACCTACAAACCTAACCTACTGTTTAACGGACAATCTGATCTGACGCAGGATTGCCTTCCGGGCTTAGCTTCCCAGCAGACAGCAGCAGCAGCAGCTCGCTACTGTAAAATTAAAAAAATAAACTAGATAATGAAATTATGGTGGAGTAGGAGAATGCAGGGCTATCCCAGACTATATTATATTTATCCCTGAACCAAATTACAGCCAGACCCGTCCGAATAGGCCTCTCCTAATGTTGGGTGGCTTTGGCCTACTGTTTCCACGCTGGCTAGACGGGTTGGTACAGAATTTTATTTCGAATTTTCGAATTCTCTCGCAGTGATGAATATTATATCAAGTAGCCTGCATACTCAGACTAAAAAAATATGAGTCTGCATAATTATATTTCTGTTAGTCTCCTCTTACGACATCCTTCGGATGAGTTGGGGTGTGGTTGGGGTGTTGATATTTGTATTTTTTCTCCGTCATCACACGGATAATGAAGAGTGAAGTACGTTATTAAAGCAATTCTTTCTTCTCCAGCGCTGCTGCTTCTGTATGACGTTACGAACAAGATCAGCTTCGACAACATTCGGGCGTGGCTTGGCGAGATTCGAGAATATGCTCAAGATGACGTAGTTATCATGCTTCTAGGTAAGTTATTATGATGCAGGAGTGCGGGCCTGCATCAAATGCTCTGAGGTGACCTCCACAATTTCATATTTTTAGATATCTATAGCAATACATATAAGATATATAAGTACCCATAGGTGAAGGTCGCTACCTAGCTGCTCACTTGATACTACATACTACTTATAATGATATCTCGTGTCGCAGCGCAGCTCAGGACCTCCCTTCACAACTGTAAATCCGATGGACCGTGGTCCATTGGAGTAGTATTGAAAGATTTAGAGTGATGTTATAGCCAAGATGTCTCAAGAGAAGTCTTGGCGGGTACTTAAACGTACTACATCAAAGACATAGGTAATAGGGTATGCTACATAATATTTTGTTTAATCCATTCCTAATTGCAATTCAAATAATAAAATAAAGTCAAGTAACCTAGTGATAAGTAGTAAGTTAGATGTTTGACCCATTCATTTGCTAATGAACAAATAAAAATAAAATACCACACAATCACACAACACAACTTGATGCCGATAATAGCTCTCTATATCTATTTCTGGAAGTGTGTCGGAAATCAAAACAAAAGAAGAAAGGAATATGATATCCAAAAAAGTCAATTGTTGATGCACAATGCCTGCATATTGCTCTCCCATTCATTGTAGAGTGAAGCCTCGTTAAGCCTGCCCTGGAAACGATAAGAAACCCTTGGTAGGTAGGTTCTGCTGTTATTCACAATGAGGTCCATATTCTTTTGCATAGAAATATCTGCACCTTTTACAGGGCATAATAAAATTTTAATGTCTTTATCGCTTTCTATTGCTGTTTTCTGTTGTTTCGTTATTATCTTCTGATGGATGGCAAACACACATTCAATATACAAATTACTTACAGATACAAAATACATCTAGGTATCCTTAGTTTCTTCTTTAGGTTTTCTTAGTTTCTTACTCTTCACATCAAAGTTCGTAACAGTGGTTGTGTAATTGCAGGTAACAAATCCGACAGCGGCCTGGAGAGAGCGGTGAGACGTGAGGAAGGGCAACGTCTAGCTAGGGAATATCAAGTGGCTTTTATGGAGACATCAGCCAAAACCGGACTCAACGTTGAAGCCGCGTTCGCTCATGTCGCACGTTCTCTCGTCGCCAAAGCGAACCCTATTGACCCCTCGAGGCTGGCGGTGCGCGCGCATCCGACTCAGGAACAACGGTCGTCATGTCCACCTTGTTCGTAAATTTGAATTTGAGATTAATGTTCTCGAATTCAATGTTCGTTTTTCGAAGTGGACCAAATTTGAACTTTCATGAACTAATCGTATGGTTCCAATTGGTTTAGGTACCTAAATGGATGTGGTGATCAAATAACGGTTTGTGTATAAAATATTTGTACAAGAAAGGTAATAAGGACAATGTTCTAAGAATATGTATTGTATCTATTATAATTTGTATGAGTACCTACGATACTGTTACTATTATATAGTAAATTGTATCATGTTTTTACTTAGATGAAGGTAGGTACTATGTTCAATGTTCATGTTTATAGATATTTTATAATTGAATGGTGTTATAGGTAGGTACCTATATAAGTAACCTACTCAATGTATCCTTTTCTAATAATACATATAAGTACCCCTACCTACCTACTTAAGGCTGGGCTGTTTCCTTTACATAGTGTCATGTAATCAGTAATCATATCAAAAAATCTAATAGGTTTATGTTATAAAAAATAACGCTTGTAAAAGTATACTTTTGTAATCTAAATAGATAATAAAAATATTAGCTATCTGTTAGATTTGTAAAGTTATAATAATGATATCTTATTGTCTATAACCTACTACATAACATGTGAAGCTCTCTTTTCACATTGATTTATTGGTGAAAGCTGTTTATGAAAACGTTTTAAAGAATAGAACCAAAAAGGTACGATACATGACTAATTTTTCAAAATTCACATAAAATTTCCTACATTGAATAAGAAGGGTAGGTATGTATGTATAATAGGGTATAGAGCAAGCGCCCAAGGGACCCTGCGCAGGCGCTCGCAAAAACCACAAACTTTAAAATATTTTATGATGTACACCTGAGACTTTCGGCTATATAAGTAAAAAGCCACGTTGCCATCGGCACACGTGGTCCACCTTCCTGCAGCGCCCCCTTAACTTTGCTTCTAGCGATTGGGCGTAATCTTTAAAATTAGGCAAAACAAATTTAGCTACACAGTCTCTTGGCAAAAATATTTACCTAATCACTGGCCCTGACCGATTTACTAATTTATTCATCAACGCCGAGTAAATTAGCTATATGATTTAACTTAATAGCCTTTTGAGGTATGCTTATGCAAACGATGTTGACAGGGGTGGGGAAGAGGGGTCAGACCATAGTAGCGCCTGGTAATATCAATCATATTGTAACCTTAAACGACTATTATCTTTATAATACAATAATACATATCAGAGCCAGAATGCGGTCTGCAAAATATTGCAAGCAAAACACCCTTGGGCGCCTGCTCCTGTAGATTTTTATATTTACTGAACACGAACTCGTCTAACAACACTGCTGTCACGTGTGATATTAATTATGAATTTGGAAATTGGAACACTGCGACGCGTGTCCTATATGATATATTATGTAGGGTTATTTAATACAAAATGAGATTGACAAGAAGGATTTTTAAGCCTCCCGAACAAGATAATGTCTAGGGTTTCGACAACTCTCCAATTAACTAATGTGAAGTACCTACATACCTAATCATAAATGAGGTGATCATAATATCTATTATTTAACATTATTGGTGAATTAAGTTGTAAACTGAATACCTATGTACCTATGTATTTGTTAATTGTTTTTTTAATACTGTGGCGATGGTAGCACACAACTTGTACTTTTTAATTTTAAGTGCCTAGGTAATAAATAATATCCCTTATCCCTGTGATAACTATGAAATGTATTATTCATAAACAAGCTATAGGTGGGTGCCTCCTGCTTTATACTAGAAATATAATGTGTATAATAATTATGTATATGTACCATTGACTCCTCGTCAACCTTACAAAAAAGAAAACTCCAATCGCACAATTCTCATCACATAATTATATTAAAATAGGGATGCTGCTAAAGCCACCGCCACCGTATCAGATGTACCTACCTACCTGCCTACATTGTGTATGTATAGACTAGGGCCTCGATTCTGCTAAAGCACAACCACTGTCACACCACAGAGACTGCGAGATTGATTGATTTTAGCCTTTTAAGCAGGTCAGTAGTTTAAAATTAAATGGCTTTTTGTAGAGCGAATGAAAGAGTGTAATGAAACTCTTTTCATTTAATTTTGTGACTTCTAAAATTTAATGACATTTTTTTTTCAGTCTCTGCGGTGTGACAATGGTTGTGCTTTAGCAGAATCGAGGGCCAGGTTTTAGGCCTGAATTATCCAAAGAGGCAAGAGGCATTGGGTAAGATTGGCACACTTTTAGGGTTCTTCTTCTCTTGTGTCAATGATACACTGCTTAAGTTTTGTTCGCGAATAAAATTCTGCCATCTAGACCGCGCTTATTAGTAGCTTTATTCAGATCATCTTTAGTGCAAACCATAGTGACATAAGAGACATGAAACCAAGTGTGCTATGGACTGTACGGGGGCATCGTAATCACATGCGGTTAGGCCGAATCTCGCGTTCCCCACCTGCATATTTGTCTCGACGGCCTACTGATGCTGATGTGCGTCTGCATAGTCGCCATGGAATGGGACTCATGGGAGGTCATTCCGGGAGGCAAGTAATTTTTTTTAGGTGGCTTTGTTCCGATAGCATGAGTCATGCACGCCTCTTGCACATTACTGAAGGTAATCTCGCTTGCTAGCAACGTGCAACTTTAGTAGGTACTATGGTATTACTAGCAACGTTTATGGCAAGAGGTGATCAAAAGGCATACCTCCGCCACGCCTTTTCTGTGTAATTTACGTAGTGCCGGTCTCGTCATGGAAGCACTGGCATTCGTGCCATACCTTAGGCCTGTCTCTATAACCCGATTCCTTCCGGCTTGCTCTGCATGGGGAAACCGTGGTAGAATTCCATATAAAATTGCTATTGTGGTTCCTTAAGAGATAAGATTTTTTCCACCGGCTTCCCTTAAGAAAATATTCATCCTTCGCCACTGCTCTTACCATATTATCTGTTTAAGTAAGGCCTCAGGTTGTAATTTTTTTTCAGACTTGTACGTATTTCAAAAATATTAATTTTTAATGATGTTATAAGGAATGTAAAATGAAATTACCATTTTGCGCTGGACCTACTAAGAATGTGTTTCACAAATTAGGTAGGCACACCACGCTACAGATTTGATAAGATTAACTAGTTATTTCGTACCTGTTATGGAAACATTGCTGTTGTAACAGTAATACTCGCTTACAATAATAAATATACTGTAAATGAAAACATTGGTTATTTTTTTTGACCCACGGTATTAAGGTATCAAGATTTACTTACCTAGGTAGGTAGTTTCATAAAAACAACGTATCTACCTACCTATCTAAAATAAATTTCTACATTCGTGATTTCTTCCTACATATCTATGTATTTCCTATACCTATCCTTAAAAATGCCTACCTACGTATATGTATTTATAATCTCATCAAAACATTGAGCGCCTAATGTGAAAATATACCTACACCAACAGGAATCTGTGGTTTACCAAGCGTTTACAAAAAGGTTTCTTCAAGAAGAGCATTCGAAGGGATTCGAAGGGAAGAGATTTCCTAGTGTTCTTACAGGCCATGGTAAGAACTTCCCATGATATGGGCCGTGTCAGCCGTGTGTTTGTTTACCACCAAAGTGGCATAAAGTGTAGTGCCCAGTAGTCACGTCACGCACGTCCGGCACGTCATACAACTTGTTTCTATTCCTACTGCTTCTGGTTCAAAATCATAACATCATCGAAATCGACTACCAGCTATTCTATTCTAGCTTCTTCTGTAGCCTCTTCTCCTTGGCCGAACACACGGCCCATTACCACACGTGGCTTTTTTTGGCAGGTTTATCTAAACAGGAATAAAAAAGCTAAGCCCCACTTAAAAATAGTCAGGATGACAGACAGCCGTCAAATCTTGTGCTCAACAATGCCCGTCCTTTCTTCTTCTTCTTCTTCATCCTAGCGTTAATTCCAGTTGCATCCGAAGCTTTCACCTCGGAGTCTGGGGTCCGCTTTTCCAGTTTCGCCAGTTCAATGCAGTCCTTTGTGTCCAAGCACAAAGCCCGTAGTACTGTTACTTACTTTGTGGTTCAAGTAAGTTTAAACGCATATACGTAAGTACTAATATACTTAGGTATTTACCATACATACCTACCTACCTAGTGCGCGGATGCGTGGTCTGCCGGCGCCTCCTTCTGTGAGTGAAGCCGCCTGTCACCCTAGCATAAGCAGGCCACGGCGTCGTCGGCGCGCATTGTGCACCTATATGGCCCGACGACGGCCCACAGACGGCGTGCGTTTTAGTCGGTTCGAGTCCGACATAGCCTCCTCCATCCACCGGCTCCGGCGGGGGAGGTATCCGTGGGGATTTTTCGCACGATAAACAAAAGGTAGGATAGGTAGGATAACAAAAGGCCATACAACTTATAGAAAACTATACTTTTTATATTGATCACGTCCATATGACTTCACCTCGCCTGATTGTAAGCTGATGGTGAAGTTTCAGGACTATTATTTTTGTTCTGTGTCTCAGGGAAGAGGATCACTATTACAGTTAAGGTTTAAGGACCAGGTTAAGGACCTGCGGTTAAGGACCAGGGACAGTAGGAATACCTACTAAATGTCCACCTGATGCAAAGTGGTTAACGTGGCCCGTAGACGAGTGCAAAACCTGAGGAGTCACACTCGTGCTTGAAGATTTTTATCTGTTTCTCAGAAAAAATCAGATCAAAATATTAGTCTAAAAAAAACAATTACTTACTTACAGACAAAAGTACCTGCCAATTTACTTTTGTTTAGAAAGATTTTGAAGAATAGTTTAACACAAAACATTACACCCGTATTATCTACCTGTGCAGGGGTAGAACCACAAGCAGTGCGCAGCGCAGGGAGACAATAGAACAGAACATTAATAAGGTTCTTACGAAGAAATGATCTGACTGTTATTCGAGTTCAAGTAGGAGCACTTCTCAATCATTCATAGCATAGCATAATGTAGGGAACAGTTTTTGCTCTCAACAGCTAGTAATTACATAAAGGGGGGCTTGGTCCGCAACCTCCAGGCGATGCAACCTGGGCAACGGCGTCTCCGTTGCGTGTCCGAAGCGCTTCTCTCGCGCAGGGGAGAACGAGAAGCTATCGTCTAAAGCCAATTTCGAACAAAGACGGTTTTTCGGCGGCTCTGCATACCTACGTGTCCCTCTGAAGCCTCCCTAACAGAGGGCACAATGGAGAGTAGGCAAGGAGCTGGCTGGTTTTCCGGGCACAAGCCCCTGGGGTGACAGATACGACCGCCTGTCATCCCAGTAGAAGCAGGCCTACGCAACTTTCATAATTCAATTCAATTCAATTCTTTCATTTATTTGGAACAATTTACAGTTTCACATAGTAAATGCAACGATGATATCTGCAATAGTATAAACTGTGACACCAGATATCAACGCCGTCTCCCGAATAACAAAGGCATTCCAAAAATGAATTACAAGCAATAATATTCTACTTGAGACTTGAGATTGGTGAAATTGACGGTGATTCTTTTGATTGCAGAGGCCATCAACTAAAATAATGATTGTTGTGTTGTGGAACCTACTAACACAATAATTTCTGTGATGCTACTAATACAACACGTTTTTTGTTTTGTTAGTTCTGAGTTAAATCTTTTAAAATATTCTAATTTTACTAAGTAACAATGTCATCGTCACTGTAATATTATTAGAAGTACTTACCTACCTGACGATGCCTGACAATCTTGACAATTCTTCTACCGAGTGATTCCCTCGTGGTATTTTAAACATCAGGGTGGCATTGTAATACGGGGCATAATTGCCAATTCCCCCTAAGTACACGTAGATCCCCAAGAGGACGTTGCCTTTGTTATTGAAGTGTGTGTGTGTGTGTGTGTGTGTGCGTGTGTGTGAGCGGTGCCGCCGCCCGGTGCCGGTGCTGGTGATAGCTATACAATAGGCAACCATCACCACCTAGGTAAACATATTCACTCGCCTTCATCATAACCGAAACTTAAATATGTAGGTAACTCCTTTATTATTTTACATTCAAAGGTATTTTTACTGATAATAAATGATCTAGCACAGTAAATTCTATTTTCTATTATATTTCTATTTATACTATGGCTCTAGTGTTCATAGGAAGGTACCTAGGTACCTACTTATACTTAAATAAGTTTTTAGCGATTGATGCTCTTAAGGTATGATTCCGTAACCGAGCATACGACAACTGCCGACGCACGCAGCAGACGACAGCGACTTCTCAATGGCCAATGGCCCCTTTATGCGTAGGTATCGGAGTTCAACTTACAAGTAATGACTACGTTCGCTGTATCAAATCTGCTGCATGCGTCTGTCGTTGTCATATTCCGAAGGCTTCCGAAGCCGACCGCTTCGGAATCATACCTTTATTCAAAATTATATTTTGACGAATCTTTTCTTTCGTTAAAACTCAAATGCTAGACATTTCCCTTTTTCTATCGGTCATTGGTTGCCGGAGATGATATTGTCTGAGACACACCTCTTGCAGCCCGGCCGACCTAGGGTCATCTCTTTCGAGCTGGCTCTCTACGGGTCTAAGGACCACGGAGTCCCCACCTAGCCCCCGGGTGCTAGACATTTACCTCAATTTTACCGGTTAATGTTTTAGAATACCTATCTAGATACCTAGGTAAATTTAATTACTACCTATTAATAAAAAAAACACATAGGTAGTTATTAGGTGTACCTAACTAGATAAGTGTAATGTGTAATTCTAATTTTTTACCTCTGGCTAACGGCGGCGCACAGACGGCGTGCCGCGTGCGTTTTAGTCGGTTCAAGTCCGACATAACCTCCTCCAACTACTCCGTCGTGGGCTATCCGTGAGGATTTTTAGCACGATAAAAAAAGAGGGTTTCGCATCTATTAAAGCTCTTTTTTTATTATTTTTCGAGTATAAGTTCTTATGTACCTACGTAGTTACAGGTATCCAGGTTATATCTAGCCTATAGGTAGCTATAGGCTAGATATAACCTGGACCTGAACCTTCCTATGTCACCTCTCAATCATCATTTTAGCGATGATCTCTGTTTCATTCGCGGCCTTAAACTTGAAACTCAGGGTTGTGTGAACCCTGGATTTCGAGTTTCCAAGCACATTGATCCTTCTTATCATGTTTATTTAGCTTATTGTGGTTATTACAAGAACGTCTGCCGTCGAATCCCGACTGAGAAGCCTTGTGACTGGTTCGTTGGTCGGCAGGTGTGGATCCTACCGGCTGGCAGGTGAGCTTGGCTCGGGCCGCGTGGTTATAAGGCCCCAGCCACCTATATCGTGACGCTTATCCTTGAGTTCTTTGTTGAAAGATGGATTAAATCTCAACTCTTAAATAAGAATATCAACTGAGATTTCGCCAAAACAAATATTGGTACCTAGGTAGGTGACGTAGGTAGGTATAGAAAGTATAGAAACCTATACATACAAGGTAGGTACTCCCTTACCCTAGAAATACCTATTAATTTATTACCACACTGCACTGTGATATTGCATTAAGATAAAAGGGCGAAGAGTAAAGGGGGCCTACAAGCCTACATAATATTACTGCTGTGCTAATAATATGCAATAGGACAATGACCCTCTCAATAAACTATAAACTTTGTTTCAAGACTTGACGTGTAGTAAACTAAGTTTACGTGTTCATTCAATTTTTTCATTAACCTTACCATGAATGAAGCAAGCAGCGAACTAATTTCTTTCTATTTTGTTTGTTTAATAGTCGCGCCTAAAGTTGGCACTACCTTTTTCATTACCATTCCAACTTTAGCTTCAACTTCACACTACTTCATACCGATTCTTTCAATGTTTTATAAACAGAACGATTGTAGAAAGTAACACGTGTATTATTAAATGTGCTGTGAATTTGCCTAAAATGAAACAAATTACACACTCATTGATAGGACTATAAATAAAATAACAAATCAACATAAACAAATCATTGTCAGAGTTTTGTAATTTCCCGCCACTACGAATGTTGTACGAACTTATCCGAAGTTTAAATCTGCCGCCAAGAGTGTACTGGTTTAGACAGAGAAGGAATGATTTTTGTTGCAGAACTCAGGAGAGGTAAACCTTTTATTTATCAAATCAGTGTTCATATTTTTAAGTCATTGTTGTAATTTACTTTTTTATTTAGTTTTCACGCACAACATGCTCCATAATTAGGTTCCCCCAAAATTTTTATGTCATTATTATGTTTCGCAACAACGAATAGCATAAACTTCTTTTCGCAGAAATAGTTAAGCACAAGTATCGTAATCGTAATCGATATTCGTGCTTATCGTAACGATATTTGATTTGATTACTATGATTTGATTATCATCAAATCATAAATAATCATAATGTCGCAGAAAATTCGCACGCAGAATCGTCATTTTGCATACATTTCACATTCATAATCTTTTTCTTATATACAGCACGCATCGTTTCTGTCACAGCTCACAGCTCCGGCGCTGTGGGGCTCCGGGCCGGCGGACCCACACAAGCTTATCGTCGCAGATAGTTCAAACGTCCACCACCACAGCTTCGGCTTACTTCCGCAGCGGTGGAGGTCATTATAACCACGTGCTCCCAAGCTCGTGGGCCGCCTCGCCACTCCGTACCTGCACGGGTTTAAATAATACTCTAAGGGTATGGCAAATAAGACCACGTGAAGTTGAATTTGCAGCGATTCTAGCCAGCCTAGCTCCAAAGACCATGATTACACTCTTCTTTACAATAGTATGAGCAGTGTAATAACAAGCAGTGTGATCTGGCATACTCCAAGACCACAGGTTGACGCATTCAGTAGCACCATGTCATCTGCGTAACTGATATTGTGTATGCAGACGACATCAATGTGAAATCTGACGTGCGCTCTCAGTGCAGTAATTAATTGGTTGACTTGACATAGAGGTTCAAAGTGAAAGTGAGCTCACGCCCCCCTGTCTCACTCCGCACTTCAAACCATAGTTTTCGGAAAAAGCGCCAGCCCAGCCGCTTAACATTGTTGACCTGGTTTCCGTACCAATATTTAAGGAAATTTGTGAGTTCGGAAGGTACAGTTGTCTCTTCCAGTTTTGCCAAATGATATCATAGGTCAAATGCCCAAGTCGGGAAAGCAAGGATAGACGGGAGTATGCCGACTTTACAACGTGTTTAACCGTCAGTATAGCACTCTCCGTAGATAGCCCGGGTCGAAACCCAAACTGGTTTTCATGTATCTGATATTTTAATTTAGTTGCCTGTTAATCGCGCTCTCAAATACCTTTCATACAACAGGAGCTGTAGGCAGTTATACCAAATGAATTTCGGAATATCAAGTGTATGCCAAACGGAGGGAACCCCTACAAATTATTAATTAATAAGTCCTGCAGGTAACAGTTTTCATAGTTAAGACTTTTGGAAATCATCAAGTTTCAAAAAATTGCTATTTTTAACCGACTTCAAAAAGGAGGAGGTTCTCAATTCGATGGGTATTTTTTTTTTTTTTTTAATGTATGTACACTGATTACTCCTAGCTTTATGATGCGATTTCCGTGATTCTTTTTTTATTCGATGCGAAATAGTTGTCATTTGGTCCCATAGAAATTTAACATAGTTCGGCCCAGTAGTTTTCATTTTATAATGTTTTTTGTGTTTTCTTAGTTCAAATTTTTACCCAACTTCTTATATATGTTGTCCCATATTTCCGTCGTTTATGAACTGGTTTCCAAAAATCTTTTTGCATTGGGTTTGGTATTAGTCACAGGTAGTTCTATATTAATTTCATGGGTACTAGACCTTGAACTCCGGAGATACACCAGAGAACACCTCGAAATCAAATAGGTGATAAGAAATTAGCTAGTTTTATGACGATCCTGTGTGACACGGTGTCTATATCACCTCATTATGATGGTCAAGAGCGTGCTAAAATTACCTAGTCTACGTCGGGCTAAATGTCATCATCATCATTCATCATCATCATCTTCATGGAGACGTATTTTCCTGATTACATCAGAAGCTCTTATGAGTTTATGAGGAGAACTCATATTTTGATTTATAGCATGAATGTCTCGTTTAAGTTATTGACAAGTTTAGGTCAATACTATGTAAGTACTTAGGTACTATCATTAAAGATATATTGGACTGAATTAGACCATATATTTCTGCACCTTTCGAAGGCCTACTCATAGCTACTAAAAAAACAACGAAATGTTATAGAGATAAGCTACAGTAGGATTGCTACGGGTAGCGTAGCAATCCTACTGTAGCTTACAGAATAGCCTATTATAGACACTAAAAAGTAAAAAAAAAACTACGTTTAAAAACCGGAGTCGGTGTCAACCAAGGTTATAACTTCTCACGACACCGACTCCAAAACTGACAATAATTTGTAATATACTCGTAGTTTTTGAAGAATACACAATTTTTTTCAACTTTTTAGTGCATTTTATTTTTATTGGAATAGTTTTTTGAAGTCGGTTTTTTTAAACGTAGTTTTTTTTTCTGAGTAAAAGATATTAGTGAATATTCAATTCATAAAACAAAGTGACACAATACTTACTTATTTTAATTACCTATTACATACTATGTAAAAAATATAATAATGAATATCACATCATAGGGTAAAATAAGTTCTGAATATTTTAATCTTTTGTGTCTCTCTCAATCAAACTCACTCCTTATATATCTCTAGATCTACTATGTATAAACTGATATAAATGAAATTGGGTACAGAGATTACACTGGAGCTTGGGAAATGACATACATTGGCTATGTTTGGTGGCTATTACCAACATTCACGCGGGCGCAGCCCTAGGCAACAGCTAGTATTTTTATATTTTTAATGGAATAGCTTTAATTTATTATGCGATTATCAGTGCAATTACATTCTATTAGCGCGCTAGTATTGCTCGACACGCTGTGGCACCCAGGTACGAAGGGGTAGAGGGCGGGGTGCGCGGGCTGCGGGGCTGTGCGGGGTAGCCGATCCCTCCACCACCCCACCAGGCGGTGGTGTTGCCGCCAAACCCAGCTACTCAGTCAGTACAGTACTTATCCGTGTCTTCAACGGATGACACCGGACCGCGGACGATTCGATCTGCATAATTCAGTAGAAAATCGCGTCGCGTCGAATTCTGTAACCATTAGGCTTTAACACATTCAGAACTATCTTGTTTGAAATTATTAATCAACTGGTGATAAAAAGGTTTAGAGCATCTGACAGAAACTCCGTTTTCTGTTTATTGTGTTGGCCACACTGACGAAATTTTACGCGCACATGCGCAGAACGACAGGTGGTCGCCGACTCGAACCAGCCGTCTCGACCGAACCTATCGACTTCTCATCCTCATCATCAGCCGCTTTCGTGCTCTAGCATGAACGATGTGCAGTGCTTTGTGTTGAAGTTCTCGTGGTGACATGGCGTCCCTTTTTTAAAGATTGTGGAAGGTGTTAAATACGTTATTAATATCGTTTATTTACAATGAGTGTGAACTATGATCGTGTTTGTAGACTGTGCTTGTCATCTCGAGGCGAATTACTGCCGATTTTTCCTACCACCAGTTCGGATGACTCGGAACCTCCCGTCCTCGCTTCAAAAATCAAGGATTGCGTGTCTGTAGAGGTACGTATCTTGAAAAATAAGTGATATTACGAAGTTTCAAGTGAAAGTAGACCCTCGGCATACGTGAGAACTCGTCATCCGCCTCGATCGAGCAATGACAGGCAGCGCGCTTAGGTGGAGATGTCGTAAGATTGTCCACCATTTTGTAATGTTCCACGGCTATCGCTCGGCTCGTGGCCGCGTCGCGTCGCATTCCGTGCAGCCGGCGAGGAATGGCGCGTATCATGAGGGTCAGGTTGGCATTATTCCCGGGGGTCAGGTTGGGAGGGGGGCTATGTATCGCTAGGTAAGGCCCGCGTTGGACATCGCTCGTATTGATTTATCGGACGAGACCAGCCTGCAGCTCGTCCCTCGAACGGACGGGTCGAGCGTCGGTGTCGGCGTGAGTGCGCTATATGTGTGTGCGTATATCGAGCGCTAACCCTCGAGGGGCTCGCTGGCTGCCACTCGACTCGCTTCTACTTATTCGGTCGAGGAGCAGCCGCTCGCCGCCGTTCGACTGTACCTACGCCTACCTACTTAGTTTCTCCTTGCGTATCTATCTATACACGAGGCGCGGTTTCGCCTCGCTCGTTCTGATGAAACGACCGCGTCGTGGAGAGCGCCTATTTGCCCACCGTACGATGATTACGTATGATTGTTTTTTCAGATAAGTGAAAATGATGAGCTGCCCACCAATGTCTGCAGGAAATGCATGGACAATGTCAATAATTGGCATATATTTAAAAATGTTTGTGAAAGGACACAAAACAAACTACAGTCTCTGATTAGTAAAGATGGCAGCCAACTAGAAGAGGTGGGTTTTCTTTCTGGATATTTGAGCTTGGAATTGTCACACATTTTGTGTATCCATTGTTTTTCATTGGAAATATGCATTTTCAGGTGCAAATTAAGAGTGAACCATTTTCTGATGAAGCTTATGATGATGGAGTTGTTATTGAAGGCTCATATCCTGATAGTGAGGTATGTATGACTCAGAATGACTGTCTCTGTGATGAATGCTGTTGTTTACTAAAACTTATACTGAATTAGAAGTATAGCCTATTGGTCAATATCTTCATATTGCTGACTTTTGGTGTCAAGGACATTATGAACTTGTATGTATTTTAATTGATAAGAAGCCAGCTATGTTATTATAGTCCTGAATGGAAGTGTATGTGATGTGTTTTCCTGTATACCTACTAATTATTCTGATATGAGAGAAGGCACATACTGAGTTCATAATTTAAATAAGGAACTTATTTCTCTATCATAAATTTATTTGAAAGAACAAGGCCTTAGTTTGAAAGATTGTGTAGTATTTGGCATAATATAAATAATAACTTCTGCTAAGTTTCTCTTAACACTAATACAATGTTTTATTAATTTCAGAATGCCACTTTGGCAAATAAAGTTCAACCTGAAGGTCCCCCAATCTTGGCTTCATTGGGGCTCACACCAAGGAGTGATAAGGTAAAGATTACATACTTAATATGTTTATCAATATACAAAATAAGCACTTGTTTTGCAGCTCAAACATCCTCTATTTAGTATGACAAATGTTTTTTTTTTAATATATTTTATTATGTCATTTAATTTTATCATACTATTCTTTGTTTATATAGTGACTATAGTGTTTAAATTATTGTGTGCAGAATAAGTGTGAGAATAGTTCAATTGAATTAATTTTATCCACAGAAGTATGTGGATCCGCGAATGGATTGGCATCGAGTCTATGCCATCTTGGACATGGTTCAAGACAATGAAGTGATTGACTCACTACAGTCAATGGAAGAGTGTGATGTTTTGCAACACTCTGATCATGATTCTGATACAGAGGCTGAACTGCAACCAGACATTGAAGATAACTATGTGGATTGCAAAAATGGCTATGTCTGCAAAAATAATAAGGTCCTATCAAAAAATCCCAAATTGTCAACTTCAATGAACAACTTAAAAATTCGAGAAGCTCAGCAACTTAGAAAACGAAAATTGGATATCCCTAAACAACACTGCCCGCTACCTAAAAATGCTTGGCAGTTAATATTCACAGATGATTTATTGGAATTGATTGTGACTTCCACCAATGACAACATTGGCAGGAACGGAAAAAGTAATTCTGTTGCAACTACTGTCAGCGAAATAAAAACGCTTATCGGCATTTTGTATTTGCACGGAATAATGCGGCCGACGCATGAAAAATGCACTGACCTTTGGCGAAGCGAATGCGGTGTTCCTTGCATTACAAGTTCCATGAACTATGAAAGATTTAAATTCCTACTACAACACTTAAGTTTTGACAAAGAAGACGACGACAGCATTATACAATTTGATATTATGAAACGAATGCGTAAGGTATTCGAGATCTTCGCGATGAATTGCAGAACAGCCCACGAGATTGGGAATATTGCGGTTATTGATGAGATCATTGTGCCAGTTTACGGACCTTGCCCATTTCGATATGATATTGATAAGAAACCATTGAAACGCGGTATAAAAATGGTGCTGCTTGTAGACTCATCTACATTCTATATGAGCAATTTAGATGTCATTACTGACCCATATTTCGGTGCTGAAGAAATCACCAAAAAGTTGGTACATCACTTAGCTGGTACGGGTAGAACTATTGTTATGGATAGCTGGTATACCTCTTCATCACTGATAGAACACCTTAGAAATGAATATCAGTTATTTTCTATAGCAGCATTACATCCACACAATGCCTGGATTCCACCATTGTTTCTTTCTCAGTATAGAAAGTGCAGAACGTTCATGTCTGGATTTATTGATAATGATGTTTCACTTACATCTTATGTGAACTCTGACGTAAAGGCGATAAATATAATGACTAATGAGCCTAGATTTTACAGAAAAGGTCATGTCAATCAGACTACAGTTGTATCTGTGTATAAGAAGAATCAGTCAGCTGTGGAAGTTGTGGATGTTATTATGAATTATTATACTACAATGCAACATACAAATGACTGGACGCTATCATTATTCTTTACATTATTAAATATTGCTTCTGTCAACGCCCAAGTTTTATGGAGTTCTCAAAATACAAATTTTGCACAGCGTCGAACGTTTATTAAAGAGTTGGCATTGAGTTTATTGGTCCCTGAAGAGAGAATATCTATATCACCAATTAAATTAAACGAACTATGTGAAAGAAGGCAAAACCTATCCCTATTGGGTGATATACAACCGTATTATAAGAACAGGAGGAGGTGTAAAATTTGTGTGAAGACAACCAAACGGGACCGTAGAACAAAACAGTTTTGTGTCAAGTGTGGTCAACCTATCTGTAAAGAGCATTCTGTTACTATCTGTACTATGTGTGCGAATTAATTTTTTTCTATGTGTTATTTGAAAGTCAAATTAGATTCTGTTAATATTTTTTGTTAGTGGTTTTTTTTTTCAATATTTCTTTTTTAATTTCTTGTTTGGTTTTACAAGAATACTTTATTTCGTGTTATTAGATCATTTAATAAGATTAAGATAAATTAGTAGGGTTAGTAGGTGTGATAATATGGTCATTAAATTGTTAAATAATTGTGTGTATGCATATTATGTTTGAATTTAGGTGTCAGGGCAATCAAATTTCTGCATACTGTACTCTTAATAACTGTAAAACATTATTTATTAATAAAGTATTCTATACTAAGAATAGAGTTTATTTTATAGATCTTAGATACGTATGGTAGTTAAAATATTTTATTTGTATGCAAATATATTCAAGTTTTTCATAGAACCAGACATACTATGCTAATACTAGTAGGTACCTAAAGTACTAATGTTCCCATTAACTCCTCCAGCTGTGCTAAATTGCTTGTGTCAAAACAGGGTCTGTTAATAATGCAATGGCCGGTTCGAACCCGTGACCTCTCGATTACAAGACAGATGACTTATCCACCATTAGGATTTCCATAAATGTATAGCTGTAGTCGTTCTCTATTTTAGGCTCATGTTTATATCATATTCATTTTATTAATTACAGGGAGTGGAGAGTGAGAAAGATGAGGAGGAAGAGGAAGATGAAGAGTTGAATGAACCTGCTCAATCTTTGCCCAAAATGCCCAATATGCCGGAAGTGTCTATAACAGTAATGCGTCCAACGGGCGAAACACTGCACGCTCGACAAGGTATTCACCAGCTCGCTTCTAAAGACTGCCTCGTCTGCGGCCGCACTTACAGATACTCCCATAATGCCCGTCGACATGAACTGACAGCTCACAGCTTTGACAGGTACACAAACAAAATAACTCCCAAAAAAACAGTCAGTCATCATCTCCAACCCAAACTGAGACCAAACCCATTCAACCCCAAAGCACGGTTGATGCCCAATCCTATTAGTCATAAAATGCAATTTATGTCGAAAAACGCCCCAACAAAAGTAGTACCCATTAATAAAGTTATCACACCACAGAAGCCCATACCAATTAAAGCGGCAAAGGCGCCACAAAACAATCTGCCTTATCCTCTTCGTATAAAAGCACTCAAAGATTTACAGATAAAGAAAAAGGAACCTCAAATTTTAAAAACACTGTTGACCTCTAAACCGGAGGTTCTAGTATCGGAACCCGAAATAATAAATTCTGGACCCGAAAGTCCTGAGACACTAATATCTGAACCCGAAATAGCTTCTTTCCAAGTGGAAGCGATACTTTCTGAACCTGATGCCGACGTCTATGATCAACAGCACGGTGATGAGGAAGGTGACGCAGATATGCACAATAACCAAGGTCAAAACTATGATACGGTCGATATGAATTCTGAAAATGAAATTGAGATAGCTCGACAACAGGGTGATGATAATGAAGGCGAAGAACAGATCGATGGCGATGATAATATGGATCAAGACGATAACATGGATGGTGGTCAAAGTGACAACGATCAAGATGTCGTTGATGATACAGCAGATAGCCAAGAAAATATGGACATGGCAGATGGTCTCGAAATTAAAGCCGAACATGAGTTGAAAGAAACTGAGGATGGTCCTGAGGAGGAAAGAGAGCAGGACGAAATGGAAATGAATCACGTGATGAATGACGAAGACGATGATGATTTACCAATGTCAATACAGCCAGTTGTTGAAATTAATGAGGATCTGCAGGCTGATACATTTAATACTGAGATGGGTGAAGATGACGAACACGACGAGACCATTGATCCCAACGACGCTGTTGACGAAGAAGAGGTGAAGGAACTTGATCCTGACAAAACTTATGTCACAAAGACACAGCGAGATTTCATTTTAAAGTATCGCGACGTTATTCAACAAATCAATACTAAACGTTGTTTATGCTGTGACAGAGAACATCCACGCAGAAAAGCGGTTATTCAGCACTTGCAGAAAAATGGACACAAGGTACCTAAACATACCTGTTATAATTGCGTAATTACGTTCGGGCATATCGGTGCTCTTCTTAGCCACATGAGGTCAAATTCTTGCACAGATTTATGGAAGATTATATATAACGAAAATGGAATTACTGATGACTTGGTTTTGGAGGACGAACCTAAGGAGGTCAAAGTGCAATACAAAGACATATTTAATGCTAGGTCCTATGCTTGCAAACTCTGTCCAGCAAAGTTCCAACTGAAACAGTTCATAATGAAACATGTTTTGGATGCCCATGAGGATGGGCAATCTAGAGTACCACTTGGCTGTGTCCACTGTCGAGCTAGATTTAAGGACAAAAGTTTGCTTAAGAAGCATATCCGTAAAGGTGATTGTACGGTCTATGTAGCGTGTGACTTATGTCCAGAAACGTTCGGAAATATGCAGAATTTCAACGACCATGCGTTAGCTATTCATGCTGGTAATTTTGAGACAGATAGCCAAAGTAAATGTGTCGACGGTCGCCCGACTGACTGTCCAATATGTGGTAAGAAAAATAGCAGCTATCCAAATTTAGTAAAACATTTGAAAATTATACACAATGAAGAAAAGCCTCACTACTGCCAACATTGCGATTCTAAATTCGAACAGGCGGCTGATCTCAACAAACACATTTACATGGAGCATTCTGACAGGACTTTGGGTATGAATCTAAATCATGATCCGGATATGTCCATTGTGAAGGAAGAGGCAGAAGAGTACCATTATTCTTGTACCGAATGCAACGCCATATTTGAGACTGTTGACGCGTGGACAGACCATCAGGTGGCCGAACACAATCAAGTGGCGCACCACTGCGACCAATGCGACAAGAAATTCTTACGTCCATCTGAGCTTGCGGAGCACAAGAACACTCATTTGAGGGTTAAGTTTTACCCGTGCAGCGTTTGCGCTAACTCTTACAGTACTCCTCAGAAACTCTCTGAACATGTACAACAGTCCCATCCAGGGATTGGCGCAATTGCTGCGGCAGATACGGAATTCTTTTGCGACATCTGTATCAGATCATTTAAAAGCCGTCAAGCGTATTCAAACCATATGCGCATACATGCTAAAGTACCAACTACCAATAGGAAACCAGGAGATCTCACCCCTACTTCTTCTAACAAAGGTTTCTCACCCTCAATCATAGGCAAACCTATCAAACAAGTGTACCCAATGGTTCAACCCGGCTTTGTGTCATTTAAACCTCATTACAATATTCCTAATGCACCCTATTCATGTGATATTTGCGGTAAAGGATTCATGCATAAAAAGAATATATGGAAACATAAAAAAGTTTTGCACGCTGATATACTAAACGAGAGAAACGACAGTGAGGAGAACACTATGCAAGCTTCCACAGAAGAAGATGAATTCAATCCAGATGAAAATGGCGCTATTCTCTCCACGCCCCAATTTAATAGTTTCAACTTCGGTAACTTCGCGAACAATATCCAACAAACACAACAACAAGATCCAATGCCGTATTCATGTGAACTATGTCTCAAACGGTTTCCACTTAGAACCAGTTTGTGGAAACATAAACGCGCTAAACACGGAATTGTAAATCCTAATTCTAGTGGCAGCAATGATACGCAGGCGCCATCGGCGAGTGGCGAAGGGAGTAGTAGATCTAGTTGCACAATATGTAGAATTACTTTTTCAGACAAGAAATCTTATTATCGTCATCGAAAAAATGTTCACAAGTCCACTGTACAAATGTGCAAAATTTGTGGCAAGCCTCTTAACTCAACTTTGGAATTGTATGAGCATTTAAAAGCTGCCCACGCCAGAGAACTATTAGGTTACAACGCTAATCAAGGATCCAGTAAATCGCATGAAGTATCACAAGAGATGGAACCGGATTATGACAATGACCAAGAAGCAGTGGACCCCAGTGTTGATTACCAAGCACGCTACCCTTGCGACACTTGTGGCAAACAATTTGTCGGTTTGTTAGCGTTACAGAACCACCAGTGCATTAATCAGGGCCCATCACAACCACAAACATTTGATTGTGAAATCTGCCACAAGAGTTATACTTCAATATCGGCTCTAAAGAGCCACCGTGGATGGCACTTACGGTCACCAGATGGAAAAGCAGCTGCTAATAACAGCGGACTGTGGATGCCCCAACATAAAGTCACGAGCAAAATAAGCAAACATGAAGTTATTGATCCAGTCCAGCTCGCTAAAGTCACGCACACGTCGAGTCCTGCCGTTGCAGTAGCGGCTAAGAGAAGACTTCCGCCTGAGGTCGAAGTCACCGTTGTTAATCCGAACAAGAAAATGCGATCTGATGATTCCGTTGAATTAGAACAGCAAAATTCTTGTTCGGCCGAAGACAGATATTGCACGATTTGTGACAAAGAGTTTACTAAACGGGCAGCTTATCAGCGCCACATGGACGAGGTGCACCAACCGAACTCCGTGTTCTGTCCAGTTTGTGATAAGAGTTTCACTAGAAAGTCGACGCTACTTATTCATATGAAGAAACATTATGAAAGTGGTGAAGGTAGTTCTAGCATGGTTGGTCAAGTTGAAGACGACATGCACTCGTGCGACTTATGCGGCGCCCAATACGATGATGAACAATCGCTGAGAGCGCACCGAGCGAGGCACCACGCCGAGGAGTCTGAAGAAGACGATGACGAAGATGATGGAGATGATGGCAATGTGCCTATTGCGCCTCCAGGAGAGTTTACGTGTGGGCAATGTGGCGATGGCGTGGCTACACCTCGGGATTTAATCGCCCACCGCACAATGCATGCCACTCCCACTAAATTCTTCTGCAATATTTGCAAAGTATACTTTGCGAGAGCACTGGATCTCTCGTCCCACACCAGGGCTAGACACGCAGACAATGAAAAGGTTTTTTTTCCTTGCGCAATGTGCGATAGATTCTACATGAACAAGAAGAGTTTGCAGCGGCACATTGAGATGGCTCACTGAGTATTGCGATACCACCTATGAAAATCAATAAATCTATCGAATAGTAATATTTGAAAAGTATGAAAGCGATGCGCGTTTGTACTCAATAATTTAGAATAATTACCTATTTCTGTTTGTGTCAGAAGGCCGGTGTGGTCGGCATTATACACTGTACATAAAGAGACAATCACCACAGCTTGACTGTGTTCAAAAATGATATTATTTTGTCATTTTATCGTCATTCCTTGACTTTTGATTTTATTAAGAATCAACGCTTGATTTTATTTCATTATTGTTTATGTTAGTAAGCCTTTGCTCACGAATTGTGTTATTTATTCTATTGTTTCCATAGTGATATGAAAACTGTTACAAATTGAATTTGTCGTAACGGTTTATGTGAACTCACTTTGGATACTTATGTCTTTAGATATGTAAGTACTTGTCATGGTTTATTAATGAATTATGATCATTAATTAAGTAAATATTAATAGTAAACTATTCTATTTTTGAATATTGGAATCACGGGCCAAAATTGTGAAACATAGTCAAAATCAGTCAACCAATTAAAATTTTAAGTATCATTTTTAAAATACTATGATTTTATTTTAAAATCGACGAATGTTATGGTCTTAAGTGTTTTTTCATTAAGTGTCTTACTTTTAGTTGTATTGTAAATATTTAGCAGTTATTTTATTGTCATTCGGGGTTCAATGAGTTATTGATTTGGTATAAAAATGGTAAGGTCATTTGTGTTTCACTAAAATGTACTGATTATTTTTAGATTTTTAAATATTCTATGTAAACCACTAAGGGCATATCTCCTCATCTATGGTACGTACTTAGGACATTTTGTAAAAGTAATAGATATAAAGGCCTAAAAATCTGGAAATATTGTATGTTATATATACTATTAAGATTATATTCTAAGATTTTGGATACTGTTAAATATTTATACTTTTACAAACGGAATCCGTTTCTCCGCTGCCAAAAATGATTTTCCATAACAGTAGTTAATTATAACTCATGTAGGCATAATTATGTTCCTGTATAATAAAGTTAAATGTATATTCTTGAATTGTGTACACTGTATAAATCTGCTTAACGATAAAAATACTAAAATTTTATAAGCTTCCAAATCTATTAGTGTATAGTATCAGAAACTTTCAAGCAATATTGTTACCTTCTAACCAAAAGGGTGCAAAAAGACTAATCTGTTTCAAATGATGCATTTTGTAAGAGTTATAATAATGTACAAATTATGAATACGAAGCATTGTATAGATATTCTTGAGGTTGAATTGTTTGTCATTTATCAAATTATCACGGTTCACTTTTGATGATAAAAAATCGCGTATTATTATTGTCGACATTAGTACTGAGACGCCATTAAAAAATGTTATTTCTGCCATTTCTCTTATGTATTAAGTTCAAGAGACAAGAAGGGATGTATGAATAGATCGAATTAACTACATACCAAAAAATATATACTTATAAGTATGAATGTTACTATAGCAAGGAATAGTCTATCTGTAACAAACATTTACCTATGTTTTGCGGATTCGTTTGAAAATGTATCATAAAATGAGAACAGTACAGATGCATTTCGACTGTGTAATTTCAAAACTTAGTAAGGGGCATAATATGTATAACAAATTTTTAGTTTATTAATTTTTCACGTTTGCTCGAAGTCCTATATCTAAAGTCTTTTTAGATATTTAAGCACTGCAAATAAAAACTTTCTGTTAAAAAGACCTGCAATATTCCGGTTTTGAAATTTTACAGCCGAAATGCTTCTGAAGGGTTCTAATTTTCATACAGCTTTTGTAATAAAATAATATGGTAAATTCGTATTTCCGCAAACAGGTTTTGGTAATTCTTCAGAATGGTATATTTCTAAGGAGAAACTGGTATTGTGGTATTGTAATGAGTGCTGTGATTGCTGGAAGCCATTGATTGCAGCAGTTATTTTGTCTGAAATTTTAAAATTGTCTTTTAAACTCAATGGATCTACCTATTTAAAAAATAGCTGGTGTCTTCCATGAATTAAATAATTTTCAAGCTGATTGTTGATCAATAGGTAGTTTGCGTGTTGCTGTAAAGTTAGACTTTGAGATGACTATTATATATCAAATTCACTTCACTCCACATGGTGTATTTGTGCAAATACTGGCGTTATTTGCCATTTGAAAACCAACTTTAATTGAATATACATAGAGTTGATTATACTTTGATCAAGTTACGCGATTTGAGCAGGTTCACCATGATGTGTTGTATTGTACATACTTCGATGGCGTCTCGATTTGTGAAATATTATTGTCCATAGATGAGGTTCACTTTTGTCATCTTTGTGGTTTGATAATAAAGTGACTTAATGATTATTATTTTTGACTTTTATTTAATAATCAACACTTTTTAAGCAACCTGGGTCAGAGTTTCGTACTCATTCACGAAAACAACATCAAAATCGTCGTAAGCTATTTAACTGATGGTTATTTGATTGATTGGCTATTTCAAATAGGTACTATGAAGGGAATCAGGCCCTTATTATAACCTAATCTATCCGAGTTGGGGCGCGCAGTGTGCTATCGCTGAGATAGGTGTTTGTGCATAATTATGCATTCGATAAAAAGGTCCATTGATAAAAAATCGGTTAAATATCGTTAACCCTTCAATTTATTTTCAAGAGTAGCATCGGTAATGAATAGTGATACTTAGAAGGTGGGGATCGAACCCAACAATAATATTATTAAGGGTGGATGTGGGTAATCAGGTTTTTCTAGAATAATACTCAGTATAGATTGCACAAAACATTTTAATATAAACTTAAAAAGTCGTACAACAATATGAAAAATTATTATTGACTAATTATATTAGCGGACATGGAGAGCCGCATTTACTATATTATTATGCAAATATTATATTATCTTTAACACTTCCATCGAATATATCTTACAAAAGAAAGAAAAATAAAAAGTATCTTTATAATAAAAAATCTCATTACACTAAGTTGTATTATTATTAAACTTACATTATAGATTTTATCTACAAAATACTGTAGCTATTCGGTCAGTTTCTCAATCGACAATCGCCGACATTATTACATATTACGTAATAATTAATCATAGGGTATTAATAAAGTACATTTTAAAAGTTGAAATCATACAACTAGGCTTAATTCTAAATCAAAATATAAAAATAGTAAAAAATAGTTGTACATATCAGTTTAGGTACAACGTTGTCAGTGTTGTGCATCGAAGTGTTGTGCATGGGACGAGCAGCTGGCGCCGCCCGCCCCATGCATGAATGCGGACATACTGCTCGCACCTACACTACACTACATACGTACGACCTACTCTACCACTGATCTCTCCATTGAAAAACTGCACCGACCGCCAAGTGAAATATAAAAAAGATAAATAACACATAGTATTTATTTTTATGAATTTGCATGCACCCGTTATCTTTATGAATTGAGAAATATTTTTTCTATCATTTATTCATATTCATGTCTTTTAACAATATAAGTATAGGTACCATACACGCTAAGGCCGGCGCCGCGACGCGGACGACCGGTAATGTACACAAGGACTAATATCTTCTTAAAAAAATACTGTTAGATTGAAACGTAGCTAAACCTATAATATATTATTATGTATATTATAATTATTATTATTATAAGGGTACAATCGTACGAGTGATTACACTATGTGAGATCTCCGACGCCTTCGGGCGGCCCGCCGCCGTCCGACCACGTCCGACCGGATATGCAAACATTTATTACAACATACGAGTACAATACATAGGTACCAGTACACTATAATAGTAAGTATGAATTATCAATTTCAATATTAAAAATACGTAATTTCTCTATTGGCCAACATTTCCACGTGAAAAATTAGACGATTATCGCGTACGAATATATATTATGTATACATATTTAAATATCAGTATTTTCTTAGATCGGAGGACGTATGTATACAGGCTCGCTCTAGAAGGTACGTCGTCGTAAGCGCACGTGGCCGTTCGGCCATTCGCTCCCTTACACCCTACGAATATATCGATATCGAACGAAGACATCAAAAACTTGACTCAGCATTAAATATTACGAAAATAAATCGCCGGCGAGTCGCGCGGCAGATTATTGCTCCTATCGATAAATTTACACATCGACGTAACGAACGAGAATACAAAAAGTTATGGAAAATCGTACGGATATCACAAGCGGCGGGCGGCGCGGGACGCCCCCGCGGAAAATAAAAAAATAAATCGCGGCGCGCGTCTCTCTCGTAAAAAAGTAAAGACTCTATGAGCGGGTCGCGCGGGGCGGCTAGCGCGCGTGCGCGGCTCAGTTGGCGAGCAGCAGGTGCGCCGGCGCCGGCGGGTACGGGGGCGCCGACGCCGGGGCGGGCTCGCGCCGCGCCACGAAGTACGAGGCCGGGTCCGAGGCGGGCGAAAGCGCGCGCGACGCCATCTGCTGCTGCATCGCGCGCTGCTTGATGTAGTTGCTGAACTCGGTGGGCGACATGCGGTTCGCGCGTTTGCTGCTCGTCTTGAGCTTGGTGCTGCCGAACTTGGTCTGCGCGAACGTCGCCGTCGTGAAGGTGAGCGGCTGCGCGCGGAAGGGCGGCGCCGGCGAGAAGGCGGCCGGCGCAGGGGGCGACGGTGCGGCCGCCGGCTCCACCGGCCGGAAGCACTGGGCTTCGGGGTTGAACGCTCGTGTCACCTGAAATGTTATGCAGCAATTAAATTTTGTTTTTGATATAGGTAGGCCTGATCTCTATCTGTTCGCGGAAGAATCTAATGGTCTATTGACAACCACGTTTTGAAAATTTGGTTTGATTTTGGACACGCGTAATTAATACCTGGCAAGTTTATAGCCATCAATTAGGCACTTGCGCTGACTCTGTCAGCCTACTACATAATGCCTACCCTGGTATTGTACCAGCGACCTCATAAATTAATACCGTTACGTCACAGAGGCATTATTATAATTTGAATGACGCCAAAAATGTAGAGCTCGCTCTTAGACATCTGACACATGACGCGGGCTATTTATCAACTTTTAACTAGGTTATCTGGCTATCTTTATTGCCAAATGCATAGCCAGACATCGTTAATTAATTCGGTATATACTTATTTGTTTTCAAAAATAATAAACGTTATTTTACTTTTAATTGCAGAGTCATAGACAGTCTAGATCTAGATAAAATACTCGTAGTTTATTATTGCCGACGGCGTTCATGAATATTGAGCGTCGCTGACCTACTTATACTTGTGGTCATAAGGTGGCTTTCCACGGCGCTTAATTTTGAAGCAAAGGAAAAGTTAAAAAAAAACAGGATTTCAAAGATTCATTCTAAATTCTTAAAGGAAAAAATTGTAATGAGTCGCAGGTAGGTAGCCGTCGTCTAGCACGCAAAATTTAACATACAGGTTATGAAGCCACTAGCTAGATTGCTAGGACGTCAGTGTGGTTTAATCCACGTCCAAGTCCATTCGCAGAATTACACACCGTGGAAAGCCGCCTTTAGATGTAAGTAGGTACCTACTAGTAAATAATTATTATAATCCTCACCTCTCTGTCAGTCCTCTCATCAGCAGCTCGTTCGTCACTGCTGAAGAGAACCTTCACTGCGCCCTTCTCACCGATGCGGTACGACACTTCACCTGAAATGAAAAGACATTACGTTTTAGTTTCTTTTTCAATTGAATTTCTTATCACATGGGTTAAGGTTACGAAAATGTGGTGTTTGGAACCCATAAACATTGGATTTTATAAATACTAAAATAAGAATGGAACGGGAATGGGTGTAAATATAGAGTCCCTGTCAAAATTTTCAGGACCTAAGCTAACTTCATTACCTATTCAATAAGCTGATTAAAGAAAGAAGGCCGATGATTTGACATAAGTTTTTGTCTCTAGAATGGGAGGTAGGACGGCATTCGCTCCATTACGGAAATTTTTATTTATTTATTTTTCCTAATAACTACCATTACAGGAGGCCCTAATGCGGCAGTTAGTAACATCAAACATATTTTTGTATACATTTATAGATATTTTCAACTTAAGTACTAAATAGAATCAATAGTGAAACGACTTACCAACCTATCTAACGAGCGTATACCTACTCGGTACATACCTATATGTCAATTATTTCAAACCTAGGTAGGTAGGTACTCATTCATTCTACCTAGGTACCCAAAATACCTTAGCATACCTTCATCAACTTGCGTCACAACATTCTTCTTCTAGCCACGCACATCATACGGTATGAACATAGTACATATGAAGTTAGCTATAAACTGCATGTTCCCGTCTCACGGAGCTGGCCTGATCTCGTTTGCCAAAGTTATGGCGTCACAATACAATCTATGTAGAACAAGCGTTATCATCACCAGTTAACTTGTCGGTGCAACTGAGATAAAATTACCTTCGTTTCCAATTATAGCTCTAATTATGTCTGCACAGTAGTAGTTTAGTAAGAAATGGCCATCATTCTACTAGGAATATTAATTGCGGCAGATCAGAACGGCTCGGATATCCTCGAGGCGAGACTACGAGAGACGACTCAGCTATGTTATTTTTATGTACCTACTTATAGTATTTTTTTTATTTTGAAATGAAGAATCTTTCCTTTAGAACAATTTTGGACACAATGGTCCACGCCTATCATGGGCCATTGCGTAGCTACTGGAATCGTTATATGTATCTACTTAATTGACGAATAAATCCTGATAAGACAACCCCCAGACCTTTTGAAATAGTTGCAAATTTGAAGACTGGTTGCAGGACATCTATTTAATTATCCGATTATAACAATATTAATATCTGGATTTTGGTTCTCACCTGGATCCACCCAAACAGCGAGATCTCTTGGAAGGTGTTCAAGTACATCTCGGACTGGTACGCCCGATTCCCTTGCTGCCCTTTCCAGTACGGGGTCTAAAGGACCCCCTGTCTTCAGGCAGCGGAAAGCGGACCCTCTGCATGGTCTGTCAGGGTACCAGTGACCCCGGAACTTGTCCTTGAGTGCCTTCTCGAGTTCTTCACCGAAGATGTTGACGCGCCGCCTTGGAAGCTTGTTGTACAGGTACGATATGACGAAGTTTAGGGCAACTTGCACTTCAATATGCATTTTTGAGCTCACTGTGGACAAAAGAAAATTCATATCAGTATGGTTTGTTCATTAAGTTGCAATATTTTATGGGCTTATGAGGGTGATGATGACCCTTAAGTAAATATATCAAGGTACCTAAGTGTTTTGTTGCATGTCTCACATTTTATCAACAGTTTTAACATTTCATATCAGTACCTACTTAGTACTCCACTTACAGTATCCATAGGTTCCGTTAGGCGCATGTAGCACGTGAATTTAACAATTACTATCTAATGTTGGAATTATGCTACTGCATAATTCCAACATTAAATCGGTAACTTAATAGGATAATCTAAGTATTTGGACGTAAATTTTCGTTCCAAAGGTTATCTTATTTCTGCAGAATATCTATCTATTTATACATTCTTTGTATTGTTATGTAGGTATCTATAAAAGCCCATTTGACCTTATTACAATAGATTGTAAGCGCATATTATAACACCACTCGAATATCGCTGACGGGGTAAAAACCTAAAATGACATCACAAAGGACAAAGATGGACCTTTGCTGACAGTAACTTTTTTAAGGAGCTCTCGAGACTACTCGTCTGAACAAGCAATCCTGACACACTATATTTAAGTTTAACCTTGTGCAAATGAACATAACTACAAGGTACAATACGTTTAAATGTTCAGTCATTTGTTTACTGAAAACAAACCCTTTTTTGTTTTTAATTTATATGCAGCAGTTTTATGCGCCGCTGTATTCTATTTTCTAAAATATTTTCATTATTAAAAAAATGTGTTTGTATCGACAACACATTTTTTAGAGGTTTCGATTCGCACACTAATAAATGCATTTAGTGCGAACCAATAATTTTAATGAAAACGGGTCATTTCGCAACGCAACTTTAGACGAATCGATCATCAAAAGTCATGCGTCATCAAGAAAAGTGTAAATACCTATGTAATAAAAAAAGTAATGCCTAAATCGCAATCAAAGTAGGCCGTTAATTACAATATCGTCTGTAAAATTAAATATCCTGTGAAGTAATAAACCTAAAAAAATACAGATGAAATTACGTATCGTACCCAAGTACGTCATCAGTACCTACCTACCTATGAGTAGGTAGGTAGTCTATATATATGTACTGTACATAGGTACAAATTGAAGGGTTAGGTAGGTATACCTACGGTCAGAAACCCGGTGATACCGACCCTGACAAGCCTTTACAATACAAATAATATAAAAATACATTTCCGTACTCAATGCTTTTGTTATTGCATCTAGTATGGTCTCAAATCGATTTCGTTATGCAACGCAGTCATAACAAATCGATAAAATAGAATCGATTTGCTACCGAGAATAGCCGTTGCTTGGTGATTTGCAAATCTAATATTTAAATAGCTATTACCTCTATCAAAGACGGTTGGACTTCCAAGTAATGATTGATTGTTAAATTACTTTATACTTAAATAATTTAATTTGGGTAGGTACCTACGTTTTGTTTGAAGTCTTAAGTGATCAAACATGACCTAAATTACAGTAATATTTACTGAAAAAAGATAAGAATTTGAGAGTGTATTTTTTGTCTTATGAGCATTCGTAGTCTAGGCAAATATGAGAGTGTTGAGAGTTCCTTATTGTGACTGGTCATCGCTCTCCAATTTATACTGTTTACTAACGCTTTAGCTCAGGACATAATGAGTTCAGAAATGTGTAGATACTTACTGTTCATAGACACTAATTGGTAAAATAATTAAATGTAATTTTTATGAAAACATCGTTTTCTAATGAGATAGCTCCAATTGTTCACTCGATTATCGAGACAGATAAACGAAAACCGAGCAACACGACTGATGACTGATAAATATCGAAGCAGTACCGTAAAATGGGGTGAATACCTAGGGATCAAAGAGTGGATAGGGATAAAATGGTCGTTAGATTTTTTTAATAATGTCTCTCCCGAATTCCAAGTGTCTAACCAGATATTATTGATAACTCTGCTCATTATCACATTAACTAATCCATAATTTCACTTGTAAGAAAATAACTACAGAATTCAGCTGACCATTTTATCCCTATTCACCAATTGATCCCTATTTACCCCATAGTACCGGTACTTTATTAATAAAGTTTATCTAATAATAATGTGGTGCTTCCTGTCACGAAACTCACGAAGCTAATACTTTTGGCTAGGAGTTAGATTATGTTGTGTTGACAGTTCTTGTTAGCGTCGCGTGTAAAGTTGTCTGTTACACTAGTAGAAACATCCCACTAAATATTGCGCGGTTTAGTCACGTGCGAGATCGGCCGTGACTGCCGCATTTTGTTTTTCCGACACCAAGCTATCTATTATTTAGGGAACTCTCGGCTAAAATATGTCTTCATATTTTTGTAGCTTATTGTGTCGTTTCACGTGACGCTAGAATTAGAATTCGGCATCATATCTATTTATGGTAGGTAACTAGTTATTATTGAAAGTGAATAAACTATCTTATCAGCCATTTTAAATTTGAACAACTTTGGATATGCGTTGCTTTTTGTGTATGTCAAAAATTTTATATAGATAACTACATGGAAAAGATTTATGTCTTACTAAGTTTTCTATGACTAATTCCTTGAACCGATTTTAGTATATACCTTTAAGTATATTATAGGTACTTAAAGGTAAATAAGTTTATAGTTACGAGGGTTCTGATACTTTTGATGTTTCCATTTTGGCACATTACTTTTAGACATAATTATGACAAACGTAACGTAAACATATAAAGGTGCTGATAGACTTGAGCATTCACTTGTAACAGAACATCGAGCATTCGCCGCTTTTAAATTTGTCTAACTGAACAACGAACCGAGTCAAGTGTAGAGCCAAATAATGCTACGAACATTTACGTGATCTTTCTAGCGAATTAAGTGGCACACAAGCACACGGCTCACCTGATGGAAAGTTGTTACTGTGAAAACAAAAACCACAGCAGTTCATTCCACAGTTTGTGTGCGTGGGATGAATTTCCTATCATACTCGTATCATAGCACAGTGCGCACCGTTTCCGGCGCAATGTCTGAGGAAATAACTCTCTCTAAACTCTAGCTCTAGAGTTTAGAGAGAGTTATTCGAAACAAATTTACAGTCGTTTTGCAAGCATACTCGCCAGAATGCTTGATAGAAAGCTCCCTAAAACGCTCTCGTTTATTTTTCTGTAATGTAACATTCGTAAGAATGCTCATCACAAGTGAATGCTTAAGTTTAACAGCACCTCTACGAAAGTAGGATGCAATTTAATGAAACGATTTTATATAAACAACCATCAATTGGTAAGTGGATAGATTTCCTAGCGATGCGATAGCTAAACCTTCAGACTTCAATCTTAGATTGATAGATAGGTAAGTTTGACAATCTCGAAACGTTTATCTATAGTGCCGGTGTAGTCATGTCTTTGACACGACATAACTATGAAACATGATCTTGTAATGGCTCCATTGCCACATACTGAAATTCAACCAAGCACCAATGCTTTTACGAAAAGCATTATCACGTCTGTATTATGTAGAGAAATAGTCTACTTACAGTGGGATACGGGGCTCGTACGGGCTGCAGCTATAAAGTAGCGTTAGGTTTTCCTCAAGGACTGGGAAAATTTAATCGTGTTGTGGTTTCTAAATGAACAATGAAGTTACGTGCTTTAAATTTTGGAGGTTTGAAATTTTATGTAGATTCGTTAAGCTCTTACTTGTTCCTTAATTTTATCAGAAAGTCATAATCGATCTGTTAAAATTAAGGAACAAGTATCCATCCATTCATAATGTTTTCTAAGTGCCTATAGTAGGTTCTTAAAAAATTGGCTGTACGGAACTTATAAGCGGTATCGATTTAAGACCCTAAGATCCGAACCTGACATTACAAGAAGACGCTCTCGGCCTACACAGATAGATATATCATTTATCTAATTTCTGTATCCTATTCATTCCAAATTCTAAATTCAATATTCTTTACTGCCTCACGGAACAGCAGAACGTAACTTAATTTTTGTTCCAAGCAGTTTTTCTAGGAGCACCTAGTTATATTAAGTTTATAAGTAGCATGAGGTCATCTATCTATTTATTTTTTCGCATTCATATATGCAGCAAGAGTATTTTCTTATTTCAAAGCTGCTATTTCTAGTTTACTCGAGACTGTTCTAGAAGACTAAGTAACTTCATTTCTTTTCTGACGTGTCGCTAGATATTTCATCCGTACGTGATCGTAGTTCACATGAGGTGGAACAATCATTAGGTATACGAGGCACGGTAGAAATATTTATTTTATAATCTTGAGTTTTATCGCGCCGTTGTAAAATCTCAAGTTTGAAATTGAATTTGATCACTACGTCTTTTGATTAATCAGAGACGTATCTAAACTACCGTACGGTTTTATGTAATGTGGTAATTGCATTTTTAATTAGTATTTCCTTTGCGTATGAAGCTGAAATATGATTTATAATTGATTTGTTCTAGTGTCCTATCAAATTATGATTTTTTATCGTTTTGTATCTCTCTCTAGTTATATAATCAGAAGAGAAAGAAGAGAATCCCTTTCGTTGATGTCTTCAGTTCTACTTTATATCATTCAAAAATGTTTGCTTACCTTGACTTTTACGGGAACTACAGCCGTCCAACTCCTAACCCCGATAGGTAAGCCCTCAGGCCTCCTTTAGTTAACATGAGTATCCGACTAATAAGTGAGTTTAGAATAGATTAGCTTGAGCCTCCAAGATCTACCTGATGATACTACCGACGTGAACCCTCTCCTAGCACAAGTAATTTAATTTAGCTTAATTGGAGGTGTTAAAGGGAATATTAGTAATCTCGGTTGCTAATATCTAAAAAAGAAAAAAGAAAATCTTATTGGAGTCCCTTATCCCTACTAATATTATAAATGTGAAAGTAACTCTGTCTGTCTGTCTGTCTGTCTGTCTCGCTTTCACGCCCAAACCACTGAACCGATTTTGATGAAATTTGGTATAGGGATAGATTAGACCTTGAGAAAGGACATAGGCTATATTTGGTCGCGATAACCGACATCCACGCGGGCGGAGCCGCGGGCAAAAGCTAGTATCCTATAAATATATCGTAGCTATGAGCACAGTATGAGTGCGTGATTCCTTGTAAAAAATACTACCTTATTATAAATCGAAGCAAAATGATAAAGATAAAGATTTACTACCTATCTACACTGGAGGCTATCATAAAAATATCACAGAGATAGATTGGCAAAACATGGTTGTTACTAAAAAAATATTTTCCTCTCCCAGATCAATAGACGATGATACGCTTTGAAGCCAAACACAAATATTTGTCTACATACCCAAGTTGGTTGTGGACGCTTCGATATATTCAACTTACATTATTGTTTTCGAGACTAGGTATCTACCAAAGAAGTTACATATTCATGGAGAAGAATTTTCTAGATTTCTGATATTAAAGTCCATCGGGAAATCCATTTTGTTTGTTAGGATGAATCGGTAATATCTGCGCTGGGCACACGGTATTCAGATAACAAAGATAGTAATTATGACTTCGATCAATAGAACAAACAATGTTTCACCGATTGTGATAAAATAACATCATTATACTCCTAATATATTACGTATAATAACATAACTTAACATGTCTACGAATTACACTTTTACGTAATTTCAAAATCTGTTGTGTACAAAAACAAACATACTATACATACAGTCTGATTTATATAAGCAATAAAGAACCTTAAATAAACTTCGTAGACGGTACGGAAATAGATGAAAGGGATCCGAAGGCCCTTATAAGGATTGACGAACTTTAAGAACCTTCTAGATATAAGTTTGTTTGAACCGAATTAAATTTGCGAAGAAAACCTTATAGGGATAAAAATTATTTAACTTTAACTTCGTAAGTTAACAAGGTTCATGTTTCCTTAGGCTTAAGGCATATCAGGCAATAACATGTATTAATGCCTTCGAGGGACTTTTCAAAAGGTATAAAAATATCGTAAAAACAACAACAACACGTAAAGTCGCCGAGACCAATTTCTGTTCTGAATGCCAATCAATTTTATCTCGAAAATCCGTGACATTATGCCCTTCAGCGTTTAGCTTAAACATGTTTGTTGTTTTATTTTGTAATTTTCCACAAGAACAATATTTGTAAATAAATCGATGATACTTTAAAAGATTTACGTAAAAATCTTAGCCTTTTGTAAACTTCGTCTTTGAAGCATGTCAGACACAGACACATACGTGCTCGTAATATTTGACTGAAGTACTGAAAAACAAACGTCACTTTTTGACATTACTTTTCGTAATATTTATCTTAAAAACATCATTCAACAGCCAACAAATGTACGTGTCTATTTTAGGCACAGCGGATACATTTAGACCGTACAATTCCGTATCCACAAATATCTAGGTTACTAGTCGACATAATACAGAGAAGCTCCAGGCACATTTTCCAGCTAAATGGTTCCCACCATTATATTTCAAACAAAGCCACCCTTGTCACGAGGAAGGTCATGATGAGGAATGGCGGTCTAAGCCTATGGTACAAACGTAAGCGTTTATTTTATTTGGTTTAATATTTTTGACTTATGACGATTCTAAAACAAGTGTACCTAACTGAGAACTGTATTGAAAATAAATGTAAGTTGTAAATTGATTCTGTGCACCGTTAAGGAAATATATTTAATAATTTATACAAAAGCAAATCTAAAAGCAAGTAACAATAAATTGGCTTAATTTTTTGGAACGCTGAGCGATTGAATGAGTTGTAGAAAAAACGCTCCATCTCATGCTTTCGACCTCACATAATGTGGTTTCCCAAGCTACGGCAGTTTGCCTAACCATGTGAGTTGTGAGGTATGAAGGTCGGGGTAATTAATTTACTTAAGATTAATCGCGTACGTGTTGCCGATTCGCGATAAAAGCCTTTTACAAAGCATCACTACACGGGATCAAAGGGATATTGATGGGATCGACCTTTATAGGGTTGGGACATGCGGCATCAATATGTCAGATGTAGTTACGTGATATTGTTAGTTTTTGTGTGACATTATTTCTATGAGAAATATTGTATTTATCTTACGGATTGAGGACAGTTTGGCTTATTCATGTCAGAAATATGATCAAAACCATGTCGTATAGTTTTGATTCTAAAAGGAATAGGCTATCGGAATCGAGTTAATGGCCTGGATAAAAGTACCTGTATTTACTGGCCTTAATTACAGATAAATATATATTGGATACACTTATTTTTTGATGTAGCTCTGTATTATGGAGTACCTACATCTGACAAAAATCACAATTAGATTTGATTGATAAATATTATTAATAATCATCTGTAAATCATTCAGGACCAAGTGTCTAGTTGACGGCAAATGGTTAGCTCCCTATTATGTGAAATTGAGACTGTCGTACCTACTTTTTCGGGGATAAATATTCTCATAACTACCAACTAAATATCGCTTGTACTCGTAATATGGGTTCTAAAATACGGGTAAATGTACTTATCTACAACATAGAAGTTCGCATTTATGTCAGAATTGTACTGTTTAGTACTATAATCACTGTAATAAAACTGTCACATCAAAATGGAAGACCGGCAAAATCAAATCGTGGTAAGTAGGTCAAGTATGTTGGAAGCCGATTATGTAGTTGCAAGTTTCTTACTTAAAATTAACATACTGTTTCAATGGGCGACTTGTAAGGCGGTTAGTAAGTCGTTTTAGGAAGTTGGCTCATGTTCAAGGGACTTTAATTCATTTGAGGAATTGAGCGGCTTAAACTGATCCCAAAATGATTTAAGTAACTAAAATGCAGAATACTTTTCTGATTGTATGTACGATGAAATTTGTTTGTTTTTAAAAGTGCATGCGATCGTGAGGTCCTGGGTTTTATTTCTGATTTAAGTAAAAAGTATCATTATGGATAGTCAGCGTCAAAAGTAGATGATCATTTTCCGATTTAAAATATTAATTTTGAGCATTTTTTTTTTCATATTTCTAAATGAAATGCGGTTTAACTACTTAGCGGGTTCTTTTAAAATATTTTAAACTTTTATTACAACATATTGAGCAAATATCGTTCAGATTTTTGAGTTTGAAGTCTGTGCAAACATCATCTACTTTTGCCACTGACTGTACATGTCTGTTACAATCTTCACAGGCGAAAGTACCTATAATTTATTATTATGTGTACCATAATATTTCAGGAGTACTTTACAATAAAACGCGTACAGAACACATCCAGACTCAAAGCAATTACTTGTGAAGTACTTACACAAGCAGTTGACGTTGGTGGGCGTCAAACCCACAACACTCGACGCAATGTCATTAAATGAACCCACATAAAAATTGCGCCATCTCTGTACTCAGATTTTCAAAGCCGAGCTTTTCCACATTTCACTATATTTTCCTTCCCAAATTGCGAGTATTGAAGTCCATCGTTTTCGAAATCAGAGACATAAAATTTAATATACAGGTAAAATCTAATTAAAAATGCGTGTGTTGCCAAACATTTAACAACAAGCACCTTAGAAAAACTATTGTTTCTCTAAAATGCCGAACCTCATAAAAATAATGTTGTGAAAAACCACAGAGATGTAGAGATGTTTTGTTGTGTTTTTCTAGCGAAAATGTTGCTAAAAGCATGAGCTATAGGCGAAGTTTAATTGTGTATCGGTGCAATTTACCTATCACCCAGTTGCGTTATAGGATTTATTTTAGGGACATTGTCATGCGAAGCCAGGATAAGTTGCAAATTAGAGTAGGTGGGATAAACTGGATGCGGAAAGAGGAGGATCGGGATTAATAACGCACAAATGGAGAGAGCTATGTAGGGTATGTCCAGCAGTGGATTATATATAGATATAATAAAACTGAAACCTACATTTATTCAATGAAATATACCTATGTTTCCTAAAGTGAAACCCATGTCTATAGAAAAAACCTTAGAACAAGCATACAGAAAATAATTTACAAAATTATTCTAACAATCCAAATATTCCCACAACGATGGCTGTAAATTAAGCTAGTTATCTAAATAAACAGCTGAATCAGGAAACAACGCTTGTTACCGCCACCACACATGTGCCACTAAAAGGTTGTATTCGCCGTGATAGTGTACTATCACGCTATCTATTTAAAGCCATAAATATCCTTTCATCGCAGTCACACGTTTTTCATATTCTGTTAATTTGTGAACATTAATATGATTATAGACCACGATTGAACGTGTCCATTAAATAATTTGAAAAATAATAGCTGCCTGTGGTTCCGCCCGCGTGGTACTAATTTCGTTCCCGTGACCTATAAGGTCATAGTCCCGAAATAAATAGAGTACCTAGTTCTATTCTAGATACTAATCTATCTCTGTGCTAAATTTTATCCAAATCCATTGAGTTAGTCAGCCGCGATTAAGTGACGAATACACATCCGTCACGCTGATGTTCGTGGTAAGAAAGTGGACAATGTTATCAACTTTGTCCACTCACACTCCTATCACACCTTATGAGATGCGCTTCTAGGCATCGAAAATATTTGAAATTACCACAAAATTTCCTAAAACAATGTAGGTTTGACTTTAATGTATTCGAAAACTACGCACTTTGCCGCATAATTTGCGCAACACATAAAGTTCCCTATTTACTTAAGTGTTTCATATATACACTCATATCCCTTTTAACCCTGAAAACTTAGACCATTATACATAGGTTATGTTACTCAGCATATTCAGTTTCGCTACCTCATTTTACCTACAACCGACCTTTCAATACTCACAACAATACACAAGATTATAATTTAAGTGTGCCCGGCCTTCGTCAGTTCATCTCCGTACTATATACTATTACGGCACTCAAATCGATCTTTACGAACGAAACCGAACGTTTTGAGGACATACGGCCTTAAGTTCGCCTGTCCTATTTATATCGGTAACCCGGTATCGATCTGTCGCCCCACTAGCCGACAACCCCCTATCTTCGCACATGCGATCTTATCACTTAACATATAGAAATTAAGTTTAAATTCCTTTACTCAAGTACTTGTATGGGTTTAAAATAGTGACGCGGACCGAGTGGTGTTGATTCAAGTATTATTCTTGGTACGCCTCATAGTTTTTCTTGTTTTCAGTTGTAAAATAGTGGACGTTGGAATTAAATCGTGTCGTAAATAGAGCTGCGGTACTTTGTGTTGTCCTGGTACACTAAGTACGATACACTTTACTTTGATTAATAGTGGGTGCTACTGTGAATTCAGGAAAATGTTTTTGTTTAGTGTTCAGTTCTTTTATTTTGTTCACTTTGCCAGAGTAATGTGCTACAGAACTGTTGGATGGAGAACAGCCCTAACCTACTTCTTATAATATTTAGATCAAACTGTTAGATATGTACCAATTTTCTTAAAAGTTATAAAAGTTAATAATAAAGTAAGTTCGTTATAGAGCCGGATAAATTTACATCCTTGATATTACTAAAAAAGGCCCTTTGTCTGTCTAGGGAGGCGTAGGCGTTTAATAATTTCCTTTCTTTGAATATTGTAGAATATTTTAACAAAAAAGAATTCTTCTAAAAAGCCTGACCTTATTCCTCTCGGATTCACAGATTCACCCAACCGTTTTGGCTCGTTATTGGAAAAAGATTTAGGTTAGTCTAACTGTGGTTGCGAAGCTCTACAAATTCGCACTTAAAGAGATTATTTTATGCTTTATTAGCTCCCTTCGGGTCATTTAACATAGGACAGAAAGATTGAATGAACCATTGGGCATTGGGCTTGTAACCATCTTTTATGTCTTACGCGCTAGTAGATCCAGTTCGTTGTTAAAGGAGTTATGGGGTGTTAACACATAAATCTACAGTTTTATTATAAGATGAAGCTGGTGGAGCTGAGAGTTTTAATGATGTGTGTAATCGTTGGGAATATAAGTGCGAGTACACTTTAAAGGTGACTTGTACATCGTAGTTAGAAGATATTTTATATTGGTTTATATATTTTCTTTTTGTTTGTAATTATCTTTTTTACCAGCCACCGTTAGCCTTTTTTGGCAAATCAATATCCATACGACAGACAGACAGACAGACAGTTACTTTCGCATTTATAATATTAGTATGGATATGGATGTAAAAGTAACTCTGTCTGTTACGCTTTCACGTCTAAACCATTGAACCTATACTGATGAAATTCGGTACAGGGTTAGATTAGAGCTTGAGAAAGGACATATGTTTGGACAGTAGTAACCTTATAGGTCGCCTCATGGTAACCGGCTACTACTGGTGGTAAGGTATTTTATGCATCCACGAATAAATTTCTAGCAAGGAAGATGGGAAGACAATTCAGTGGTTCGGTCTCAGCAAAAATATGAGCAGATACTAAATGGTATGACAATTGGAGCTCTGCCAGTCAACAATGATCATATAGGAAACAACGATAGGATAGGTGATGATTTCCTTACGGTACTTTGGCGACTATTTTACTTCCCCAAGAACCCTGGCGATTCTACTCACCAGCTGTACACAACACATGTTTACAACATTGTATAAGCATTGTTTAATTATACTCATATTGCCTGGATACTTCCTCAGTTGGACATGTTCGCGAAATTTCGTATTTTCCCATTTTTCATATTCACAAAGTGTTTCCGAAAGCTATAAACTGAGAATCTTAAAGTATTATGTTTCTTCTAGGCAAGAGCCTTTCATCATAGACCATATTAATACTACTATCAAGATGATGGTGGTCAAACATGAGCTTATCAATGATAAAAAGTATCCTTCTCAAGACATAGTAATTTGGATAGTTATATAATAAGTACTGGCACTTAGTATTCCTGAAGGGGTAAACAGAAATGTATTAAATAGTATTAAAACCCACATTTCGCTAATTACAATAAGTGAGACTTTAAATTTTTTATCGGCCATAATATATAGGTAGATAATTTATATAGAGCTGAATATATAGAGCTAAATATATAGATTATATATAGGACATTATACAGGGTGGAAGATTTTAACCTTACCTGGAGGTAAAGTACTTTAAATACTGGAGATAGCTAATTTCACCCAAAGGAAACATTCCTTTATTTTTAAAAAGGAACAAAACTGCATTCATAGTTTTTTGAAAATTCCCTTGCCATGCCCGGTAATCGAACCGACTAAAATCCAAAAAAATAACATCCTGTATTTTTATAGCATCAATCGATAGTGTCAATCATGAGGATCGAAACTCTCTAATAAACATGGTAAATTAAATGAAAGGAAGTCAATAAAATCTTAACTTATAAATTCCATTCCAACAGATACAGTACTTTTGCTCAACGTGCCATCACTTACCTACCTTATCAACAATAACGCCATTTATTTAGTAAAATGAGTACTAAATGACTAAACTTTGATTCCGATTTAGAATGTAACGTTATTGTGTGACTGCATGAGGTAGTCAAGTCTCCCGATTTTTTTTTTATAAAGAATATTAGTAACCGAAATTACTAATATTCCTGTTAACCCCCAAAGTAAGCTAAATTGCTTGTACTAGGAGTGGGTTCACATCTGTAGTGTAATGGTCAGGATTCGAACCCGAGACCTCTCGATCGTAAGGCCGACTCCTTAACCACTAAGCTACCGACGGCGACGCTACTATTATGTCGATTTAGGTCCAAGATACGTGTCTCGAGGTATACTTGGTTGGGCTTGGAAAGCACTTCGTGGTACACCGCATCGCACCAGGGGCAACGGAGATGGCGAGAGAATTGCCTTATTGGTTCGTCTTATAATACTTTAATTGAGACTTTTGAATTAACCTGAGACGGCATGCGGTTTTAGTCGGTTTGAGTCGAGAGACTAAATACCCCTGCTGGCCAGTGAGGACCAGCCATGAAAAACAGAGACAAGTAATTTAAATATGGAATTTTATTCTTAATATGATAGGTGATGGATCCTTGAGTTTAGTTCTCTATTTTGTTAAATCGAATTTGAAAATTGAGTTTTCAGGAATCTCCTTTCATTTAATTAACCATGTTTGTTAGACAGATTTGATCCTTATGATTTATACTATTGATTGATGTCATAAAAATACAGGATGTTATTTTTTCGGATTTTAGTTGGTTCGATTACCGGGTGTGGCCCGTGTGGCAAGCGAATTTTCAAAAATCTATGAATGCAGATTTATTTCTTTTTAAAAATAAAGGAATGTTTTCTTGGAGTGAATTTCGGTATCTCCAGTATTTAGAGAACTTTCCCTCCAGGTAAGGTTAAAATCTTCCACCCTGTATATAGAAAATGATGTTCTCTATCGACCTATCGAAGATAGAGAATAGCTATAGAGTGTCTCCTGTTGTTTAAGGCGAATAATATATAGATAGGTACCTATCATTCGCCTTAAATAACACCCAGCCACATGGGGAGATAGGGGGGCAAGCCATTGTTTCCAAACCATTATTGTGTAATGCCTTAAGTCCAGTTATACTCGTCTGTTGGCTATAAAAAGCAGTTATTGTTAGCTACAAAATAGACTATTTAGTATTTACTCAAGACGTTGCAGAAGGAGCTATTGTTGATAGCGGCTGCAAAAGTGTTGAGATCTGTACAGACCGACTACTCTAGAAGAATAGGCTATAAAAATGTAAGGTATGAGCGGTAGCGATCTTTATTTAATTTTCATTATACTTTGGTATTATGTAAAGGTATTGATGATTTTACTACTATCAATATATAGTACAGTATTCAACTCTTTCAACGTATCATCTTAGCGTGCATCTGTTGTTCTCGATTGCTTCCGAGTTATTCACCTTGGAGCCTAGTGTCTGTTTACTTCTCCTTTAGATTTAGTTTATACGGCATTTAAGGGTTCTGTACACGCATGAATGGTTCTCTACCTTCTGTTTTTAACCGACTTCAAAAAAGGAGGTTCTCAATTCGTACCCTATTTTTTTTTTTTTTTTTTTTTTGTATGTTTGTTACGCGATTGTGAAGCCAATTCTAGACGGATTTTGAAAATTCTTCTTGTGTTCGTAAGTAGATTATTCCGAAGTGGTCCCATTTTAATTTCGTAAAGATCTGATGATGGGTTTCCGAGATTAGACCAAGGAACTCTTCAAAAAGTACCAGGAAATCAGCCGCGATTGCTGCAATGGCATATTATTAGTATTTGTTGTTATAACGTCAACAGAAATACATGTGTGAAAATTTCAACTGCTTAGCTATCACGGTTCATGAGATATAGCCTGATGATAATGATAGACAGACAGCGAAGCTTTCGGTTTGAACCTTTGGATACGGAACCTTGAAAAAAAATTCACTCAAAGATAGTTCACAAAGAAAAATGTAATAATATTTTTATATAAACATTTCCGCTGTATCTTGAGACTTGCGGCATTCTAATATAAATGGCTTGCATTCATCTACGTTATACGGCTTTCACACGTAATGACCTGATGTATTGTAACAGCTTAATAATCTCTTGCCGCCTCCTACATGGTCATCTATCGGCATCTGCCAGTATATCTAAGACAAAGTAAGTTACATGAACAGACCGATGAACCTTTTGAATTTACGATTTGCCAATAAATTTATTGTAAGTGTTAAGACTTCGACTTATTGTGATGAATAAATGTATAAGGCTGAGTTATGACTAGATCGATCATGCCTTCCTTTTAGTCGAAAAATGTTAGATTAGTGGGATTTAAGGCGATGGGTAATTTATCACTATTCGGAGTGATGTGATAGCATTTTTCCTGCGGAAATTTATTTTTGTCCAATTACGCCGCATTAGAATTAATACACCTAGTGTTTATACTATACTACTTAAGTCGCAGACAAACACACGCCCCACCTGATGGAAAGTGATTGCTGTGGCATAAGGACGAGTGCACCCTAGGGGAGCCACACTCGTGCTGCCGACCCTGTAAGAACAGAGAGATTCTGTGCCGTCAGCGCAGAAGATAAGAAGGACAAACCTTTGGTCTTCCTACTGACAGCACAAAATCTCTCTAGTGAGCTCTGGCTACCCTACTCACCACCTCGAGCACAACACGATATAATTTACTTTGTATTTTCTCTTTTATTTCCTCCTCGTTTCTGAGTTCAGTTATGACGTTCATTAGATTGTTCTAGATATTATTAAGTACTGCTACTAGACGTCATACTACCGCTGCCTCTCAATCTTATAAAATGGGGTTCAGCTATAAAATGTTAGACTTATCCTCTCTTGACATAATATTATGTCGAATAAGTGGAGCAGACTCGAGTACTTTAGCTAGAGTACTCTTAACATTTTTATGAATAGTGCGGGTAAAAAGCTAGTAGGTAGGTATGTCAAATTTTGCCTCAGAGAAGTTTATTCAGACTCAAGTTTTAATTACGAAGCGAGTAAAAGTTACCTCTGAAATATTTTATTTAACTTTTCAACCCTATTTCGGTCGTGTTTCTTAAAGGCTTTCAAATTACGGATAATCAACCTTCTCTACTAAAAAGTTTCGACGTATTCTTCTTCACTACTAATATTTTTACTACTTAGGCACTACGTAATACCTAAGTATCTACATTCTTACGTCGTCACATACCTGTCCTGGTAATACTGTTAAAGATATTGTTCCGATGTCAAAATGTTTTGCAAACTAGTAAATTATACCCACATCAAAATTATCTATTATTTAGTAGCAGTCACTGAACTCAATATACATAATAAACATCTTTGTTTCCAAGATATAGCGTTTCGCATAAAAGCTACTACCGTCATCGATTTCCATCGTGTCTGAAGCGAAATGGCCCATAATAGCTGTACTAGTGGCTGTAAATATGTCAAATGTATTTATTTCGTGATACGGGTACATCCTCCAATTATATTATCTATTCGTAAACATAAAGCCGTTAACTCACAGTGTGCACGCCACGGATGCTTACGAACTCGCCTAGTTTACGACTGTTTGGGATCCAAATACCAAACAGTACTATCATGGATCCAAATACCAAACAGTACTATCAAGAGACAAGACCTCAGTATACTGAAGTCAAGTCTTGTTAGTAATGGCCGGCTTACGTATTGCTCGGAACATAGGTGTATCTTAGACCTACAAATGCTTAAAATGGGCTCTATACGCACAGTTCACGATTTTTGGTGTCTTTTGAGGATAGTACGGGGTGCTACGGCTGTGGACGAGCCGAGTTAAATTCACCAAGAGTAGATTATTACAGAACAATCCGCATTGTGTATTCCTAAACTACAGCAGTTATACGGCAAAAATTGGAGGCGGTAAAATGGAAATTTAGAAAATGCATGTTGATTTACAAAATCATAAATTTTCTAAAGGACCGGCAAAGTACCATATGACTGAAATACTAGATGTGTATAAAAAACTAAAGCCATAAACCAGAGCATTATAAATGAGACAACATTTAAATCCCTAATGGTATGTTGTAAACGGATTATCCTTTTGGGTTGAGGGTTGTGGGTTGCGGGTTATTATGGCAGGCGGTTAGTGGAAAAATTGATATTCACGCGAATCTATTTGGACTAGACCCGTCCCTAACACCCTCGTAAATAATAACGATGGGGATTATAAAATAATTAAAATTATTTATGTCTGTAGTTCGCATTTAGAAGAGAAATTATGAAATTGTAGGCTACATTAAAAGAGACACTAGGGAATTTCCTACAAATAGAAGAAACACTATAGAGAACAGTACAATATAATGTGGAGCGAGCTGTACAAAAGCCAAGATGATTTTCCACGTGTTAAGTTCTTTTTTATTCTTAGTTTTTTTGGTTACACCTTTACTTACAACAACTTTATTTGAAAAAGTAGGTATATACTTATTAAGTATACCTACTATGCATGTTCTCTAACCCTATAGAGGAAAGTCTGCTTCAGGTCCTCGTTCATCCATCAGCACATATACCGGCTTGTAAGTGTAATTGACTTGGACTTGACTCCTGTACATCTTGTTTGGATTCACAAACACCCAATACTATTCTAAACTATAACACTTGTAAATATTTATGGTTCAGAATATAACTTTCTCAAACCACTTTGTACAACATAATCGATTCTCAGGTAACAACATTCAAAGTGCGACAAAGTTTCAAATGGAAATGATGTTTATAAAGGGTCCCTCGGCACGAATTCGTGTCACACTTTACATGTAAAAGCACCTATGTAAAGTATTTACTAAGTTTATTGTATAACACGAGGCGTAGACGTCGTTATTAACATATGTTATTGTCAAGAAGTGTGTTATTAGCAGACTCAGATAACATAATTAAATCAATGTAAGTGGGGTACATGAAATTATTGGCAATGTAAGTACCATCTCATCAATTTACGTTTTCTTGGCATACTTTGGGCTACAGTAAGGTATGATTTGAAATGACATATTGCAAAATATATTTAATGCAACTGGTATTAATTCATATTCAGGCAAAGATATTATATAAAAAGAAGTAGATATGTTATTGCGCGAAAATCTTGAAGATCCGAAAACGAGTCAATTGGAACGTTTGCCTCTAGTATCGCGTGCCGAGCGGCGCCGGTCGGACGTTGCGCGGAAGCATCAGTGACTTAAAAAAATAACGAAAATGCCATCGTATGTTTATAGACACTGCACGAACTATTACTCTAAAGTTAACACACCAAAAGTGTAGATGAATTAAAAATGTGTGTGTGTGAGTTCGGCACATTTTTCTACGTTGATTTGTAAGCATATGACATGTCTATGTTATGAAATGTCATTGTATTCAGGTAATCATTTTAGCTTGTATTATAGGGATAGATATGAAATATATGTTTGGAAATCTTTATAAAGTTATGATTTCCAGTTGAAGAGTATAGCAGGCATATTTAAAGTAGGTACGTACAGAATTAGTACTTATAGGTATAATAGTATTTTCACAGATAAATAGTTGGTATGTATTTGATAGTCTAAATTCTAAAAGATTTACTGAGAGAACCATATTATTAGGAACTACGGGTACAATGTATCTTTTTCAGAGTTGATAATCAGAACGAAAAATACAATAATATATTATATTCATTGACCCTCTTTCGTGTGTTAGTCTAGAAGACTGCGACGGTTAAGATATATGTCAAGAAATTTATAGGACTTCTAACGCATTATAATTTTTAAAAAGCTTATAGATAAATAGCTTGACTTTTCTGAATCTGTTCTGAACGTGCTACGAATAATATAATTGGTTGGTGTCTGCTTGACCTTTGTGCTGGATTATAGGATTATATGGTATTATATATGGCAGCTCTATATAATGCTTTTAATACATTTGTGGCTGAAGAATGGCTTCCGTTACGGAATTCAAGGGAATTAAAATAGTGGGAAGGTAATCGTATTATTTAGATCCAATCTTCTGTTATTGGGCACTATACAACAAGTAATTTATTAAATAATTGTGTTACTATTTGATATATCCTTAATTTGAACACATATCGTCCACGGACGTGACTAGGGGTCACTGACACTAGTTTGATAATATTATCACTAGTGAACACGTTCTGCTACTGCGTGTCTGGAATCTAAAACCTTCAATAAGACACCTAAATACATATACGTCTTTATACCTATCCCATTCACCGGTTAAACAACATCAACATCCAACTTAACATGAAAATAATATACGTTCATTCACATTTTTTTCGTGAGAGTACCGTCGGTGTACTTAGGCTATATTGGAATCGAACTTGGGGGATTTATTGAAACTTCAGGTGTGATCTAAGAGGAAAGTCCATAAGAAGGAACATCGTTGTGCAATTTTGATGAACTCTCTATCTCTTTGGCAAAGATATTACCGTTTTAAGCTTACTTCTGCCAGAGCGACGGAGAGCCATAATCATTGCCTTCAGGTCTGTGCTCATGGAGGTTGCATTCAGTGCTAAAATAACGTAGGGTGGCCACACATAAGCATTCGGCGTGGGATCAGTTGACAGATACTTAAAACTGTTTCCAGTTGATGTAGACACACCAGTGTGGAAGCACCTGCACATTGATTGCCATTCTGGATGAGAACGAGGTTAACGTGAGTTTTGGATGATAACATACAATATTCCGAAGGATTCAGCCTTGTGTTTAATCACGTAAGTGTGCGAAGGTCGGTATTCAAATTATCTTTATATGCTTTGATGGTATGATAGGTTTGGAATTGAAGAAATTTGGGTTACATATTTGTACAGATTGAATCAGGTAGAGGAACCCTTGCCAATATTATTAGGTATATAAATTCGCTATTGATCACATTACGACCTACTTTTGGGGGCACATGTGTAAAGCGTTTTATATAGGGCTTAAAGCTTCCAATATATGTATTAGGGTCACAGTATGTACAGGATAGATATTCATACATATAATTTATTCTGTGAAGAAAAATAGGGCACTACAGTAAGTATCTTTTTTTAATTAATGAGGTAGGAAACATCCGACTGATGTTACATAGGAATCGTGAATGAAAGCTAGAAAAACATTAAAAATGTTTTTTGGCGGCGAGAGAGTAGTATTCTTTTGACCACTTCGCAGATAATAAATTCATTTTAACAAAAAAGTTTAACCGACTTCAAGAAACGGCAAAGAGGCACTGAAAAGTGAAAAATAACGTAATTTACAGACTTACTGATTTATTAGAAGTCGGTGCCAAGCCCGAGAGGCAATATTTCAATTGATTGCATCATAGTACGAGTAGTTTAGACACAACAAACAAAGTTGGCTGGCACCGACTTCTAATAAATCAGTAAGTCTGTAAATTACGTTATTTTTCACTTTTCAGTGCCTCTTTGCCGTTTCTTGAAGTCGGTTAAACTTTTTTGTTAAAATGAATTTATTTTCCTCTTTTTAGTGAGTTATAATCCCACCCTCTGCTTAGGTTCCTATCATCAGCAGCTTAAAAATCACGTGAAGATAATTTTAAAAGGCAATTATTGAAATTAAATATGTTAAAGCAGCAGAAACAGTGTTTTGCCATCATTTTGAGGATTTCCCTAGATCCCATAATCCAATCCTGACTTCCTGAATCCTGTCATACGATTCTGGCTCCCTGAACCACCTTTCTCTCTCCAACAAAACAAAGATCATAAAATCCGTTTCACAAAATACGGATTTTACATACAACGGTTCGTCACCTATTTTACCGCCATAGTATCAAAATTTTGGAAAATGCTGGTACACATAGGTATTCATCTATGACTCTACTATTACTCGTACTACTATAATATATTATATTATAGATACTCCCTAGCATAGCCATGTAGAACGCGTACTTATGACTATTAAGTCACTGTATTTCATAAATATTGATTATTACGTACGTACTGTAAAGTATCATTATTAAAGTTGTATTTTTTATATTATTTTCGCTATACTGTAATTTTAAGAGCAACGCCTGCATGTTCTTTGAAAATAAAACAACATTCATCTGATTGCTAATATAAAAGAGAAGGCGCTTGAAGGCGCATCAGTCTGGTTTCGGAGGATTTCCCTTGATTTCTCCAGGATCATAGCATTAGATCCGGACATCTTGGATATGGGACCACTCTGAAAGTATCCTCTATCAAACAAAAAAAGAATTTTCAAAATCCGTCCAGGGTTGGCTTCACAATCGCGTAACAAACATACAAAAAAAAAAAAAAAAAAATTGCGTACGAATTGAGAACCTCCTTTTTTGAAGTCGGTTAAAAAAATATCATGATAATATTATGTTCGTAATTTTGGTTCTTTGTTGGATGACCTCGTTATGAAAACAAAACTACTTATATAAAAATTACACAGAGACATGTTTGCTACAGATAGATCACTGAGTTTATAATAGACAGTTAAGCCAAGGCCTGAGTTTGGTTTCAGATGATTAGTAGTCATCCGGTGTCGCGTATCTGTGACACTGACAAACATTGTTGATTTGTACTCACAGCTGACTGCTTGTAGGTACATACATTATTATTTATGAGTAGGTTCTGTTGCGATTTACTTGCGTTTTCTTACAATTTTGTGTGGATTGTTACTGTTGGATAGACTTCATGTTTCAGTAAATGACAAGTTATTTTTATTTAACGAAGGCATTTGGTACAAGTACCTAAACAAGTAACATAATGTTCACTTAGCAGTTATTGCCGCCCAGTGAATGTTTATTATAGTCTAAGATATCTCATATTTCTTATCTTTTATTCTATTTTGTGCTTTCAGTACTTTATTTATTGTAGAACTTCTATATCTTTGCTGAAATATAACAAAATATATTAAAGTTATATATGTAGCCTAAAAAAAACTGTAGATAAACACATAATTTAGAATAATTGACTCGATAAAAGTAGATGGTAAAGGTGACTTTGACTGATATTTTTAACATTTAAATTCTACACACTTTTATATAATTAAATCTTAGGTAGGTAAAAATATAAATATATTGTGCTTGTTACTAGCATTGGGTTGATTGAAGGGTAGAATTCGCAACGAGGTCATCCGACTTAGAACCAAAGTTATCGACATAGCTTGGAGAATAAGCAAGCTGAGTTGGTAGTGGGCTGGCCACATCTGTCGACTGATGGCCGTTGGAGCAGACGAGCCCTAGAGAGGAGACCGCGAGAAGGAAAACGGAAGGTGGGACGCCCCTTAGCCAGATGGACTGACGTCCTGAAAAAGGTGGCTGGGACGTCCAGGATGCGGAAGGCAGAGGATCGGAAGACGTGGCACACATTGGAAGCGGCCTATGTTCAGCAGTGGCTGCAAATAGGCTAATTGATTGGGTGCATATATTAATATTTTATTTATTATCTTTAAAAAGAATAATGAGGCGAATCCGCATTATTCTTTGTAAAGATAATAAATAAAATATTATTTTTTTCATGCTAGTCTATTATTTGATTTCGTCATTGTTTGTCCTTTTCACCCAAAACTTTACTGGAACAAGGCCTTAAATCTTAGTTACGAATTCTTACTTCACCCTTACTTATTTAAGGATTTTCGTCACATAAAAATCTCGAAAGTATCCACTTAAATATAGCCCATATTTCCGACTGTCTATCTGTCAGACCCGCTTTTGATTTTATCGTCTCTCGGCAAAGTTACGTAATAGTGATTCATAAAATCCTAAACCTAATCTAGACGAGCTCGTTTTATTTGGTCCTTTCAAGGCTTTGTGACATTGGCATATTTTTTTCGGTCCCTAAAATAGGTCCGACGGATAAAAACTTTTCTCCAAGTACAATTCAAGGAGGTTGACACTCCAATTCGTTTGAAGATTGTGATGAATGTACATTTTGTTATTAATGTGTCTTATATAGTCTGTGTATATAAAATGAAATGTTTTTAGCAGTTTTGCATTTGTCTCGTATTTCAAGGCTTTATTTGTGTTCGTTTACATTATCAAATGGAAAGTCAACGACCTATTGATGTAATACTTATTTATTTGCTGGTTGTGGTACTGTTTATAAACGTACCTTATCGATTTAATGGGTTTCAGTGAATATTATTGACGTTTATTACACTTATGACGAAAAACAGACGTGTAGTACCATTTAAACTTTAGACGAGACAGTGTTAATGTTTTGGCAGTAGAGGACAATAATAATAATTCTTCTTTAATATTATTTAATTGAGGATCACTTGAGTAGAAGTAGGAAACATTGGCATGTAACAAAAGGATTTTCGGAAAAAGTCTATCAACTAGCAGGTGAGGTTTATTTGAGCCCTGAAGATCTTGGAGGAGCCCTCATACATCCCATACAGCCCTCATAAAGGCCATCTACCATGATCCTCGGTGGAAAAGGAGTTCTTTTTTTTCGAAAAGTAAGTACTGTATGAGGAGTCTCCTTATCAAATTCCACTGGGGTAATACAATTGTCTGATGAAAACACGGTTCACAGTTTAACAGTAATACGAAAAGATTATTAATAGGCACAATTATTTACAGACAGCACATTTCATTGAAAATACGATACGAAGAATATTCGAAGAAGGTTCATCGATACCACGACTTGCCGATGTAATTGGTTCACAGAAACAAGCCGGAACGAAATAATTATATTTATCGAGTAAAATATTCGCCGAAAGTACATTTTATAGCACCAGCTAAGTGGTTAGATTAAGATGGCACTTCTTCAATATCAAAAACAGAAGACGCATTGGAATCACTACACGCATTGCTGGTGTGAGGTGGTTGGTGTCTTCTAGCAACCCAGAGGTTTTTGTTAAGGATAGTCAGAGTGGCTCTTTCTTAAAATGTCTATAGGTCGGGATGTCCCTTTTACATAAGGTCCCTTTGACAAAATGTTCCATTTTGCGACCTCCTGACCTTTTGGCTTAGTAACTTATGAGCGACACCCCACGTTCGAAACGTAGGTAGACGAGAGCTGACACTTTAGGCCCATTCCTTGCTTGTTATTACTAGCTTATAGAAAAGATACTAGTGGGTCTGCTGGTACTCCTAACTTCTTTATATTTCGATATTTTTGTCACTTAACCCACTTCGTCGTTTATCGACCTGTGTTATATTTATCTAGTGTTCAGAACGTGATGTGATTTTCCACAGACCAAGATGTCATTTAGATTTTAATTTTCTAAGTTGGTATCTTAACAGTATCGTGTTACGGTAGCTATGGCTTAGAATTTATTCATGTGTTGTATTATGTTGTTATACTATTTTTTTTTTTATTTTTTTTAAAGTAGGTATTGATTTGATAAAGGAATTGCAATATGCTAATTTCTCCTCATTTGAGTATAGTTCGAGTCAGTAGATTTTGGAAACTTGGCGTTGCTCAATATACGAATGTCCACATACTGTTACTGAACATGGATACGGATACTAAGAGGGTCTTGCTATTGAGAATTTCCAAATTAGTAATCAAACCCGAAATATCATTTACAGCAATCACCTTCGCTACCATTGTACACTAGACCCTTCTGTAATATGTAAATCATGTGCGTCAGTAACTACAACGGGACTATGTTTTATCACTAACCTCCTGCTATCGGTACAGTGCTATGCAAATGACATACCTACATACGTAGATAGCAACTTTCACACGTTTCGGGATAAACGATACGAATGTAGGTTATTTCGTTTCACAATGTAGCTAACTGATACAGCTGTGCCCTGTGCCACATACTTTGAAGCTTGGTAATTAGAAATTTGTTTGTATTGTAGGCATTTGGATTTTTTTTTGAAAGTGATTATATTTTTATACGTGGGACCGAAAATCATAGGTAGCGAAATGTGTTAATACCTATACCTCTGTCTACCCCTTCGGGGACTTACAGGCGTGAGTTTATGTATGTATATTTTGACATTCTTTTATTTTGTCTTGTATGTCGTCATTTCGTTACTTTATTAGCCTACAATAGCCTTAAGGTTTCAAGGGAATCAAGTTACACTTTAGGTAAGCATAATAATATATGAAAAACAAACCTTAATACTACAGGGAATAATAAATCTTTAGAATTAATTGTTATATCTGACCTTAACCGTAAAGCTCCATAGCAGCGTTTCCCAAATATTGACGTGGTCACGAAAACAGTACCCCGTCGTAGTTCGCAGTATTGTCTCATTTTTTACAATCAATCATACTCGATCATGATCAAGAGACATTATTACTTTTGTGCCAATGCGAACTTTCGCCATATTTATTAATCTGTGCTTTCGCTCTGCTGTTGCACTGAGGAGTTAATTTTTTTAGGAAACAACGAAATTATATTAGGTATTTGAATATTGAAACGTGTTTTTTGTTTTACCAGGCGTAGAGAGTGAAAATCGTATGGGCCGTGATGACGAAACATTAAAATAACTGAACCGTGGCATTATATACTTTGGGAAACGTTGCTCTATATATAGGTATCCTTTTCTCCGAAATATGAACTCACAAAACATAATAGGTCCTAGCGAGTAACTACGTACTTACATAACATGTAGGCAACCGACATAAAAGGCCATTTATGAGAGAAAGCTGGCTAATTAAATAATGAAGTTATCCTTTGTTGTAATTAAATGTTCTATTCATCTATATTGTTGTCATTTTCATACGGGTGGATATAGGTAATACGGTCGGAAAGATTTAGGGATCCGTGAGCTATCGTACTGCAATATTGTTAGAAGGTTGAGTATAAAATTACTGATTTATTCTTATTTCAAGCAACAGGAAATATCAGGTTAAATACAATTTACAGGTTGAGACGTTAAAGAAAGCTCGCTAACTTCTGTTTTAACACCCCTCGTGTTAAAACAGAAGTTACTTAGTTGGTTCGAAAGAAATGGAAGGCTGTTATTTCTGCTTACCCTAATGGGAGAACGAAGCTCGAAATAATAAAACCAACAAACGTATTTTCTCTTTTTAAACAGAAGATACCTATACGATGCTTTTAAATACAAATGTACGTTGGCCCTTGTCATCCTTTTTTTTACTAAAACAAAGTAATGAGTGGTTTTATATTCTAAAGTAATTAACAATAGAACTTAAAGTTTTGCTACTTTTACTGATGAGTAAATTTTATACTGTAATTATTTATTATTAAAGAAGAAATTAACGCCCCGAGTTAATTTTCTAAAGGTTTCTTTTAAACTGTGTACTGCAAAATATAAAAAAGGTACAAAATTGAATTTTTGAGTTATTGTTATGTTGGCGTATCGTGGATTGAGTTTATTTGTGTTTATTTTTTTTTTACTTTCTGGTGAGAAAAGATAAGAAAAGGTCCCTGTTCACTATCAAATAAATTTATTTTACGTCCATACATTTATATCAAAATGGATCATAAAGGTACCCTGGCTTAACTATGGGGATATTAACCATATGGTGCTGATATTGGGCCCTCGTGCATAATTATATTGATGACTTAGGGATTTGTGGCAATAAAGCTCTGCCTACATACATAAAATAAATGTTTGTGCGATATTAAATATTATTCGTGTTACATCTGAATACATACCTATTATATACCTACCGATCAGTTTATAAGTAAATAGAGTAACTAAGACTAGAAATAGAATATTGGAAACATCCCTCTAAAACTTTTTAAATTGTCTTCTTTGATAAATTAATGTTCAAAAAGTATTTGTGTAGGTACATTTTCGAGAAGTAATTTTATTTACAGTTAGTAGTAGTACCTTTGAAACGGTTCCTTGATTACTTCTACAAGTTCTGAGTCTTGCTTGATAATTTTAGTTTCTGTAAGTTACTTAACTGCCCTTTTGAATTGTAAAGAGGAATATATTTATCGCAATTTGGAGTTCTCTGTACTGAAAGAACTTCTAAAGTGTGTATAAAGGACAACATTCACTCTCCATACAAATCTGGGCTAGTTTTGAAAGTGCCGGCCAAAGGAAAAAAATACGATATTCCGTTAGAACTCGTTCTTACTAACATTTTTTATTACGGCGTCAAAGTTGAGAGACCACTTCCAACGGTTTTATTAGAGTTTAAAAATCTTAAAATATACACTTTTTATGATACGAACTATTGAAAATAAATGAAAAATATTGCTATACATTGGAAGAATAGTTAATAAAAGCAATAAAAATAAACCCTGTACTTTATATTGTTGTTTTATATTAAAATTAAATAGGTAAGTATATTTATTCATTTTAGGTCACAAAGTCACTCATAATATATGAGCGATAATAGTAATGTTGAAGTGAGGACTATTATGGGACATCACATTGTGATAAAATTTGGTTACCTTATGAAGTGACTATATCCGAATTACACCCAATCCCAGTGACGGAATAGCCTTTTAGTCAATAATGTATATACTTACGAACACCGAATAATCTATATGTCTGTTCAGATGTACAAAACTAACAACTTTTTTTGTTACTAGTTAGAGGATGCTATGATGTAATGAGCGCACTACATGTTTTCAACGCGACTGTACTTTTATTAACGAAGTTATACTAACAAGCTCTGATCGAAAATAATTGGCATTATATTCCGCTGAAAACAATTATTTTGTAAGAGGTTCAATAACGAAGAGTTGTTCTGAGATTGTACTAATATGTTGCTCTGTACATTAGGTATATAATATACGTGGAAATCTAGGTATATACTTTAACGATACTTTTTAATAGATGAAAAGCAGCCTTTGTTACGAACAAAGACTCCTTTTTTATGATAAATGTAAGTACAATTTTTGGACCCTGTAAGTTATGCGGAAATCGGGATATAGGATTTTTTATGAAAGTTTATGACGCAAAGCACGTAACTACGGGTAGTTTTGAGATACAAGTGTATATTTAGTAATCTAAGCTTAGCTACATATCCAGCCTTATTTTATAAAGACACGAGAAGGCTTGCGTCCGACTCTGCCTGCCGATATTAATATTTTGAATAGTTTTCTTGGCTCTGGAACACACGAGTAATGGCGACAATTGCATTCTATTATATAAAATATCACGGCCATATACAAAGCCTCCAATCGATGTGATAATAAATCGTTCAATTATCACTTATCAATGTCGTCTACGTTCATAATATCGTGTATTACGTCAACAGATCTAAGTAGTGTAACCTAAATATATAACCATGTTCCTACGTACTCGTATTTACGCACATAATATAATACGTTACATATTGTATACGTCAAATACGCCTACATAAAAGTACTGATATTTGCACTATCCACATATCTGCAAAAGGACGTAAACGATGTTCAAACATTTGATAAATCGCAAACCTACGTCATATTCGTGTTCGATTATATTGATATCGATTAAGAATGGTGCCAAGTGACATAATCAACTTTTAAATAGCTTTTGTTGGAAGATAATGTTATCGCAAAATACATTATGAAGGGGTGGATTTTAGACTATATAATATACAAACGCCTATATAGACGCATTAAGTGCATGAAAGGAGCATAGCATAGCATGTCATCGAAATTGCTCGTAAATGACATCGAGGGTTAGACGTCACTATGGCAGCGAGTTTCGTCTTTTAGCCGGCCAGGGAGAACCCCCTTTTATTATATCCATTAGTTAAGTAAAGAGGATGGCTGGACAGACTGAATGTGGAAGGCGGAGGATGGGCAGAAATGGCGCACATTGGGAGCGATCTGTGTCCAGCAGTAGACTACAATAGGCAATTTTTTTTGGTTGATTATAGTAAAAAGACGTCCATGAAAATTAAAATACAATGTTGTATCGTAAATAATATCTCTATACGTAGGCAGGTACTGTAATTTTAATAAAAAATGTTGACGTTGTTTCGTTGTCAGAAAATTTCAAATTTAATAGAAAAATGAATTGAAAAATATCTAAAACAAGCTTTGTGACTTGTTTTTCATCGTTAATTATAACTTATAAATGTAACTGAAGAATAAATTTGATGGTTTACAACATTTTACAAAAGAAACAAGAATAGCTCTAGGGACAAACCTTTATTCTATCGATGCTTTTTCAGAGGATTAATTTACGCTTCGAAATATTTTATTACAAACAAAGTTTATATTGTCTATAATTCAAAAATAGAGTTCAAAGATAATATTCAAGCAGTCGATGTAGCTATCTTATTTATGATCGAAGTATAACTAAAACATTCTGAGCAACAATAATAAATTAATATAGCTATACCTACATTTCACTTGTTTTAAAACAATGGTAAAGTAATCTTCTAAAAGATAATCAAAGCAAAGTAATTTTCCTACGACTACCTACCCTTATTATTAGTAGATAATGAGAAGAAGATAGATTGACTAGTTCCCCTAATATTTAAGGATAGATACAATTAATTTGATCCGGGCACTTTTTCTACAACCACATGTTTTTAACAGCCTCTTAAGAACACGTTCCATATACGGCACTACGGTAGACTCCGTAGATTATTGTTTGGGCCCATAATGTCGTAACTGCACATAATGGGATGTGTGGTTTACCAAATCGCGTATGCCATTGTAGCCTTTATTACTTTTATGCAAATGTGATAATGGTTTGCGATATTAAGGTGGATGGATCGGTTAAGGCATATTTTAGCATATTGGAATAAATTCCTACAACGTATTTATGCTACGCAACATTAGTAAAGTGCGTTTCAAGGCTAGTCTTTTGTTTTTCAAAGACGGTAACTTAGAAAAAAACAAAAGAAAAATATACGCAAAAAATAACGAAAATATATCTGCTACGCAAAATAATATATTTTGAAACACTGTCGAGCGTTATAATTAGTACGTTATATTTGATAACATTGGAGGTTACATTTTAAAATAAATAGTAGTATTAATACAAAAGCTATAAAAGCATCGCATCTTCCTCTTATTCCCCTCCCCTACTGTCCTCACTAAACTTTACAAATTCTTTAATCCTTTAGCTATTTAGCACGAGTCAGTCGTGAAGGGTAAACATTTTGATAAGGGAAGTCGGTGGCAAAAAGTTCTTGCCTCGATTTAGATTGTCAAATTTAAACATACAGGAAGCCGGTCCCACCCGGTTAATGGGGTCCCACGCCACTGGTACGAGTACACCAGTAATTAGCTTTTGAATATAGTTGATAGAATATGTGTAGCTACAACTATGGATTACAACCTAATTGTGCTATCATCGAGATTTCGAGTTGGTATCAAGTTATGGTTTCAAAATTGGTTTCAGATTATGGTTGCTGATATAAAGACCTCACAAACAAATATTTAACATAAGAATCAGACTAGTGTTGTTCAAAAGATCCAATTATTACCCATTAAAAGAGACTAAACTGTTTGCTAGTTAACGAGATGTGCAGTGTCGTGTCGTGAAGCTTAATTTACATAATTATCTATTGGTGTTATTGAGTTATAGTGCTGACTGCAATTACTGCGAACGACATAATAATTGTTTACGTACTCGTATTTGGATGTAGCACACACCCATGAAATTTGAATAACCTTCAGATAGTGTTATCGTTTGTTTCATTTAGTGCAGTATTTAAGTAATGCAGTATGTTGGTTTGAAAAATATTCCACACTTTGAGAATATTACATTTTTTGTAAGGGTAACAGAACGTTAGAGATATTGGGTCTGGACTCCGGTTGACAATACCTACACTGCAAAAAACCTATATAGGAAAAAATCCACATCTTATTCTCTAATAATATATGAATAGTAGATATTTCGACAATTCAAGTCAATTTCAGTTCAAATTAAGTACCTATTAACTTTTTTGAGGGCCTATTAACTAAATATTAATTTTGCTGTTTATTATATCGTCAGTTGCCTGTGTGGGTCAAAGAGGAGACTCTTTAGAATATTTGGGATTCGACCGAATTTTATTTTTAGATATAGGTAAGTGGTCGTGAATGATGGCAATTACTGAATTACATTTCGTACGATGAATCGTATATTTTATAGCACGTGAAGTATAGAGATCAAGATTTTATCACCAACAACATATTGAAAAACAAATGTAGGTATCAATAGCACATCTTGGACGTGTGATAACGAGTGATTCATGATTCAGAACGTACATACATATCATGTTCAAGGCAATGAGGTAAAAAGGTTTTGTTCCGAGACTTGAAAAACTTTAGTTTTTATAAATAACTACAACTTTGTTTGCGGTTATATCAGACAGGAAATATTTATTATCGCTTAATTTTTTTATTTTTGTTGGCTTCCGTATATGTGATATATGAGGTGTGAATTGATGAATCCTGGCAAGATTTCTAGTTTTCCCTAATTTCTTGACGGAAACCAAATATAAAATAACATAGCTTGACAAACGGACAAATGATATAGAAAAAAAATAAAGGTTTTTGAGCGGTGAAGCAGTCATACAACTTTTTGAAGTCGATTGTTATTGAAAAGTTGGTACTTATATGTATTTAGATAGTACCTACTTCGTACCGTACAATATTTAGATGGTACCTATTTTGTATTTCAGTAAGTAGTAAGTACTTATTTTATTTAAAGTTGACATGACGAGTTTTACTACTGAGAAAAATCGCAATACGTTTCGCAGTCTCGTATTCATTCTTAACATAATATTACTTTTAACTTATATTTTACTTTAGGCATTAGATCTGTGTCTACTTTGAACATTTATCCATAGATGACGCAAGCAGTATTTCTATCTAACGAAACCCTCGTCATATTTCAGAGATGAGCCGACCATTTCAGTCAAAATCTAGCAGTGAAGTTATATTTCATAACTGTGTTTCGTTCATAAATCTAATTAAAAACTAACTTCTAAGATAAATTAATTGTGTTAGTTAGAGCGCAAGTTAAATATAGACTTCGTTTATTTTTGAGATAACCTAAATATTTGCGGTATAATAACAATTTTACAGAATATGTTATATTATAACTGAAGCCGACGTAGGTACAGTCGGCAAAGGAAGTTAGTATACACGTTTTCATATAAAATTGCACGAGAAGGTGTATATTTATACTTATGTCTTTAGTCGACTGTACTGTATTTAATTACAGCTGAAATGAAATCAGTGCCCCGAACACGAAAAACCTTCGAATTCGTAACGTAAACGTATCGAAAGAACGGAGCAATGCGATTGGCAGGCTTCGCATGCACACAAGTTCAAAGTAGGCACGCGGCCAATAGCAATGCTCCGTTCTCTCGATACCGTTACGTTACGAACTCGAATATTTTTCGTGATTGGGGCACTGAAATCCTAAAGGGTTTGGTATTGGCGTAAGCATAGTAATTATAATAATTAATAATAATAAGGTTTTGACATAATATTTCAATGTCATCTAAGCAAACCACATTTTTCTTTAACGGGATTTGGCTATTTAATTTGTCTGAATTACTTTATTAAGTTACTTCATGAGTTGCTTGAGTTTGTGACATAGATACCTATGGCATTTAAACTAAATTTTTAGCCTAAATCTGTGATAATATTATTGTTTAGATTGACTCGTAATATTATACAGTATACTTACGATGTTATATTTGTTATTGTCTCAATCTTGACATAGAAGTTCTGAAGCTTACCTGAAAAATAAATATAAATTATTGAATATTGCATGCTGACCAGTTTTGTATTTCTAGTTAATATGTAATAGCCTGATAGTAATGCGGACTTTAAATCGATTTAACTGAGGCATCAATGAACTTCACTCGCTTTTACATACAGAGTTCTATGCTGTTCATTAAAGAGACCGTCAAATCATTAGTCAAGGAGTCCCGCAGTATTCCATTTTTGAAAAAGGCCTGTAGATTCCGTGTAGGATAGATTCGGCATTGGCCAAATTCATTGGGATTAATATACTCATCATCCTCCGAGCCTTTTCTAGCCTACTAAGTTGAGGTCGATTTTTAGTTAAATTACAGAATGACCGAATTTACATATTTTCCGTAAAGCGACTGCTATGTGACAATGACCAGCCCAGCAGTTGGTTCGTCGATAACGATATTAAAGTTCTATAGTTTGATCAGTTGTTTTTTAGAGTTCCAAATAGCCGTAATGTATACCGCAGATGTTCGTAAGGCAAATGGGATCGACGAAGACGGCTCGATGTGCTTTCTCAGGTACGGAGGGGTCTCAATGAGATAAGAATGGACACCCATCTTTAGACTAACCTGTCTAGTATTTCTGAACCTTGCAATGTGCTAACAAATACTTAGCGACGAGCCTAAAACTGTCGCCTATAAGGTAAATATCACAATACGGTATAAATAGCTGCGGATCACAATATTTACGTCTAGCCTTCGCTTTAAATTACTTTTCTGATGAATGGTCTATACCTAGATGCAAAATTCTCGCACGCTGGTATGCCCGTGGCTTTATTTAACGGATGCATCGTGTTAAATAAACACGTGAGTTGGGAGTACAAATAGAGCTAGTGACGATTTACAAGGCCACTATAATAGAAGATGCATTTAATATACCTACTCTTTGTATACCTAAAGGTTCTCGAGACCTTGCAGAATTAAAACCTTCAGTATATCTGTATAAATAAAATGAATCGCGAAATAGAATGACTGCATCGAATTTGATGATTTATTTCTGTTGTATTCGCGAATGCCCTGGAATTGATTCCCATGGATTGCGAAAACTAGATCAGAATTTAACGCGGGTGGCGATGCGGGTTCCCAGCTAGTATAATATAAAACCTCTCTTGCCTTCATTTGTTTCAGACTTCCACGTGAAATATTATTGTTAGAACTTCCTTAATAAAATGGGGTCGCAGTCATCAATCAAAACAAAATTGACCTAAATGTGGGGGTCTTATTTTTGTATGGGGTAGTTAAAATAAGATGTTTAGGAAGAATAAGTATGTTTTGAGTCAAAACGAGATGTTAAAAATTACTTACAATATTTACAAATTATTTCACTAGGTACTAACCTATTTATAACTATAAATATTAATAAAAATGCTGGAGAGTTTGTTTGTTTATTCTCTGGACATACAGCAGCGATTCAACATAATATTATTTTTGCACTTGATTAACCCAGTTCTTGAGAGTTCTTATATATAGTCCATATAATATCACGCTATGACTTATAAGCTATGTTTTGATATCTAGTATGGCAGGTGAATACGTGGAATACAGCTAGTAATAATATTATAATCTATAGCTTGTCTCAGCTCCTTGTTTAGTCTAGTTTTCATGAGATTTCACATCAACTTTTTGATTCATCGTACTAGTTTTAAAGGGAGATAGATGGAAAAAGTTTTGATTTACAGGATTCGGTAGATATAAAATGTTTTGGAGTCATAACTATAATTCAATTTCATATATGAAAAGTAGAATAGTATCATAAATCATCTATTATTCGATATTTTATATTCGTGTAATTCAATAATGTGCAGTAAGACATGTCTATCATTATTATTAGCTGTTGCCCGTGACTCCACTCGCGTGAAATAGGTACAATTCCCATTATAATTTCAATTCATACTAATAATAGGATTCTAGATTAGCGTCATTAGTTTAGCGGTTAAGAATTTGGTCTTAAGATCGACAGGTTCGGAGGTCAAAGCCTGGTCCTTACACTAGCGATGAGAACCGACCCCTAACACAATAAATTTAGTTTAACTGGAGGGCTTAGGGGAAATAATAGCCAGCCTCCTAGTAATTCGTAATACGTCCATACAAATAATTTAGTTTTACCCGACTGTCAGGATTATAAATGTGAAAGTAGGTTCGTCTGTCTGTCTGCTACGTTTTCACGCTTTCACGCTCAAATCACTGAACCGATTTTGATGAAACAGGGGTAGTTTAGACCCTGGGAAAGGATGGCTAATGCTAAAGGGTCTGTTTGGTTTGATAACCGACATCTACGCAAGCGGAGCCGCGTTAGTCTAACAATAATTTACTAATGCAATCTATTTTTAGGCCTAGAACATAAAGTTAAATAAATTTAGGTGAGTTTGGCCAAGAATTTCATACAGGTATCAAACACATGATGGATTACACCTTATCGTAAAGTTTGAGACAAAGATGAAGTAGCTAGGTACTATTTGTGAGTTCGTAGGTGTACGGTTATAATTTTAAACATAATGATTGATGTTCTGATACGCGATAGATCAAATTATCTCATGATTTATCACTCTATGGAGGAAACTTTAAAATTTGCGGTATTTTATTAACAAATTTCGTATCGGTATTTTTTCTTTATGTTCCTATCAGGATAGGCAGAGAGAGACAGTAGTAGTAGACCTTTGTTTACTATTCTTATACACATATTATATCATTATTAAGCTTTTAGTGCCAGTTTAATGGAAGGACACTAAACTTAAAAAAAATCACAGGTCTTTATTTCATTACCGCACCAAATGCTTTATTGAAAGCTTAGGACTAGCCTACATTTACCTTAAATATGTATTTGGTATGTGGTTTGCTCAGTACTCATACAGACTGTATGAGTACCTACCTAAACTACCTCAACATACTGTATTTTCAATTCACATTATATTTCAGGTCACATTTCACACATTACCATATTATTATCTATACAATACATAAGACCACACAATAAATTCATAAAACTATAGATTTGCATAAGGATTGACTTAAATCTTCACTGAAAAGCATAATTAATAGATCGACTTAGCTCTGTACTTGAATGTCTTGAATTGTGAATAGATATCATAAAATTTTATTTTTGCATCGGTAATAAGGTGCACATTAGTCAAGCTTCAGTGGGATCACTCTATAAACGGTTGACTGCAAGATATTTTTGTGCATAATTTGATTTGAAATTCTAAAAAAATAAATTTCTTCAATGATATTCATGCTCTTGTGGT